>JABSTQ010009135.1:0-1200000 GCA_013358835.2 Ixodes persulcatus
CTACGTTTTGTAAGCCACTGTAATCTACGTATGTACTGGCTCGTATCTTGCGCCGCCTGTTGGCCGCTTCCTACAGCGGCGGACGCAGAGCGAAGAAGATCTAGCTTGAGGTCGGCGGAGAACAGCCCGTGGCCCGAGCCCACCCCGAGCGCCCGACCTGCATGCGCAGCTGCGAACATGCAACTCGTTTGTTCCGGAAAAATTCTGCGCCATCTATGAGGAAAATGGTACAAATAAATAGCGGTTGAATCCCCCTTAAGTTGGAGGGAAATAGAGGATGTGTATTTGATGTTTTCGGGACCGCCAAAGCGGTGTTATGTTATTTCACTGATGTGCACCACTGGTATGGTGTAGTTTTGGAAATTGTATTCTATAAACGTGGAAACACTATTGTTATTTTTTGTAAGGTGCTACTGACTGTTGATCAGCAAAGAATTTTGTCTTTAGTAATTAGACTTTCTTTATTTGGATCTGGAGAGCCGCGGCACCGCGGAAAGGCACCAGCTCGTACCATGGAGACCCGCGGTGCCGCATCTACTGAACATGATAATGTCATGAATTGTTGGTATTGGGGAGGATGGCAGTCCGATTCGCAGAAGCCCAGATTTCGTGTAGGCGGGTTGGGTGGTTGAGAAGCGAGCTGGGGGATCTGGCACGCCGTTCGATCGGTGCATGAAGGAGCCTCCGGAACATTATGGCGCTGTTGCCCACTGGGGTCCACCGCGGTCGAAGCATCAGGCTCCAAGGAGCTAGCCGTCAAAGTAGAAGCTGCAGCCTCCGAGGCACCAGGGCTCAGATTGAGGCACCGCCGTCGCCCGGTGTGTCATCCTCTCAACGTCGTCGTCGTTGTGTCTAGATAAAAAGACATACAATCGAACGACCAGCGTATCTCGAGATCCGCTATTTAGTAAGGCGCCTCCGCAACCACGTCCGCAACTCCGCAAGGTCTGCGCTAAAGTCACTGGATCCTGGGAAAGTAGCGCCATTGCCTTCCCTACCTGCTAGCCGGACACAAACGGATACTAACATACAGACGACCCAAACCTCGCAAGGCGATTGGCTAATCGGTCTACGTTGCCATGGAAATCGCCATCTTGGTCCATTTAAATCTTCGAAGCTTCCAGAGGGTAGTTCTAAACCAGTCGCGCCACGATCACCATGAAGCATCATCGTACTGGAAGCGTTCCTCGCCAATATAAGAGTCTTTGGCACTCTGTATGCAATCAACTCATTAATCATGCCCATCTCCATAGATCTCTTACAATTATATTGTTCTTCTTGCGTATTTCAATACAGTAAACTTATTTTTCAGTGCCTCCAAGCACCGACACAGCATCTGGTGGTAGCACGAAGGTGTACGCTGGTTTCACCGTGTGTGGTTAGCAAAATATCGGTATACAAAAAACGACTCCATAAAGCTACCCGTCACCAGCGAATCTAGATCGGCTCACCAAGAACTAAGGGGTCAAGGAGAAGTTGCTCATTTCACGGACCAAGATGGCGACCACACGGGGAGCTTGGCGTTACTTTCCCAGGATCCAGTGACTTTAGTCTGCGCTAGATTGGCGCATGCGCAGTTGTTGCGGAGGCGTAGCGGATAACGTAGCGGAGGCGTAGCGGAGACGCCAAAACGATCTACGTAAACTCCCTAATACGTACTTTCATTGTAGGTTACTGTAGTATTGTAAGACCGCGCGCTGGCCAACTAGTCTGCAGGGTGATGAGGTGCCGTTGACCTAAAGGCCGGTTCGCCGGGACATCGCTGGGTGCGTGAGGTCCGACTCACCGGGCTGTGGGTTCCGGGAAACGGCCGGTCATTTCGGAGCGGCGATTCCTCCGACGACATCAGATCCCGCGGGACGAAGCCAACAACACGTTCGTTCGGGTCGCGATCTCAGCGTGTCCTCGAGCGATCGGCCGGATCGCTCGCCTTTTATTGATTTTTACAACAATGGCAACTGCTACCCAATCAGTGATCTCGCGTGAGGTGATGTGACACATCTTTCTTTTTACACATTACTACATTCTTCCTCTTTTATATTAAATGGCGATAAACATGTCTACAAATAACCAGTGCATTAATTTATTATACTTTCCCTTCATTTAAATTGATGAACCAACCATTACTGAAAATAGACTAGTCAAACTATTCCTAAAAAACTTAAGATGTAATTTTAGGCACTTAAAATTGCTGCGATAAAACAGTTAGACATCGTATGTTTTGTAACCAATAACTAGACTAAGCAAAAACTAGTGAGCGCTTGGCTCTAAACGCCTTTACGAGGCACGTTAGTACACTTTCTCGTTAAGTAATCACTTTGACTCGCGTTATGCACGTTACTACAAGTTACTCTAGGACTTCCATTATGCACTGCAATAATGTCTTAAAACTAGCGTTATGCACTTAAACAAACCGAGAGGAAAAAATATATTACATCTGAGGTTCTTGTCCAATTTCGTTAATGATGTCCATAGACGTATTACTGTTAATTTCACTAAGAAACGAAAGTACGTAGTCTTCAGTCTTCCTGGAAGTCGCCGTTGCCGCTTAGAACGCCTAGGAACGGCAGGCGATGCTTGGTGTCCAGCTTGAGATTGTTCGTGTGGTTCACCAGGCCCTGGATCCATGGCAGACAGGAGTGGTGCAACTGGTACCACTGAAGACACCGGCACAACCACGGAATCACTCACATCACTCCGTGAAGATTCAAGAGGCGGCATTGACTGTGGTGTCTCGGGGCGTGATGCCGCAGGGGTGCTTGCGTCGACGGGGTCAAAATACTCCACTGATACATTGGCTGGAAGAACCTCTACGGGCTCCGGTTGGGCAACGAGAGCGGCCGCTGTTTTTCAGCAGCCGTCGTAGACTCAGGAGTTCTTGTTACCGGGTCACCTGATGTGGTCGCTCTCCTTAGAGCTGTGGCCGATCTGGTCGCTACGTAGAGTTTTGGGAAGTTGAGCGTGTCGGTGACTAAATCGTCGTCACCATCTTCGTCGAAGTAATCTACTCGTTGCAGTTGTTGGGTTTCTGTAGTTCCTCTGCTTGCGTGTGGCGCACTCGCTTGATCTTGGAGAGGTGCAGGAGTGAGTTTCTTAGCGTTCCACTTCCGTCCGTCGCTAAACTGGTACGTGGCAGGGCCAACTTGCTTTTCAATCACTTGCGGACCTGTGTATTTGCTGTGCAACTTATCACTGTGTTGTGGGCGAAAAATTCGGACGGCTTGGCCGGCTATGAACTTCGGCCGTCTCACAGCTCGTCTTGCGTCCGAGTAAATCTTCATTTTTGTCTGGTACTTCTTGACTCGCTCGTGGAGCTGAGACGTGCTTTCTCTCTGGCACCTTGGGTGTCGGAAGACCCTGTAGATCCAGTCTTGATCTATGTACTCGTCCGTGAAGAAGAACTGCAGGAGTCTGACCCGTTGCTGGGTGAGTAGTACGCCTGTACGCTTCTAAGTAGTCACGAACCGCTTCAGGAAGTGGTCGTCCTTGAACTGTTGCCAGTTGTAAACATGACTTTAGTACTCGATTGAACCACTCAACGTGTCCATTTGCTTGCGAATGATACAAGGAAGACTTGAGGTGCCTGATACCTTGCTGTTTCAAAAATTCTTCGAACTCCCTAGAGACGAACTGAACGCCATTGTCCGTGACGAGCTCTCGGGGCAAACCTTCCCGGGCAAAGATGTTCTGTAAAAAAGTAATTACAGTAGCTGTTGTCGCCGCTGAGGTGTGTTGAACTTCAGGCCACTTCGAGTGATAGTCAATCAGGACCAAGAAATATCTTTGACTTGGTGGAGCTTTGTCGATGGGACCCACGATATCCAAACCCAGCTTGTCCCTTGGTCGCTCTGGGAACTCGACCGGCTGTAGCGGAGCAGGCGCTGCTTTAACCGGCTTGTCTGTTGCGTTGCAAACGGTACAATGCTGCACTTTAAACTTGATTTCGGCGTCCATGCGTGGCCACCAGTAGCGGTCTCTGATGACGCTGATGGTTCTCGTAATTCCTTGATGCGTCTCGTGCGCAAGATTGATGATATTCTCTCTGAGTCTTTCTGGAACAACTACTTTCTCCCCTTGTAACAATAAGTCGTTGTGAACGGACAGCTGGTCCCTGACGTTAAAGTACGGGCGCAGTTCAGGTATACTGGTGCTATCTCGCGGCCAAGATGACGCTGTGTAATGCATCACACTGGGCAGAACCGGGTCGATTGCCGTAGCTTCTTGAAATTCTGAGCGTGATATTGGAGCAATCACGAAGGAAACTATGTCTTCGTCAAAGTTCATACCATTCTCTGTGTCTGAAAGGGGAAGTCTAGACAACGCGTCGGCAACTCCATTCGAAAATTATAATTCAAAAGACGCGAAGCCCATCGAGTTATACGCAAAGGGCGAACTCCAGAGCCTCTATTGGACAGCAACGTGACTAACGCTTGGTGGTCTGTTCGAATAGTGAATGGCCTACCCCAGAGGTACACATGCCATTTTTCGCATGCCCATAAGCAAGCTAGGGCCTCCTTTTCTCCCGTAGAATACCTACGCTCAGCGTCGGTCAGCGACCGTGATGCGAAAGCAACCGTCCGAAGGTGTTTCCCGTACTTCTGTTGCAAAACAGCTCCTAAGCCATAGTTTGATGAATCCGTCGATATTATGACTGGTAGCGTCGGATCAAACATGGAAAGGATTGGTGCATTCTGGATGCATGATTTTATCTTGGCAAAACTTGCCTGAGCTTCGGGGGACCAAACGAACTGTACGCCTTTGCGGAGCAAACGACGCAATGGTTCGACGATGGTCGAACAGTGGGGTATAAACTTACTGTAATACTCAATTAATCCCAAAAATGCCTTCAACTTCGACGGGTCTGACGGAGTTTCGAAATTCCGGACGTCGTCTACCTTTGATGGAAGGGGTGCTAAACCATCCATTGAAAGACTGTGGCCCAGAAACGACAACTCGCGTACGTTAAAAACGCCCTTTCGATTAAGTTTCATTCCCGCTCGAGAGATTGAGGACAAGACTTGGCGCAAGTTCGAATCATGCTCTTCCTGTGAAAACCCGTACACAATGATGTCGTCTAGGTAAAATTGGACGCCCTTACAATCTTTTAGAACCCTAGACATGATCTGCTGAAACGCTGCGGGAGCGGACGCCAACCCGAAACAAACTCGCTTGAAGCGAAATAATCCTTCGTGAGTGATAAATGCCGTCAGGTCTCGACTCACCGGGTCGAGTCGGATCTGGTGGTAAGCCGACGCCAGGTCCAGCTTCGAAAAATGAGATGCTCCGTGCAATGAGTGCAGGAGCCCCTCTATGTGTGGCAGCGGAAAGGAATCTATGACGACGGCTTGGTTGGGCGCACGCAAGTCGACGCACACCTGATGCTGCCATCCTTTCTTCTTACTACAACGATTGGCGAGACCCACTCTGACGCATTTATTCTTTCGATGATGCCTTGGCGCTTCGAGCTTGAAAATTTCTTCTGAGACCGCTTCACGAAGGCTGATGGGTAGGCGACGTAGCCTTGACTGTACTGGAGGTACGTTTTGGCGCACCTTGACAGTGTGTGTCTGGTTTCGTAGCTGGCCAAGTTCCGACGTAAATAAATGCTCAAATTCCTCGAATCCGCGAGGAAGTTTTGACGTATCTTGTACAGGAGGGCTTGAAGCTTGGGTACAGCTTACCGTAGGCTGCTTCACCTTCGTGGAAAACTCGTCCACGCTGTCTGTACTTGAGGACTGTGATCGGAAGGCGCTGGTGACCAGTGGTGATGTGGACTGAGGGTGGGCTGCTGTAGTACCTGGTGGCACTGACGATTGTGGACCAATGCCATGGGCATTCCGTAGATTTGCCCGTAGCTGACTTGAGCGCTGCGACGATACGATGAACGGGCGCCGCTGACGGTCACCCGCCGGCCTCACATCGGAGCGTGGCGTTTGGCCTGGGTCAGCTGCATCCAGATGAAAACATTCAAATTCAGCGCCTGATAGCCGAAGTTTCAATTCTCTGATGGCGTCAATACCAAGTAGAAAACGTCCTCCGCGAATTACGTAAAAATCTAGTGGCGTCTGTCGGTCTTTGAATACGACCTGAGCCGTGAAACATCCCGACACAGGAATCGGTTGATGCAGATAATGCATAAGCCGTTCAAAAGGCTTGCGTAAGCGGATCTCCTAGTCTTGTTTAGTTGCTAGAAAATTTTTTCGTTCAGAATTGAAACCTGCGAACCAGTGTCGATCAGTAACTGAAGAGGCAAGCCGTTTACCTTTACGTCAGCAATGAAGGCGTCGTACAGGCTGCGGTCCTGTGACTCCAAAGACAGGACGGGAGCATCCCCGTCGATGGTGACGTTATAGTTGAACGCAGTGGTCGGACCAGGCCTCCGCAGGCGTCCGGAGGTCTGTCCACGTCGACGACTTGGAAGTGCAGGTTGCCGGCGTTCACCATCCGCGGCAGGCGGCGGCGCGCGGCTTCGACAAACGACGGCAAAATGTCCTTTTTTACCGCACTGGAAACACTGCGAGTTGAGTGCAGGACAGCTCTCCCTGGCGTGATTCCTTCGGCCGCAAAACCAACATGAGTAGTTGTCCTGTTGCGGCCCCGTTCTCGAAGGAGGCGGGTCGCGATGTGGAATGTTACTCTGTCGCGCCGGCGGGCGTGGAGCATGGGCTGTCCCAGGACGCCCCCATTGAGACCTTGGAGCAGGTCTGGTGGTGTCCCATGGCCACGGTGGGAACCCTGCCCCATGTTCATTGAAACAGTCGTCTCCCGAGAAGAGTGCTGGAGACTGGTCGTTATGACGAGCAGCCGCTTGTACTCGTTTGGTCTCGGGCCCAGCAACATACCGCACGGGTGCAGTGGAACAGCTGGCGACGGGCTCCCCCTGACGAGGCTGATGGTACTGCTCTGCTATGCGTGCCAGCTGCTCAAACTGCAGCGCGAGCTGTATCGCGCGCTCAAGCGTCGGTACCTTGCGACCTACGCAGTCTCTAAAGCCTGGTTCACACAGTAGCGTTTGACTGCGTCTGACTGCGTTGCAACAGCGAGACACCAGGACATCCCTGCTGCTTATATCGCGTGCCAAGAAGAATCTTTGAATTGGATTCCACGCTTCATACGAAGCACAGATGTACCGGTGACTCGCTTTCGGTTCTCGCCACAACGCAGTCAAACGCACTCAAACGCAAGTGTCTGAACCGGCCTTTAGAATGCGATTTTGAACACGGCGCGAGATCAAACCATCAAGAAAAAGATCAAAAAGTCGTGTGTTCTCGGACCCGTCTTCAAACGCACAAAGCGCGTGCTGATGGCGTAACGCCGCTAAGAATTACGTAACACTTTCTCCCGGCTGCTGAACGCGAAGACGGAGGAGCGTCTTACGCTCGAGCGCTAGGGATCCGGAAAAAACAAAATGGCTCTCTACGGCCGCTAAAAAGGTCTCAAACTCGTCAAGAAGTTCCGAGTGCGGAAGGTTAGTGAATCCAAATGCGGACACTATTCGCTGCCCTTCAATTCCCAGCAACGAAAAACGGATCTGTTTCTTCCTCTTCGGGTCAACAGCCTCGAGGCCCGCCGCACCTAGGAATGACATGAATGTCTCCTTCCATGCAGGCCAGGGGGGCTATGTTGCGCTTTTTGGACTCCCAGGAGACTAGGAAGAGGGAAGTGACGTCAATAACGCAGCAAATGCAGATTGGTTGTTGATTTTGTTTTCTTCTGTCAACATCCAATCTGCGTTTCTCTAGTCGTTGACGTCACTTCCCTCTTCCAAGTCTCCTGGGAGTCTAAAAAGCGCAACATAGCACCCCAGGCCTGTGGTGGCGGTCCTGGAACTGCGAGAAACGGCGGTGGCGGTGGCAACGCCGCGGACTGAACGACCGTTATCTGCCGTTGTTCAGTATTCATGATGTCTGTGTTGCAAAAGGATGTATCCTAAAGCAAACGTATACGCTCAACTGTGAATGAAACAGCGCGTACTCTAACAGCTAGTTTACAAAACAGAACCAAGCAGCGCACCGCAAACCAAGAACGAAAAGTGCGTAGCTTGGGTCGCACAGTCACGATAAGCGAGTGGACAAGGTGGGAGGACCGTAATCGAAGCACACATACAAACTGTGACAGCTAAGTGCCATAACGACTTTAAAGTGTAAGTTTTGAAAATAGGTGAGCGACTCAAAAGATGCTCGTAGCCAACGGCTACATGCATTGAATGCAGTATACAGAGCACTTAGCAGTCGCACACCCTTACGCGGTGTTTAGGTCAAAAGAGGGAATTCTGCCGGCAAGCGGCAAAACAGAAAATACGCTGAAAAACGAAATGAAAGCAAAGAACTCGGGGCTTGAAACCGCTACAATAAACCAACGTAGGGAGCCGGGATAGCTACCGGGTGCCCAAGCCAATGACTACCCTAACGTTCCAAACGAAGTTTGGCTGTAGGCAAACGAAGCCCGATTTGACAGTAGAGAGCGGCAGACGCGGAGGACCGTTAGACCACGAACCCTGAACAATCCTCGTCGCCATAAAATGTAGCATTGTAAGACCGCGCGCTGGCCAACTAGTCTGCAGGGTGATGAGGTGCCGTTGACCTAAAGGCCGGTTTGCCGGGGCATCGCTGGGTGTGTGAGGTCCGACTAACCGGGCTGCCGTGTGGGTTCCGGGAAACGGCCGGTCATTTCGAAGCGGCAATTCCTCCGACGACATCAGATCCCGCAGGACGAGGCCAACAACACGTTCGTTCGGGTCGCAATCTCAGCGTGTCCTCGAGCGATCGGCCGGATCGCTCGCCTTTTATTGATCTTTACAACAATGGCAACTGCTACCCAATCAGTAATCTCGCGTGAGGTGATGTGACGCATCTTTTTCTTTTACACATTACTACAGTTACCTCGTTGAAGATCGTATATTTATTTTTTTATTTATTTAAAAGTTTTTTTATAGGCAGTGTCATTTAGAATTGTCGAGAATAGTGGACCACCTGAAGCATCCTGAAACACATGTCTTATCTTCTGTTACGGTTGAAAAAAACGATACGGTGGCATCCCTGTTGTGAATGTCCTTCTTGCCGACCCTCCGCCACCAACGCATGGATTACAGTCCTCAAGTTTTGTCTTGCATACTCCAAATAAAGACCTCGTGGATTGCGACCTGATATTGCCTGCACAGGTGCGAGCTCTCCGAGAAACAGCGCGCTGGAGACGAGTCGCAGGTGTACGAAGTCTGGGTCGACACAGAGAGGCCACGTCTGACCTCCTTCCTGGGTTTTGGATCACCAGAGAAGCAGGTCACTTTCACGTCGGCTGATGACGCACCCTTGAGCCGTGCAATATTACGGGCGCAGCCGCAGACGCATTCGAATATGTGTTTAACTTCACTGCGTGAGGCATCCTACTATTTCAAGCCAACCACGTCCAGGCTCGTGATGCAACGGACTGTGACTCAGCTTTGCCGGCTGGGTGTACTGTGTGTATATGTAAGAGAGACGGTTAGCAGCTGAGGCAAGAGAGACGGTTAGCAGCGGGCTTTGGATGCCAGCAAACAATGACTTAAGAAACGCCTACCTAAGGACCTGCGGCACTAGATGCTCTGACTCCACTCCTGGCACGCCCCCTGGTTCGAGTCCCCGACTACGCAACACTTCTCAGAAGAGAGAAGAGCACGCATAATAAAATAGTTCGGAGAATCGGAAGGAACCTTGGTCAGCATGGTAACAATTACGAAGCATCTCCTTGACCCTGGTAAAAAAAATGTATCGCGAAACAGAAATACAGATATGAAAGGTTTTTCTGAAATCCTATCGCGAGACATTTGTATCGCGATACTGCCTAATCCTGCTTCTGATGCTCCGAGTGTGCACTTCTACTTCTTTGTGCTCATTTTTTTTTTGCGCCTTAAGTATAGGATTTTGCACCTGACGTCAACTTTCGATTAGACTCAAAATCAAAAACAACATTGTCGTCTGCTATCAGTCCCTTGACGCCATGTTGGAGGCACTCGGCGTCTTATTGTGGCAGCGGTAGTGCTGTAGAGTCATAGAGCCACGTATTTGTATAATCACAATTCAGAATATTTTGTTTCCCTAGTCAATGTCAAAGAGGTTCCTCATGTGACACGAAGTGTTGTCCACAAACCCGTAGTTGGGGTACGAAGCATTTCTGTCAGGATCATAGAGTCAACATAATAATCTAGAGCGAGAGTCCCATGCATTTGGCTGCGACGGAACGGTGAGGCATAGGAACCGTGCCCATCTAATTCAAGCCCCGACCAGGGCGCCCCTAGCGGCAAACGGGTCCGTTCCATCGGGGAACTTCTGCCAGTCGCTGCGTTGGCTGTGCGTTGTAGCGGGTTAGCGCTGTTTTTTCCAAGGTAGCTATTTCGCTCTAAGGAAGCCACAACAATTCATGCGGCAAACAATAGGCACCGCCGCGACGCGGCCGGCATGCTCGCTTCCCATAGGCGCGTGGACATAACGGCGGCCCTAGTTGGCGGTCCCGATGAACCCATTTCGCTTGCGACGCCTTAAAGAGATACTTCAACGAAATTTGAACTATATCTGTCGTTTTCAAAAATAGGTTGAATATGATCCACAATATCCGTAAATGACATTGGCACGTGTGTATTTTGAGCCTGGTGGCTGTATTTTTTGTTATAAACGGCCCACTCTGGCAAGCGCTCGAAGAAGGCCCAGCTTAGAGCACGTGACATCCGACGCAATCGTGACGTAGTTCGTCTCGGGAAGAGCAAAGCTACGGGGCGGGGCCCTGACGTCGAGAGGATGGCCTAGTCGTTCCAGCCACCGAAGCGGCTGTTCTTTTATGAATTTTGAGTGACTGGTTAATCTTTTATAATGTTGTAGAGGGACAATAGCGACTTCTGGGTCACACAAAAGGGATTCTCGGGAAAAGGGGAGTTCCTCCCTCCCCTCTTCTCTCGACCGTGGCCGGAGGCGAGACAGTTGCCGTCACTACCTCTCAAGGTTCCTAGACGGGCATTACAAACGAGGCGTTAGCGACATCCACCAGGTGCTCTTTGCTAATCGTTTAATTTGTTTTAAAATTCTTTTTCGTGACTTTTTAAACAAGATATTGGTGTGTTCGATGTGATACTGCTCCTTTGAACACATATACACCAAAAAATAAGCGGCGAAATTTCGTTGAAGTATTCCTTTAACATGCACAAAGAAGCAGCAAAACATATATAATTTCTGTACCATGTTATTTTACTTTTTACTTTACAGAAATACGCCTGAATCGCGCGTAGACAAAATTAAATAAAGTTTACAAGCGCTCGAGCAATTTCAACTTCTCGAGGCAAAACTAACACGCCTAAACCAGCCTTTTTAAGCATGCTTCCAATAATAAGCCAATGGTATTGCCAGACTAACATTGACCATTAAATGCCTCTGTGTTCTTGCAGTGTCGAGAGTAGATTCTGACTAAGCTTTATGTGTGCGTTTAGTGTGACATAAGAACATTGAAAAAGCGAAGTCACCGAAAGGTGACTTCACTTCTTCGATCACTCTTTGGGTTCAAAACTTCGATCCACGAAGTTTCTTCGGCGTGGCGCAAAGGTATGTGCTCCGTCATACCTTGAGTTAAGCAAGCTTGATCTTATCAGCTCCACTCAATATCGGTGACCTATATATTGGTCTCAAATCGTTGCTTCGCCTGTCATGGCTTATCTGTCGACACCTTGGTATGGGATGGGGTACCAGTTCTCCTAAAAATGGTGCAATGTCCATCGCGTCCGCACTTTCTGTCAGCCTGTGTTTCGCCCTGGTACCCCAAAAAATTGGGTGAGCTTTTGTCCGGTGATCTTTTGTCCGGTTACCCAGTGAGCTCGTACACAAATAGAAACTCAGTACGAAGTCAATTGCTTTCTTATAAAAACGCGGTTAATTAATTCGAATTATTTTTTTTAATCGCCTTGCAATTTTTTTACATATTTTAAAGCAACTCAGATTTTTCTTCCGCACTATGGTAATTCCGTCCCTTTTGCTTTATGACATACCGCCCCCGACTACGTAAACCTTAGGATTTTCTTGATAAAATTGATACCTGAACGTCAAGCCGGGGTCACACTGCTCATAAATCTTACAAAGGACGGTCTGCGGACAGATTCGAGTCACCGCGAGGTTTGTGATTCGATTGCTGCAGAGCAATGAGTTGAAGAAGAAATATGGCACGCGGCATTCGAACCACGGATATCGCGAAGACTGAATCGTGTCTCAACGCGGGCACGTAGCCAGGATTTTTTTTTTTTTTTTTTTTTTGGGGGGGGGGGGGGGGGTTTCGCCCGTGACCAAATGCTCTATGAGGGGGAGGAGGGAGAGGAGGTCCCAACAAAATGGAAGATTTCGGGAGGGGGGGGGGTATGCCCCCCCCCCCCCCCCCCCCCCCTGCCTGTCTCATAACGCTGTCATGTCTGTCAGACAAAATAAAGTGTAAGCGGTGTGACCTGGGTATTAATTTAGAATTCTATGTCGGGTCATTGGATCAATAAGGAGCAAATCCCATTCCGTCTCCTCATTTGTTTTGTACCCAAACGTTTGCTTAGTATAATTTTTCTTTGCCAATTACCTAGATCGGTCGCACATGTAAAGTCGGAGTGCACAAAATGTGCAATATGTGCGATAGGCGAGCTGCCGTCGTAGGAGTATTTTGCACTTTTGTTTGGCCACCTCAGACACTACACATAAAGCGTACTTCGAATTTTTCCGTGGCATAATGGCAAGTTTATTTTTCTTCTTCTGTTGGCAGGGGGGCAGAAAGAACTTCTCGAGATTTCGCCTCTTGGTTTTGACTGCGAGGGCTTATGAAGACGGAAGTAGTAGTACGCGATGAAATGGAGCTCCTGACCTTGCCGCGTGACACTGCGCCAGTCTGCCTAGAGAGGAGCCAAAAGGCTTCTATAAGGAGTATTCACTGGGCGCCATATTTGTGGGTGCTGCTTAGAGTGCATGCTCAGAACGAGCCCACATTAATAGGCTGCTAAGACCGGCAATCTTGAAGGTGCGGAATGCAAGTTACAAAAGAACTGTGGAAGCTCGCCAGCAGCACGCGCTCACCAGTCGCGCACACAGCTATGGCCGCCAGTGAATACTTCCTATACATGGGTTGCACGTGACGTCATATCCTTCCTCCTTTCTGGTGGCCAAAACCTGCTGTTATACTTCGTTTCACCTAATGTACGAGCGAAGGCAGAGCTGGAAGCGCGAGCACGAAAGCTCCGTGCCTTCAGGCTTTGCTCGAGCACGCGAGCTGGGCAGAAACGCAAAAAGTGCTGGTCTCGCGCTTCTAGCTTTGGCTTCGCTCGCAGATAAAGTGAAACGAAGTGTAATGAATCTGTGCTCACTCGTTTCTGCTCGCTCGCGACGCTCGTGTACTCCTCGTACAATATGCACAGTACAGGCTACGCTCGAGGAAGTTCGGCCACCAGAAAGGAGGACCAAATTACGTCAGTGCAACCTATGTATTGAAACAGGGCTTGTGCCCGCGCTCTATTGGGCAAGCACATAGAAGACAAAGATGTTGAGACAATCTAGGAGCCCAGTGTATTATTAGCCCCGTGCGCGACCGAAAGCGTCGCTGTGGTCGGCCTTCCACGATTGGCCGAACGCTGACTAAGACGTCGGAAAGGGGATTTGTCATCGACGGAAATAAGAGGAATGAAAGAACTTTAACTTTGACGGTGTTGGCAGTGTTCCTTTGAGAGCGCAATGATTTCAAGCTTCCACCATGCTAATAGCAAACACCATCGAACTTGTTGTTTGCAAGGTAATGACGTCACAAGGGGGAACCACAGGAGGGCGCCACCAAAACATCTCGCCGCTAATAGCTAACGTTATATCCCATTCACACGACCGTAAAGGTACCTTTAGCTAAGGAACCTTTATTCTCTGCGGCTAATCAATTAACGATCTTCCGCGCGTGGCGTGTGCTCGCGACCCAAGAGCACGGGCTGATTCGCCAATAGCAAAGGGACCTATGTTAAAGGTTCCTTTATGTTAACCATGTGAATGGGGTATTACTTTGATTATAGCGAAGGCTATAGCACGAGTTCATAGCACTGCAAGAGGATCCGGCTGCACCAGAGGTCATGCAGCGGGATTACGTTGTTTCGCTTTTCCAGACTTCACTCTGCCGTGACGATCGCTCGCTCGCTTGCTCGCTCAGAATGTGTGAAAAAAATACAGGCTTTTAGGTTACGTTGGAAGAAACACAGTTTCCTTCTGCCGTGTTCTACGCCAAACTCGTCAAATTAAACGGGTCTCCAAGCAGAAAGGAGCGAAAACAGGGCGAGCCATCTATCGGTTTTCTTTCCAACGAATTCTCGCGACGACGAAGGAGCCACGAGTGCACTGATCACTCTAATTCCCACCCCCGTTCTCGGCCCTTACGTTTTCCTTAGCCTTGCCGCCGTGGCCGGCCTTCCCCCCTCTTTCGGCCTCGACACCCCTCCCGGCCCTTTCGTAGTCGTCGGCCTAGCCCCCGCACTCGGCAGTTCCGGCTCGCTCGGCCCTAATCCACGCTCGGTCCTTCCGCGAGGGTCGGCCCAGAGGGTATGCTGCCGATGTCCTTGTGAACAGAAATTTGGTGTCGGATGGCTTTGTTACAATATCCTTGGTCGTTTAACCCCCCCCCCCCCCCTCCGTTTCCCTGCCTGCTTCTTTGAGTGCATGAATATTTGCGTAGAAGGGCCATCCGCGTCCAGAAGCTTCTAAGGTATGAAGTCTTGTGATAGTGATACCACTATGCTACGTTTCATTTTTCGGCTAGTATCGGCAATGAAGTTGTGCGCATAGCTAATGACACCATAAAAAACTTATAAACTTGGGCTAGTTCAAATAATCTAAAAATGAGTGACAACAAACCGAAAGCTCTCTTCTTTCGCCCCAAAACTAAGTATTATGACCTTACATGCGATATTATTTCAAACTCCTCTCCTGTCGAACTAGTAAGTTTTTTTAAAACATTGTGGGTGCTATTTTCGAAGTGCATGTCGTGGATCAAACACGTCGACATGGATCGTGGACCGAAAAAGTCGAACGACACCGGCGAGTTTCTAAACTCGCTTGTGTCGTTGACACAAGGCATGGTTAGATACTTGGTAGCTCTCCATTTGATACTTCCTGGGCCTATATATTTACATAGTTGTCTCGATATCATTAAAAGGGGAGGGAGAAGGAGGTGTGTGTGTGTGTGTGTGTGGTGGGGGGGGGGGGTCCTACCAAGTCTTAATTACCCGGCTTCGAGGCCTTTACTTGGCCTCTTCATCAGGGGTGACTGTGGCAACGGCCATTGACAGTGGTGACAATGTGTGTGTGCGTATTGGGCGGGACGAGAGCGTTTTTTTGACCCCTCATCGCATTGTTTACTTGGAATTTTTGCAATATTTCTAGGAGGAGAGGGGCGGGCTATCGAACCCATCCCTTCTCCCTTTGTTTCAACGCCACCCCAAGGTACATAACGTTTATTTTCAATGTCATATTCACATGTTACGCTCAGTCGTGACAATACAGGATTGTTGTTAGTTCTTTAGTCGGACTGGCCGTTATCCTATATCATACGCTTCACTAGGCATATTAGCTGTTTGCAAGCATAAGGAAGGGGTTTGCTTTGTTTTTGTCCCGTAGGAAAGTCGGTTGAGGACAATGTAACCCTAAAAGACCCCGAAAAGCGTAGTGTCTTGTTTTTCTTTCGTTTCTTTACAGCAAACTGCTTTTCACCTTGAAAGAAAAACAATTAGGCAAACTCGCGTCTTAGTTTTGCATAACTGATGGCTTATCAGAACGTTTTCTTCAACTTCAGCGGTCGCAATCGTACAAGATGTAAAGGTTTTTTTATGCTTTGCATTTTAGAAGCCAATTACGAGTTTTGATTGTTTACTTGCATCCAGAAGAATCAAATGTGAATAGAACAAATACTAAAATTTCGTGCTCTGAAATTTACGTAGTTATCATCAGGACATCACAATTTGTAGCGCGTGATAAAGGGGGCAAAGCTGATTCTTTTAATGTTGAGACGTGAATCTGATAAGCTCATATAATATTCACAGCGAAGGCCTTGAAATCCACTTTGAAATTGTAACGTTTATAAATTTTCTAACCTGAACATCAATAAAACAGCGTTAAGCGATTACTAAGTTATCCGATGAATCCACATTCAATAGACTCTTCAGTACCCCTCTAACACGAACGTTATTCGTTGGCCTTTTTATGTCGTATAATAGCACCGACGTTACTAGTGTTCTTTATACAAAACACCTGCTTAGTTTGCAAAGCTAATATTTCAAGTGCGGCCCCTGAAAATCTGAGTGAGAAGGTCTTTTGTTTTAGCTGCAAATCCAGGTTACACGCGTAAGGACACAAACATATATTCGGAAACAACGATACAGCCTCTTGATCTTCAGATCTACCGGTACACTCCAAAGGCAATGTTGTTATGATTTGTTTGAAGCTTTGTGTTGTTAGGCACGTATTATTTGCCTTTAAATGAGGAAAATATAAGTTTGTCAAAGCTGACGGATCTAAATAAAATAAAACTAATATTCTTTCTCAGCATCACTAAAAAAAAAAAGAATCTTTGCCACAAACAGTAAGCGACTGGTTGCTTTGAGAGTCTCGTTTTTGAAGCCATGTGCTCCTGCGCCCGACGACTGGACCGCACGACCAGCCGACCCAGTTGACCACCGTCCACCACCACCAGCAAACCTCTCTCCTACTTCGAGGGGAGATGGGAGAAGGAAGGGGAAGACGAAGGGTGCCTAGCGCCCATCAGAGATAGAAGGCTCTGGCGCCCATCGGCTCAGCGCGTCTGACGGCGACCCTGCTCCCCGCTTCTTCGCTAGTAGTCCGCTTATCGCGCCATCTGGGGGCTCCTAGGGGAAATAAAGCAAATGTCTCCGAATCCTGGCCTTGAATTTGAGAACCTGGACACCTGGACTGTTTTTTAAGTCTTTCTTTTTTCGTAGTGTGATAAAACAAATGTGATCTGCCGCAATATGATTTGCCGCAATGTGATTTGCCTCGAGCTTAAATGCCGCCTTTAAAGCGCCCTTTGTTTTCATCGTGCAAATTCTCACAGCACCTAATTTTTTTTTAATTTCTGGCTTTTAGTTTTAATTATAACTGTAAAGTGGAACATTGACCTTAGTTTTCAGATGAGAATGCTATTCGGGTACCGTTGCAGAAAAGATGTATACATTGAAATTAACAAAAAGAATGCAATAATTTCAAAGGTTAAGTTTGAGGATTAAAACGTTAGCTATATTTTATAAGTCGCGCAAGAACGATACCCACGCGTATAGTACTATGCAATCAACCCAGAACCCACAAGAGCGAAGGTGTAGTTATTACAGTTTTTACTCAAGTTTTTTTTTCTTTTCTTTCAGAGGGATACCGGAATAACACATCCGTTATCCTTTAATTGTGTTGATTTATATTTTGCGAAAAACGCGGTGATTGACATTTTGCTTGCTATTGGGAAGGAGATGGAACGGTGGCGCTGGCTAGCGGCCGCCGTCGGAACTACTCTGCGGGAATAACAATCCCGCCGCTAGTACTCGTTCAGCCATGGAGGACGAGGACTTGAGGCTCGTGGAAGGTATGTTGATAATATTTATCAGCTCGAAAAGCATCTGCGTAGGTGTAGCATAGTCCCTGCTTGTCTCACCTTGCTTTAAATGTCGCCGCATTCTCGTTGGAAGCAAAATCCAACCCACGTGTAGGCGCTCGCGATCGGCCACGTCGCTCCGGCTGCGCGCGCCAGGTCGTGCGTGACTGACGCGGTGTGGCGATGTTTGTGCGCTTCCTAGGTTGGAGAAACCTCATTCACGAAACACACGCTTTGCTTTTCAGTGTCCCTGTCCCTTGCAACGATCATCAGCCACATCGGCGAGAGCAAGGGGTGCCTCATTAAAGGCGAAGACGGGCTGAAATGTGATCGTGTAATCGAGCGCAGCGTCGCCCCGGAGAAATCTTCACAAAAACATCAACCAAAATAGTGATTACATTACGTTTTTCTGAATTGCCAAAATACAGAACACACTGGTGAACATTATATTGTTGACTGTGGCTAATTAGACTGCATATTGAAATTTAACGTTACAAGTTGTATTTTTCAGTTTAATTTATCGGTTATTCAAAGGTGCACGGTTCACGATGAAATATCAATGAGTTCTGCACGACGAGAACTTAGTCATACACACATTTGCATTGCTCAATCAAAATTATAGGAATCGGAAAATGAGTGACGAAATTGCGTAAATATCACAATATCGAACTGATACTGCTACCTAATATGTTCCAGTGTAAAAGATAGCCTGGAATAAAATAGTGATCAAATGATAGCAGTACCTTTCGGTGGCTTCCAAAGCCTCACGACCCGGTCGTGTGATTCCTTCGGAAGATTCTCCGACGGAACGGCGTTGCGTATCAAGAACCTCCTCTTGAGCACTGTTATGAAGTAGGGTGGGGATATTTTGCCGGCAGCCGGCACAACCACTCGGGGAAAAAAATATTGCCGGGAGTTTTGGACGGCAATGAATATTCTAAAAAAGAAATACATATAAATCGCCAAATTGTTCACGAAAAAAAAAAAAAGGTTCGTCTCCTCTGATTTGAACCTGGGACCCATGGCACGTCAAACGGACACCTTTCCACTGAGCTACTCACACAACTAGAAGTTCCCGTTTTTACTATTCCTTTTACACGAAACCCAATGGGAACAACTACCGGCCATTTGTTTTTTGCTCGGTTTATTGTGCCGGTTGCCGGCAGAATTTGATAAACCTATAAAATACAATGTACGGTTTGAACGGATGTCTATGCAAGCGTGATTTACGCGCGTACATGCCTCGTCCGTTAGCGTAGTTTGCTTGAGAGGCATCGCTTGAAAAGTGACGACCACACACCACGTCGTGCGCAGTCAACTTCTTCCCAACAAGTTTTTTTTTTTCGGCAGGAAAGCAATGAAAACTGATTCCAGGCTCTAAAGCATGCGCTGAGAACTGCGGTACGCAGCACGAGCGTACTATATTCTAACAAACCTGCAGAGAACGCGGCAACAACACAGCAGCAACGGCAGCACACTGGAACGCCGGAGTTGTTTTCCACGCAGGCGGTATTTGTTTTGGTGAATGCAGCGCCCCCTATAGTGTGATCTCCTCGCCAATACCTGAGCGTGCTTTTTCTCATAATAATGTATTACCCTGCAAAGTACACTTCCCATTAACTCTAAACTTTTCAACAAATGAATCATACAGTCCACACTTTTTGTTCACTCTTTTTGTAGCTTAATTTTGCCTTCTTTTATTTAAGCTGTTTTCTGAGTCTTTCTTCAAACTTATCAAGATAAATATCTGGAATTATTAGGTTTTTCGGCTCAAATATTACGGTCTTCAATGCCGAGGATAATTAGGTCTTTGCCAATTTTTCTATGGTAATCTAGGTGTCCTGAAATTTTTTATAACCGGGCGTTTTGCAATAAATTGAGCTTTTAAAGTTATTAAACGTCGGCGCTCTTGTTTTTTTTTTCTGTTAAAAACGATTTAAATCGAAGGTCCTTCTTTTGAACTTTCACTCATATAAAAAAAAACGCATGAGACAAACCTAAGGCTTTCTATTGTTTCGTGCGTCTTTTCAGCATTCTTATCATTTATTTATCGTGAAACACTTTTTATTGCGATTTATATTTTATCTTAGTTGTAATATTTTCGTTTCTGTTTTTATCCTTTGTGTGATATAGATTCTAATGATGGTGCCTGAAACTTTATTAGGTAGTATAATTGGGAAATTTTCTTTTATCCTTTTTGGTTCACCTTTTTTTGCATCAAAATTTGGTTTACATTGCAATTAATGCAAAGGTGCAAGCTAGGTGGACAAGAATAACGATTATAATCTCTGGAGAAAGAAACGGAGGGGACCAATCCCGTTTGCTCTACTGACGTCTAAAGCCTGGTTAGCTCAGTTGGTAGAGCGCTCCAATTGGAATAGGAGAGGTACTTGGTTCGATACCAGCATTAGGCAGATTTTTTGTAGTCTCGCACCAGTCACCTAGCCGTGCTTGGAGATTTGTGTTTGTCCTTTGTCCCCCTTGTTTCTTTTTTTAGGGGATCATTATCGTTATACATGTCCAGCTCACTTGCACTATTATAATAATTGCATTGTCATCATAACGTTAAAGTGCAGGCCGTTCACCCTTGGTGTTAGGCTGGTGGCAGATGCTAAAACCCGTTTGCTCTACTGATGTCTAACTATTGGTTAACTCAGTTGGTAGAGCGCTCTACTGGAAATTGAGAAGTCCCAGGTTCGATACCAGGAGCAGACGAATTTTTTTATCGCGCACCAGTCATCTAGCTGATTTTGGAGATTTTTATTTGTTCTTTCTCACCCTGGCTTCCCTTCCATTGCAATCGGAGACACGGAACAATTAAACAAAAACGTACAAAACAACACCAAGTCTCAACGGCAAAGGCAGTCACGATAAAAACAGCGACGAAAATACACCTAGGTCTGCATCGGGGATAATCATCGAAGAAAGGGTAAAAACACAGGCGAGGTGGTGAAGAACTTTCATAGTAACCAGAGACACAGAATGATAAAAAAGCGGAAAAAGCAACACCAAGTCTCAATCTAGAGACTTGGTGTTGTTTGCCCGTTTTTTTTATCGTTTAGTGTCTCCGGTTACCATGGAAGTTCTGCAACAGCTCGCCTGTGTTTTTACCCTTTTTGTTCCTTTTTGTAGCGTGTACTATTGTTAATATTTGGTTGTCTCATATCAAAATTCACAAAAATTGCTTACAAAGAACCAACCAAGCGTCGATTGTTAAGTGCAAGCAGCTCAGTTTAACGTATTTTCTATCAAGATAAAAGTATCAGTTAGCAAGTTTCAGTTCTGAATACGATCTTGAACGCTGTGCAACCGAACCCTTCTCGTTATCCTTATAATGTATTCAACTGGAGTTCTGAGCCTGGCGATATGTGTTCAACTTTAATGACTCACGAGGCTGAAATTTTTGGTGTATATGAATACCTTCACCCTCCGTTTCCAGTCGACCTCATATCTTTACAAATGACACCTCCTCCCCCTCCAACTCGTTCGTAATGCTCAGCCGGGTCGTAGGACTGAGGGGAAACCCAGATCCCGATTGAATTAGTCAGTCCGAAATACGATTCCTTCGGTGCCTGCGAACACTCGTTAGAAGTATCTATCAACCAACCCGGAGTAGAGGAGATGGTGAGAGGAGGAGAAAGTTTGGAACGCAGATTGGAACCGCGTGTGTATAAGTGATTCGGAAGGCGTCAGGTGCGGTGGGGCTTTAACCCTGCCCTCCGGGCTGGTCGGGAGAAACAGCTGTTACTAGTCGAGACGGAAAGAAGGGGTGTAAAAGAGTGAGAAGGATTGTGAGAAAGAGAGAATGTTTCCGTCTGTGCTTAAAAACACGAGGGGAGAGGGGAATCAAGAAAGAGTGAGGGAGGGGAGGAGAAATTAAAACGATGTTTAGGAAAAAAGAGAGGAGGTGGAAGGGGGAGTGAGTTGAAGACGACCGCCTTACGCGTTGTTAGCGCTCTTTTGACCTTGTCGCGAGACCTCGCGCGTTATTAAACAAAGTAGTAATAAACTAGTACAAAAAGAAAACAACAAAAAAATAAGGGGAAAGAAATGTCCTAGACACCGGAATATTGCGAGTAGACGCGCGAGACCGCTTGCGCGGTTGGGCTTGTGTCGCAACTTAGACGTTCGATTCAATTCTGCACTAAGTGGACGCTTGGCACCGCTGTGCATTTTGGTTTCCCCACTAAGCACTTCGGTGTCGCAACGTTCATTTTTATGGGCATTCGTGTAAGTGTTTAGTTTACGTTTAATACATGCGCAAGTACAGAGGGGGCGGAAGTCTTTCACTTCGTTTCGAACACAAGCTATGCATTAGTTGAAGTAGAGTACCGGTGCGTTTGTACTAGTCTCAAGTTATTGTTCAGTATGGGGAAACCGAGACGTTGTGCTTGAGTGGAAATGAAATTGCATTAAGGGAGGTCTGGTCGAGAAGTAAAGTGATGAGTTGTGTAAATTGAAGATTCTCAACTTTGTGTTGCGAAGGATGCAGCAATTTATTCTACCTTGCAATCTGGGTCAACACTAATTTTGCTTGTTTTAAGGTCGAAGTAATACTAAGCAAAGGCCTCTAACATATTTTTTTACAAAATGTACTAAAAAAAAAGACTGTGTAAGATAAATATTTGTGAGTCTACTTCTGCGTTACAATGAAAAATGCAACTTTCTTAAAATTTTAACATTGAGTGGTAATGAGCACAAGTTTGGAATAAATTGTGTAATTATTTCTTCAATAGCTTACATTCGCCTACCATTTACTTTTTTTATTTTATTGGGCTGGAACAATAGAATTAAGGCAGAGATTTCACCAAGTTTCAGAAATATGGTCTATATACTAGACTCGACTCGAAGCGGGATGTACGGGCGGGCCCCGGTGGGTTAACATTTTTAATGAGCCTCCACAGGCTGCCGTCGCGAAGTGGCGTAGGCACAGCGGCCGGGGGGGGGGGGGGGGGGGGGGGGGGGCGTTTACACGCGCCCTTGTTACGCGTACGCGTTAAAACGTCGCTATTCGCTAAAATGCCATTCGTCGCGAAGCGGATATTGACGTTTTAGCAAATGCGTTCATGAAACGTTCATGAAGCGTGTTTAGCTTCTATCAAACGTGTTTCCACGAAATACCGGGAGAATAGGAAAGCCAGTATTCTTCCGGCAGTTGTCACATGATTTCAGACAGCCAATGGGAGGTGAATGCCGATTGAATTTTGGGAAATTATTCTCCCGGCAGGTTTCAAGTGATGTCAGGCAGCCAATGAAATGGGACTGCCTGTAGAATTTCGGAAAAAAAATTGACGGCATCTCCACGTGGTGAATGATGTTGATTGGGGCGAAGCTCTGGTGGTGCTTATCTGCGTAGAGGCTGAGCCGCAGCATGCCGAGGCTTTCGTTCGTTTTCATCCATGTCAGAAAGAGAATGTGTGGTATGGAACGTGGTTATATACGCATTTGAGCATTTGACCGCAGCGCCCTTTCGTCTATAAACGTTGAGCCAATGCATGCAAAGTTTAACGCGATTATATACGCATTTCACCGCAGCGTCCTCTCCTGTATAGACGTTGAGCGGCTGCATGCAACGTTTCAGCCATGACATCCCCAGCTCTTGAGTTACTACCGGATCTCAGAGCCTCCTATTCGTCCCGCAGTCGTGGCCGAGTGGTTAAGGCGATGGACTTGAAATCCATTGGGGTCTCCCCGCACAGGCTCGAATCCTGTTGACTGCGCAAACTTTTTCATTTTTTTTTCTTTCATTTTTTTCATTTTTTTTTGCCCATCACGAGAACGTGAGCACGTGCTCACGTGCTCGTGAGCACGTGAGCTCACGAGCAGGAGCACGAGCACTGGACGCCAGACAGATGGACGGACGCCAGACAGATGGACGGACGGACTCGGCTAGCCCCTAAGGAGCTTCGCCCCTAATATTTCTTCCGGTAGAATTGACACTGCCTATTTTTCACTCTAATAGTGTTGCGTTTAGTTGCCGAACACGTCTATATTCATTGTTTTATGTTTGGATATCGAAGCGTAATATTTGGATGAAATTAACACTTCCAGAGAGGAGTACTGCACGCGTTACCAGATTTGAGATTGGGAGATTTGAACAAATATCTGGATATTCTGTAACTGATTTTATATATTGTTACCCCAGAACGAGTACTTCAACAACAAAGCATAAATCCCAGTACACCTAATATTTCATACAAAATGTCAATTCCCCCCCCCCTCCCCAATCTAGACCCTCATAAATTGGTTTGATATTGCCTCTTGCGAAAAGCTGACTCAGCAGCGTGCTGGACTCCCACACTGCAGGGTGGGGCTTGATCCCCGCCAGCACTTGTCCTTTTTATCTCAATTTCATTTGCATGACTGTAATGTTACAGATAACTTGAACATCTTGATTGTTTGTTCGAGCTCGGAAACATCTAGATACCCATGCGCTTACAAGTGACGTTTTGCATGGCTGCTTGAAGCTGTCGTCCTTCTGTCTCCATCAAAGTACGGTCTTTGTTACTTTGTTTCTAGTCACACGTTCGTCGCATTAAGCGTTCATTTTAAGTTTTATTAATTATGTTTATGTTATTATTTTTATAACATTTCGAATTCAAACCTAGTTTAATTTGAAACCAAAGTGAATAAGAACGCTGAAAATATTCTGAAAACTTTAACTAACGTTCTAGTTTAGTCTAGTAAAAGACATACACAGAAAACAATATCGGGAACAAAACTGACGATACCTTCACGACAAGCTGATATCTAAAAAAAAAAAAAATTGGACGCTTGTGGTTCATCCTTGTTATTGTTGCATGGTCATTCATTATCACTCATGTTTCTGAGTGTTTAATAATACGCAAATAGAAAGAAACGAAAAAATTAGAAAGATTTAACCGCCGGTGCTAACAGCTAACGCATATAAGTTTTCATATTTGGCTAAATATTAATGCAAATCCCAAATATTATTATTGTTTCAGGAGTGCTTAGAGCGCTGTCCTGCCAGAAATAAAATTACGTAAAACTTTTTTAATTATGTTTTTTCTTTTCGAGCCTCCTCACTCGTAGACACTCTTTGATACAAATCCCGAAGGCAATCAAAGCTTCGAGCAAGAACTAAATCAACCTTAAAAGTTAGCGCAGTGTCTTTCTGGGGTTCCTTAGGAAACTCCTTTACCAACACACATGTTGATATCATATTGTGTCGAAAATATTTGTTCTTGTATTAAGATGAGGAGCTCGTTTTTTTAGCTTTATCACGTAATAACAAAGACGATAGACAACGCGTCTTTATGTTTTGTTTGTTTCAGCAGCTCGTTCATCGCGACATCTGTAGCGATTTATTAGCAGAACTTCCTATCCGTCGGATCGGAACTAGAATCCATGAACCATTGTTTAGTTTAGCCTCAGGCTACATTCAAACTGCTGTTGTATTTTGCCTGACTCTGGTGTAACAATCTTCGTTTAGTTTTACCTCCTTTAGACTCAGAGACACGAACATTTACACTTGTAGCTCACTTTTTATATTAGCAAGCTGCCCGCTTTTTTGTATCGAATGTTCGTCACTCTCTGATAAACTCAACACATGTAGCACGCCAGGACAACGCCTTACTTGTACAAGTTTGGAAATACAAGAAAAAGAGCGCGCAAGACAACGAAGATGGAGAGAAATACACAGGGCGAGCTCTCGTCCTTTGCACTTCTTCTCTTCTGTCTTCGTTGTTTTGCGCGCTGTTACATATATCGCTGAAACACGAACCAACTCGCCCACATGGCCACTTAAATAAATTCCAGGAGCTTAACTTGGACCTAATACTGTTTTGCTACAAGGCGTTAGTTAGTTCCAGAGTATTTCTTGTTTCTGTGTTTGTTTCTATGACTTTTTTTGGCTTGCCGCATAAGTGGCAATGTGCCAGACTTTGGTAAAAAATAATATGACAGGTCAGCCAAAGAAACAGCAGTGAGCCTAAATCGAGTACTCGTTTGACAATTTAGGTCCAAAGTTGCGACATGAGAACCAAACAACCAGAAGTGAAGCCTACCCTTTGGTAGGGTACGTTGCTGGGCTAGTTCGTTCATCTTAATTAGACATAGAAAAAAGGACAAAAAAGACAGGGAGACAGTGTAAACGGGACAAGCGCTTGTCTGCATCACTTCATGTTTCTGTCCTTTTAGCACTATTTTATAACCTACTCTCTGGAACAACTACCAGCACTGAAGCCTAAGTTTGGCATTTATTTGGTGAATTAGAGGCCGAGGTAACCGGAATCTTGCCAAAAAAAAGGTAAACTTTGGCTCTGCCTTCGCCTTTTGAGCTTTTTAAAGCTCTAAATTCCCATACGAAAATACATTTTAGTTCCAGTAACTGTGCTAGCTGCGATGTATTTCCTTTAGAACAAAAGTGTGAGTTTCAATTCCGCTGTCTTGCCTGAGGTTGGGACACAGTGGCTGGTAACTGGGTTAACATCGAAGGAATGTTCAAATGAAATACACTGCGCGTTTTTTTTTTTTGTTTACGTTTTACACGGTTTTGACTTATTCACTCTCCCAATTTTTTCGTTCAGTCGAGTCGTTCTTATTCAACACTCTATGAAATGCCTGCGCGTCTACTTACCCGCAAAACCCTCAAAGAGCCAATCTCTACAATCTACGAAATCAGTCGAGCGAGTGATGAGGCGGAACTTCCGTTTAGATCTAAAAATGAAGACTGCGCTGTGGCATTACGCAGAGCAAAGCGTCATGCTAGCATTGCGTAATGCCACAGCGCAGACTTAATTTTGAGGTCTAAACAGATGTTCCGCCTATTTATTCGCTGAGCTGATTTTTTAGATCGCAGAGACTGGCTCTTCAAGTGTTTTGAGGGTAAGTAGGCACGCAGGCATTTCTTAGAGTGAAACGTCTGGCGTTTCTCTTTTCCTCTTTTTTTTTTTCGCGAGCGTAAAGAGTTTTTTGTTTCCTTTATCTTTATTTTCTTTGGCGACCCCCTTCTATGTATAAGAACGCTGATTGAATATTTTTTCCCGTAAAATAAAAAAAAAAAAATGTGCAGCTATATAGCATTTTAATGAGCGAGAAAGACATCGCTCACAAAGGAGTCTGGCATTTCAATTCAAAAGTTTTCCTTTAGCAACTCTGACACACTTTCTAAAATCACTTCCTTAATTCTAGTATCAAAAATGACATTTAATTCCGCAATGTAACTTTATATTACCGGACTGATATTTTGGCCATTGTTTTTAGTGAGAACGTTTTACTTTAGACAAATATCTCTCCTCCCGTGCGTCCGTATTTTCTATACTTTGTGGTGTGATTGTGCATTTGGTTATTCACATAAGACGACTTGAGTAAAACCTAAATTTAATTTGAGCTGGAAACTCCACATTGATTTTGCCAGACCCCATGTATCAGCAAACCTAAACTATAAATGTTTGTTGTTCACATCAATTCGGATTTATTTTGTTTTCACAAATAGTCGCTCCGTTCTCAACTACCGTAATGGTAGTATTGCGAAAACCAAGTAAATATTAAGGAAGAACACAGAACAATCACGTATAACTCAGCACTTCCGATGACAATGACTTTATATTGTTGAGTAAGGAACTCGTCGACCGTAAGCACGTGTGAACAAGTGAAAGTCAGTGAGGGGAAGTTGACAGTACCGTTACATTTACCGTGACACGTCTGAACACTGACGTGGAAATATTTTTGTCCAGACGATGGGCGGCGCTGTTGAGCAATGCGTATGTACTTTTAAAAAGAGAGTCTTAGAAGACCCGAACATTCCATGTGCTCTCAAACCAATTTCCAACACGTGCACAGCCAGGTGCTACTAGGTGGATTCCAATATCTCTATATCTTCAAACCCCCCACGATGTAGAAATCGCATTCTATTGACCCCGGCTCTGCATTTTAAAAGAATAAACTGTTTTTTTTTTTCCTTCGGTGGGGGGATCGGCGATCGTATTGTCTTCGCTCACAATCGAGAGACCTCTTTGTTTTGTGTTTTTGTATGTGAAGACTCACGGTCACTACTGTTTTTTTGTTTAATTTTTACACACGAGTAACAAGTATTTCATAAAATGCGTTTTCCATTTTTCAGAGCTAGAAGTAGTTGAGGTAAGCCAGAAGTGAAAAAAACAACATGATAAAAGAATAAACAAAAGAAATTTTGTTTGGAATTTTGTTTGTCGTTTCCTAGCAACATGATTGTAATCCAAAGCAAATCCGGCACTTAAAAAATGTCAAACATGAAAAGGTACCCCAAAACAGTCAACAAAAGAAAAGCCTTTCTGAAGAGTAAAATGAAAATAGATCTTAAAGCGATTTTCTCATGAAAATATTTCCTCTCAAGCCAGATATTTTGTGAGTTGTGTTTATTATCCTCCTCTTTTTGTTCTTCACAATTTTCTTTTTTTTTTGCAGTTTGATTTCTTTAGATACCTCTTCTTTTATATCTGTGTCGATATCCGTTAGTCGACTGGAGGCGAGGGTTCAATTTCTGCCCCGTGCCAGCCTAAGCGACGCTTTATTTGCGACCATTGGCATCTTTATCCTATCTCACAATGAGGGTGGACCAATGGAAGGGTGACCAGTCGAATTTATAAAAATAAATCAACTTAATGATTTCATTAAACTGTCGCAACGGGATGACCGCGCGATTTCCTTGTACGTATTTCCGCTCTCCATCAGTTTTATGGGTTTGCTTCATCTAGCGGTCTGAGTGAAGCCAGCGAAAGTAGTAATTTTTCAGCTGTCATCATATCCCGAGACCTTTTTTGGCTTCGCCCACCTTCTCGGGTGTCAACCTAAAAATACGAAGAAAACGCGGGAGTTTTTGTATAAGGACACCGGATGAAGGGTACAAATATGGTGCCCCCGTTTGTATGTAACTTGTGCGGAGGCCAGTTTTCCGGCATCTAGTACTTCTGCGACATGGTGTTTTTTTTTCCTACCCTTGTAGTGCAGGGTCGATGATTAATCATTGTTAGATGTGAGAACTAAGCAAATATTTATAAACTATCAAATGAAAAATGTCAGAGAAGAGGGAAACACGTACGCTGGTAGTTATATCCGGGACGACGGTGCGTTAATTTAGAGGCAGACGAAACTGCCTTACCTGAAGTCTTGCCTGATAACATTAAACATCAACTGGATTGCTTTTTGAAGGGTACATTAGTTGCGCGCAGTATAATTATAATAATGAAAAAAATGCAATATCTTACTTTTGAGCGCAGTGCTTAGGCGCCCGTTTCCGGGTTTCGCGGCATCGGCGTCGCCGTCGGCATCAACGTAACCGCGCTAATTTAGCCGAAAAATTGACGTCACGTGACCTGAACCCCAATTCAATTCCCCGCTAAATGTAGCGGGGAAATTAAGTTTTTCCGCAAGATTTAGCGGACAAATTCAGTTTCTCCGCTAGATGTAGCGGAGTTATTAAGTTTCTCCGCTAAATTTAGCGGGGCAATTAAGTTTCTCCGCTAGATTTAGCGGGGCAATTAAGTTTCTCCGCTAGATTTAGCAGGAAAATTGACGTCACGTGACCTCAACACCAACTCAATTCCCTGCTAAATTTAGCGGGGAATTGAGTTTGTGTTCAGATCACTTGACGATAATTTTCCCGCTAAATCTAGCGGAGAAATTAAATTGTTTTATAGGTGACGTGACACCAAGTCATGAGACGTCATTTTGCCCACTAAATTTAGCGGGGAAACTGAAATGGTGTTAAGGTAACGTGGCGTTAATTTTTAAGCTAAATTTAGCGGGGAACTGTGGGGGAGGGGAGGATATGAAGGCCGAGGAGACGAGGGAACAGAGGAGGAGGCTGGGAGGGTACGCACGAGCAGGAGGAGGGGGTACGGTGAAGGAGGAGGAAGTTTACATCCTCCCCTCCGTACCCTCCCCTTCTCCGATTCAAGAGCTACTTCCTAATTTCGCCTTACAATTTTCGTAAACGAATTTCTTTTTTTTTATTTTATCTTTTTATCTTTTTGTGGTTTCGATATTTTGTAGTAATTATTATACATCGGGGAATCACTATATTATATTTTACATCAAATTTTGTGTATTTCATTTTTTAATCTTTTTTATGAAGTATATTTTAATAAATTCACAGCATCTGCTGCATTTATCTTCGATCCTCCCATCTTGTCGTTTAAAGGAATATCACAACTCGCTGTTTTGAGCAAGTCGAGGCATAACATCTAAAGTAATGTCAGTAAACAAAAAAAAGAAAAAAAAAAAAGAGTGTATCTTGACAAGGCATTCAAGACTATTGAGGTTCTGAAACGAAACTTGCGACATGTAAAAGAAGTTTGATTTATTGCTTTGTTTTGAGCGTTAAACTAAATTTTTTTCCCAGTTGATTCCAGCCACCTTGAAGCATGTTTCTCACAGAGAACATTTCAACTAATACTCATACTAGTTAATTCTGTACATTATAATCATGGCTGTTTAGTTGTTCACGAGCACATGGAATAGAAGATTATCATGATAACATGCGCGTAAATGAATAAACATAGACTGCGAAACAGGCATAATTAAAAAAAAAGAATAAAAACGTGTGCGGTGGAGTTGCGAAACTACTAGAGAAGCGGCTCCGCTTGAATCTCGAATCGTCGTCTCAAGAGCTGCTCGGATTCACTTTCGTAGCCAACACACCGACATTGGGGGCGCGTTTTTAGTTTATTTAAGTTTTACTTTTTGCTGTCGAAAAATGAAGCTTTTTGTGGATTAAAAAACAAACGAAGTTGAAGGTGCCACGAGGCCATCAGCTAAAAATCCAGCCAGTCTAGAAGCAAACATAAAAGAACGCCGGCGAAATCGAACGTCATCTATACACGCAAATAATTGCACCAAATCTTTCTGGTCCGTTTTTCGCTCTCACAACTGGTGCAATGCATCCAACAAGACAAATATTTCCTTTATGAATATAGGGAATTCCTATTTTTTATTAGTGTTTCGTAATTAAATCGTACTCTTTTCTTCCAGAGCGTCCGTCTATACGCAGCAATGGCAAAAGTCCCAATCCAGTTTTATATCCGCGTGTTCATTCTGAAATACTTACAATTGAATGTTGTCCTGCACTGTCATCCCTTGCCTTTTGTCTTTGAGGCGAATATTTTTTAATGTTCAACCAACTGGGTCGCCAACATATTTTGTCCTTTTATTTTATTTTATGAAGGTTAAGTCGTGTCCGCACTGAAGAAAGAAAACAGATTAAAGTCAAAACGATTAAAATAAAAATAGTTACTTTAAAGCGAGCAAAAAGCTAAAGAAAGCAACTTCATGTACGTCCACTTTCTAATTTCGATTCACTCCACGCAGTTGGGGCATTATATTTTCAATGGCATCAACTAACCCAGATTACTGATTTGAATGACGTCACTTCTTGTCTAGTGTACGCGTGTGCGACCGTGCACACATAATTGTTTACACATGCGTTCAACTTTTTATCTATCTACACGTGCCCTAGCCTATGCTCAGAGTACATGTCTCATAATTTTGCGCCGCGTGTGGGTTTGTTCCTCTGCTGAGGCTACGCCTCTTTCTGCCGTCATCGCTCGTCATTCATCACGGAAGCAAATAAGAAACCATCTGGAGTCCTTTCGAAAGACGCCGCAAAAAGGTAACCGTTTCTTGCAACAAAAAACAAGTACATTTCTTGTTTTCTCCTTCTGAAAGTTCTGTTTCAACGCTTCGCAAAGGCGCGGTGGCGTGGAACAAATTGCGTAGGACGTTAGTTCTGGAGGCACTTTGTTCAAAGCTACTTTGTTTGTTCGCTGGCACAATGCTGGACGCGGGAAACGAAGCTCTTTGTTCGGTTAGCTGGCAGCCAAAATGACGACTTTCTTAGTTGGTTGACTCCAGCTCTGTGTCTTACGGTACCAAGAGTTGGCAAAAAAGATAAACAGAGCAAAATACTTCCTATCATGGCAGCTGCTCTGTCGCTGTTCACTGGGACCCTCACGAGCACAGAAGCTTGTACGGGGCGATCTTTAGTTCGGTCGTCTGGTTTTGGTTTTGTTTTTCTTCGCATCGTCATTGTCCGTATAAGCCGGACATGTTTCTTCTTATGAGTCGACATATGTCGCTGCTCTGCTTCGCAATAAGTTCGGCTCCTTTTTGCCTGTAGGACAGACTGGATATCGATTGCAGCACGGGACAAAACAGCATAATAGTGCAGCTGGAGGTATACAAGCATTCGCACGAGAAGAATGCAACCTTCTCAAAAGATGCAACATTAAATAAACAAACAAAAAATACGACAAGCTCTTTCACTGAAATGTGGCCAAATATAGCGTGCAAACCCTGAAGGTTATTTCAGTAAGTATTCGTTCCCGAGCTTTCCACGTAAGGGAATGCTTGCGATTTTGTGTATTGCTTTATGTATTGATTGACTAATGGCCACTTTCAAACATGCAAGGTTAGTAAGTGTGAAGCTGTTTGTCTTTTGGCGTCGATCTGATGAACGCGTTTCTCTTTGTGTCCTCCAAAACGTATCACCGCACAGCAGCGTATAGTTAGACTGTTATCAGCAGCAAGATAAATATACGGTACTTTGGAAGACGAAAAATCTCTTCAAAGTTTATGCGAGGGACCGCAGAAACGAAAAGAGCTTATATAGGTTATATTCGAATTGCGGTACTGAGCTTGAGGGAAAATATTATTCTTAATTTGTTTTCGCTAAAACTTGCATCATTTTTATCATTGTATGTTACGGCTGATGTATAGCTCTAAATAGTATAATAAGACTAATGTTTTCTACAACACATATACATAAAGTTGGTCAATGGAACGAGCGCCGCCCAAATTGTGTAGGAAAGCTTATTAATAAATATCTTTCTTGAACGCGCCGGGTGTTTGTGGGGTTTGTAAATGCAGAGCCCCTCGGCTTCACGTGTAATTGAAATTAAATTGTGTATAATATTTTAAAGAGGAACAATATATCGTGAACAGTCGTCTATACTGTATTATACCGGCGTATAAGAAGAGCGAGCTCGAGAGAAACGAGAATTGTGTTTTTCGACCCGTGTAAATAAACCATGCATTGCAGAAAGCTCAAACTCCGTGAGAATGTGACTCTAGCTGACAGAATAGAGGGCCGAAGGTTGAAAGCTTGACGCTACCTGTATCAAAATATAATTGTTAAAAACTAAATGTCTTAAGGAGCTGACGTCCCCCTAATGTCGTCAAAACGAGAAATGTCATTGCAGGCACCTGTGGCGTCTCTTTCACTAAAAGAACAAACTTGTCAGTAATAAATAAAACACTATTCTCTTTTTTTCTGAAAACTGTTTTCTACTGATATTAATTTCATAAACGTCCACAACGTCAGTTCTTGCTTTGAAGATATTAGGCTTAGATGGACGTCGGCTCATAATATTTAGTTTTTCTCAATTATCTTTTGATCCTATAACGTTATTTTCTCAAATCTTCTCGTTCTATCCCAACCATTAGCTTCACATTCTCATGGAGTTTGAGCTTTCTGCGATGCACAGTTTATTTACACGGGCAGAAAAGCACGGTTTTCTTATCTCGGGAGCCCCCTGTATAATATTGCTGCACGTTACACCATTAACAGTGAAATTGCGTTAATAAGGGGCCGTGATACCGGCTACCAAACTTCAAAAGGGTCTAAATAATCGTGATACGAATATAATTTCACAAAACATTGTATCAATATCCAATATTTTTAGCTAACAAAAGGCTATGCTTAACTCCAGTAGGGAGTAGACCCGCCCCTTTCAACAGGAATGTAAATGACGTGGTATGTGCACATTGTTTTACCCAACCAACAACGCCTTGTTCAAACGAACGATCCTTTGTTATTGCCTTGGAAACGAGCTGAAAGTAAAAAAAAAAAAAAAAAAAACATTCGCGAATTTTGCGTTTAACGCTGCGTTGTTATCACAACACTTTGGCAGGACTGCGCTTGTCCGCGATTTATGCTGACAGGGGCTGACAGCTCGAGCCTACCCTAACTTGTTGCGCACAGCTTAGCGATCTCCCAATTAATTTCGCATGCCTTCACTCTCTTCTTTAATTGGCTCTTGGTGCCGCGTGGTTTAACATTATACAACTTTTGTTTTTGTCAGTGCTTGCTTGTTTACGGATATCGTGATTAAAAATATTTCGTTGAATTAACCATCAGGGCTTCATAAATACGCATAATCTAAACGAAAACATGTTTTCACCTAGGAGCGCTAAATTGTTTTGTTAGATGGCGTCCCCTGACTAGAGAGTGGAGACCTGTAATCGAGCAAAGCTTTTTTTTTTTACTTTTAGGGGACATGCAGTACGACGTAAATGTGCAATCAATATAAAAATAACACATCTTTAAACAACTATAAGCGTACGTGGCTTATATTCGCATTTCCTTGGGGATATTATTGTTATCCGCTAAGGCCGTTAGGAATTCTTATAGGCTAAGATTGGGCTCTCATCAATTCGGGAGAGATTGAACAGCTTCAATAGACTATCAACGCCTTCCGTTCCTTAAACGGCCAATATTTGTTGCAGAATAAAGAGCGAACATAGCCCGACATTCTAATTTATGCCGAGTTACTAGAGGCAGAAGCCACCGAAACTGTGAGGCAGAGTTTTCTTTCCTGAATCCGTAAACTCGAACACTCGATGACATTGACCGTTTGGAAAAGGCGAATGGAAGTCGTCCTGCTGGGGCTGCCTTCCGTTAACCTCTCCTACAGGGGCGAAGTGGAGAGATGCAAAGGCGCGTTCTCCTTTTATCGGAAATCGTTCTTCGATCTTACACTCTCGTGTATATTGGGTGATCGGGCGGAGAGGAAAGTGACAGCGGGTGTTGGTCTCTGGCGCATGATGCATCATCGTCTACCCTCCCCGCTTCCTGCTGCTCCAATGTCGGTTGGTTTTGGCGGCCAAAGTGCCCGCCGGTTTCGAGACAATCAGCCTGTCACAGGGCACGTCGTTCCATTGTGTGTTGGCTGGACTCGCCCCTGAGTTTTGACGTTGCGGGTTTGTTTTTCCGATTTTGTTTGTCAGTGTCTTTTCTTGGAACGTTAGGTTCTTTGGGCACGTTGACTTTTAGTACTTCTTCTATACGCGCCTGTGATCTGGAGGCGTTTTATGTAATTGCATTTTTTATCCCCGACTGCATTACCTTTAAGTATTTTCATTATTTCTAGAAGAGTGAACGAAATTACATTTTAAATGTGTCAATTACAGATTCTTTATAAGTGCGAGGTTTAACTCGATTATAAGACTCTGCATTAACCAGGTTTCCCTACGAATGTTTCGGTATTGTGTAATTTCTGAGGTCTGAACCGATGTCGCAATAACTATCTCTCATTGTTTTTGTTGCTTTGTCCTTCTCCAAACGAAGTTTTTAGAACTCAAAACAATACCATTGTATGTGGTTGTGTTTTTATTTTTTATTTGGTAATACGGATTTTTTTTTTTGCGTTTCTGAAAATGGTTGATATAATGTATTGAAGGACAAGGTCATAATTAACCCTCCCATAATTATGCGGCTCCAAATCGTCATGAATACTCAGTTTATTTGTATCGGACAAACATTAATTTACAGTAGAAAAAATACACCGAAATGTGTCATGAAATAAAGCGAGTTGTTGACACTAAAACAACAAGCAAATATTTTTTTAAAGAAATGTTAAATTCATGCAGTGTGACCTTTTTGCCTTCCTTAGGGTAGAACACAATCTACTCTGCAGTTTGGTTACTGGGTATAACTTTTCGATGCTTAAGAGGGGGCGCACCTCAGAGCCCCATATAGAATACATGAGGTTTTTTGCCAACTTAGAAATATTCTTACATAATAACGACTGCGCGGATCTTCTTGAAAATTTCGGCTTTAAAGACATTGAGGCATTATCGAGACATTAAGCGGAAAAAAATGTTTTATTATAAATTTAATTATATTCTTAAAAAAAATCATGAAAATGGTCAAAATCGGTTAATTCGGCACTCTTGCGTTCGGAGCGAATTTACAAAATTATCTAAATGCAAACAGAAAAAGTATTTCGTTTAATGTCTTCTAAATTTATTACGGAATCGAATATATCAATATTATTCATGCAAGTCGATCTGTTCCGTAACTACAGCGAATATAAAGAACCAAGGTGTCGGTGCTTGTTTTCATTGTTTTTAAGATACCTCTCTCTCCCGTGAGGTGGCGCTCGCTGTCTACGAAATGCGAAATCGTCCGTTCGGCAATCGGCCGGATCGAAACTGTGCAAGGTATTCTTCCGCGCCCGTATCCTGTTTCATTCTGCACGCCGAGGCTCCAGTTTGCGTGTCTCGCTTTCCTGGTTCTCGGTGGATAGGTCTCTGTGTTTTCGCACGTGGCAAATTCACCTTGGAGCTATGGGTCGAAGACAACCTTCCTATGGCAAGTGAACGCGCCCGAAAAGGTTTCAATGTAAGCGTGTCCTCGCGGAAGCTTCGGTTGATGAGGTTGGTGATTTTGAGCGCTCGTTTGGTAGCCCGCATGGTTCCGTGTCCGGGAGCAACGACGGCAATGCTGAAGCGGTGACCGCGGAAGACTTGTCGTCCAGGCTTCCTGGTGAGGGAGGATCGGTATGTTCCGTAGCGGCCGAAGTCAGTTCTTCCGAAAGCTCAGGAGAAGCTAGAACGAGGTTCCTTGTAAATGCTGGAGCTGTCAAAGCTTCGGGTAACGCACAACCACCGGGTGACGAGCAAGCAGCCACAGTGCAGTATACAGGACACCTAATGCTCCAGTCGACTTCATACTCAAACTACGCGATTACATGGACTATGCAATACGGTCTCGTAGTATTTTGTTTGTGGGGGACTTCAACTTAGCAGGAATAAATTGGAATAAACTTTCAGCCGGAACAGCGGAAGTGGCTAGTTGCGACCAACTACTGGAACTTGCTTTCTGTTATAACTTAAACAAGTCGTCACTGGGGACACACGAGTGTCTTCCACAACCTCGTCCCTACTTGACCTAATCGTTTCCGCCAACCTAAGCGCTGCTCTTCCAAACTGCGACCTTTATGAAGGAATATCAGATCACAAAATGATAGTCATGACATTTGACGCATATCTCGGCACAGTCGACTGTCCATCGCGTAAAACGTTCCGTAAGTTTGAAGCCGCCGACAATGTTAGTATTTTAGACTGCCTTGAAAAGTAATTAGACGATTATCAGTTGCTCCACCAGACATCTGTCGGTACAGAAGTTTTGTGGGACTATTTTGTTGAAGTTGTTAAACACTGAATTAATCAGTTTGTGCCTACTCATACAAAAACGACAAGGAAAAACGTCCTTGGATCACTAAAGATATCATTCAAAGAAAGAGAAGAACAAAACGTTATCGGAAAACCCTTAAACGTAATCCAAATATTGATAAAAGGGTGCAAATTCACGCCATGAGTCAAGATTTGAAAATGATTGTGAAAGACTCGAAGAGCAAATTTTATAACGCCACACTGAAAAAGTTCCTTACTGATGACCCTGCGAAATGTTGGCGCTATGTTAATCCGCGCGCCAAATCGGGAAGCGACTCCGGTAACAGTCAAGAACGCGTTGAAGATTTTAATTCCTTCTTTTCTTCTGTTTTTACGCGTGATAACAAAATTTTGCCGGGATTTAAAGATTTCTCCGAGTATCCCTCAATTGGAAATATTGAAATAAAGTAGGAGTTTTAAATTTATTACTTAATATAAACGTTAAGAAAAGTTCCGGTCCCGACGGAATTCCGAATGCGTTCTTAAAAAGGTACGGTGAATGGGTTGCTAAGTATCTTACTTTAATTTATCTATCATCCTTAAATAAAGGTCACGTGCCTAAAGCCTGGAAGACTGCCAGAATTATACCTATTCATAAAGGCGGTTCGGAGGGTTGTGTAGAACATTTCCGCCCCATATCTCTTATTAGTACATGCTCCAAACTCCTCGAACACATCGTTTCTAAACATATGTTGACTTTTCTAAATAACCATAATATACTGTATGAATATGAACACGGTTTTCGCAAAGGTCTGTCTACGACCACACAACTTGTTGATACCGTGCATGATCTTGCTCAATCTATTAACAACCGAAGTGAAACTGATGTAATATTCTTGGACTTTGCAAAAGCATTCGACAAAGTGTCTCATCCTAAATTGTTGCTTAAAATTGATACCATATTTAAGAACCCCATAATTACAAATTTGTTTTCTTCATATCTTTCTTCGAGAGTTGAGTTTGTCGAGTCTGGAGAATATAAGTCTAGCTTTGCACCTGTCCTTTCGGGAGTTATACAGGGTAGTGTACTGGGACCACTATTATTTTTGATATTTATAGATGACCTCCGCTTTGGGATTTATGTTCCAATGAAGTTGTTTGCGGACGACTGTGTATTGTATAATCACGTTGAAACCCAACAAGATCAAATCGAACTAAGCAATAACTTCAGCAAAACTAAACAATGGTGCGATGAGTGGCAGGTGCTGTTAAATCCCTCGAAAACGGTTTTGATGACAGTAACACGAAAACAGACATTTTTAAGTTATGATTGCTTTTTAGATGGCACTAAACTCCTCCATGTGGATGAACACAAATACTTAGGATTAGCATTCACGAGTGACTTACGATGGAACACTCACATTGAAAAGGTCTCATCAAAAGCTAACAAGGCACTCTGGTACCTTAGAAGAAACATAGCTAGCGCCACACCAGAAATAAAAAAATATAGCGTATAAAACATTGGTGAGACCAGTTCTCGAATATGCAAAAATTGTTTGGCACCCATATAAAAAAACCAATACTACTACACTCGAAAGGCTTCAGCGGCTTGCAGCTAGATTCATCTTTAGTAAATATAACCGCACAGATTCTCCCACTGATCTAAGCTGTCGTGCCGAGCTCAAAGCTCTAGAATTAAGAACAAAGTGTGAACGTATAAAGTTTTTGTTCTTCATATTTCATGATTTAATTTGCACAAAAGTCTAATTACATGGACATACGCATTGGTGAATCCACCAGGCACCGTTGTTCTATGTACTTAAGAGAGCCGTCTGTTAGAAACGATTACTTCAAGTATAGCTTTATTTTCTAGATCGATTACTGAGTGGAATGCTCTGCCAAATGGCACTGTCATCCTAACCTCAATTAATGAGTTTGTTAAAAACGTCGAGAGTTTAGTACTTTGTCACACGTCGTAAGCGTTGACTAATCACGATGCTTATCTGGTGTTCTACTCCCACCCTCAGAGTCCATTCCCATCAATTTTTCACTTGTTGCGTTGGCGTTAATCTGTATAAGTACTTGAGCACTTCGAATGCTGTGTCATTGTCTGTCTAGTCAGCAAGTCATATAATAGCAGCATCTTTTTTTCCTCGGGCTTTTTGTCGTAGCATGTATTAGTATTCGCTGCCTCCGTTTTTCTTTTTTTTCTTCATTGTGTATTGTTGTGTGCAGGTATGTGATTTACTGCATTGTATTAGCCACTCCTGTAAAAGCCCTGTCTAGGGCTGACAGTATCAATAAATAAATAAATAAATAAATAAATAAATAAATGTTCATTTCAAACAAATTAATTAAAATCAAATTTCTTCAGTCGGCCACAAACTACTTTGCCATACTACAACTTGACTTTTTGGATCAATTCCATGTGTTTATTTGGAAATTGAATAAGAAAACAATCTGGAAGAGTCCGAGAATTTTGAACGTAACTTTATGAGAACAATAAACCTAAATCTAAACGTATAACTACGTTTAGTTTATTTGCTGGCAACTACCTTCAACCTGACTTGACGTCCGCCGTGACGGATAAGGCTATGCCTAAGCAATACTTTGATCTCGAAACCACTTTTATATATAAACGTTCGAATTATTAGCACACATTTTACAATGAGGAGCATGCTAACCTCCAAATAAATTGAATATTTTGTTTGTTAATTCTGGCTGGTTGCAATTCACAAAGACATCTTCAATTCAAGAGATTATTCACTCAAAAATCACGCAGCTTTGTTGTCTCACATTCGGCATACACGCAGCGATGTTCATATATATCGCATTTTTAGAGGTACTTTAACACAGGAAAAGCACGAAACAAGTGGGCAATTTTTTTCTCTAGTTTATTTGAAGAACCCCTATCTTAGCGTTCTTATTTTTTTTTAAATTATCACAGATATTGTATTCCTAGCACATCATGTGATTGCTTGTTATCTAGCAAAAGCACTTTCTGTCGTTGTACCTCGAAACTTTCTGTCCGTGTACTCTGGAAACAAAACGACCTCCTCGTTTTCCCCAGACAAACGGCCGAGTCTGTTTCGTACCTCATCACCTTGGAACGAACCCACTCGCACGAAGACGCCCGAATGACGTGCAGAGCCCAGAAAAGGAGTTCCGAATTGAAGCGGAAAAAACACTCGGGTAATAATCATGCGAGTCTCGGATGCCTCCCGGGAGCTCATCTTAGTTGCGGCGAGGGCTTTCAAACCTCAAGATGTATGTTTGGTGACAGCATTAGGAGGACTTGCGCTCTGTATCCGCCTCTGGCTTCCTGGCTGGTCCCAATGCTGTGCGCGGATGCAAGATTATCTGCCTGGCCGGGAGGCTTTGGTCCGGATTGCGGCTTCTGCGGCGAATGTTGTGCGGGCGATGTCGTTTTCAGGGCTCGTAATGGAGACATTCTATGCGTAATGCTGCAAAGTGCCGCCCTTCAGACCGTAACGTTGCGGTGATTAATCCATATTCTGGGCGCCCTTAACTATCATGAATGTAAAAGGTAGTGAAGGCGTGCGGAAGTTGGTTTGTGTTCATACTGTGTTGTTGAGGGGATTGAACCTGCCGCGGCGCATAGTTCGTATTTTACACGACCCTTGTTTTTCTGCAAATGAATAGGAGGAAATGCCACAAAAGAGTACCTGGCTAGGCAGCCCTGTCATATCGCTACACCTCATGAAAGCAAGAAAGCTCGAGCAAGAAAGGTCGAGTCAAAACAACGCGGTGGCAAAGAGAATATACGTCGAAGGCTTTGTGTTCCTGCAGCGAACCCCGGTGCTGCAATCGCAGCTGCTGGAGAATAAATCGTGAAAGCATATATTGGTTCTGCATTATTAGGGACCATTCGCCATCCTTTTTTAAAAGAAAGTTTGGAAGAACCGTTCTCGCCCTAATTTATGTTACGTACTTTTGTTCTGCATTATATTTACTATGAATTTATATAAGTTTGTGAATTTACGCGAAATGTATTTGTAATGTAACACAAACTTACTGGAACATAAAATCTCGAAGTGTGTAGATTTATTCGCACCGGGCGATATAAAAAATAAAACCTGCCGATTATTTCAATTCCTTTTTAATAAATGCTGACTAAGTAGTCATTCGCGCGTGCCGAGTTACCCAGGGCTTAGAAGCCTTATATTTTCTTCGTTACTTCAAGAGTAATACCAGGTGACAGCTATATTTTTAAATGCAAAATTAGACATTATTCATATGTATAAGCGCCATCTCGTGTACTTAGAAAGCTGCACTGTAAAGGGTGCTCTGCCATTAACCCAAGTGCGATAGGTGAAATCGACCTTACAACCGTTCATCCAAACATTGGCCCGGGTTAGGCATTGCATTTTTAATTTACGCGCCTACAATATTTCCATGCGATACCATTCTTCAGCTACTTCCCCGGTTTTCACGATAATCTCTCTGGCCTCGAATGTGCCGTGCGCATGCGCGGCGCGCGTATGCGCCGCGCATATGCGGAGGACGTCCGTATACGCAGGCACCGCACGTATGTGGACGTCGTTCTCAACGTCGTCCTTGAGGTCGTCCTAGACGTGGCCTCAGAGCCCGTAATTGGGATCGCCCTAGAGTTCGTCCTAGAGATCGCTCTTGACGACGTCTTTGACGTCGTCCTCTAAGACGTCGTTACTGAGGGCGTCCTTGAGATCGCCCTAAGTGTCGTCCTAGCGGTCGTTCTAGACTTCGTCTCTGACATCGCCCTCTAAGTTGTCGTCCTCGACGTCGTCCTGGCGAACAGGTAAACCCGTGCCGCGTATCCACGGAGCGGCAGTACACATACATTCACATTTGCGGCGAAGCTACGTGTAAATAGACCCTTTGAACAAAATCCCAAAAGCCCACGCTTGCCACGCGACGAATTATGGTAGTCCTCGGTACTACAGTGAACTAGAATAGGGGTAGTAGGAAAATCAGCGACCTGCGGTTGAGGCGCTTCGTGTAGAAGCTACCAGGTAGCGCTGGTGTTCGAATCCGGAGCACTTGTGCCCGCGAAGCCGGCGCCAAGCGTGGCTGTTTTCGATCTGCGCGGTTCATCAGTGTGGCCTATGTAAGCTTTATAGGTTTTGCAAGGTTTATAAATTGATGTTTCAAGCTTACTTGAGCAATGTAGCGAAAACCAGGATACCCTGTGTTGCATCCTGGAGCGTGGCGGTGTGCATCCGTCTTCTTTCATTTCGTTTTCATTCCTTAGCGACAAGCCTCAAACCCTTGAATAATCACAATGCCAAGAAATTTACATTTACGAAAAGAAATCGCGAAAACGACCATAGATACCACAGAAACAATACAATAAAGTTTTGTGTTATTTTCATAATCACACCCACGGCTGCTGGCGATAGCTGCCGCGACTCACGTGCAGTCGCGGTGACGCAACGGGAAAGCGCGTCATCTATTCCGAGGGTTCCGAGATCCCTTGCCGCCCTGGCGCTGAGCGTATTGCAACAGGTCTATTATCGGTTAGAGTTGAGATAGTTGCTACATGGTGAATGATGGTTGTGAAACATCTTGAACATTGAGCGATTACACTGAGACAAAAATTTAGACGATTACAGACGGACGAAGCAATCACTGAATTTCGAAGTGGCGCGCTGCAGTCGCGCTGAAGTTAATGCTTGCGTCGTAAACCTTTCCTAAAATAAAAAAGTTTACTCAAAATTCGACATGTGACTCTTATGACGATTGCCATCGCAATTTGTAGACAAATTACAATAGTGGTTTCTGCAACCAAATTGTTTAGTTCCATCCAATTTGAAATAGTTTAAAGTGAACATTATTATTTCATAAAAGTAGTTTGTTATTTTTATGTGTGTTTTTTATTTGAGAAACAATAACTAAAATCCTTCTAAGTTTGATTTCTGACCGTCGGTAGCCATAATACATTTTTGTTTTGAACACAAAGTCATTTACCTACGTAAAAATTAATTTCAAACTAATATTGAAAAGAAAATTTTATAAATTTTAGGTTGAATGACTTTATAGATAATTGTTTAACAATTCATTTTAACGACAGTCACTATCCGATCTATGAAACGCGTAAGCACAAAACAATACCGTACACGAAAAACATAATATGTCATTCCTATTACTCAGTTTTTAGAACGTGCACACTGCACTTATACCATTATATGGCTAAGGCAAACGCTGAGTTAAAGGGGTGAAGGAGGTACCTCACCCATATTTTTTTCCCCTCACTCCTTTCTTCAACAATTGGACGATAAAATATTGAAATCCATGGAATCGTCATGGTGTTAAGAAGTGGAACCACTGACCTGCACTGCAGACTACAGCACCCGGACACTTACCATCCGCAAGCATGCCACGGCCTGATACTTCTTCATCAACTACCCTTGAAAGACTCGCTCCACCCTGAACAACTGGGTGCAGCCAAATTGCTGTCGCCACCATCTCCCGCTCCACCAATCAACAGAAGCGAAGGTTCCGCAAGCCGTGACGGGCATCAACGTACCGGATATAAAAAAGGGGAGCGCGGGACCAGGGAAACGCGCGACCAGAGGAACGCTCGGTCTGCTTGAGCCGAGAGCGACCATTCATCCCCTCATCTTTTTAATTATATCATCAAAACACCCTACCCTTGTTTTACGTTCCTGCGTTCTCGTACATCCCACCGCTGCCACCAGTTGTTAGGTTCCGGAGGAAGGGACGAGAAAGCAGAAACGTCAAGCAAGGGTAGGGTTTTAGATGATATAATGAAAAATATGACAGGATGAATGGTCGCTCTCGGCTCAACCAGACCGAGCGCTCCTCTGGTCGCGCGCTTCCTTGGGGACCGCGCTCCTCTTTTTATATCCGGTCCGCTGATGCACGTCACGGATTGCGCAGCCTTCACTCCCGTTGATTGGTAGAGCGGGAGGTGGTGGCGACAGCAATTTGGCTGTATCCAGTTGTTCAGGATGGCGCGAATTTTTCAATGGTAGTTGACGAAGAAGTATCGCGACTTGGCATGCTTGCAGATGGTAAGTGCCCGGGTGCTGTAGTCTGCAGTGCAGGTCAGTGGTTTCACTCCTTGACAATTGGCAGTAATATGTACAGTTAGGCGAATGTGTTTAAATGGAGGGTAAACTCATTTAACGCTTCGACTCACCCGTTCAAAGTGTGAACACTGGCTCTAATACCTTTTTTGGCATTTTATTTTTAGTTTGCCTCATTTGTCCTGACCGATGAACTGGGAAAAAACCGCGAAAACCGGAGATTGCAAAGCTGTGACCGGAAGGGTTGATGACCCCAGAGTTTGCGCCGCTTGACTCAAACGAATTGAAGAGATACACAGGCAATGAAGGAAGAGGGGGGTAAATAAAAATACAAAATACTAAACAAATTTGATGCTCGCCAGTGCGGACAAGGAGTTCAGTGGTCCATGATGTTCTACGCTGGAGTGTTTTCGTCGCAATTCGCGACGCGTTTTTCGATCCGCGGTCGTTCGACAAATGAGCGGTCGGGTTGTTGTCGGAGAATCAACATCGAATGCCTTCCGGTCCGAACTGCCGTCCTCAGTAATGTTTTCGATCGCTGCTTCTCTTCCTGTTACTTGGCTTGTGTTGTTTCGTCTGCGAGCGGGCGGGAGGATGAAATAAAGGAAGACCGAATGGAGCGAAGACGGCGGCAATCATCGGCTGGAAGTATGTCCGCTGTTGTTGGTGATGCTACTGCGGGAGCTTTTCCCTCGCAGCCATACTCCTGGTTCCCGAGAGGGCCTCCGCTTGTTTGCTACGTTCCCGTGCTGAGCACATTGCTCGTCCGTGTTTGCGGGTTCCCTGAGGGTTGTTTGCATCGGGCATTGATTGCCACTTTGGATAGAGGGAACTGGCTCAACGGAGAGAGCAGTAGAAAGAAAGAATACCTTCTAGGCATTGATGTCCTCAGTGTAGCACCTTTAGAAGAATGTATTAACCCGATTTTACTACGAAATAGCCCAAATTAACCTAACACTAAATTGCATAAATTAGTCAATCAGAGCAGCTATTTGTCTCGGCAAAAATAACTCCGTAGGCTACTCCATCTTATAAGAAGAAAATATGACAATTCTGACAAAAATATGTTAATCGTGAAACTACTAAAAAAACCTCGCATCAGGTTTTTCTTTTTCTTTTTTTGGCCACATTTTTTGAGTGAGCATATCTTTGCTTCTGTCTGGTACAAATTTGACTTCTTATTTGTTCCTTATTTTTACGCATTTAATTTTTCTTGGCAACATTTTCGCTTTTTTTATCATCGTGATCTTCGTATAGTGTAGCAATGTGGTGGTGCGTGCGACTGCTATGACACAACGTTCGCCACATTGAGGAATGGTGTGCCACAAAATTCTGGCCTTATTTTGTTAGTGATCAAAGGTGATGTATTTGGAGGAAATGCATTTTTCAAATAGGATGGCATGTCATCTTTCCTACGCCCGAAGGCTGTCTTACTTTGGGAATTTCGTTAGTTTTGTCAGAGAGACGGTGTTCTTGTTGTCTTGAGATTGCCAGTCTCCCAGAGTTTAAAGTCTCGTGCTTCCACTAGTACTTTAGGATCTTTATTTATCAGTCATCTATCTTCCGATATTGCCAGACATTTAGACTATACTCCGATTCATGATAACTTCGGCTACTGGCGAAAGCTACAGCTCCAGAAAACAAATCGGAGCTGTGTTGAGCAATGAATGGGATAACGTACATTTGTGGTGGGCTTCTTTACGAGAGATCTATGAAATACTTGGCTCCATCACTTTGATTGATTCAGGGGGGCTGTGGGTTTTATAATTGCGAAAGCACGCTAATTAAAAAAAAATTATTGTAAACCAAATGTAATTCCGCTTCGAGTAAAATTAAATTTGGGTGTTTGACGTGCCAAACCAACGACGGACATCCGGCACGCCCCAGCGGAGCACTAAGGGTTAAAATTTCGACCACCTGGGGATCTTTTTGACGTGCAACCGAAAGCTCGGTTACACGGCGCCTCCTCCGCAATAAGACTCTGTCAGACTGCGGGCACCTCAACCGGGATTCGAACCCGCCACCTGGGTATCCGCAGGCCGGCTCTTTGCCTCGAAGCCATGAAGGTTTTTTTTTTTTTTCTTTATTGTCGAAGCCATGAAGGTGCCATCCGCTTTGAGTAATAGTAGCATAATGTGATGTCACTGCATTCGTAAAATAGAATGTGTGCCTTATATATAAATTATTTATTTTTGTTCGATTTGGCGAATGATTATATAAAGCGATTATTTTACCTCTCCTAACTTCACTCATACAATCCTTTAAAAACTCAATTTGTTTTGGAATACATAGAGAAATGTGCTTCTGGTTAAAAGAAAACAAAAAAAAAACAACATTAGTTTGTAATGTCAGTTCCGGATAATTTGTCTCAAAAGTGTACTCACACGATCATTTGCTTAGACAAAAACGTCAGCATTTTAAATAAGGGGCCTGCTTTATGCAGCTTACCTAAAAGGGCACAAAGAGTTCAGCATTAAATAAAAAAAAATTGAAAGTTTTTTATTCAATCTCGTTATCTGCATTTTTCTAGTGGCGCGTACAGTCTCCAAGAGCCAGAAGCGATGAAATACAGTATCCATATGACCATCGTTTTCTGCCAAGTGGTACATTATTTTGTGTTTACATGGGATCAAAGAATCGTGTCTGCGTTATTTTTTAGCACACTTTTTTCGTTGTCCGGCACTCTTTGTTGCATAATTTTGCTTTTGAAATAATTGAAACTTCTACGGTGCATAAAAATCAACTATATTATTCTACCCTTCATTCGTTTTCTCTTTATTGGTCTTCCCGAGTCACTAATCTCCCAGCATTGGATAAAGTTAAGCTGTTTCTATTTCTGGCGGTGCTCGATGTACTGCCTTCGGTTACAAATCGGCTCAAAGAAATAAATGTATCTTCTCATCAGCTGATACAGGATAAAGTCGACTTTATCGATTCTTTGTTAAAAGCGTGCAATCTTAATATAATGTAGCCAAAAAACAACTATGCTTTCGCTGCCGCTATTTCTGGAGCAAATAAATACGGAAAAACATATTCATAACTGCAGGTTTGTCGTGGCTTTCCCTCCTTGTTCTTTTGTTTTGAACCTCTTTATAATTCTCGCCAAACAGGGTCCAAAGCAACACAAATATAAACAAACAGCATGACTAGAGCAACAAAACCATGTGGGCTACACAGTTCTAAAAATAACGCGGCGAGGGCCACATTTAACGAGATCGTTAAAGGAGGATTCCATCAAGATATTATATCAATGGGACCGATTTATGATATGACAGGATGACAACTAAGGGGTCTCCCTTTTCTGAGGAAGAAGAAAGTGATTTTCGTTCCTCAACGAAACATCAATTGTTGTGCTAGGTATGACTCTCTTATTAATATAGATGTATAGGTCAAAATAAGCGAAGTCATACGTTCGGGTGCCGTTCTCAATCCGTGAGCCCTCTTCAGTTGTTGGCACGCGACTAGAGTGGAATATATTTGTTAAAAATGACTACTTTTTTACTATACCTAGTTTTATCGGAGTACAGGAGTATTCTGTAACATCCTCAATTTAGCGAATATTAACGATATTCACTCAATCATTTTATAACTTAGTGTTTCCCTTACTTATTTTTACCCTCACTGTTTTTGCATCCTTACCAAAGCATATTCTGTTCATAAGCATAAAAATAAACCAATGAATAAATGGAAAAATGAATAAATAAATAAATGAATGAACGAATTAAATAAATCAATAATAAACTATTTATTTCCCCAATTAATAAACACTCTGTTTAACCGGGGTCCTCACCAGGATTCAAGGATTAATTTTTATTCTTAAGTTGGAATCGTCGTACATGTTCGTATTATTCACCACAAGATAATATGAGCTAATGCTATAATATATAGAAAAGTACAAAGAAGGGATTACAGTAATTATAATGTTTCATATCACTTACATGAACGAACATTTAAAATTAGTCCTCTGTTATGTTTATTATATTGGTTTCTGATTGACACAAATAATGATGGGCTGTTCATTTAATCAACGAAGTCCACACGTTATATGATAGGGATTAACCCATAATGGGTGAGACGATAGAGGTCACGAGTAGCTGGTCTAGAAATACAGCTTCTTAATGTACGAATTTCTGGCTTCGGTTAACTCAGCCATTTTAGAATTGAAGGTGGCCATTACCAAAAACAATACAATTTTTTAAGTTTAAAAACCTGAATTGGTAGGTATGTTCATAATATATGCCTGACTCGAACACATTTGATTTCGGAAAGCTACTCCGACTAGAACCTTTAGTAATGAGTTAAACCCTTATTTTCCCAGAACTCAGCCTTATTCGGACTTAGTATAAACCTAATTATATTACTTTGAGCTTCAATTTTTTTTGAGTATTGCCTTATCAAGTATCATAATACAGACAATTCATGCTATTCATGAAATGAAAATCGACAGCTAATTATTATAAAATAGGTTAAAAATAAAGATATTCGGGATACACGCAATGTTACATAGCGCGTCCTTTAAGGTCAAATTCGAGGTTTTTTTGTGTTTGCTGGAAAACGTAGCTAAAATTGTGCTGTTTAGTTAAAAGAAAAATAATATAGAAACGTAATGTGCCCATGCCAGTAACAAATCAACACGGTCTGAAGTTTTTTTTTTTTTTTGAATTGTACATTGTGATTTCTGCGGAATGTGAATAAAGCCCTTCAAATGACACCGTTTTGAATCCCGTGCCACGCATCCTTTTTTGCTGTTTTTTTTTTGTCATTTGCTACCGCTGAATGTTTGCGTCTAAATTTGTCTGCCAAAAATATAGGTCTCACTTTTCATCCCTAGATTGCGATATATATTGTCACGGGTGGTGGCCAAAAGAACAAATAAACAGGAAGAAAGAAACGTTTAATGTGGCGAACTTGTGCCAAAAATGAAAGGGGTACAGAAAATAATAACAGAGCGTCGCGGGCGTCGAAGTCGGCGTAAAGCAGAGTCGAACGCTGGGGCGAGACTGACTGCGGCTCGCCACGCGGAGCCCCTTATGTGCATGCGTGGGTTTCTGGAATAATCGGCGTAGAAAGCGCATAAGGTCCACAGTCCTATCGAGCGTAGTACGGCTTCAGGCGCACGACGTGGACGACCTCAGGTCGTGGTGGGCGGCGTGAGGATGTTCGTGTTCCGTCGGGCATCACCTCGTAGTTCAGCTCCCCGAGGCGACGAAGTACCTTGTATGGTCCAAAGTACCGTTTCAGCAGTTTCTCACTAAGGCCGCGGCGACGGATGGGCGTCCACACCCACACCCTGTCTCCGGGCTGGAATTGGACGTCCCTGCGACGAAGGTTAAAGCGGCCCGCGTCGACGCCTTGCTGGTCTTGGATCAGGAGTCGGGCGAGCTGGCGGACTTCTTCGGCCCGTTGAGCAACCACCTGGGCGTCGTCGCTTTCATTGTCTGCTGGCTCATGGGGCAGCATCGCGTCCAGCATGGTCGTTACCTTCCGACCATGTACCAGCTGGAAAGGTGTGAATCCAGTGGTCTCTTGCACCGCCGTATTGTAGGCGAACGTGACGTAGGGCAACACCTCGTCCCACGTCTTGTGCTCTACGTCGACGTACATAGAAATCATGTCGGCGATTGTCTTGTTGAGTCGTTCCGTCAGCCCGTTGGTCTGTGGGTGGTACGCAGTAGCGCGACGATGGCTGGTGTGACTGAGCCGGAGGATTTCTTGGGTCAGCTGTGCCATGAAGGATGATCCGCGATCTGTAATCAGAACTTCGGGGGCGCCGTGCCGGAGGACGATGGATTCGATGAAAAATTTGGCGACTTAAACAGCCGTCCCTGAAGGAAGGGCTTTTATTTCTGCGTACCGCGTGAGATAATCTGGGGCGACGATTATCCACCGGTTTCCCAAGGTCGACGGCGGAAAAGCACCAAGTATATCCATTCCGATCTGCTGGCACGGTGTAGTTGGCGGAGGAATCGGCTGCAGGAGACCTGCCGGCTTCGTCGGCGGTTTCTTGCGTCGCTGGCACTCGTGGCAGGATCGGGTGTAGAGGTGGACGGTTTTGGGGAGCTTGGGCCAGTAATACTTTTCACGAATACGGGTCAGTGTCCGGCTGTAACCAAGGTGTCCGGACGTCGGGTCATCATGACATGCTTGAAAAATCTCCTCTCGAAGGTCTGCCGGGATTACCAGCAGCCATGGCGAGTTGTTGTTTCCGAAGTTCTCTTTGTAGAGCACACCTTGTCGAATGGCGAAAGTCGGCAGGGTTCGTGAGAAAACACGGGGCACGGTACTCCCGCCCCCTTCCAGGTTCTCGATTAATGCGCGCAGCTCAGGATCGTCCCGTTGACGTCGTGCCATGTCGTCGGTGTTGACTGCTCCTAGGAAGCACTCGTCGTCATTGTCGTCGCTGCTGCCGGAAGGGGTTTCGACGAGGGCTCTGGACAGGCAGTCGGCGTCGCTGTGCTTGCGGCCTGACTTGTAGACCACAGTCATGTTGAACTCTTGTAGTCGGAGACTCCATCGAGCGAGGCGTCCTGACGGGTCCTTGAGGTTCGCAAGCCAGCAAAGCGAGTGGTGGTAAGTCACCACGCGGAACGGGCTCCCGTACAAGTACGGTCGAAACTTCGTGATTGCCCAGACGACCGCAAGGCATTCTTTCTCAGTCGTCGAGTACTTTTTCTCCGCCTTGGACAGTGTCCGACTCGCGTAGGCGATGACTTTCTCGATGCCTTCTTGCACTTGGACAAGTACTGCGCCAAGTCCCGCGTTACTTGCGTCCGTGTGAATCTCGGTTTCTGCATCCTGATCGAAATGACCAAGCACAGGTGGAGTCTGGAGTCGTCGTTTCAGCTCGTCGAATGCCTGCTGCTGCTCCTCGCCCCAGTCGAACTTCTCGGCGTCCTTCGTGAGGTTTGTGAGCGGTGCGGAAATTTTAGCGAAATCCCGAACGAAGCGTCGATAGTAGGCGCAAAGTCCAAGGAATCTTCGCACCGCCTTCTTGTCTGTCGGCGCTGGAAATGCCGCGACGGCGTGAGTCTTCTCGGGGTCTGGGCGGACGCCTTTGTTACTAACCACGTGACCTAGAAACTTCAGTTCGTCATAGGCGAACCGACACTTTGACGGCTTCAGTGTGAGTCCGGCGGTCTGAATGGCTTGGAGAACAGCTCGGAGTCGTCGCAAGTGCTCGTCGAAGTCACTTGAAAACACTACGACGTCGGCAAGGTAGACGAGACAGCTCTGCCACTTCAGCCCTGCCAGTACTGTGTCCATGACACGCTGGAACGTTGCCGGCGCCGTGCATAGGCCGAAAGGCATGACCTTGAACTCGTACAGGCCATCTGGCGTAACGAAAGCTGTCTTCTCTCGGTCCCGTTCGTCGACTTCAATCTGCCAGTAGCCGCTCTTCAGGCCCATCGATGAAAAGTATCGAGAGTGGCGCAGGCGGTCTAGCGTGTCATCGATTCGGGGGAGTGGATAGACGTCTTTCTTCGTTACCGCGTTCAGCTGCCGGTAGTCCACGCTGAACCTAAGCGTTCCGTCCTTCTTCCTAACCAGCACGACTGGAGAGGCCCACGGACTGCTTGAAGGCTGGATTATATCGTCGTTCAGCATTTCTTCCACTTGCTGTTGGATTACCTCCCGTTCCTTTATGGAGACTCGGTACGGCAATCGGTGCACAGGGAGCGCGTCGTCGTCGGTGACAATGCGATGCTTCGCAACGGTGGTTTGTCGCACCTTCGACGACGTCGCGAAGCAGTTGCTGTATTCGGCGAGGAGGTCACTCAGCTGCCGTCGTTTTGGGCCTGGAAGCTTGGGGTCAATGTCAAGCTGCGCTGGCGGCGTAATGTCTTGCTGAGGTGGCGATGATTCTTCAGCAATCGCGGCGATTTCGGCGGAGTTCCAAAGTTTCTCGACGTGGCCCACAGCGGCACCTTTTCTGAGGTGTTGCGTTTCTTGTCGGAAGTTTGTCCCGAGGACCACGGTGCGCCCATCCTGAAGTTTAGTCACTCCTCTTGCGACGCCTATTCCTCTTCCCAGGAGCAATTGAAGGTTGCCTTCAAGAACAACTTCACCGCAGGTAGCTGCATCGGTCACGACGGGTACGACAACACTTGATCGCGGCGGCAGGTTCACGTGGGCGGCAGCGACTCGGACGGCGGCTGACGCTGTCTGGGGTATCTCCGAAGGCGGAACAGGCTTGCGCAGCGTCAATCTGTTCTCTCCAAGGTCGATGACGGCGCCGTATTCACACAGAAAGTCCATGCCGAGGATGACGTCTCTGGAACAGTCTTGTAGAACGACGAACTTCACAGGGCACGTCTCACCGTGGGTCTCGACTCGAGCAGTGCATCTCCCGACTGGTGTAATGAGGTGTCCTCCGGCGGTTCGTATCTGAGGTCCATCCCACGGCGTCATGACTTTTCGAAGGCGGCGGGAGAGCCTCCCACTCAAGACTGAGTAGTCTGCTCCGGTGTCCACAAGTGCCGATGCGTCGAGGCCGTCGATAACAACGTTTAGGTTGTTGGACACCGTTGCAGGCTCGTCGGTGCGATGCGGGGCGTTGGGAGAGTGGGAGCGCTCCGGCGTTTTTGGAGGCTGTTTGCTTCCGTCGTCTTCGGCAACGTCACCTCCAGGCGTTGCCGCACTTAGTTTTCCCGGCGACGCAGGGGAGACAGGCTCTCTCGGCGAGGTCGTGGCGCTGGGGACGCTGAACGTCGTGGCGATGGGGAGCGGGCTTCACGGCGGAGAGACGACACTGGGGAGGGCGAACGTCGGAGGTACTCCTCGATGTCGCGAGGGCGCTCGTCGTACCTTGTGCGCGGGTCGTTCGGGTGGAACCCACGCAGCCCCAGTTGTCTGTAGGGGCATCGGCGGTAAATGTGGCCGGCTTCACCGCAGTGATAGCATAACGGGCGTCGATCGGCCGTCCTCCACACGTCGGTCTTTCGTGGCGCTGCTGTTTCTGGGTGGGCGTGCGCCCGATCTTCCTGGCGTCGGGAAAACTGCGGCGCTGGAGGTTCCCGTCGGGGTGGCGCCGTATACGGGTGAGGAGGGGGCGGTGGTCGTCGGGTAGCTGCGGCGTAGCTCAGCTTCGGTGGTTCAGGAGCGGCGCTGGTGAGAACTTCTGGCTGCAGCGCCTGCTGAAGTTCTTCCCGGACAATCTCGGCGACTGAGGGCGTAACCGGGCTTGTGGCAGCAGGCAGCAGCTTCCTGATTTCCTCCTGCACGACGTCCCGGATAATCTCGCGGAGGTCCGGGCTGTTGCAGCTGGAAGTCGCGATTGCAGCGACGCCGGGAAGTCGCTGGTAATGGGAGGCCCGTGCTTGAAGGGCACGTTCGATGTTTGTTGCCTCCGTGATGAAGTCTTGGACGGTGATAGGCGGGTTCCGCACAAGGCCTCCGAAGATGGTCTCTTTCACCCCTCGCATCAGGAACCGGAGCTTCTTCTCGTCAGGAGCGTTTGGGTCGGCGCGGGTCATGAGGCGGAGAACGTCCTCGACGAAACTTGTGACGCTCTCGCTTGGCGTGCGAGAGGTACGGGGATCGATACCCCGCACCTCCACCAGATGTCACGGGTGGTGGCCGAAAGAACAATAAATAAACAGGAAGAAAGAAACGTTTAAAGGGGCGAACTTGTGCCCAAGACAAAAAGGAAACAGTAGATAACAACAAAGCGTCGCGGGCGTCGAAGTCGGCGTAACAGCAGAACCGAACCCTGGGGCGAGACTGACCCCGGCTTGCCACGCGGAGCCCCTTATGTACATGCGTGGGTTTCTGGAATAATCGGCGTAGAAAGTTTGACGCGTAGAACATTCGGTCCTCGAACAAGCAACACGGTTCTCGAATTTACCAGAACATTTACGTCAGAGTCCACAAAAATACGTCCCCGCGGCCAGGAATCGAACCCTGGCTTTTCGCGTGGGCGGCAGGTGCGATAACCGATAGGCCACGCGCGCGCTGCCTACTTGGCCAGCTTCGCGCGCGGCAATATATAAAAAAGTGTTTCGTTGGCTGTGTCATTTTTATTTTACTCGATATTTCTGCCTTTGCTTCTGTTCTTACAAATGTTTACGACAGCCGCATTCAAGATGCCCCAAGAATGTGGAAAAATTTGGGCCACGCACTACGTAGTACGTATGCACACATTTTGCTTTCGCAGAGCTACGCACATAATGCCACACGCACGCAAACGTACACTGATACAGACGGTGCCATATGTCTTCACGGCTAAATGTTAAACCGCGCAACGTAGTGGAGCCTCTGACCGCCTCGTAAAATGTGTTTTACAAGCACGTCACTTTTTGCAGTTACCGTAAAAAAATATAAAACACCAATAAATATTTTGCACTTTTTGCAATCCTTGTTTACACCAATAGGGAACCATTTCCGCTTTTTATGTGCGCAGCTTGAATTGCAGTGGACACAACTACCTTCTTCGCAAGGTGGGCTCCGGTGATATTGGTTATGGAAGTCGTATAGAGTAAAATAGGAGAATAAAAAAAAAAACGCAATCTTGGTTGTCCCGTTTCTCAGCGGATGCAGTATTCGGTATCTTGTTCCGATTTTAAGAACCGCTAAAAATCACTGAAAACAATTCTGGGTACAGAAAAGTACCATACAATGTGTAGCGGTAAGTTTTATGTTCTATATTTCTCTTGCTATACAAGTTCCTGCATATATTGCTTTGACATAGCTTTTATAAGAAGGCATTGAATTTTCTTAAACGTTTGAAGGAGAAAAAAACGAAGTCGAGTTTTTTTTTTTAACACAGTTCACGATTGGGAGTATAAATGTTTCTGTTAGTGCGCGTTGCAAATTTGACATGAGATTTTGAGGGAGCGTGGGTTCCGGATTAATGCAGATTATACTCTCTTTAAAACTATAGGTACATAATTGTGGGTTCTACGGCAAATATAAGTTTCTTAAATTTGTTTGTTTTATATATCAAGGAACTCGTATTCCATTCTAATATTTTTCATGAACAGTTTAAAAAAAATATTTCACCAATTATAGTACTCCGAGTCTATATAGTCACGCAATACATCTATTAATTATAGAAATTTAAGCTGTAGGAACTGTTCACACATGCAAACTTTGTGACAACTTTCCTATATTGATGATATCATCGATCTTGCTACCAGGCGAATCAGCTATGCGATACCTATTGTTTCATTTATTCTTTTTAAACATTCGTTGTTTCGTCATTTGTAACAAACAGACTTGCCCTGCGCCGAGGCTAACTAAAAGATATAATTTGCTTTATTGACCCATACGCTACATTTTAGGACGCACTTCCAGATGAACACACACAAGCAAAAAGCGTCATCAACTCGTTAACATGGGACAAGTTACCGCCCAATACTTCAGGAGTAACGTGTACCACAAGCGCTTCGTTAAAATTATATTGTTTTTTTATTTTTTTCGCTTCGCTTACACTCCAACGTTAGTTATTTTATTCGTTCCCTGAACGCGGAATGGGAGCAGATAAGATTATAAAAACGGAACCTCATTAATTCTCAATCCTAAATTGTCGATGAAAATGAAAACTCCCACTCTTTTCCAGCTTAGAATTTAATGACGGAGTCATGGTGGCGAGATAATTAACACTGCATTATGTTTTTTAAATAAATGAAGTATTTTATACCTGCCTCATCTGTGAAGTGTATGAGATGAGCCGAGAGGTACCATTCATGCGAACGACAAGGTTAAGTTTATCGGCATTATATGTTCTGCAAGAAAAAAAATTTCTAAATTGTTTTCTGCAAAAAAAAAAGAGAAAAGAAGGTATTCTTTGTTTTTGGCAAAGTTTCAGCTTTCCAAAAAACAATCTTTTGTTTTGTTTTATACTCCAAGTTTAAGGTCTACTTGATATACACTTAAGAAAATGTAAACAGCGCGCAAAAATACACAGCCTCAGTTTTTTATTATAAGGGTGTTGATTTTCAGCTCAAACAAGATAAATTTCTAAATGAACGTAGAAATGGTTCATTTACTTCTGTTAAGGGTTGTTTGAGATTGTATCTCCGTTGCCTGGCGCACTGCATGGTTAAAATATTACATTACATTAATAATGGCTTTGAGTGACCCTCAGGCTGCGGGTGGCTAAAAGATTCTCGGGTTCAAATAAATATTGATACATTTTTTTAATGTAAAGGTATTACATTTCTGTCCACTGGCGTTGTTATAGTTTCTGTTTGTTGTATACGAGCGGTATTTGGTGATGCATAAAATTGATGAACAACTGCTTCTTAGCACTTACAACGTAGATGAAAAGTATCGTTTGTTTTAAGGTTATGTAATTAAATTGTTTGTATGAACGTTAAAGAATTATGAAATAGGTACAAAGAAACAAATAATGATTTTTTTTTACTTTCGGAAGTAACGGAGTAATAAACAAAATATTTTTTTTTCATTTTTTGCTGAAGCCTTTTATTCAGCATTGAAACTAATGTCGCTCATTAGATTTAATCAGTGCAGTTTGCATAGTTCCTTAAAATGAGTCTTTGTTAAGCGACTGCTCCAGGTTCACGTATTGTTTTTAAGAGTTTTTGCGCATATGATACGCCTTATGCAAAGCGTATGTAGTGTATTTATTCGAATTAATTGTTATATTACACATTTTACGACATTCGTGCCTAAAGGGTCACTGAAGTCAATTCTGAGATCGTCCTTTTGTGGTGACAACTCCATGTAGACGCTCTAAGCATCCCAACAAACCCGTAATAGCAATCGTGCGTAGCTTATTTGCTCGTTAAAAGCGTGTTCCAAGATCGCGACACGCCCTTTTTGGGAAGAATTTTCTTCCGATTGAAGTGGTCGACGAAGGGCGTTTGTCGGCGTGTTGCAAGCAAATGGCTTCGTCCGCGGTGAAAAAGAGGAGTCTTATGCGAGTGTGTGCCTATCAGACTATTCGAAACGAGTTATAATAAAATCATTCGGAATCTGCGAGTATGGTAGGGCTTTCATTGGTCCAATGTAGTCCGCGAGAAAAAAAGAGTCCACATGTTTTTCTCTTGCCCTGAGATGAATAGGCGGTTTTGTAATATAGGATTTGGTATATGCGGGAATTACACATTTTAAACAATATAAGATAAAAACCGACCTTTTCCAAAAGTGACTTCAGTGCCCCTTTAAGTTGGAATTCAGCCTAAACATTCGGTGTAAAGTTGTCTGCCTGCCTTCAGTTACGGGAAGGCGTCAAGTATTCATGCACTACGAGAGAGTTTTCTAAAGTTTACGCACGTCTGAGCACCTCATTTAGAGCAACAGCGGTTAACCACAACTTACAATAAAATTCATCCTCCCTAAAGCATGCGGACAATGCGAGTACGCTTCTCAAATATTGGCTAAACAACTTTGCATATTTGAGGATTTTACTAAGAGAATACATTCTTTCTAGCGTCGGTCCGAAATGTTTTAACCGTTCACACGCCTGCACACATTAATAACAAAACTCAGAATAAAAAAAAAATGCAGCGGTTATTCATACAAGTTTCAGTACAGTTCAGCTTTTTATTTTTTTGTCAATGAAGGGCGGTATGGAATCTTGGGGATTCCATTGGCTTTAAAAGCGAGACCAGTCGCCTAACAGAGACACCGAGACTGGATACTTGCAGTCTGTGACTATAACTGGCCTTAACGTTTTTATTTTGAGATTTATTCATCACTAATAATTTAACCGTTCAGATACATTTTGAAAAATTGATTGCCGGTGTTTTTTTTATCTTGTAATTACAAGTTTGCTTATTTCACCTTAACGAAGAGACCTGAGTGAGTCAAAATAAAATAAGCGCTGTTCTTCTAAAACAAGAAAAGTGTTTTATCGATTGCCTAGAGTCGATTGCCACTGATTCTAAAAAAAAGTTATGGATTCAAATAGTAAATATAAATGTATAAATTTACATTCGGAGACATAATCACAAAATTTTGGCATATCAGAAATAATTTAATGAAAATTATATAGACCACCTTTCCTCACACGGCAAACGCCTGTACATAAGGCAGCGATTCTAACAGCAGCGTTCATAAAATGAAGTGATATTATTTGTTTAACTGGATCGTAGTCCCAGGCAGCACACAGTATTGCGCCAATATTGGTGTCGGATCGGAGAAATCGGGCCAATATCATTCTGATACGGCCGATATTGGCGCTGGATCGTAAAGATCTGGCTAGTATTACCGTGATGTGGCCGATGTCGGCGGGACATCACTTGGGTCGGCCAACGCCACGCTGATATACAGTATCCAGCGCCGTTTTCCGGTAATTTGTCGGGTCTGAACCGGCTATATCGGCCGGTGTTAGGAATTCTTGACCATTTCTAAAACGATACTGAATCGCAGTCAATCGCGCCGGCCAATCGCGGCGGCCGCCGCTGTTGCCACTGGCCGTGCCGAGGGCGCGCCGGGCAATCGGCGGCTGGAACTGGGTTTTTCCGTACAAACAAACGGAAAAAAACTCTTTTTTAATAACTTTTATTGGAGATGAGTGCAAACGAGGGGCGCGTGATGTCTTCTAAAATCTTTAGTTTACAAGGATTGCGGCACAATTAATATTGTTTTTATACAACCATGTCTCAGCGGTGATTTCAGGTAGCGCGTCCCGACCTAGGCGCATCTTAACTTCGGCAGTAATTCGCGGCGCGTCCACTTGGGAGTCGGGAGTGGCAACCCTTGAACCCCTTCCACCGTATCTGTTTCGGAGCCAAAATGGCCGATTAAAGCCAAAATATAAGTCACGTGCAGTTCCTCGAGTGGCGAGTGCGGGAGAAATGGCGGCGTTGGGATTGCATTAGCTCGGTTCTCGAGTATGGATCGGTGCCACTTTTTTAGAGCAGGTTCTATGGCAGTTTCCCATCTGATCAGTTAATTCTTTAGTAACGTTGGCTTAGCCCAAGTCCGCTGACACCGCAGCGGCGCCGGCCATGTTAACCGATATTCACCCATCTCTGCCCAGAACTCGAATGATATCGCCGATTCTGGCCCATTTCTGAACGATCGTTAACCGATATTGGCCCAATAGTGGGCAGTGGAGGAAAACATGAAACTGGGCCAATATTGTGAGCAATATTCCCCTGACGGCGTGCTGCCTGGCACGCCGTCGCCTGTCGGCGTACTGCCTGAGATCGCATAGTTAGTCGATAAGGAATACACGCACGAGACATAATTGACCTTATAAAATATTTATGTTTAAAAAAATGTGGCACAAAAAGCTTCAAGTGCTCAGATCTCTAGCATTACGACCTAATCCTAAATTCAAAGCAATCGTGTTTTTTAATAAATGTTAAGTAAGATATATTTATGTTTTAAAATTAGCTGCTTATTCGAGGGGATTTGCTTCGGTGTACCAAAACTAAAATAATACATTACATTGTTGAGAAGCTGTGCACCGAAAAATGGATGTATAATAGGCGCAGAAACATACACAAATTTCGCAGAGCGTGATAACAAGTGATGTACACTTAACTCAGTAGAAACAGTAATAAAATAAATCTATAATCCGCAAGGTTAACACGTGGCGCCTGTTCCGCGTCATTGTGACGAGGACTGTATATGAGGGAGGCTTTGACCACGATTCATCAAAGAATTGCTACAACCGAATTAATAACAACACATTAGGTGGTATTTAGGACACCAATAAAGAATATTTTATGATCGACATATAATAAAGATGCGAATGATACATGAATAGTTTTCTTTATCATATCAAATTAATTAAATTAACGTGACAAATAAATAAACATTCACAAACGAAAAAGACTACGCATTTTTACCTCTCATTAACGGACGCTGACTCTCAGCATTATTAAAAACTGCTAATAAACGTTTGGGAAGTATAGAAGAGATATTGTTTTAACAAAGAAACCATAATATGTTTAGGGAAGCAACGAATAATAATTTAAATCGCCTACTAAACCATCAGAAAACAATATAAAACGTCTGATTATGACAATATCATGGCTTTTGTTAGGCGTGTTCAAGTAATGTCAGCTTGTTGGCATTTCTTACTGTGCTTGTAACTACATATTATCATGTTTGCATATCATTACAATATAGCAACTTGGATCAAAATAATTAAACGTGTGCATCAAATGACGCGTCAGGCTGCACAAAATGACGAAGAATACGCCTGAATCACGCTAAAAAATATAGGTTGTCATCGTTCTTTATTGTAAATGAACAATTACTCTCTTGCGGCACTGATGAACCTTACAGTAAGTTTATTCAACTCTGTAATTCATAAATTTACTTTCACCCTTTTTGAATTTTAGTTGGCAAAACCTAAAAATTGTCTATGTAACGCAGGAAATTTTACTTCTTGCTGTATTATGCTGGTTTTCAACCACGACGTATCTTGGATTCGTGTTTTTGTTTACCACTTGATATGCCAGTAGAGCATCACCATACACGTTTATAATCTAAACTTCCTCTAAATTGGTTTGCCCGCACAAAAAAAAAAGATATCTGTATAAATCGAAGAAACATTACGCAAGCTCGAAATCATGAAGGGTCTGTGCCTTCACGGGTTGGCCGACATATATTTGCATAAGTGCTCAAAATATGCCGGAGGGCTCAAAGCCGACAGACACGCCGAGCAAATAGAGTGTGATTCTTCTCACACAATGAACAAGTTTGTTTGGTTTTTTTCTCGGAAAACTCTCGGGGAATCATGCACGGCCCGAGTCCCGAGTTTTCGTTCGCCGCGTGTTCTAGGTGATGAGCGAGAGTGAGGGTGGCGATAGAATATTCATGACCTGGCTGGAAGAGTATCACGTTGCCAGACGAGAAGGTCTCTACTTTAGATATTTGCGAAGTTTCGTCAGGAAGAATGTTCAAGGCCCACATAAAAATATAACAATAGAAAGTTACGGGCCCTGCCTTGCGATTGAGGGAGTTGTCCGGGCGTTCATAAACGAATAGATAGATGTTTCTGGCCCGCGTAAATAACCAATTCATCGTAGGAAAGATTAAGCTTCGTGAGAATGTGACGCAAGTGGTTGTAATAGAATGCGAATGTTTGGGAACATGACGTTACCTTCATCAAAAGATAATTTAAATATACGAAGTTTCTTTATGAGCCGACGCCCGCCAAATCATAATATCGTCAAAGCAAAAACTAATAGTTTTGACGCCTGTGATCCTGTGTGTCATCGGCGAGAAAGTCTGGCTGGAGCGCTTGCAGGGACTCCTCTCGAACAATCTCGGCGATTGAGAGTGAAGCTGGACGTTCGGCGATAGGTACCAGCTTCTTCAGTTCTTCACGGACGATATCCTGAATGGCTTCGCATATCCCCGGGATATTGGGACTGAGGGCGCAGTTAGACGGCTTGTGTGCAGCGATGCTAGGAACTCGATGGTAGTGAGCGGCTCGTGTTTGCAGGGCCAGTTCATTGTTGGTCGCCTTCGCTGCAGACGTTTCGATGGTGGTAGGAGGACATCTTACCAGGCCTACGAAGATGTTATCCTTGACACTTCGCATCAAGGTGTTCAGCTTATTTCCTTCGGAGGCTTGAGGATCGGCGCAGTTGCTGAGTCGAAGCACATCTTCAACAAAGCTAACGACGCTCTCGTTAGGGCCTTGGATCCTCGCTTGATGAAACTCTTCGGCGCGTTCTCTCCGATGTTGGTTGGTCAACGTACCTTGGAGCTCAGCCTTCAGTTGCTTCCTGGGGGTGATTGACAATTCGTGGTTTTCAAACTAATTCCGTGCTGTGGCCTCCAAAGCGAATAAACGTTTTGAAGGCACTGCTCCGGTTTTCATCTGTTATGGCGGGCCACTCGTTCGTAGTGTTGCAGCCAATCTTCAATGTCCTCGTGGACCTCTTCGTAGAAAGGTGTCGGAGTCCGGGGTGCGACGGGAAGGTATACGACGGTGGCGGCGGCCGGGGTCTGCGACGACTGGTTGTCCATCGTTGGCCTCGTTGACTGCTTGGTCTTGAGTGGCAAGGATCTAAAATCGGGAGGTAAGCCTTGGTTGCGACGACTTGATCGGGTCTCGGTCCTCATTGCGGGCCCTCGGGGGGGGGGGGGGGGGAGGGAGGGGGAGAGGGAGGGGGGGGGGTGCGCTTCACGGACATGTGCTAACCCAGCACCTCCACCAAAATGTCACGGATGACGAAGGATGAGGCGGGGAGTTAATTAGAGAAACTAAACGTTTAATGGGGCAAACGTTTGCTCAAAATAAAACAGAACGTTAGCATGGCAGGCGTCGATGTCGGCGAAACATCAGGATCGAACGCTGGGGCGAAACTAACTTTGGCTTGCCACGCGAAGTCCCTTATGTACACGCGTGGGCTTCTGGATAAATCGGAGTAAAAGGTTTGACGCGTGTGAACATTCGGACCTAGAATAAACAACAACGTTCTCAAATTCACCAGAACGCGACTTTTACAAAAAAAAAAAAAATACGCATCCGCTCCCAGGTATCGAATCTCGGGTCCTTTACGTAGGAGCCAAGGACGATAACCATTCGGCCACGGGCGCTTTTTTTTATTTATTTATTCGGCCACGGGCGCGCTTGCGTGCAGGCGCGCGTGGCAATATTGTCACTTCATTCAATTACGTTATATATGTATTGAGTTAAAATCAGACTAAACAGGATGATGTTGACTGTTGCGTTATCAGTTCTAGCTTCTTTTTTTTTTTGCTTTGTTGGAGCTACAAGGAGTCAGGTTAGGTAATCATGCATGGTAGGCGTCGGGTCATCGATGTGTTTTTGATATCATGTTTCTTCTCTGGAGTCAAGGTAATGCTAACGCATAAAAGGTTTTCCTTTTTATCTTTATTTTTTTTTCTCTTTCGCTCACGGACTTCCTAAAAATATAAAGTCTACCTAAATCGCCATCACATTTACATTATGCTACCCTGCGAAAGTATACCAGCAAATGAGGAGACTGCTGCTATGGGCCAAACAGCCCAAAACGCAACTGCGTAGTCGCCAATAGGTTTAAAGAAAAACTTAAACGCAGCACGTTGCGTGTAAACAACCACTTCGTCGACGTCCTAAAATCGGTGTTCTAATGGTACATTAATTTTTCCAAGGCATGCTTGCCACCGAACGCCCGCGTTGCGAACCAAGCGGCTTTGCTTATCAAATACCTTTTACTCCGTTCCCCAAGAGTGCAAATTGAACGCAAGCAGAGGACAAACAGATATCAAAAAGTGTCAGAGCAATCGGCGAAACTGCTCCGTGGGCGCAATGAACACAAAACGCGGCAGGGGTAAGACTGTCATCGCAGCTCTATCTGTAGTCACGTCCAGTGAACGTGCGTGTGTTACGCTCCGGTGAATTTGTCATGAAAGTTCCGTCGCAATATTTGCCAGGTTTGACGATTCCGTGCTCCTGCATAAGTGCACTGCGGCAATGTGTTGGTATGGGCGACAGTGGTAGAGAAATTCCTCCCTCGACCTGGTGCGTTCAAAAAGTAAAAAACACGGCATATTCGCTTCCGCAAGGAAGCAAAAGCAAATCCTGATACGTGAGCAAGATACATTTTGTTGTCAAGTTGGCACCTTTTGAAGAGATATATTTGAGCGCGTCCATTACATTTACTCTCTTAAAAGTGGGAATGTGCTACCAATACAATATGTAAACTGCAACACACCATAAGTGTCTCCTGCCCTTCTAAATTTCTGTTTGTGTTTACCGGCTGATCAACCCGTAAGCAATACACCAATTGAATACTATTTTTGCACATCGATCTTTAGAATGTGTTATGTATTAGAACATAAATCAAAAAGAACCATTGTTGGCACTGTCTGACAAGGTGGTATAATTTCACCATAATATAAATTAACACGATAGAAATGTAGCAAGTCAAAACTTTCAAAAGTCATAGAAACAAAAAAAGAGCAAATAATGTTTCGGTTGCGACGTTGTCTGTCCAATTTATGCTATATCTCTCATTTTGTTTATTATGCATTACGTATCCCCGATTAGGATAACACACACCAAAGGAGACCAAACTTCCGTCATGACCTTTCACCTTATGTACTTCTGCGAGATTTAGTGATTGGATTTGGCACCATGTGACGCACGCGAACATACTTCAAAATAAGGCCACAACATAAACTGCAAGTTTAAATTTGTTTTGTCTGACGTTCCCCTGAGCACACAGCATTATTTTTTTTTATATGTAACTACGTAAATCGAAAGGGGAAGGATGTAGTAGATCTAAAAACCCAAAGCTTCCCCTGACATGTGAATGCCACCGACGTTGTTTTGCCTTGAAAATGTAGTTTTCTTGTTTCGATTTTAATGCACAAAGCATTCTTCATTGCAGTACACGTGCAGCGTTTGAAAAGAAAAAAAAAACTTATATTTAGTTTAGCTACCCCATCAAGACAAATGCCGTCATTCTGCGCTTTTTCAAATGAAATACATTACTCAGCTTTGCATGCAGCTGCCGTAGGACAATGCGTGTTTTTTTATGACGCTTGTCTCTCGTGGAATGTAAACATAAGTTCCTATTTTTGCATGTTTCCAGTCTTCGAAATAAATAATGTACACTTGACACGCAACTCAAGCGAACATCTCTACACAAAAAATAACTTCATCGGAAGAGGAAGGCCCGACACTTTGAATTCTCTCTCTTGAGCTCTTCGACTGGAATTTGCACAAAATAGCTTGACATATATGTGTTTTTCTTTAGGCCCACACGATTAAGGCGAACTTTGCTCTGCCTGGCTGCTTTTAGTCGGTATTTATGTGTATGTTTTGAAGCGATTTAGAACTCTGCAATAGTAAGGCTTCACAGGTTTTTTTAAAGTGTATTGCCCATTGGGAGAAAAGGGGAACGAAACAATGCTGTGAACTTTAACTTTTCGACAGTTTTAGTTGATAATTCACTCTTTTTTCAAAAATATCACAACGCCAAGTGTTCAGAAGCTCTCTTAACAAGCAGAACACAAAAGACTGTTTCTGACGTAATTTCGGAGGTGTTTACTTTTCACTGATTTGCCTGACGAGCACACGGGCTTCGACGAGAACGTCCGGGGGACAAAATTAGATTTGCAAACTGAATATCTTGCAAGAATTGCTTTTATACCAAAGGCGAGGACGTTTGGTTACGCGTGTGCACGGCTTCAAACCCATGAAATTCTGCTAAAAAAAAACAAAAAAAAACAAAAAAATACGAGGGGACGAGAATTGAGACTTGTTTTTCTAATCCTTTTCTGGGAGTGTCTTTTCGCATCGTACGCGGTGAACGCATTTTCCTTGGCTGACGGTCAGGGAAAGTGCGCTCCCGCTTTTCAAACTGGTTGCTATGTTACCGGTCATCAACACTTGGGTCTCCGATCCAACTATTATTTACGATAACAAGCGATGGCGTTCACAAGTGATGACTTTCCTAGTATTTACTCCTATTTATGAGGGGTCACAACTCATACATAGTAGGAGCCCCATACGAACGAATTCACGTGACGGCACCGAGACGTAACGAACGTTGTATAAATATACCCTTGCTGAAAAACAAGTATCTTATACCCTGTCAGACGGGAAAGTAAATGTCATTTTGATCGAATGTCATTCACCGCTCGGCGAATCAGCTCGTGATCCTGGTTCTTCACGTGATCCTGGTTCTTCATCGCTCACGCTCATTGGCCGAGCTGTAATGTCATTTTGCTTAAATGTCATTTAACGTGCCCGTCTGACAGGGGTATTAGTTGCTTTCAGAGTGTAGACACCCCCTTGCGCGCTAATGTTTGAGCTACGACTGTCAAACGACGTTGACATAGATGTATTTACGAAGTCATAAGGTGTTACAGAAAAACCTAATTACCTAAGAATACATACAAAACCGCTTTTCTTTTAACTCCACAACTACCATCATGAAGTAGTCAACGAAACCACTTTAGGACTTGCCTAGTTTAATAGCAAAATGACACTACTGGTCGGCAAAAGGCAATAAAAAAGGAAGGGTGTACGAATACCGGTTTGATTTAAACAGCACAGCGTCATTCCAATCCTTGACAGTGGAAAGGACAGCCAAAAAAAAAAAAACCGTTTTTTTTTAAACAGCGTCAAAGCTAGGAATGGCACTGCGCAATTTGATTCGAACCTGAATTCTCAAACCTTCACAAAAAAAGATAAGACGTCTATAATCACAGCTAATTTGGCAGATTAATCACATCTAATCTAGCAAAACTATAAAGATTGAAAACAAAAAAAAGATGAATTCGCCCGCAGAAAGAAAGCATCCAAACTTCACCTCATTGTCTTGCAAAAATTCCCGGCACAACGTTCCAATGCTTCACTTCCCGAATATAAAATAGCGTACGAAATGACAGCCCCGTAGCATGCAGTATGAAATACGTTCGTTTCACACGCGCTCACTATGGTAACAAAAATTTCAATAAACTTTGTCATTTTTAATTATAAATATAGCGATATTCACAACAATGCACACTGTAAAACAGATATGGCATTGTATAATCTTCCATAAATGCTAGTATTAAAGGATGTGTCATAATCATCGACGGGACTATCGCAGCGTTTTATCAAGATTCATGGTTCCTTGGTAAACTTCCTTATTGCGTTCTCATTGGGCGCTATTTAAAGCCGTCACTGACTATAGTTTAAAGAAAAAGAAAGCAAAGAGTTTTTGTTTAGAAGGTTCTATTCATCTCTTATCGCTCTCTATATTGCTGCTTCGTCACTTAAGTTTTCTCTTCTTCAGCGGCAGCTTTTATCACCGGCTTCTTTCCGCTCAAGGGACCAGCCTTGTAGTGTCCGACTACTTTGCTTGGCAGCGTTTTTTGTGTTCAGCTCGTATCGGCTCAGATCGACATTATTCTGCTTTGAAAGCAGAACTCTATTTGTTTTGTTCGCTGCCCTCTTTTTTGGGTTACGTGCTTCCACCCGGTGGTGCCACCCTTCTAGCTCCTTAGCGTTGTTCGCAGAAAGAATAAAAATGTTTGGGTAAAAACTTTCTTTCCCAGGGTATTGCCCTGGACTCTAAACGGCGTGAGTATCGTCAAATGATGGCCTTTTAGTAGCTTTCTTTATAATCTAATAAACACTTTATCAAGGTATAAAGAATATTTGTAGCGCTTCTCCGTACAGAATCTGCGTAAATTTGTCCACAGACGATTAAAACGTGTCGTACATATTTTATACCTCAGCTGATAGAAGTACGGTTTCATATTTAAAACTTGCCTTCATGTGACAACCCGACTTTCGCTGGTGGTCAGTTACTAATCTCGTGGGAACTGTCAAGAGGAGGACTCCTCAGGAGACATAACTCAGAGACCTTTCGCATGACGCTGAAAATAGAAAGACCCCTCTTTCTCCACCTCCCTCCCGAAATAGTCAACCGGCACTGTCGGTCACAACGAGCATCCATCATTGTGAAAACAGACATCCAAAAGGCAATGCATTTTATCCACGGCAAGCATTTCGGTTGCCAGATTTTATGGAGACTATTCTACTCGCTACACAAACTAAATCCAGGAGGCAAGATGACCGCAGGGAATACAAGGGCGTAAAACTTCCGTGCCAACGTGTCAGCGACACTCTTGCCAGATTGTTTTTTTTTCTAGCATGGTCCCTCGTAGAGCCGAATGCGAAACAAAAGAGAAGCAAACCGTCGCCATGACAATGAAAGAGAATAAGCGGGGACTCCTTGCAGCGCCTCCAAGGAAGCCCCAGGCAAATGCGAAATGATGGGTCGTCTGTGAACATGGTTAAAATTGCGCACAGACAGAAAGGAACAGAAAAGAGGGAAGAGAGAAGAGACAAGCGCAAACGTCGTCTGTGAAATCGAGGGGAAACGGGATTTCGCGATACTTTCTTCCCCTTTTACTTCTTGCTTTTTTTTTTTTTTGCTTTAGGAGAATTGAGATTCAGAGAAAAAAAATGGCAAAGATGCCAGTAGGCTCGCTGAAGTAGACAGGAAAATATGGGGTCTGAACGGAACGAGATATCCCAGGGTGAACCGGCGGATCTCATCTTCCAGCTGCCTCGGCTCCCTGAGACTCGGGTGAGGTCACCCGTTTGATCTGTTGTTGGGAATCAGTTTTCTATCGTCGCGTTGCTTTCTGGTTTCTTCCTTCAGGTCTCCAGTCATTGCGTTGTGCATCGTGACTCGCCGCCAGAGCTGGACCTCCAGACTGGCGACGTGACGCCAGTCTGGAGGTCGCACCCTTGGAGACGCAAAAGGTTTAATGAGAACGTGCGAAGTGTAGAATTGCCCTATTGCAAGAACGTGTGAACTTGATTATCCGATTTGATAAATTGATTGTGCAGCAAGCCACAAACGTTTTCCTTTTTGGACATAATTCATCCTGATTCCACCCCCAGCGCGGTCCGAATCTATCTTAACAGCTCTCCTTTATAACAGTTTGCGCGATGCGAGTGTAGCATATTTGTTTTCAATTGCGCAAAATAAATATAGTTTTTGTGTCTACTTTTGTTTTGGTTTTTACGTCACTTCTAGTCCACCAACGAAAGCGTTGAAAAAGCGCTTATTTATGTTTGGTAAGAGCACTGCAGCGTTGTTCTTTTAAATATGAAGATTCGTACAAAATGAATAATTTCACGGTACAAAATAGCGGATACTCTGTGTTACTTTAATCTCCCGTGAACATCACACACGCTAAAGCGAATCACTTTTTTGTCCACAGAACTTCCATAGTCTCGAGTGGTAGATGCGGTGGGTTTTTTAATATTCCTCGTGAAGGGTAATTTATGGACGGCCGGACAGCTGCGCCAATATTTCTGAATAAGGAAGCAGCGATTCGTCTCCTTCTTTTTCTCATGACCGTTACTACTCATCGCGACCACCAAAGTCGTCGCTTGCTCTAATGCCTTTTCGAGATTCAGAGGTCACTCAATTACGACCTCAAGTCATGCGTTCCTTGCGGTTTCCATGTCCAACATGCACACTCCGATGAAGGAGAAGCCGTCGAAATCAAATAGAACGGGCTCAGTCGACGAAGCTCGCTGAAAGTAGGTCAACAGTAAGGGATATACACACCGCAATTCCGCGCTTCTATAAAGAATCGCGTTCATCAAAATGAGGACCCCCTTTTTTAAACACAAATGGGTTTGCAATAGAGCCTTTTTAAAAAGCGCATCGAACAACATCGACGGCCCCATTTCATGGGGCGCGAAACGCGTAAATGGATCCGAGTCCTCGCCGAATGGTGACGCAGCGCTCGTGCCCAATAGAGCTGAGCCGAGGTCACGCCGAGTGCTGACGTAGCCCTTGGGCCCATTACAAGCTCGGAGTGTGTGCTCAAACAATGGCAGCCTCGGATAACAGGTGCAGCGGCCACGAGATGGCGCGCTCATTTGAAAAGTGTATATTAACTCAAGGACGCATGCATACCTATGTGAGTGCAGTGCGTTTGAAAGGAAAAGTAAGCCGTGCTTTTTTCAGAAAAAACAAACAAAAACATTATTAAAGTATTGGGGTTTTCCCGAACGTAACACCAGCACTTGGGAACTGATGTCAATGTCCACAAATACGGGCGAAACGATTCGGAAAATATAAGCCCCTATCGGACATGTTTTATAAAATGACGCCCTTGAGGTCACTACGTCATCTCCATGCGCTCGCACGTTTTGTTGGCCGTCATTTGCGCATGAAATGTTCCGCAAAATACGTATAACTTTTGTGTCAAATAGAAGCACTTGTTCTGATACCTTGGCTTTGTGTCCCGACCGCAAGCGCTGAATTCAGGCAGGTACTGAACACTGGGCGGTGCAGTATTTTTGTAATCGAGAAAAAACACCGTTGCTTTTTTTCCTGAACACCCAGTGTTTCAGTGCTCCACACCTAAAATAGGAACTGTGACCCCAAATGCATATTAAATTGTAATATCCAAGACACGGAGTACAGAACCCTATTGTATGATGAAAATGTATAGGGCATATGCTTACCTAATGTGTGACCACAATGAAATTGTCATTTTATTTATGGAAATAAATTAATACTGTTAAATATATTACCAGTGGAGACCATGTGCGTTCTTAGTGTGTCAACATGGCAGGCTCACATTCGTAAGGTAAGTAAAACAAATCGCAACTCAGTTTATCTGCTTGCCCACATGTATTTCCTTTGCAGTCCGCACTTAAATGTCAATATAAGAATGCATTGAATCTTTATACTTCAATTAAATTATTCCTGATAGATAGCGTTTTGTATATAAATCATCTTGTGATGGGGTTTATTGCCTTTTTAACACAATCCACGGTGTCAAAATCTGTTCTGCTGATTTGTCACGTGGAGCGATGCGCTATTTTTTCTGCCATCGGAACGATGCGTACTAATAGGTTAAATGGAGTATGGAGAAAATACTGCTTTCAAATTGTCTAGTGTAATGTACACTAGTTTACAAGAGAAAGGACAATATAGAACAGTTATTTTATTGTGGACCTCCTCTGCATAAATTTCGGATATCTGACCATACCGACGACTTTATCTTTAGTATGTTAGCTGGTCGCGGAAGGTTGGGCGTTTTTCTTTTTTGGTTTTTACTCTTTATAACAGAAAGCGTTATTAGACTTTGCAGAATCAAGATAACCTACATTATATGCTTGCGAGTGCTCTAGCCATAAACGTTGTCAAAAAGCTTATGAAACGTTCTGCGACCCGCTCATAATTAAAGAAAAGAAAGACTAATTTTTTGTGAGCCTGCTTGCAGGTCAAGCGCACAAACACTCTACCGGTGGTGCCCCCGGTCTTCCCCTTATCTGAAATGAAAATCTCTTCCACCACCTCAACCTCAGAACAAAAGTTTCCCTGACACAATCGGTAATGCACTATCTAGCAGCTATGAGCAGAGCGATGAAGTTGCCACTGGAAAATTCCTTACAGCAAGTTCTCCTTGCGTCTCACTTATTTAATTAAAGTTGCTATTTTCTACTACTTTAGGTCACTACAATCGCGTCCTAGTATGGCAACTTCCCCCGAATCACTGGATATAAATTGGGCGAGTCTAGAGCACTTGGAAGCTAACAAGTAAGGGGCACGAGCCGTGGCTTCCGACTAATAATATTACTTCATACTAACCTCATTATCTTCGTGGCCGACGGTTTTGTTTTTACCAGACCCTCGCTGCTGTCTCCAGGCAATGATGTAACCCTTTCTGGATAAGTGAGTTCATTTGTTACCCTGGCGACATTCTCTTCACCAAGCACGTACGAAGAAGAGTCTTGTTCCATGGAGGAATCTTACATGACGCGTCGCCCCAGGTAGCAGCACAGTTCCTTAGCCCTAGTCAGTTGTATTGAACTACGCAAGCCAATATTTTATTGGCGTATTTTTTTCTTTCTTTATTCTAGGCAGCAGAGATATTGAGCGTCTGTTAGCTGTAGACGTCATTTGGAGTCTGGTTTACAAAACGACTTGCCAATCTCGTGAATTGTGCCGTTTTCTAAAAGATTTTTAGGAGTCTTGTGTCCAGCTTTTTTTCACTCAACGTGCCACTTCATAAAGTAATTAATTTGACTGAAAAAAAACTAAAATCTAAAAATTTGAGGCGGAATTTGAACCCGCAACTCTTCGGTTCCGAGGCATAAACGCTACTGACTATGCCTCGCAGACACGCTTGCAACGCTATCGCGTTCCACTCTTAAGGCGAAGCTTTATCATAAAAAAAAATATTAAGAGATGTTTTCTTACAGTTTACTGTACCTCATATATAGAAACGACTTGCACATTTACGGCAGCAAATCGTTCAATCAAATTAGCTTCTATAGTTTCAGAAAAAAAAAAAAAAACTTGTGTCTGAAATACTAATAATTCCTGCTATGCTGCTACAAGTTAGATAAATATTACAACATGAACTCAGCAATAGGATATATATTGCTCATTACTTGCATCCTGTATTTACTTAACCATACATTTTAGTTATACTATAAGGGTGTGAGTTTAGGTGAACAAATTTGTTTTAATAAAGCTGTCAATGCTACACAAATGCGGTTTGTGCGGACGTTTTATACAACTAAGAGCATATAATAGAGACGCTAATTTTCCAAATAAATCGGCTAATTAACTAAAATATGTGTAATAACTTTTCAATTTTTGAAAACGAACATGATTTTATATTGAACCTTTCTGAGCGTCATCGAAAACCACTAAATCCTTCAATTTCAGATAGACTTGCAGCAGCAGCAGGGCTACCAGTGCGATAACGCGTCCGCGCCGTTATTCTGTCTCTTTTCATCCATGTTTTCTCCCTGTCAGCCTTGTGCCTGTTGCACGAGTGGTATATTCAGCGCACTACTGTGATTCCCACTCACTCAAGGTGTTTCTAAACTTACTTATTTAGTTGTTTTTGATTACTCTTAGCAAGTTTCTAATTGGAGCATGTGTTTCTTTTCACTATTTAAAGAGTTGCTGGGCTCATTTTAGTTAGATACCCGAATCATCGTGACGATTATCCCGCATTATTTTGTACCCTTGGCCGTACAACTCACCTGCACAAACTTCATTATTGTAATTTTCAGGGCTTTCTTTAAACACATTTGTGAAGCCTAGAAAAAATACCTGTATGTCCGCCTTCAACGATTCAAGCATCACGCAAGCATCGTGGGGATGGAAACTAAGTATGGCACGTTTGTTGATAAAATATATATTCCACAACTGCAAGAACTGCTAGTATTAGGAATTTATTTGAGCACGAAGATTTGCATATGTTTACTGGGAGTTATCTTGTCTTTTTTTACTTTTTGATATTCTACATTGTACTCTTTTTTATTTATCCATGCGCTTAATTACCAGCTGGTCACCAAGCAAAGAACTTACGCACGCACAAAAGTGTCACGGTCGGGCAGGCCTATTAGCATGCCACTTTGAAGAAGCGTCTTTCCTAACAAAGGCGTAATTGAACATCGGTATTAAAATTTTGTTGACAAAATTTTCATTTCGCGATCGGCGCTCTTATTTGTGTTACACAGACAATGCTTCTAGGATATATTGAAGGAAAGATAAATTGTGGAAAGACGAATTGTGGAATTCTCGCAACCCTATACTCCGCAGCGACACGTTCTCTCAAAGAGCAACATTAATAGCACTGGTTCTTTAAAAGACATGAGTTTAAAAATGACTAATTATCACCCATTTAGACTTATCTCGTTTTATACTTATTCTATTTTCGTCAAAGTTATCTTTTATATTTGTTATACCCTTTTATCAAAAGTCGTATGTTTTGATAAATTTGTGTTAATTTGCAGCATCTCGACCGTTAGGCCCGTTCGATCAGCCTCCTAATTCGCATTATGAGTGCGTAAGTTTAATTTTCAACAAACTAAAAAATTATTTGTGGTCATAGCTGTGGCAAGAAAATGAGCTCAATCAATATAAAACACGCACAAAACTTAGAAGACACTGAATTGTAGAATACGAGTCACACGTGTATTTTGTTTGTATTTTCCAAAGCTATACAGCTTTTCCAAATTATTACTGGAAGGATCGCGACTGTGACATCACCTGGAGAGGTAACTTCAAATTATTTTGCAAAGTAGATTTCAATGACTTAAAAAAAAATTATTTTCTTATATTTCTCTCGCCGGACGGAGCCACGGGGCAGCTATCAAAATGAAAGCAGAATCGAAGATCAACAAACGTACGCGCAACTCTTAGCAGAAGGGGTTTAGAGAAATTTAAAACGTCTGGTTTCACAACAGACAGATACGAGTCTTCATATCGCTTAAGTAGAACGGGAAGCGGGGCGTTTCACTTTTCAACTGCCCAGAAAATACACGCGATTGTTTTTGCCGATGTACGAATGACTGGGGGGCAACATACGCAATGGAAGATGGTAAGCCGGTGAAATAAAACAAGCACTTAAGCATTTTTTTCTAAGCTTAAGAGCTCAAGCTCAAGTTCCGCGCTTTGGCCGTCGGAGGGCAGGACAGCTGCCGCCAAGATGTCCTTGGATAAGAATCCGAAACCAGAGTACGCGTCAAAATTGAAAGGTTTTTCAAAACACGGTAAAATGCTCGGCATGCCTTATACTTGTCTAAAAAAAGTTAATGATGGGGTTATTGATGACGCCCAGTAAGTTTCTAATTGGAAATATAGCTTTAACATGAACGAATAAAAAGTTGCCTCATAAAAAAACAATACAAAAAGTATTTTTTCCAAACGTTATTATTTTTTCCTAAATAGGCTCTTGGGGAGACACCAACACGGCATCAACCTTTTTGTCTGTGCGATGCTTTGTTTTCGCAGAAGCGATTTGGCTTTCGTTCTCTGAAACACCCTGTATCTCTCCCTCTCTCTCTCTCTCTATATTTATATATATATATATATGCGATCTACGTAATATATAAAACTGCGTTTGTTTCTTTGTACTATCCTGCATGATTGGTGCAAATTATCCACTTTTTGCTACGTTTTTATTAAGATTAATAAAACAAAATAAAATAAACTAATTTTACCTACTCTGGGCTCAACGGCGGTTTTCTTTTTAGAACCCTGGTGTACAGCGTTGCCTACTCTTTAATGCAGAAATCCGTTATGAGTTTGAAGATTAATAATTCTTTGTTATATATTATTTTGATATGGCGTAGTTTTGCAACCCCAAGCATCAATGAAGTTATATATTTTAACCCGAGTCATTGGTTCGGATGGAAAAGTTATCAGGACTATATACATATGAAAAAGTTTAATTAGACACGAACGTTATCACAAAATATTTGTAGCAGAATGAAAGAAAAAATATTAAAATGCGATATATACAACTCTATCTACTTTTATTTATTTCGCCGCCCAAATTCAAAGTGCAGTTTCGTACAGGCCGCTACAGCCTAGTGCATCTCGAAAATAAAGCGCTTCTCCTAAAGAATAATGCCAGTTTCTCTGGGCAGTAAAATCATTAATTCCGAACCTCAACTTCGATATTGAATTAGAAAATCTGAAATTCGGGAGCGATTGCACCCCTTAATGTATCCAAACTGTAGGCAATGTGCAAGCGCGAGGTGCCCTCAAATTCAGGAACCCTTCTGAGTAAGAGATTGCATTACGCGTCGCTTTTCCAGGCGTTATCTCATGCTTCGCCTTCGCTCTATGGCTGATTGTTATAGTCGATAAAGTGTAATGAACCAAAACGCGCCCACGGAAAATATATTAAGCATTGCACTAGATAGACTTATTTCGTTTTTAATATTCCTTACAAAGTGACGGCGAGTTACGATTGATAGAAGAATTTAGATTCACGCCCCCCCCCCCCCCCCCCCCCACAAAAGATAGTGCAAATGTTTTTCTTTGTTTCGCAGGTTCGCAGCGTAGGGGCGATATGGGAACCTAAATATTGGAACCTATTTTCGAAACCAGAGTGTAATTAAATGATTATAGTCGATTCACTCACCCAAATGGTTCAATCAGATCTTTTTTATGAATGGAGGCTATGAAACAAAGCGATACAAACAATAAAGCAGAAAGTATTGTTTTGTAAACGAATAAAACCGCAAGCGGCGTTTTTGTTTTTAGTTTTTAATTTTTTTTCTTTCGAATCGCGTCGTTATTGCGCATTTACAGATGCTGACAGACGCTTGTACTCGAACGTGGCACGAGCTTAATCGTACGTTACAGTGCCGCTTTTATGTTCGTATTGCGTGGATGGTGTGCAGCCAGCATAACAGAGTCGCGTCTTGTGGATGCGCTCGCTTTCCCTGGCCTTGAACCGTGTCTAGGACCATTCTGGACCGACGCTTTTTTAGATGCGGAGCATCTCTTGCTCGGGTCTATGTCCCGCGGCGTCGGCGTTGTAGTCGGCACTGGAACTACGCACGCGCAACACTCCTCCTTCCCTCTCTTCAACAGCTGCGCGTTACTCTCTCCGCTCTCTCTCTCTACCAGCTGCGTGCACTGCGCGTGCGTTCGCTTCTCCTCACACCGCGCGCGCACGCGCAACTCTCCTCCTCTAGTCTCCTCTCCTTCAACTGTGAAAAAAAAAATAAAGGGCGAGCGGCGAGCGTTCCAAGTTTCTCTGCCGCGAGCCGCGACGAAGGATCGCGTAGGGGGTAACGCTAAGGCAGTCGGTGGCGCCATCTCTCGACGTCAGCACGCAACTGACTCTTTCCTCGGAACCAACACGATGCTCCGCATCACCCCATGGTTCCCCTCGGGAAGATGGTGTAATTTTGCTCCTACTTTTGCGCAAACTTCAAGTTTACCATAAAAACCTCCATAGAATTCCTTTGCACCGCAGGTAATCTGAATGTAACGTTCCACCCAGTTCGCAGCTTCTGCCCATTTGGTTAGCTAATAATGTAGCGAGCACCACGGAGCGCAAGCCCCACGAAGAGGCTTAAAGTGTTCCAGGACTCTTTTCATCTGACTTTGATCTAGTAACTACCTGGAACGTGTTTTTGACTGGTTTGTTTAGCGTCTCATTTCGCCCTCGTATCGACGATTTTGGCTGTTTCGTTAGAGAAATTCTGGCGAAAAGCACGAGCGAACGCGAGTTTCGCTGTCGTTACAGCGTCCCAACTCTCGGCTACCGAAGCTTACGCTGCCTGTCAACCTGGAGAGCGAGCTGCAGCAGATATACAGGCGTCTGCCACAGTCACCAGCGCTGCTGTGACGCCACCGTGATCGCGGCCGGCGAGAGTACGACCCTTCAATGACGTTATTACGCGGGAATTGAGGGACCACTTCTTTGGACACACGGTAAACACATTATTGGGAGACAATTGTTGCAGGCGCCCTATAGTAACCTTGCCAGACCGTCCATGAACGCGAGGCATATACCCACCGACTTCGCCATAACGCCGTGACGCAGCTATTGCCATGACGTGACGCAGCTATCAACGAGACGTGCCGTGACGTCACGACCTCTGAGTGACGTGTCGCGGCTATCGCTGTGGCTGTAATGTGCATTAACGCGGGAGTGCTAACATTTTTATGCCCCAGTGATGCATACATCTAGCGAGCGCAGTCATATTACGTTTACCTATCTCTAGACCAAACCAAGAGCGCATGGCAGGGTTGATTAACGTCACTGTCCGGTGACTCGCAGCTCATCTAACCACAACCCTACTAATTACACCGTGCCTCAGTGTATTTTTTTTTATTCTTTCGATTTGCATGCGTATGAGAAAAGCGTGTACAGGGGGGTAAGAGGAGGGCGAGGGAAGGGCCAACGTCTCGCGAAGTTCGAGCTTCCTAATGAGCACTCAGCTCTCCCCGAACGTAACATCCAATCCAGAGAAAGCGCCTCGGGTGAACATAGGGTGGCGCCACCCTGTGTTAGGCCATGTTGCTTAACTGTATAAATAAAGACACGAATTAGTGAAGCGACTATCGAGGCGTTAATAATGAACCTACCGGACGCATTCTTTCAGGCGATCTCTTAGTCTGAGCTTGGATGGCTCTATATGGTAGCCTTCTATTGTTGTTCTCTGATATTGCATTTGTGTTTGGGGCGATTTTTATTTTAAAGAAGACAAAGATATGTGTCAACACAATGCGCGAGCCTCGGCCAATTATTATCCCTTTTTTCTCAATTCGAAAATACTACAAAAACCAACCCGTATTTTCTCTTTACACTTCATCAGAGCAAGTTCTAAGATAGATATGTCAAAATATGCTATGTTATAGCTTTCTAGGATGCAGTGCAAACCAATAATGCTAGTTGGTTTTTGTAGAATTTGCAAATTGAGAAAATATAAATGATCTTAAATAATTGGTTTGTTCTCATAATAAATATCTTCAAACATATCAATATATAGACCAGCAAAAACACTGTATTGCACCCCTGACGTTTATTTACACATTCATACTATTTGCATATTATCATAAGTGCATTGCAAAATCTGAAATATTTAGTTCCACACTTATTTACTTCGTAAACTAACCGCATAACCGCATATAGACCTTTTTTTTTTCGTGTCGGCCGCTATACTGAAGTTTGCCGCAGCTGAGTTAGGACAGAATAGTAAAATACGTTATTGGGAGATTCGAAGGCTCTGGAATACAAAGCGTTCGTGCCAATAGTTATACATTTTTTAGAGCTATGTTTTTTATTGGGGTTATGTTTACACTATATAGTTCAGTGTTTGTCACCCAACAAGGCTACGTGATATTTCAACATGGCGACCGTCGCACGAAAACGGTCTACAGTGTTTCTGTGCATAGTCTCAAAAACCTTGGCTCTTTACGAGCATAGAATAAAAGTAAATCAACTGAATAGAACCAAGCCAGTCATACTGAACGAATATTTTCCACTCCAGTCCGTCCTGATTTGTGCATCGTTTAATTTTATGTTTAACCTGGCATTTTTGTTTAGTTTGAGATGTAAACCACTCGAAATCGAACAAATGTTTATACTCTACATCGCTTTAAAAGTTTCCCACCAAAACTCCACTGTCACGTAGTTTATTTATATAGGGAAATGTTTTCAAACAGTTAAAGATATTTTACTGTTACACTTATATGAATTTTAAGCATCCCGCCAAGCTACATTCAATGAACCGCCGAGTATATGTGAATCAGTACACTTGAGTATATTTATGTCATTGACATTGTTCGGTGAAACAAAACCCGGCCTAGATGATTTTGGTATTTCGCTTGCGATTAGAACAAGGCATATATCTAAAATAAAAAATGAAGAAAGAAAAACAGAGGATTGCTTGGAACTGCAGGAGATGGAGGCATGGCATGGAACCCTGCAGCCTAAATTCGTATTGTCCACGACTTTCTGCGGAAGTTTCTATCATGCTGCACCACTCAAACTTATTAATATTTAATTGCTACATAAAATAATAAAGAGCAAAAACCCTGCGAGTAAAAGAGCCAAACTAGGATCACCAGTAAAAACCTTCAGGCAACACTGTATTTTAATTTTTTAATGAAGCTTTGTAAACTCATGGGGCCCTCGTCTCGTCAGACACAAAGTTGGGGCCGACAGGTCGTAAAGAACACCGACTGGACTTGAGCGATAAAAGCGTCACTCTTGCGTGGGTTCAAGCAACGCGCTCCGTAAACTTCCACACCAACTTTGGGTTTGACGAGTCAAAGTCAACAGATATTTGGAAGAAAAAAAAAGAGCTATTTCTTTTTACACCGATACTGAATGCCATGGGCAAATGTGATTTATAACTGTTGCTAGCTCGAACAACCCCTTAGGTATGTACACATACTGCAGATATATTTAAATTAAGCACACCGAACGATCTATGCTTTAGCAACGAGAGATAGCATCCGGACCAGAGTACGGTTGAGACTGCTATCTTTTGCGGTCTGATTATGCACGAGACTCTGTGCACCCTTTGCTGCACACGTGCTGCTACGGCGCACGTTTACAGTTAGCGTCACCTTTGATTGCTCAAAGATTTAGCGAACGATTTCACCCCCGTCGTGACCACGCGCCCAGATAATGGGGGCTTCAAAGCAAGGACGAGTAGACGGAAGTTAAGCGCGCAGTCCAGCCACATTAACGAGTTCCCAGAAAGGCGTCAAAGAAATGACTTTTTCTCTAGTTCACACTAAAGTCACTGGATCTGGGAAAGTAGTGCCGTTGCCTTCCTACCTGCTAACCGGACACAAACAAATACCAACATACAGACGACAAAACCTCCCAATGTTTTTGGCTTATCGCTGTCGGTTGCCATGGTGAGCGCCATTTGGGCCCTTTCAAAGCTTCGAAGCTCCAAAGGAGTCGTTAAAACCTGTCACACCAAGATCGCTATGGAGAATCATCGTACTGAAAGCGTTCCTCGGCCAATATGAGCGTCTTTGGCACAGTGCAAGCAAAGAACGTATCCCTCATGCTTATTTCCTTAGATCGCTTACAATTATGTTGCTCTTTATGCGTGTTTCAAGACAGTAAAATTAATTTTGAATGCATCAAAGCACTGACGTTGCGTGTGATGGCGGTACGAAGATGTACGGCATCACACGCGGTGTCGGTGCTTAAGGGCATTGAACAATTATTTTACTGTCTTGAAACGCGCAAGAAGAGCAACATAATTGTAAGAGATCTAGGGAAATAAGCATGAGTGACAAGTTTATTGTTTGTACTGTCCCAAATGCGCTCATATTGGCCGAGAAACGCTTTCAGTACAATGATTCTCCATAGCGATCTTGGTGTGACTGGTTTTAACGACTCCTTTGGAGCTTCGAAGCTTTAAAAGGGCCCAAATGGCGCTCACCATGGCCACCGACAGTGATAAGCCAAAAACATTGGGAGGTTTTGTCGTCTGTATGTTGCTATTTGTTTGTATCCGGTTAGCAGGTGGGAAGGCAATGGCACTACTTTCTCAGATCCAGTGACTTTAGTTCACACTAAGTATACGAACGCAGCTGACACTACAATAGGATATGCTAAATCAAGCGGCGCCAGAGATGCATCATGACGACGCTAGCCTTCCTGGTGCGTTTGGAAGTACCTGCCGTTATCCTTTTATCTTGAAAGTACCAACCGTTATCTTATTCAAAAGTTACAAGTGATTTTCTGAAACTTTTAACGGACAAAATAGCGGCCGACAAAGCTCTCCAATACATAGAGCTCGATGGCGCCAGAAACCGAAAACGAGCGAAAATGAACCCCTATTTTCCTAATGAAAATTTCAGAAAATTACTTATAACTTTTGATTACGACAACGGTTGCTGCTGGAACTTTGGCATCTTGCTCGAACGGCTGGGGCTACGCTCTGGCGGAGTTTGGGCTCTCCGCGATGTCTAGTTTATTTTGGCGGTGCGAAAAGCCGGGTTCGGATTTCTCACAAACACCCTATATTTTAGTCATGTAATAGGAACGCGTATTGTAATAGTAGCACTTTACGTTAACACGATGATTCATGTAAAGAACCTCTTGTAAGAGTGGGTTGATGACTAACTGCACTCAGATTAAGATTAAGACTAATACTTTATTTTTAATATGCCGCCATGCTTATTTACTTACCGTTATTACGTATTGTTTACATGCCGTTTGCGTACATTCATTTTCTCATCAATACCGAAATTTGCGACCATATGACCGATTAACATATTTTGAAATGATGACGCAATATATGGTAGACTAGGAACAATAACGCCTCAAACTATGTAATTTGTGAGTTGCATTTTTTTAGAAACGCCACATTTTCTTGTTGGTGGTTGCAGTAATTAGACGTAACAAAACCTAAAAGTCAACAATTATTTTTATATTCTCATTTGGACGGCTCCATTGTAGACTGCGTCAGTACTGGGGACGCGTGCAATATTCGAACAGCGCAATAGGGTACTTATTCTTCGCTCAACATTGAATATTCTAAATTATATTTTTAAATATATCGTTTTAGCTTAAGGTGTACCCGATTACTTTTCGGGGGTTAGGTGATTCTGGCAGAAACGTCCCACTTCAAACGCTGCGTGAGTCACTCGGAGTACAGGAGAATTACCTGTGATAGGAGAAATGAAGAAGCGGCGTCACAGTTGGATCTAGATTGCCTTGGACAAAGCTGTGAAGATGGCCACTTACGTGACCGTATTTCTTGTTTTGGCTTACTTTTTGTAACATGAGACTCAAAAACATAGATCGTTCGGTGCGCTAAACTTGAATATATTTGCCGTATGCGTATACATTCGATCGAATCCCAACACCTTAACTCCGTGCATGCTCTTTCACCTGTGCTTGTCAAGAAAGCAACTGGTGCCGCACATACTACGACGGCCACCAGAGGGCAACTTATGGCCACGCTTGGCAAGCCGCTGCTTTTTGATAGCCTCTCGGCAGTATAAAACATACTATGCGCTAATACCAGTCATTTTGGTGGATAGTCTTGAAAGGTCTAGAAGTATCCATATACAACCGGTCACTAGTTCCGACAAAATGAAGAAGGACCCTGACATGCCGTCGACAAAACATCGCATGCATGAAGTACGAAGAGATAGAAAAATAACGGAATAAGAATTTATTAGCGTAGAATTCCGCATGCAAATTCTGCTGTTCTACGAACGCAGATCCTGCATGTGGGTAGAGCCTGATAACTTGTCATAATAATTGATGTGACCAGATCTTTTTCAGTTAGTGTTAACCTTCCCTTCTACTTATTAGACGTCAGTACGCGCCTGTCTAAGTGTAATGGCCTCAGGCTATATTACGGCACGATGCTTTTTTTCCGTTTTCTTCATCCTTAAGAACAAAAGAGGACGTCATTTATCCTGCAAATATGCCTGGAGAATGAGTATTCCGATGGCCCTTTGAAGGGCTGTTTAAATATTTATTATCGACAGTTCCGTGAACCGTGTTTTTTAATACCAAATTACTCTCAGTTAATTATGTAAAGATTCGGCTAAACATTATTGCTATTTGTTTTGGAATAGGTCTTCGCGCTACATATCTCCTTTCGTTTCCTGTTTTGCGCCTTTAAGCAACGTTAATGAAAGAAAAAGTATTCACCAAGACAAAGCACTTGTTTTGGTTTAATAAGGATAGGATAAGGTTACCCTCCCCTGACAAGTGATGAGCCGGGTGAAGAACGGTCGTGTTTGAGACGCATCCCAAGGTCGCTCTTTTGGATCTCTGGCAGTGTTTGCTACCATTAGAAATTGCAGCACTGTCTGGACGATTTAGTTTTGAAGTAACTGAGTTTTCTTTTTTTATCAGAAAATTGAGAACAGCGTTTATTTAAAGCGTCGGTCTTCCATGCTAATGTGTATGTTGATTCCATATAACTGCCTTGTGTTTGTAGTTCAGACAGCATGGAACAATGCATCATCATAGTTTTTTTTAGGGTGACTTACACTTTGCAATACGTTCTGTCGTGAGCTGCAAGAACCCTATCAAGTGTAGTATCATATAACTGATCCAGGACCCAACAGTTTTTCATTTTTTTTAAACCTTCGTTTGGCGCAATATGGCCTAAGTTGCTCTTGCGCCAAAAAACGCTAATCATCATCATTTTTCATTTTTTTTATTAACCCAACAGTAATCGTTTTTGTTAGGATAGGACAATAGTTTCAAATTTGATAAACATTTGGCGAGAGATAATAAAATTTCCAAATTAATACTAATGCTAATGTAAAAGGTTTATTTATGTATTACGTTTATGTGCTGAGTGCTTTCTGAAATAGCTTATCTCTCTATGTGCTTCAAGCCATAATAGAAATTCTCGTATTCAACGGCCCTAACTGGCTGCAAAATATTCAAATAATTTTATGTAAACATAGTACTCTGACGTAATCCTGAATATGCTGATTCTTCGCCATGATTGTAAAAGTGTGGGTTCGAAACGACTTTGATCCTATTAAAATTGGTATGAGTGTTCGACATCTCAAAAAAGAAAAGGTAGGGCTAGTTATAGAGGAAACTAAACAGTGCAGATATCCTTTCTTTCTTTTTTTTTAGCACGCAACTTTGTTAATGATTATCTGTGGTGGGTCGTTTTTTATTCGAATTTATCAAATAGTATATTTAGGAGAATTATTGTGTTTTTTTAAAACAATATGCGCACGTGTCTGACAAAACCAATTTTCTAGAATCGAGTAATTTTCTACAGTACAACTTCTTCTGGCAAATCAGCTTTACTATGAGTCGGAGACTAAACGGAGCAATTAAGGTTGCTATCAAAGGGTATTTTGGGTATGGCACTGCTGAAAACTTTCACAGCGATACCTGTTAGAGATAACCTCTCTGGGAAATTGCACGGTCGAATCACAAACCTGACGGTGACGTCATGAAATGCAAGGTTTAAACTCAGCCACCACTGCTGAAATTGTAATTAAAAAAAAAATTTCTTCCGTCGAGCCAGATTCGAATCTGCAAACTACAGATGATTGCGAGCGTTTTCTGCTCTAAAACCTGGGCTATCGACGGGACGAATATCGGCGAATTAAAGGGCTATCGACATGACGAATATCGGCGAATTAACATTCCACGTATATCTACCTTCGATAAGGCTTCGGCGTCTCCTTAACCTCGAGCATGCCCGCAACGCCAGAAAGTGGCAAAAAGGCAACCTGGCGCGTGCTGGAGGCAGCACGTTCGAAGGCGACACCCCGACGTCGTCCTCACCTTCTATGTGCTTTACGCGTAGAAACCAAGGAAGAGGAGGAGAATGAAAGCGGGCGGGGACGTCAGACCATCGAGCTCTGATCGAAATGATTGATGGGTATAGAGGCAAAGCAAGCCGCCTTTGCTTCCACTGGCTGTTCAAAAGCGAATGCCGAGCGCCAGGCGCCTGTGCTCGGTGTGTGAACACGCGCGAACAGTGGTGGAGACAAAGGCGGCTAATTTGCTGTCTATACCCACTAATAATTCCAACCAGAGCTCGGCCTTCTGACATTGCCACGCGTTTTCATAACCTTCTTTCCCTCAATTTCAACTCGCATAGAAAGTTTTGGCACTAGTGATGCCACCTATAGACGACAAAACATTGCGAATTTTTCCCACGTACTACGTACTCACTTGGGGATTCACTCAGAGCGAGAAGAACGCGTCTGACGTTTTTGCAGCGATTTTCATCACGCGACGGGCCTTGTCGTCTAGATGGGATTGGCCGAGGACGCTCGTGGTAGAAGAAGCAGGAATTTAAGACGGGCGGGAAACCGAGAGCGAAATCGAACACGGCACAAAAATCCTCAAAAATCGCGTGCTCGCGAGTTGGTGAGGAAACGAGGCAACGGCGCCACAACGATAACGAATTACGCTCGAGCGAATTGCTGTTGTCTCTCTCGCACACGTTACGCGGGGTTATGTAGACTCACATTTTCTTTTCTTTCTTTTTTTTTGGTTAACAGCGCGCTGAGAGAAACGGCGATACATTTTGTGACCACAACACGACACTTTGATAATGCTTTTTTTTTTTTAAACACTAGCCGCCGAAGCGATGTGAGCATTTTATTACCAGAAGTATAGTCACAAACGTATAACTCTACGATGGGCACTTTCCAAGCTCTGCGTCGCTAGAATATTAGGGTCAGGTGTGGCAGGCCTCAACGACGTGATCTTAATGCGAGCCGGCACGAGTCTGTAACGCCGTTGGTTGAGTTTACGGCGAACGAGATTGACTAACTACCATCGCGATCAAATGCAATTAAAAAAAAAACTTCCTTAAAAAAAATCAAGACACAACTTAAAATATACCAAACGTTCCCGAAGGCGACTAATTCAACTCGAGCACTTCTGTAATAAAACAAAAATACTGTAGTAAACGACTTAATGTTCTCGAGGACCTAATTTTCAGCGAATTTCGCGAATCACCTAAAATTCGCGAAAAAATAGGTGCCGCGAACAATTCCGGTAAAATTTAAACACATTAAAATCTATATTAAGATTCTACCGCGTCGCAAAAATTAGAGCCAGCGAATTATTCCAAAACGTCAGCTTTGACCTAAATCGCGAAATATTGAGCCCGCGAAAAATGCGTCGTTTACAGTATATAGTTTATAGAAATCGCAGGGCGGAAGGGCCGCATTGGCACAGAGCCAGCTGCAGCTGACGAAATTCCAAACCGCCCACGTTTGCTATTATCAGAACACAAAAGTGCCCGCTGCGGGGTTACCCCTTCCGATCTGAAGCGCCAAGCCAAGTGGCCCGGACTGGCGTTATTGACAGTGATGGATGAGGTTGCAATCTCGCTGTGGAGCTCGTGTTTGAAGAACCGCGAGCCACTCACGGTGTCAACGGTGCATCCTATTTGCCAGGCTGATACACCTATTGCAACTTTGGTGTTCTACTTTTTTTTTTTGATGGCACGTCACTCTTACATGTTTAGACGGAGTCACATATTGGAGCGGACAGCTTAAACCACACAGGCCTTCTTATGTTCGTATATTTTGCCTCCTATTTGTTCTTCGCCGTCCTTATCGGCTCATGCTGCAATTTATAGGATAAAAAGCGATACCAAAACGCTTGAAAGTCACCAGAGTTTCTTAAGTTGTCAGCGAAAACAGTTTGTTGCACAGTAAATCAAGAAAACACTGTTTATAAGACAGTCTAAAGCTTGTTTCACCTTGAGTTCAAAAGTAGTCAAGGCTACGAGCTAGTCAGACCAATAGGACAGCGTCAAAATCCCAACATCATGGTGTTCATGTCTCTGTAAGTCCTATATCGTCGCTGAACCAGTTACTAATAGAAAATGCCTAGTGCCCCGCACTTTCGACGCTGATTGATTGGTACTATTAGCTCGTAGCCTCGGCTGCGTCTGAACTGAAGCTAAAACGAAGTATGGCGCCTCTAGATTCGATTACAGAAGTTACTAAGTTATGTTATACTAGAATCTTGTTTCAGGCAGAGATGCGACATAATCTCGGCTCCGAATAATGAACCTGTTCTCAGAAGAGTTCAGAGATGCGCGGCTTTTCGCTGACTCAGAAGCGTGAATTTGATTTTGTGTCGGAGAACATGCAGGTAGGAAGATGGCATACAACACGTCGTTCGGGAAAGATTTTTTTTTTAGAGTATCCTTGAATCGGTCTTTTTTGAGCATGCTACTCAAGCTGGACCAAGGGTAACTTAATACTGTGGCTAATGTTTTCCATTACTTACTTGATATTGTAGCGTTAGATTGTAACCTGTCAATGACCGTTCTGAATACTGGACCGTCACATTTTCTTACTTTGTTTCCTGACAAGTTAAGTGACGAGGTCTTTCAAGAGTACATGAGCCAAAACGAAAGCGGCATTATTAACTAAATTAAACGCCATACGCCCTAAAAATGTGCTGGAATAGCTAGAACAAACATGAATGACAAAATGCGAAGGAATTGAAAAGACATTATTTCCAACCTCGTCCCTTTCCATGTATACATGTTGTTTTCCCCAAAACTAAAAAAACAACCGATGTCTTTCGTGAATTCACAATCTCATACCCCAAACTCATGAAAACAAAACAAAAACGCTTCAATGCGAGCAAACACAAGCTAAGGCAGACGCACACACCGAATAAGAATTGATCTCGCCAGAAGTCATCCTTCATATTTCTTACATATAAATCATTGAATACAGTATAAACCTAAAGTAAAGGTGAATAATGGCAATCATAAAGGTACGCGGCAATTTGTTTTCCTAATATGAGTCATCATCTTGATTATCACAACCAAAATATTCTGCAGTTTTGAGAGTTGTCCTGAACTGACTTGTTTGGCGTGCTAATCACCCGGCTACAAACTGCAATTATAACAAATTTTGAATTTTCTTGATAATTTTAATTTACAAAACGATTATTCAATTTTTATTATACTGAACAAAACAAACATAACAAACAAAATATAAAATACTTCAGAGCAGTTCACTGATTACCCAAGTTTCAAACTATATGTCACTGAAACTTTTACATGTTGATAATTGAATGAGGTCAATCATACACTGATTTTCAAAAGTATCACGTACTTGAAATTAAAAAAAAAACGAAAAGAAGGTGGGCTCTTTTTGATTAAAAATAGGCAACTCAAGAACCCACACGCGCGGACTTAGATTTGTGTGAAAGTGATGAAGAAACGTCGTCGTGCTTCTTTTTTTTTTTGAAGCCCCAAACCGTTGCAACCCTTGTTTCTGTGCCATAATGATGAAAATATATCTGCAGCATCTTTTATCACTGCTAGATCATAATACCCTTACTTCCTCGTATTACCAGAAATAATTTGTGCCGCTCAGTGAAGCCAGCACACTAGACAGGCTCAGCAGCGGCACGCATCTCCGACCCTCACTATAACTGCCATCTTGGAAAACCGGTGGCGCCACCTATAGTGAGTTGGAGTCGCAAATTGTGGACCACAAGTTGGCGGCCCGCTGCGCCCCCGATTTGCGGCGATTGGGCGAGCTGCAGCAAAAGGTTGCCGACTCCTGAGTTAGACTTTTAATGTGAAAGCATTAAATGTCCCATGATGCGAACCGACGTCATCAGCTTTTGAAGCCGCGCGAAACGGCACCTTCCCCTGTCCCAGTGGAGCGAAGCCTGTCGTCTGTAGCAGAAATCTGGTGGATAGGTTCCCATTGGCTCGCGCGCGTCATAGTTTCAAGGGACAAGGCTCCTATTGGCTCTCGCGCGGCGTAGTTCCACGGAACGCCACTGGAGAATCCTCTCCATGCGTCGCAGCGCACTCAGCGGCCCGGCCGCCGGTAAGGGGCGCTAGCCTGGCCGCAGAGCCGGCACGGGCAAAACTCCGGAGAGGCTGCACGGCCGAGCTCAGCTCGGCGCAGCCACTTCACGAGAGCGAGTGCTCGGCCGTCGGCCACTACCTCGCCTGTAGCGAAACGTGGCCGTCCACGCCAGTACGCCGCGTACGGGAACAAAGGAAGCAGAATAGCGACATTCATGCTTTCGCATTCACAACTCATAAGAAGTGCTTAGGTGTCCTCGTAAGTTTTTGACTTCGGCAGGCCTTTTTTTTTTTACTTTATGCCTACATGCGACTTGCACGTTTATAGTGGCTGCAGGATGCCGACTACATTTCATTTTTATTGTTTTAAAAAAGAATAATCAACAAAACGACTTTGTTTATACTGTTCGAGGTTATCTTTCATGACGAACTTTGACCTCCGACTGTATATGGTTTGCTGGATATTTCTTTTTGTACAATCCACGTTGCGTAGAACGGAACCTGCCGTGGAGCACCTGTCTTGCAGCTGGAATACGGCGCATGAAAACAAATGACAAAATACTTGGTTGTAAAACGACTGACGCTCATCCGGCATAGCTGTACTTTCAGCTTGGGCAAAATAAAATAATTATTCCCGGTTTATATTATTTTTACGTTGTTGCTGCATTGTGTATTCTGCAACCCCCCCCCCCCCCCCCCCCCCGGGGAGTGTAAGTATAACGTATTAATAAATAAATAAAATCGGATCTTTCCACTCTGGCGTTATAACAAATATGCTGAAATAGTCGGGTGGGATAAAAGCATGATTTGTTTCGAGGTTATTCGAAAGAACACGAGTGTGAAGATGATGATAAAACGGATGCTGAAAAGTCAATGCGACAGAAAAAAACTTAAACTAAAAATCACGTTATATTAAAAAAAAAAAACGCATTATGAGTTGCGGCGACCTCAGCACGTGCCAGGAGATATGTAATGCAAACTCTGCTTTCATAACGCAGTTGTATACCACTTGCATTTTTTTCTGCAGCACAAAATCATTTCAGACAGCAAGATAACAAAAAATCAGAAAACGCGAATGAATTCGTTTCCTTCCGAAATAGCGGTTCGTAATCAGGTTTTTTAGACAGCTGAGGCTTCTGCAATCAGACGAAAAGTTTGCAGTAGTACTGAGGTGCCTCCATTACAGTGACGCGGTGAATTTAAGAACCTTCCGAAGTTCTACAAATTATTGGTGGCCTAGAACATCTGAATTTTGCGGATTTAACTGTCGCAAAATATAAATGTTTGTTTGGTTGGTGATAAAGAATATTGCCTAAAACTCTGAGGCGCAGCGGTGGCCATCTTTTATATGTTTGAATTTGTTCTGACGAAAAAGACCGAGTGCGAAATTTTTCACTTGATCCCCATTTTATAGTTTTTGAACACGCTGTGAAAGTTGCTATCGCAGATATATTATTAAACGACGAAACTGAAATATCACATAGTGAAGTTTTCTCCGCGGTTCTTGCCCTTATTCACATACGTGATTATGTTAATTAATTTAGGCGGATACATTGACAAGCGATAAAGTACTGTAAGACCTCTCTATTTACAGGGTCTCTTTTTGAGGTCTGAAGAACTCGTGAGATTTCTGTGGAAATGTATACCACATTGGCAAAAATACCTCGATGTTATTGTCGTGGTTTGACACATGTATGAAAAGTATTAGTACATGCTGATTATTCTGCTATGGTGGCCTTCCGATTGCTAACAAAATATCACCGTCACTGCACACAGGGATCAGACAAAGTCGCCAGAAAACTTATCAGAGAAACTTCATGAGTAGCGGAATATAATGTCACAGAATAGCTTGAAATTGTAAGAAGCTCTGCACATTAGAAAAAAAAAATTCGCAAAAAGATAGCAGTACCCAGGTTTCGACCTTTGTAAATACGGTTTCTTTTTGAGGTCCCCACGCCAATTTTGGCTGTGTTTAACTTTTGTTTTTGTTGACACTACAAAGGATTAGTTTACAACAAAGAATTCGAAGCCATCCAAAAATTTATTTCTTAAGCCATCTTCTTTATGACTATAATCGACTGCCTGTCACCCTCTATAGGATGATACAAAGGCGGCACGAATTTTTACGCTTACCTTAATTAGAATTGCACGATTTTTTTTTTTCATATGATCGCGCTTCTAGAAATTTATTGTAGCTCCGAGATGTGCTGTATGCGAAATTTTATTCCCGCTTTTTGTTGAAATACACGATTTAGCATGATGTGCGCATACAGATCGTTCTATTGAGAGCTTACTTCATTGTGAAGCAAACGCTAAGCTCGGTCTTTCTTTTAATTTGCTTGTACATGCATATGCGTTATAGTGTATATGCATCCTTCTTATTAAAGCGAAAGCCTTATATGTCTCATCGTACAGTTCTTGAGCGAAAAGGTGTCGGCGACACGAAAGGTACCAAAACCCGCGGTTCACCACATGACCACGAGATGGTGTTAGTTGTTCCAGAATCGGTGGAGAAGTGCGCGTGGCGCAAACCTAGCGGGAGAGGAGGACACTCTCGATTGTGAAGAGCGGGCGTGCGACATGCCGTGAGATTAACGGCCCCAAAAGTGCGTCGTCAGAGAGTGCGCTCTCTTCGGAGGTTCGCTTTCAACGGGATCAGCGCTTGGGCTCTCACTTTCAAGTCGTCTTAGGGATAACATAAGAGACCTGTGAATTTTTATGTCCCATTACATTTATTCTATATGGACCAACCTGTCGCTCAGTTATTTGAGTTTAGCAGGGCGTTCATAATAAAAGCAAGAGTTTCGATATTTTTTTCTTTTCAAACGCAGTCTCACGAGATATAAAAGTGTTTGTTTTATTCAGTTCACTAACCGATAAAATATCTTGTTACCCCTCCAATCAATTCAATTGACCTTCAATTTTCTTCAATCAGGGCATTCTCAGAAACAAGAAAATAATTCGACCTCTCCAGGGGCCGTTGCGCACTGCTCCGGCTTTGTACCAAAGCCGCGGGGCTAGTGCTTTATTGTTTATTGGGAACTTTAGGACCGGCAGCAAACTTTATCCAAAGTAACCATTGAAATATATATCCATATATAATTCACCCAACCAATAAAAACTGCTCGTTAATATCTACTGGAATGAATTATTCGCTCTCAATCTTCAATCTGCCTCTTTTTCATCGTCAGAATTTCAAAGACAAACGAATTCTAGTTTAGACTGACTTACGAATGAAGATGTCAAGGCTTTTTTTTCGCTTTTTAGCAATACACTCATTAAGCAAAACTGTGCCAGACGTGTTTTTATTTCAAATATTTCGAGTGCACGCCCCATAGAGATACAGTTTCCGCCTATGTGAACCACCCTTAAAGACCCCGCTGGGCACTGGTGCCGATGCCGCACATAGAAAGCGGTTTAGGCGGTATTTTCAGTAGCTAACGTATCAAAAGGAGTATCGAAATACTGTATTCATGTCCAGGTTAAAATATTTTCTGGGCAATTTATTTTTTCTACATTGAAGGTCCCGCGGCACGAATGTATGACATAGGTTACTGTAGCTGTTTGAAGTTAATTATTTTGTAGCTAGTATCGTTTTGTAGTTTGTTAGGTACCGCAAGGCAGGATGCTTTATTCAGGCAAGCTCAGAGCGGAGCATACCAAAAAAAAAAAAGAAAACAAACGATAGATTTCAAAATTCATATAGTGGCTGGGCGGCTTTATTCCCAGCGCTGAGGCTGTTACAATCAGACACAAATCGTATTCCTAATTATTAGCTTATTTAAGAACTTCAAGACTTCCGGAGGTACTTGCAAAAAAGGGAATATTAACACACACTAAAGCGCGCTACTGCAAAAGTACTCACTCCTTGCACACGAAAAAGAAAGGAAAACTTCAAAGAAACCGCGCTAACTGACAACTCGTTTTTATATGCTTTGTCTTCTACTTCTAAAACTGCCGAATTTCCTGAATCACGCGCGCAAATCTCCTAGACGTCTAGACTTTTTTTTTTCTGTCAGGTTCAAAGATGGTGTACTGATAACGTTTTCATAATCCCTGACGATGTATTCGGCTTTAATAATTTTTCTCGTTAATTGATCACTGTGCCTAGGTTGAGTGCCGAGAACCCCGAGGGTTTTTTTTTTTCCCTTAGTGAGCGATCTGCTATTTGTTGCTGGTAATAAGAGGCATCACTAGCTACAGGCCCAAGTCATTTACGAGATTTAGTTGCTTGTTCTTTGTGTGTGCTTTTGTTTTTTATAATATAGACGATGGCGAGAGTAGTCTAAACGTAGGTCAAAACACGAAAAAAAAAAGTTTTGTTTTCATTAAGTAAAAAATAATGGTAATAGGTAATGTAAAATTATTTTTTTAATTTTTTATTATTTTTGTAAGTACACTTCTTGGAATATTTTAGTCAGACAAAGCTGTCTTACGCATATCAGAGGGTCGAGCTAACGGAGTTCAGAATGAACTCCTTAAAAAAATTGTGATTTAGCGCACACTGATAGGCTGAAAAAAACAATATCAATATGAGTTTTTGGGCTAGTTGGTTTTGCATATTTACAATGTAGCGCAAAGACAACAAAGGAAGGACACAGAGATAGGCAAAAATGCTCCTCACAACTAGGTATTTAATGTATGCATCGTGAAAGAGGTAAACAAAGCTGCAATGCGATGAAACTAAAAAAAAAGGAAATGTACAAGAAGTAATCTACCCTAGAGTAGATTACTTTGTCTACATTTTTTTTTTTGAGTTTCATCGCATTTGTCGTTTCGTTTACCTCTTTCACGATACATAGAGTAAATACCTAGTTGTGAGTAAAGTTCTTTCCTACTCTGTGTCATTTTTGTGTTGTCTTTGCGCTACATTGTAAATATGAAGATAACGAGCTGATTCACAAAACTTTTAAGAGAGTTTGTTCTGAAAGCCTTTAACGTGTCCACCTCATACCGCTGTCAAGCGGGCACATTAAAGACATTCAGGACGAACTCATTTAAAGAATCGGCGAATAAGCCCGCGATCTCGCGCTCATCGGCGAACGCTGGTTGGCCGACCCGTTTGTTCTGGAGGCTCTTAACGTGTCCGTCTGACGGCGCTATAACGGGGGCTTTAAATGTTCCCATGGGAAACGTTTCATTTGTTTATGTTTTATTAATTTTAATTTGTTTGCCGTTACAATTTACACAACAAATTATGCGTAGCTTTTTCAGGTGTCCTTATAAATACCAAGACAAAATGCCTGTAGAACTCCACTCTAACTGTGATATAGTCTGTAGTTGCATCTCACCGCCGTAAACAAGAAAAACAAATTCCAGCACATTTGATTATTCTATTCAAGAATTAACAAAATACAATGTTCGAGCAGCCTGATAAAGCGGACTTGTCAAGGTGGCAGTTTCCGTATGACTAACGTTCTTAGAGTGTCACCTAAACAACTTGTATATTTTATATTCTGGAACAATTTCGCTACGTGGGGGTTACCACGTGTGTACACTACGTCGAGGGAACTACAGAGTCATGACTAAACTCGCCGTAAGAAAATACATCCAACAAAAGACATATAATAGAAACGTATAGACAATTAGAAAAGTTTTATATCAGGCGTCACGCTATTGCAAACTGCATGTTCTGTTCAGAGCGGTCCTTCATTCGTTCCACTCACATCTTAAGCGCAGTGCACGCGGCAGCTCATAGTCACTTCTGGTTGTGGCATTTTCGCACCAATAAACACTTTGTGGAGAAGCAGCCCTAATGCACACCGGAGCTTCGAAAAGGGAGGACTCGCTTTCTGTAGTTTGAATGCTTTCATTCTCTTTGGATGCGGTTACCTTGTCACATGATTCTCAACTATCCTCAGATTCGCATTTTCCGTCATAAAGTTTGGCGCAGCAAAGATGCCTTAGACGGTTATCCGATCCGAGATTCAACGTGTAACGTGAGTGATCCATACGGGGTCACACGGTGCCGAAAAAAAAAGTTTATTATAAACTATAATAAATAAATACAACTTTTCTAAAAAAATTGTTTGTGCACTTGTGAAACACATTTTACAATATGGTACTTTCTGAGGAGCCTTATTCAAACTCTTTTTTCGCTCTTATGTCTTCAGAAAAATACTCGTCTGACCGATTGATCATTTGCCTTGTGGTTTCAACAAGATACGCAGAGAAGAGATTCATTCGAGTGCCTGCAATGCAAAAAAAATGTTTTTTTTTAAGCCGAGTCTTTAAAAAAAAATTGACCAAACAGCCTATCTTTTCTATGATTCAAGTAGTAAATATGGTGGAATTTTGGGGCACTGTCCTGAATGGCGAGAAGAACTGCGATTTGTTCACTACTTTAATTCAGTTTCTGACTGCCCGTCTTTAAAATTTTGAATGGAAAATTTAAGTTGATTTTTTTTTTACAAATTGACAAAAACAAAATTCGGCCTTCGTTATGTTTTTTTTTTTTTTTAAACTGAAAGGAAAATTTTCGTTTGTTTCATGTAAGTTTGGTTCGTCCAAAGTTCATCGTTATATGTTTGGGTATACTCTAATTGTTTTCCAGTTTGGCTTCTCAACTTCATATCTCAACTATATTCTACAGGTACAACTTTATGGTATACTCTCGTAATGTTAGAGTTATTTTGTCATCGTGTCCAAATGAAACGCGAACACCCGAGTACGTGGACTCCGTTATATGTTGCGCTGCCTATAGAAGAGCCTGGAACCGATAAAAAAAAACTGTGGAGTGGAGGGCTGCCAGGGTGTGCGTGTTGTCTGTATTGTTGAATCGCAGAAAGAACACACGTTTTTTGTAATGCTGGTTTGTAGACCCAACGTTCACGGTAGACAAACGCCTTGCCTTGTACACTCAAAAAAGATCCGTTCTTGAAAGGTTTCTGGAAGCCCCAGGAACGTTTTCACCTCGTGAAGAACGGCTTTGCCTCAAGCACTATCGCCCCCTGGCGCACTAGAAAAACGACAGCGCAATAAAGAAATCTTTCGCGAAGAACCCTTTTAGGGGGTACTTAAAATAACTTTTAGAGGGTGCAAAATATGAACAAGCCAAAGTACTCCCAAGAGTTATTTTAGGACCAGTTTTTTTTTTTTCTTTTTAGAGTGTCGATTTTGAGCTAACGTCGGCATGCACTCGGCTGGCGCTGTCCATTACAGGATCTTAATCTCGACGCGTAGAAAATGCCAAACCTTTGCCCGCTCTTCACTTGCATTCATGGATGATTCAGATACGGTGTTCAAGAGTGTTCTCCACCTCCAAAGGTGGAAACTCCAGCTTGCGACCCATTTCTATTGAGTGAATAGTATACTCCAAGAGGACGTCATTCGGAACACTAGTCCCAAGTACGCCAAATATAGCGGCACCAAGCAAGAAATTCTAGCCGCAAATGTTGATCTGTGCATACTCTTAAATATTCGGTGGTACTACGAAGCACGCGCTGTCCTCGCCATTACTAGGTTTGTAATTATTTCTACAGCAATTAAGAGATAAACTGACAGGGTCGGGCGCTATAGCCGAGCATCAAATTAGTATCGCTCCGTAAATAATTAGATCTTCGCATTCACCGAGAACAGTGCCGAAAAAGGAATGACGCGCTGCAAGACGCATGGACATAATTGGCCATGTCCACGTTTCTATGTGCGGCTAAGTGAGTAGACGTATCAACACAGAATGCTCCTCTCGTCTTCAAATCGCGTGGTCAAAAAGTCTAGGAAAATGTTTTTTTCTAAACGCTGCTGTCTCCTGCAGTCTGCAGAACTGGAAATGGCGCCGGACTCTGTCAGTGGAAAGGGCATTGGGGATAGTTGCTTCGCATTCGAAGGTTTAAATTCGCCGAAAAAAAAAAAAGAATGATCGCGACGAGGGAAAACGAACACAAGGGGCTCAGTACCTGCCTTTCAGCATATAGCGTAGGTCTTGGAGTTTGTCCGCTTTGGAGTACTCTGCTTATGAGCGAACCTGCTGCCCAGCTTACTGGGGGCCACGACCCCTTTGTGTTTCTTAGCTTGCGTCAACGATGCAAACCGATTTCAACCCAGCGGCACTGTTGTCCGGTTGTATCTCATTCGTTGACTATGCTGCACTCATTTTTGCTTGTGATCAAATTGACTTGCAGCGTCTTGATGAGGTCAACGTCAAAAGTGGTTGACTGGAGAGCAGTCGTGGTATTATCGCTTAATGTTTATTCTGGCTTCAGTAAACCTTCGTTTTGTATTCAGCCGATCCGTCTTTCAATCAATCCCTGGTGTCATTTTCAAATAAAAAAAACTAGTTTAAAAGCCTCAGGCTACGTTGACCAAAGTGTTTGTCTAGATTCATGCCAGAGGCAAACTCAAGGAAGCAGACATACTTTTGCATAAAAAAATCATGCACAAGTCTACACGTTTTATAACTTTTATTTCAACGCTCACAGACACGTTCACATCTTTATGAAAAAAATCCCCTTTTTGTATTTTGAGTTACGAGTTCACCATCACGGCTTGTAGCATTCAACAAATAATACACTGGAAGTTGAAGTCAGGTTTCCAGAGCATATGCAGCGGACAGTTATATTAAGTGCTCTGTAAAGGAAATAGAAGTGTCAATTTTGAAGGCCATGTTTCTATGCCAGGTGAACAAATTGCAAGTTAAGATACCGAAACTAGTTTATATTTCCTGGAATTATTTAAATCTCTCCTGATTAATGTACTAATGACATGTTGAAAATTAACCTTTCAGAAAACATTCGGGGGGAGGGTGGAGATGACTTAAAAATACTAAATATTTTAATACAACAAATGCATATTTATTGACAAATAGAATGATGCAATTCAAGAACGCCATGGGTTATACAGTGTGCCCCCAAGAACAATTTACACTGTTGCTTACACCCAAAAAAATAAACTACTCATCGCAGAACGGTCCAAATCCTCCCACATGTAGCGGGAGCGGTTCTAACAATATGCCAAAATTTTAGAACAATCCGTTATCTCGTCCAAAAGCCATAAGTATGTTTTTTTTTTTAATTTCAGTGTGAAAATGGGACTTGTTTTTGCCAGTGCTCCAACTCCGTATATTCATCATGAGTTTTTTCGGACACCATTTTCTCATCCGAAATTGTTATAAAATAATTTCAAACTTATTAAAAATATAACGGCTAGTTTTGAAACATTTGCATCTGGTTTGTACCGCTTGAATTACGTTTGGATGGAGAATGGGCGGCCGGCAATGCGTAGTTTATTTTTGCGGTGAAAACAACCACGTAAAGTTTGTCGGGGACACCCTGTATTTTTAGTAGTGAAAGTTAATGTCATCTACTCTAATAACCTATATAAACCTCTGATTGCCACTTCAGCCTGAAAGATTCAGATGACGATTGTGCGTGGAAACATTTATGAGGTATCACTCATAGCCATCATTTAGTCGATCGAAAATCTAGTCAAGATATTCTACGAGTGCCGTTTCTGTGCCGTATTATTGGGGAATTGTAGTAGACCGTTTCCGCAGCCCGCTAAGCACCCGGATAGCGCTCCGTAATCCGCCACAAGACCTTGACCTATGAAAATAAGGCTGGCGGCGCGCATGCGCAGCTGCGGCGTTTTCTTTATTGATACCGTAGCGGAGGAGAAAAACGGTCTACTACAATTCCCTATTGTTGTCAATCACGCTTGCGTAGATAACGTTCTCCTATACAGTGCAGTGACTATGTAGCAGGCTGCTCCCCTGTACACATCTCCTTCGTCCAGTGCGTCGATGTTTGACACCAAACACTGGAGCGGGAGGGCCAACAAAAATTAATATTAAACATATTTATGGCCTATTATGAATAAACACGTTACGTGTTTTTATTATGTAGTTTCTTTTTTCTTTTTTATTTCTGAACATCCCCGAACATTTTTTGTTTATTGGCACGCAATTCACAGCGAAGGAAGACAAACAAGCAAGACATAATTATCCTGTGTTTGTACATTCTTTCACAAGCGCGAAAGAGGAGAATTACCTTGCAAAAAAAAAAAACTCAAGCAATGTTAAACTCTTAGATACTGCCTCTGTTTTCACAGGCTAATGCTGACAAAATTCGAAGTTCTAAATTGACGTTTTTCGCTGAGTAGTACGCGGGGGAACAAATTCATTGCGTAGAAACAATAAAATATTACAAAAAAACTACAGGGTATATGAAGGCGAGCAAAAACACAGCGCTTAAACTTTTAAATTCCTTTTTTTGTGTTTGAACATATTGAAACTTATACCATTCAAAACGGCAGCGCTTTTATTGCCGCAGTCCTCATTTCTTTTAAGGTTTACGTATTACTTTCCGAGAAATCACTTTTAAAGGGGCACTACGGTAGGTTTTGGGATTCTTTGTTTTGGCTCAAATTCAATCGATCTGCCCTAAGCATTATTTAAAACCCTAAATTACAGTCATGCATGATTTATGTTTATTCTGAAAAGTGCAACCAAACACCGCGACAGGCCCTTTCATGATATATTGCAGTATCTCCTTCGAGGATTTTGGTCGCGCTTTTAGTAGGCACTCTGTCAGCGTAGAACACAAATATTGGTAAAAATAAAACTTAGGTTATAATATTTGTTGAACTGTAGTTGTAGTTTTCGAATATAAGCTCTTGGCGTTCTCAGCTGAAACAAAGACAAAACAAATGTTTAAAGCCATAAAATGGAAACCATCATACCTAGAGAAGTTCAGCGAACCTCACTTACCACTACATTTCCATGACGGTGCTAAAATAACATCACGCACAAGATTTTATATTTTTTAGGTTTAACACTTTACAGATGTCACTATCTGCAAGTTTACATAAACTATTTTGTTGCACAAAAAAAAAACATGGTGACGCATTTTTTAATGCACTTGGTTATTGAGAAGCGTAGAGAATTCGTATAAAGTTTCGCAGGCCTATGGTCATCGTTATAAAGCTGAAATCGCGTCTCTTTTTTAAGCTAGGTTTTATATGGCATGTTCAACAAACTGTTTTGGATGAGTCAAAGTGAAACTTGAAGGCAATGAATGATAAAGAACAACTGTGGTATGCTTGCTTTGATCCATCCCATATTGGGCTTATAAAGAAGAGTTACCCTAGAAGACCATCTTGTCATTTCGTAACACATTTACATGTAGTGTTTAGCTTGTGTCTAGGTAGAGTCTCATCTTGAAACATAAACACAGTCTAAAAAACAACTGTGTTCCGCGTAAAACCGACTTTAGAATACATAACATTGTAACCAAGTGACAACGTTTGTACCAATTAAAATTGAATTGGTCAAGATAAAACTCAGAAACTAAGGCTACAATCAAATGTGCATCAATATTAGCCGCGCATCTGTGCAAAATTATTTTGAAGCTTCAGATGGTTTAACCAAAGCTAATGCACACCATTCACCTTTGGGACACGTTCACTTATTAAAAATATTTAACATCTTAAATTGGTTACAAATATGTTAATTGCCCACCAATTCGTTTTCGTCATTGTTTTGATATAGTTTAGGCTTAATTTGTTTGATGTTCTCCGCAACTAAAACAAATCTTTTAAGTTCAGCGTCTTACCTTGATAACAGATGTCGGTTCGCCTCCGAAAGTCACCTGGAGATAAATTTTGAATACGAGAAAAACAGAGTAAATAACATTCTTGAAATATGCACGTTAAGTATCATTGTAAATATTTTAGGAGTAAAGGTCCTTCCAAGAGTTCCCAATAAATATAATGATTCTAGTCGATAAGCGTTCGGAATGTTAAGGTTATTATTTTGATTAATTTTATTATACTGGATTTGAGTCTTTATTTTCTTACAGCAGTAGAACTAATGCAGAGCGCAAGTTCGTCTGCTTCTTTTTCAGGGGTTGTGGTGACATCAGAACGCCGAGCTCTGATTGGTTCTGATGCAGGATAGTAGGTAGACCTCAAAAAAAGCTGTCTTGAGGTCTGCCCACTATCCTTCAATCAGAGTCAATCAAATATTGCCATTCTGACGTCCCCACAACGCCTGCAAAGGAAGCAGACGAACTTGCGCTGCGCACGAATAAATAACTATTTCAACTAGTGTCATTGCTTAAGGTGCACTTTGTCTATGCCATATTTTTTATCAAAATAATTTTCAGAGGACTTCGAGAAGCAATTGTCAATAGAGAAGTGGCAAGTTCTCTGCTGAAAATTAAAAAAAAAATATATAAAAAATGCTATTCCTATATTGTTATTGCGGCTGTAAAAATAAGGTGATGTTAATGCCTTGCCTACTTTAGAAATCATTAAGCTAGCACCTAGGTTCCCAAATAGCGACGACGACAAATTTGAATCATTATTAAAAACGCTTGGAAGCCTTCAGCGTTCAGTGCGCATTTTCGAATTCGTAAAAATTAATTATAAAACATGTATATATATATTTATATATATATTTGTGTAAGGACGTACGCTGGTGGCATCGTTCCCTTGGCAGGGGTTCAGGCTGCACTGTAAAAGGTCGAAACAAATATTTTCAGGTATTTATTTCTTGATTGTCAGCCATTATAGAATCCTAATTTAATAATTCTGAGGACCTTTGTATTTATCGAGAGATTATGTCGGAAAATTGTTATGTAAAACGTTTTACCTTTTATTTTTTTCTAATAGGTACCACTGAATTTTGCATTTAATTAAGAAGCACTGCCTTCAAATGTAAAGACCATAAAACCACAACATAAAAAACAACAATCCGTACGTCTTTTTTAGCATCCTGGGGCACTTTAACTTGCAGTGGAGTCGAGCATTTTGCATTGGCGAGAGCGGGAACCTGACAGAAACTCTCGTTTTGGTGACTGTCGCAGTAATGGGCGAGGGTTTCAAGGCCGTTCACTGCACCTAAAATAAAAACAAATAAGTAGCAAGACCATCTGTATAAATTCACGTGTATTTGTATTCTACGGCCTAGGAACTACGCATTCATTAGAGTTTGAACAACTTTGTGTGAATACTTTAATAATCGCTGGAGCAGTTCGGCATTATTGTGCGAACAGTCTATTTGAGACACTGTTCTCGGATAGTACACATCAACGTCACGTCTAATAAAGTAATGCCAAAAAAGCGCGATTTTTTACCAGACACATTTACGAGGTCCGTGAAAATGTCAGCAATCAAAGGTTCCAGGTTGCTGAACAGATGCCCATTGTAGCCAAGACTTGCTAATCCATTAACGGTACACTGTAACGAAAATACAAATTAATGCCGCACACGAACACTCTCGCGATTATGCAACGTTGCAAATAACTGGCGCAAGTCTCTTTTCGCTGCATAATAAAATATGGGCTCACTTCCCGTCTACGGTATTGACAAAAAAAGCGTCATGCGGGCCGTGAAGTGGAAAGTTGTTTTTATAGAAACCAGTAGAAATCTGCCTTTTCTTCAAAATACCGCAATTTGTTTTTTGTTTGGACTGGGGTTGCATAGAGAAAGTTCGAAAATGTGTCAAAATCAGCTTTAACGGGTTCTCTGCCTGCCCGATCTGTCCAACAACCTGAATAAGAGTCGTGAAAAAAAAAAAAAAAACTAGACGCAGCCGGACATCAATCTCCTGTACGAGAAGCCCTTTGAGGTTAATTCACGAAGACTTGTTGTAATGTTCTCTTGCATGAACGCGGAAGAACCGTCAACTGGTTCGGACAAACCGGACAACGTTCAGTGCGTCTTTCCACTGAAACGGCCATCCTCACGTTCAACCCGCTCTTCCCGTTCAACCGACAACGGCCCGTAGACCACTTCAAGGTTATGCGCGTCTTTAACACAATAACTGTGATACAAAGTACATTGCAGGTTTCTAAATACTTTTGTACTTGAAGGATGGAATAACCAGCATCGGCAGTGACAGGAGCAAGTAGACATGCAAACAATATATTCTCTGTTTTAACACAAAGGTACTTTGTTATTGTATTGCATTATTGCTCGTTTCCCTAACAAAATCCATTCCTCGTGGTCCTCAAGGTATTCTTACTACAACACGCCATATCATGTGCAAAGATGTAAAATGATATAGCTAGCTAAACGTTAGGCTTTGGAATATAACTCATCTGTTGAGCACATTTGAAGATGCCGCGTTCACTTACATCAACGAGCTTGTTCATGTTGCTGAGTTTCTGTAAACGAAACACCTCGTTAGGCTGGAATACTCGCTAGTAAAAATTAGTCAATATACTTAGTTTGTTCTTAATGTTTAATTACATATAACAGTCGCTTGAGCCAAATCAAACTGAGAGCACTCGACAAAAGTGGACGTACCTTCCGCATAAAGTTACCCTGGTAGGAAGGGCTTATTACAAGCATGAGGTCAATTAGTTCAACCTTTTTTGCTTTGGAAAAAAAAAAGCACGTTACACAGGTCGCGATGATGTCAGTGTGAATTTAAACAAACTTTGTAGTTTTAAATTTGATTAAATAAATATTAAATAAACTGACTATTTATGCTACGTAGCTGGTATTACTGGCTCCGTCAGATCATTTGTTTAGATGTTTTAACTTCAATGCTAGATTTTAGTACTTACAGTTGAGTCGAGGAATGCACAGAGATTAATATTTGACCCTGCACACTGAAACAACGAAAACAAATATGAATTTGTAACTTCCATAGAGGTGTGAAAAAAATGTGGTACCTGAGTGGACTAATGTTTAGCAGAGACAAGTGGTCTAGTGTGAAGTTTGATATTCATGTACATTATCTTTAGGAATTAATATTTTATATTGTGTGCTAGTTACGTCGATGCTAGCTTTATGGCTTGTATATCAAGATAAGCCTGTATAATATATATGATCGGCAAACACGTCGTGATAAGACAACAAACAGGAAAACGTATTCGGGCATATCTCAAATCCCGTTGCCCTTCCGCAAATTAGACAAGTTGGTTAAGCCTATATTAATATACACCTTAAATACTGCAGCTGCAGAAAAACCGTTAAAAGTCATAGTTAAAGCATTAGTTATCGAATTCTACCGGGTTTGATCAAAAAAGTAAATACGTTTTTGTTAATGCATAAAGAACTAAGTATTGCAGGAAGCCGAAACTCTGTCTGAATTTGACTCTACTAGAGAGGATAGAATGCAAAAATGTGATAACATGGCGCTGCCTGGATTAAAATATCAATGGGAAAAATATTTGTCCCTGAGCCTATATCTAATTTTGTCGGAACGAGGAAATACAACGAGTAAATACAACGAACGCTCATTCTGCGCCGAAAGGTAGCGCTAGAGGTCAGAACGAGATGCCAAGGATTCAGCACGAACCGATATTTCTTTTTTCAAAAGTTATAAGTGAGCTTCTGAAAAGTTCAATGAAAAAATGGGGCCCATTTTTGCCCGTTTTCAATTTATGACGCCATAGATCACCATGCATTCAAGAGCCACCATTTTCCCGTTGACATTTTCAGAAAATCGTTTATAACTTTTGAATAAAATGCCGGCTCGCTATGAAACTTCGGCATCTGCTTTGAACCTCTAGTGCTACCTTCGGGCGAAGAATGAGCGTTTGATGATGCGTAGTTTGTGATATTTGCGGTGAAAAAACCTTGTAAACTTTTTTTCAGGGACATTCGGTACTTCTCACAGGGCAAAGTGTTTTCTGCTAGCTTTTGTTTTAAACCATAAACATTTTTAGCAATATACTCATTTCCCAGGCTTATGCTCTTATATATACAAGCCTCAATAGAAATTCGAAATATAATTTTTCGAATATTTTGTTTAAACTAAACAGTAGACTGTTCATAACAGCGACAGTGGCACGTAAAATCCCAGGCGGTCACGACGGGTGCTTCTCTAGACCTCGGCAATAGCAGACAAAGTGTTTGGGCCAGAAGTGATGGGCTCATTTTGTGTGCCGATTTTCAGTGCATGATTTTTTTTATTTTTACGAGTAAAACATACAAATTAAACACAAAACGAAAAACAACAACCATATGTGTTGTCTATTAATATATTTCCGCCATCTGCCAGTTTTGGCGCCAATCAGACTTATTTTCTTAGCCGAAAGACGCCACAGAAAGGAATTTCAAGCTCTTGATTTCTAACTTTTTTCTCGGGTAAATATGTTGAGTAAATGTTTTTAAAAATTTTGTCTCGTCAAATGGCATCTAAGGAGGTTTTATGTTTTTCCTTTTATAATATGTAAATGTTTGAAATATGTTTTGTTTGGCGAAATACCTTTTGTTTCGACGGAGGCCTAGTAAAGACTCCGCAGGAGGTATTGGCTACGTTTCAAAGACATAAAGCGAATTCGAGACCTCCCAAGCCTCCCCTGCTTAGCAGCTTGGGAGCGATGCAGTCCAAAATGGGAAATATTTTATTTCGAATCGCCAAACAAACTAAACGGCCAAGGTGTCTTTAATATCTCTTGAGAGAATAAAAAATACAAAGGTTTCTTCTTTTTTTTTACAATAGTGGAATATTTTCTTATCTATTTAAATAACCAAGATGGAGCTCTGAAGAACATTTCATTAAACAGGGTTAAGGCGCAAATCTAGGACGGTTTTTATGGTTTATGGAGAAAACTAATTATACAGCGTTAGTTGAAGAGATTTTTAGTCCCATTTTTTGTGTTGCAGTATTGTGGTCAATCCCTCTTGTATTCAGAACAGTCTCACGTAATATTTATGATATGTAATATAAAACGAAAAATAAAACAGTGTTAAAAAGTAATAAAGTGATACCTTGCAGTCACCGTAGAAGCTTAAAACGTTCAGCACGGCATCGATTTTGGCTTTGAACAGGGAGTTGTTACCCCTCAGCTTCGTCAAAACTGTGACTACAACACATGCTGCGTCTCTGTATATACCCCCTTCGTTTAGTGCATCGATATTTGATACCAAGAACTGCGGTAGGAGAGCCAAGATTAAACATATTCAGCACCAAACTTGAATGAACACACTCTCAGTTTTCGTTTGTTTTACATTCAGTTTTGAAATCACCCAGGAATAACCAATACCCCTGAAAATGGCACCCGCCGCAAAGCGAAGTAAAACAGCCAGAACACATTAGTTACATTTTTCACAAATAAGTGTATAGCACTGTAATAAATGGCCTACCGTTACTTTCAATAAATATGTAGACCGGTGTGCAAAAATGCTCCGGCGCACTTCCCCATTATAACTCTAAGTGAACGAATCACTGCAATTTACTACGGCGGCCAAAGTGAGCTGAAACAGTTCCATGTATTTTTTTGTGTATCCGTCAGTTTTTCAGGGACTAGTGGCGATAACTATAAATTGAATGCAAAGTTGAGGATCGATACTTTGGACTATCGATAAACTGTGGGTAGATCTTTTGGAGACCGGAGACTTAAAAAAAGACCAGATCGGGTGTTTGAACTCATATTTTCCCAAGAGGGGGGGGGGGGGTACGAAAGCTATTTAAAATCAAAATTGGTGCCTCCGATTTTCGCCATTGATTCCTGACATAAAGGTTGACGCAAGAAATTAGTGTTTATTGGTGTGCAATGGCGCGGGCGCGAGTATACTTTGTAATACTGATGAAAGCTTAAGAGTTCAAACAAAGGGTACGAAATCGTGAGGAAAGGTAAGGCCTTTTGATATAAAAGTTCTTCGATTGGTTACTTAAGCATTTCTTATCACGTGCTATTTAAAAAGTCAGCTTTATCACTGCCAGTGTCTGCATTCCTATAAATTTCAACGTATTATAGACACCAAGTGACTAATCCGATTTTCATTTTTTTTTTGTCTCCGATTGTTCAGAAATGTTTCGGCAAACATATGCTGGCGTGTTTCGGTAAGTACAAAAAACCAGCATCATACCTATAAATATAACACAAAGTAACTGAGCGCAACAAAGGATTTGCTCGATTTTCCAGAAAAGATTGCCAGCGTTTATACAAATAAACTTATTTCGTTTATTAAGCTTCAGTTATAAACCTAATTATCAGCTCTCTACATTCCCAACTAAAAAGACTGAAATATAAAAAAGCATGCAACTTCTAAACCTACCAATGTCACTTAGACTTAAGGTTTAGTTTCAAATTGGCAAATATACGCTATGCATGTTGTTTTTATCTTAAAAAAATAAAATCTTCACTCATGTTACTCTCTGCCAGTACAGTCATATGATTTTATGTATACTGGAAAAAGAAAAATATTGCCGCATTTTTTTTTTTAAATTGACAAACAATTCAGTAAATGCTTAAAAAACGTTTCAAAACCTTGAAGTTGCAATTTGACTTTTAAACATGACAGTGGCGTTCATTGCGAATCTTTGAGGTATACAATTAAAAATATTCGCATTTCCATTTACTTGTTTTGCAAATGATTAGCAATCGATTTTTTTTCTTTACTTTGCAACTAGAATCAGCTTCAGGTATGCGACTTTTCGCCAGAATAACAGAAGTAGGTTCTTGCCCAAAGCTGACCTGCAGAAAATATACAGGGAAATAAATTTTAATAACATTTGCGAATCCTGATGTTGGTTCTCAGTATTAATTTTAAAACTCCACGTCCTTCCAAAACATCTGTACTACATACCATTATATTAATTCATGAGCGTACAAAAATGTTGACATAATATATTTTTTAATGGTTGTAAGTTTTTACTTTCTTCAAAATGAAATCATCAACACAATGGTTTATTCTGATTAGACAAAACCACGTATAAGAATACCACGGTATTACAAAATTAAATATATTTTCCTACCAAGCTGATGCTGCTGGCGAAGTGGCTGAAGATTTTCTCAGGAAGCTTTAAATAACAGAGTTAAATACGTGTCGCTAAAGTTATTGTTATTTGTTCTACGCCTCTGTTATGATTACTTTAAAAATAAATCGTGTTCATGCAACTTCACGATTGGAAAAAAAAAAACATTTTTCTACCAAATATTTAAGAGTATTTTTTTTTTAAATGTTGAATACCGGAACAATTTTATTTTCCAACAACTGTCTTCATCTTTATCACCATATATGTTTGTGTAAGGCGTATAGTACAACACGACAATCTGGAACATGGTGAAGTTGAGACGTTAGGCAAAACGTCAACAAAAATTTTTAGTTTTGCAGTATATTTGTTTACAAACTGAAAGTGTAGTTAGCAAGATTGTCTTATGAATCATTTAAATATAGTCACTCTCTAAAATTCTACATTGGCAACTCAAAAGAATCACCTGTAGAAACAAATTTGAAAGTGTCTAAAAAAACAAAACAAGTTACAGATTTTACACTTCCATTGCAGCTCTACACTATAAGTTACTACGAGTGCAGGTAGTAAAATGAAAAACAAAAATCAGTTAAATACGTCTCTAAGAAATTTCCAACTCAATGTGATTGTGCACAATTGCCCAGACCACGACGCCTGCAACCTTACATTTCAGGATTAAAATTTTCCGAAATCTTCAGCGCCCTGTAAATATTGAATGGCACACTGAAAGGAAATGTAAAACAAGTATATCTGTACTTACATTGATAGCGACCTCTCCTTGTCAAGGGTTCAGGCTACACTGTAAAATGCCTAGAAAAATATCCTAGAACGCCTTACTTACCTCGCCAACTTTGGCGCCTCCTGTATATCCTCCACGTGTCAATAATTCTTAGAGCGGTTGCTCTAATTTACATAATATATTCACGAGCGTCCCTGTGTATTTGCTCGTAAAGATCAAAGTAATATGTGAGAAGGAGATCAGTGGCATAATTTACATCATAGTGTAAAAAATGAAAGTCACCGTATAACTCTGGGAAGCTGGCCTTTCGAAAACGTCTCGTAATATAAAAATGAGTTCGCATATTTGATTCTAAAAACAGCTGATAACATAATAAAACAAAAGCAAGTGATAGTCGCAGTTTTTGCAATTTTGTTAAATAACGTGAAGGTACCGTAAAGCTGCTAGTGTGAGGAATCCATTCATTTTGGGCACCGTAGACGAAAACGTTTGCTCTTCACCTTCACTTTGACACAACGAACTAATAAAAAAAAAACAATGTAGTCAGGAGTGCATTTTTTTCAACCTATCTAGAACTGAAAGGCAAATCTGGACAATCCGAAAAAGTAAAAATTTGTATAGAGTATCATTTCCTCAAAATATAAAATATTCCAATACATTTGCTTTATTTCAGACCTAAGAGATTAGCAATTTTACAAAATTTGGCAATCATTTTATTGATTTCATTTCGCTGTTTTTTGAGTGCATACTATCGAAACCATCATATAATAAATAAATAAATAACTAGTGTTCAACTTTAAAGACCCGGAGGAAAAGGTATTAACAACTATCAATCCTTACGTCTTCTTTAGCATCCATTGGCACCTTTACTTTCACGGGAGTCGAGTACTTTGCATGGGCAAGAGCGGGAACTTGGCAGAACCTCTCGTTTCGGTGACTGTCGCAGTAATGGGCAAGAGCCTCGAGACTTCTCTCTTCACCAAGAATTAAAACAAATACATCAAAAAATTATCTGTAGAAAATTCAGACGTATTTTTATTTCATGTCGAAGCAGTTACTGGAGTAATTAATTTTGTTAATTTTTTTATAGTTGAGTTATATCTTTTTGAACAATTATCCGACTATGAGATAGCATTTGCATTAATGGCTGATGTTAAACACTTTGCTTATAATTATCTTTCCAATTTTAATAAACAGCGCTGTTTCTATATATGTATACACTCCAAGAATAGGTTGTTTCCTCGCACAGTGGAAATTGTTTAGGATCTGACACAATTTCCACCCTTTCAAACGGGATCTTAAGAAAGTGTTTAGTAGATAACAGTTTCTAATATTCATTCACAATACCCTCTGCCTTAATATTTAAAATGACAGACTGCCTGCATAATTGTGGGTTCTCAAAAATCGTTTACTAAAGTGTATCACAAATTCTTATTTCTAGAAATGGCAAGCCTAATATAGATGCTTCTACTCCCTTATGGCTTTTATTTTTCTTATGCGCCTCTGGTAAATGTAAATTGCTTTCTTTAGTCGCATCTCTTTTTTTGCATCTATCGCTTTTCGAGTTCTCCAGAGGTTCGTTTTAAAAACTTCGCAAATTTTTATTTTATAGTAACGACCTTACTATAAAAAATTCCAACTAAAAATAAAATAAAAAAAGATCAAATTCGGGGGTTTTACGTCCCAACCCAACGTGGGGCATCTGGCAAGTCCCAGCGGAAGTCTGATGATTAATTTGGAACACATGGGGATCTTTTGACGTGCAACCGAAATCTCGGTTACACGGCGCCTTGTCCGCAATGAGCCTCCGTCCGATTGCCGGCACCTCGGCCGGAATTCGAACCCGCCACCTGGTGATCTGTAAACCGGCACTTTTGCCTCGTAAACAACAACGAAACTTTTTTTTTTTATGTGGGAGCCACCGAGGCGGCGCTTTGAATTCTATCTGACGGACCGCTGCAATACTGCGTGATTTATTGCGTAATGATAATTTATCACGGCACCTCGTACTCCAGTTTGTCATTAACGCCATGCGCCTATTAGGCTTAGCACAAACAAATGCAAGAATATGCACGTACAAATCTATGCAAATCGTATTTTCACGCTCAGATTTATATAAAGCCTCTGCGCCAAAAAGCGAGGGAGGGAAGGAGACGAGATCGGGATGGGACGTCAGAATGCCGAGCTCTGGTTGGAATGAGAAGTAGACAAGACCTTCAAGCTAACAGCCTTGTCTTCAAGGCACTCGTCGGACGCGTTAGAACTCGGAACGCCAGCACGAGGCGTTTGGCTTTGGCATTCGAACGCGTTCGATGAGTGCAGTGGAGACGAAGGCAGCTAACTTTAGATCGTATCCACAAATCATTCGAACCAGAGCTCGGCATTCTGATGTCCCATCCCGATCTCGTCTCCTTCCTTCCCTCATTTTCTGGGCGCTTATCTTGCTATCGTTTTGTTCAGTGCATATGCTGAAACTAGTTTAATCTCGTACAGAGTGGAAACAACACAATTCGAAACAAAATACAAGGAACAAGAATTGCACAGACGAAGCGCTGTTCCCACCGTGTAAGATGATCTACCAAGTCGCTCAACGCTAACTCTAACAAGTTTCTTCTGAAAATTATATTGACTTTTTTGTTATTTTGTCTAGGTAGTGTCGGGAAGAACGAAGCAAAAAAAAACGGCGTATCGCTGTCGTGGTTTAAGCGTTCTTCTTATGCTCTTTTCGGTGTTCGCGCTTCGTGTTTCAGTCCTTTGCTTTATTTTTGGTACGTTCGACATACCGGTGAAGCGTCGATCGGAATGAAGACAAAAAAAGTGGGGCGTCAATCGCTACGATAGTGTTGAACGTTCGGCTTAGTCTTTCTTTTAGTTTTTCTTTGGCATATATTCCGCATGTGACATTAAGTGCTCCTGTATTATTATGAATTTTATTCATTACATAATTTAAACTATAAATAATCTCCTATTTTATTTTAGCGGTAGTTTATCCAAAAGACGAATATTTGCTGGAAGTGACGAAAGTAAAAAGGTTTACGTCCAGTTTTCTCATGTAAACTGGGGTTCTCGTAAAATGAGAAAATGGTTTCTTACTTCTTTTTTTTTGTTCACTTAAAGTGTTTAATTTTTTTTTTGCAGCAAATATTTGTTTGCTGTCTCATTCTGAAATCTTGTTCTAGATTCCATCTTCATTCTTAAAATATTGTACACTTGTTCTTTTTACCTGATCAGTGGCTAAAAGACAAAACTAAAGTGCTTTGATATTCTTCCTAAGAATTAGTGCCAGTAGATAGGCAAGTATCTTTAAAACAAACTCTAAAATGTATCTCCCTCTTTATTTGTTGTTGTTCGTTTTCTAATATTGTGATCTATGCCTCACATTAATCTACAAGATTTTTTATTACACACATTTTATCTTAAACAAAAAAGCCTAATCGTTTTCTTTACGTCTTTTGTGTATTAACTTATTGTCTAATTTTTATTTCTGTTTCTGACTTCGTAGGGCCTAATATTAAGAGCTTCGTTTAGAGCCAAGCATTCAAAGGCTTCGACGAACCAGTTTTAATGATGTTCAAACTGCAAGGTGAGAATAAATTATTATTAATAAATTTATATTATTTGACACGTGTGGCGAATACTTAAAAAGAAAGGTCATACAATAAATAAATAACATGGGGTCATAAAAACGAGCTTTAGCTTTGAGTGAAGCACCTTTTTATGAGCCCCAAGAAGCGTTTGCTTCCACCGGAAAGCAAAAAGATTTCACCTTGTCTTTCATCTGCCTCAATTTCGATTCCCCTTTTTTATTTAATGATTTTTTTTATACTTTGCTCATATTTTGAACAACCTGCATTTTTCTGTATTTGTGATGCTTGAGTTCTACCATGTACAGTGTTTGAAGAAACGAAAGAGACCAGCCGAGCTGGTAGCCTTGCGTGCCTGCTGCGACAATTGCCGGGAGTGGCGCCGTGCATTCATGTGTGGCTAGTCCTGCTCGTGCGTAGCCGAGCGAACCAGTCAGCGGCTGTTCGCGCTGAGGATGCAACTCCCCGAGAGGTGATCACTACAAAGCATGGCTCTCTACCTTAAAGACCAATGTATAACCTTTGTTTCCTGCAGGGAAGATAATCCTCTTAGCGCCCCTCTCTCCTAAGCTGCGAGGGGAGCCGAGTTGGGGCAAGCTAAAAAGTGGACAGGTTATAGCAAAGGAGGTGACGGGCGAAAGTGGAAAGCGCGAAGAGTACATCAGCCTTTAACCACTTTTTTTTAAACATCACGTGACCCTCGCATTTTATTTATTTATCTCTCCTTCCGATGGTAGGTTATACGTTTGCCAAAATATACAAAAAAATGGCGAAAAAAAACATTCTATTTATTCAGTCTAGAAAAAGGACACACATGCCATGGCACCACATATTTATTTGATATGAACACTGAGTTCACTGAGAATGGTCGTCACTTTTTTTACAGATTTAATCTTTGGAAACCGAAAAATCTGTTTACGATACTGCAAAGAAAAAAATAAAGCGGTCATGTTGCAAACTCATGGCCAGCTTTGATCGGCTCTCAGGAGTTGTGCACCGAGCACGAAGATCCGCTGAGTGCTCGGCTCAGCTTTACGCATGTGCAACTCGCGACAACAACAGATAAACTGCTTCTTCTGGCAGATGGCGCCACGGGTACGCGAGGCCATGCGCTCGCGTACCGGTGCGCATGGCCTCGCGCACATGCCGTGCGCACGTGCAAAATTAATCAGCTGATAAATTTCGTTTCGTTGAGTACTGTACCTATGCATTAGTTAAAATAAATTTCGGGTACTTTAGGTATATAAAAAAAGTAGTGGCACAATTTTATTTTGGGAGAGCTGCCTGGGCCAAGTTTTAGTCAAGGCTTACATTGCCCAATCGAGAAAAAAACTAAAATAAGCCTATTTGGACTATATATTACAACTCCGCATGCGAGAACCATATAGCATATACTAATTACATTTTTCTCACTGAAGAACACGCACATAATTTTATATCTGGCCTTGGTTAATCTAAGGTATAATGTACGTGAATGAATAATGCAACTGTCCTTTAACCAATAGGGCAGTGAATTTTAAACGAATACTTTAACAAAATCTGAAATATACCCGTCGTGTTCTGAAATAGACTGAATATGATCCACAATATTCGTAATTGACAATCGCACGTTTGGATTTTGAGCCTGATGGCTGCATTTATCTTTCTAAACGGCCCACCCTGGCAAGCGCTCGGAGAGCAGCCAGCGGAGAGTACGTCACATCCGGCGCAATCGTGACGTAGTTCGTCTCGGAAGGAGCAGAGCAGCGGCGAGGCATACGTCGTCAGGATGCCCTAGCCGTTTCAGCCACCGAAGCTTCCGAAGCACGCCACAGATCGGACCACAGCAACAAACCCCAAAGCTGCATTTTTACGAATTTTGAGCGACGGCTTAATCTACTTAAATCTTGTAGAGGGAGAACAGCGACGTTTGGAACACACAAAAGAGAGTCCCGGTGAAAGGGAAGTTCTTCCTTTCTCTCTTCTCTGGTGGTGGCCGCAGACTTGAAGCGATGACGTCAGGTTCGAAGCATGTAGAGTTCCAGGCAAGATAGTTACCGTCACTACCTGTCGAGGTTCCTAGACGGGCATTACAAACGAGGCTTTGACGACATCCAACTGGTGCTCTTTGCTAATCGTTTTATTTGTTTAAACATTTCTTTTCGTGTCTTTTTTAACAAGATATTGGTAGATCCGATGTGATACTGGTGCTTTGAACACGTATAGACCAAAAATAAGCGTCGCAATTTTGTTGTAGTAACCCTTTAACCTCAATAGATAGTGAGATATCCGTTCTTGCTCTGTTGACGCGGAAAGACCGATTTAAATTGGATTAAAAAAGAACCCGAAGGAACTTAGGTGTCATAACACTTTCGATAAGTTTGCTTTGAAATCTGATTTTGATTTCCTATTTTTACATTTTAATGGTAAAAAAATACTATACTTTTTGTACTTTTTTATTTTTAGACACTTTTATTTAGTGTCCGCAGAGCGCGATATACAAATGATGAAGCTAGCACCCGTGCAATACGCACCTTTTAAAATATGTATAAATTATAGTCAAACACATTGCAGAATTACATAACCAGCAGTGGAACTCCAAACATTTACATAAGCAGTCCGAACCATTTTCATATTCGCTGGGGTATGTCCGCATTAAACTTTTAAACAGATTTGGTGCAAGCAATATATATTTTCAAGCTATACGCACTTTTTATTATTAATTGTGAATTTTCAATTCGGACTCTTTGATTACTGAATTGCGATCACCCATCCACTGGATTGCACTTATAGGACCAATTTTTCCGGCAGTATTTTGAACGGAGCCACGTATGGAAGTGCTACACCCAGAAATGCGCTGCTGAAAGTTTGGAGGTTGTTTAGAGTTCAGTCATTTACTTCAGTTTTTTTCACACGGCCATCAACCCACACTGAGAAAAGAAAACAGAGCAATGTGCTTAGGTCATGCCCCAGGTAGCACAGAATTCTGGGCCAAAAGTTGGGTTTTGTCTGTCAGTTTTGGGCCTTGAAAAGCCCGCAGAAGCCAAAGTAGAGCCAAACCTGAGCTTCCTTGGCAAGAGTCTGGGTATTTTGGCCCTAATTCGCCAAACAAGTGCCAAACTTAGGCTTCACTGGAGGCACGTAGCCAGGGGTGGGGGGGGGGGGGGGCATGGGGCCCGCCCCCCCCCCCGCTAAATCTTCAATTTTGCTTGGACCTCCTCTCCCCCTCATACAGCATTTTGTCATGGGCGGCCCTCCCCCCGAAACAAAATCTTGGTTACGTGCCTGCTTCACTGCCTCGTAGCTCGGCTGTCATCTGGCATCTTTGGGCCTAAATCGCCTAACCAATGCCAGAGTTAGGCTTACTGCCCGGTACTTTGGCTGATAATTGGCATTTTTGGGCCAAAATTGCCAAACAAATGCCAAAGTTAGGCTTAACTTTTTGATAGTTCGACTCTCATCTGGCACCTTCCGGCCAAAATCGCCACAGATGTGCCAGAGTTAGGCTTACTGCCTTGTAGTTCGGCTGACATCTGGCATCTTTGGGCCCGAGTCACCAAACAAGTGCCAAAGTTAGGCTTCGCTGCCTGATAGTTCGGCTGTCATCTGGCAGCTACGGGCCAATGTAGCGAAACAAATGCCAGAACTAGGCATACTGCCTTGCAGTTCGGCTGATCAGGTATTGGATGTAAGCGGGTGGTCTGCTACTTAATTTAACAGAAATCAAGTTGTATTCTGCTCTCAACTTTTGATTTTATTTTGAGTGTTTCTTGAGTTCTCTAGGCCAAAGGTAGGCTGAACGTTTTGCCGCGGCTGAACCAGACTTTGCAAACGCAGATTTCGCCGGATTGTTGCGTTCGCGCGTTGGTACACACGCCAATATCGGGACACGCAGTGAGGATGGTTCGACGTTGCAGAAACTGGTGCCGTCGAGCAAGCGCTGCGCGAGACTGATGTGCGCACGTCTCCTCAACAGATATCATTATTAGGCGGCGCATTGCAAGAGCGAGTGTAGCTCTGTGCGTGTCTTGCATTGCGATTGAGCACTGTCAAATCCTAGCGATAACAAAAACCGAGAGCGACAGTGGCTCCGTGGTATTGCGCCCGCTTCACACTCGGGGGAACTAAAATAGCATGCTAATGAGGATGATTTTTTTAATTTAATTTGAAGCATTTGACAGCATCAATCCAGACACTCCTTTCCCTCACAATCTTTCACTCCTCCTCTTCCCCCCTTCCCCCCCCCCCCCTAACCAAAGGTGACATTCCCAGCCACGGGTAGGAGACCTGGAATGTTTTCTCTTTCAGTGAAACATGCAGAGGGAGTTTAGCCACATTGTTCGTGCCTTCTGTGATGGCTTCTGTGATAGGCTCTGAAAACAAATGACCGAAGGTTGATTCCCTAAACTAAATCATTTCCAAAAACTTCTCGCAATTTTGACGTTTCCGGAAATGCAGATGCAACACTGGCAACATCTTAAGGTCTATGAAACTATAAATAATATCTACCATCTGTAGACTTATAGCTTTTCTAAGAACGAAATTCGAGTTAAAATGTTTGTTTTCAATGGGAACATTTAACTACAACTTGGAAAGACACGTCTACTGCTGATGCACGACGGAGTCGAATTAGTCCCCAAACTCCAGAGCCGTGTCCTGAAGGAATTGTATCAGCTTGATTTTTCTAGTAAGATGCAAGTATATTGTGCAACACTTCCCGTAAGGAGTACTTGTTTAACGTGAGATACTTATTTTTTTATAAATATTTACAACACAATATTCCCAGCGTTGATTTTCTTTGGGTATAACAGGTTAGTGGTTCAAACACTTGCTATTTAATGGCAAGTGTTTAATGGCAAGCAAGTATATGCTGTATAACGAGTCTTTTCAATGTATAACACTTTCCAGCCAGATTGCTTAACTTGTTTTGCTTTAGGGCCCCAGACCCTGTCAAGTTACCATATGGTAGCTTTTTGTCTGGAAGCCCGCCAGAGTAAATTTTTAAAAGTAAAGATTTCATTTAAAAAAAAATCTTAAAGTTCTATTATTTTCTGCCATGCTTTAGAAAGGCTGGAAATGTTTCAACCTTTCATGCCGACACACGCTGGAAAGAAGCGGAGATCCACTCAGAGCAAAAAAGCAGGAGCGTTGTAGAAAACACCATGTTGCCCGAATAGACTGCAGCGCTTTGTAAACCGTCTAATGTACGATTCGCGTATATTTTATTGGCAGGTGGTTCATATCAGCACAGGATACGAGGCCGCTATAATAACAAGTTTGAAAGCCAGTTCACCTTTTCCCGAGGTATACTGGTGCGGTATTGTTTGGCTGTTTGTCGCACAGCTGTACTTAGAAGCTCGGATGCTGCTTTCAAACAGTACAGGGTGTTCAACAACAAAAATGTACAGGGTTTTTCCCGCCGCAAAAATAAACTATAGATGGCCGGAGGCTCATTCTTCTCCGAAAGGTTGCGATAGATGTCAGAACGAGATGGCAAAGTTTCAGCACGAACCGATATCTTGTTTTTTTTTTTTTTAAATTTATAAGTGATTTTCTGAAAAGCTCAATGGAATAATGGGGCCCATTTTCGCCCGTTTTCGGTTTCTGGTGAAGTATAGCACCTTGCATTCGAGAGCTCTGTTGGCCAAGATTTTTCTGTTGTCAAATTTTCAGAAAATAGTTTATAAATTTTGAATAAAATATCGGTTCGCGCTGAAGATTTGTCATCTGGTTTGGACATCTAGTGCTAGTTTTAAGCGGAGAATGAACATTTGGCGATGTGTAGTTTATTTTTGCAGTGGGAAAGAAACCTTGTATATTTTTTTCCGGTGCACACTGCACTTCTCTTACGGCAGAAGGGTTTTCTGTTAGCTTTTATTTTAAATCATAAACATTTTACTAATGAACTCATTAAGTTTTGTAATAAACCAGGCTCATGCTCTTATGAATACACGCCTCATTATAAACTAGAATGCACTTTTCGCAATTTTTTTTTAAATATACTTTTTACTGTTCATAGGCCCCTGGCACATGATTGGTAGGACAAATTACATAACTGACAACAATAACAATAACAAAAAACGCAGTTAAACCGTATGAATGACATATCCACTATTACCACGAAGAGGAATGATGGCTTGTGTATAGTTTTTCCTCGACAGAATGTAGCCATACGTGAGAGGTAAAAATGACTATGAAGAAATATATCAGATTCTTTTTTTTTCATAAACGCAACTGTTGCAAGACCGGGACCGAACTGTGCACTTGTTAATACAATATTAAAAAAATCTATCAAATGCTGCAGACATCGTGATTTATTTTTTTCCGGGTTCAAATACTTATAATTAAATTTTCCTATTTTTACTTTCGCATCAATACTGCAGCTGTGTGAGTCCACCATCGGCATAACCTACCGACTATTTTCAATCAAATGTTTCACGAAAAACTGGATCTAGTCAATCGTTCCTGTAATTGTCGATATCAGATTCAGTCACTCAACATAAAAAAATTGTTTTGTTTAAAATGACTACTTTTACGATATCCTATTCTGAACACTTCTCACTGTGAAGCTGACAGTATATTTTCTAGCAACGTAAGCTGAAACTCAAAAGCGAAGATTAGGGGATGCCAATGGACATTCTACAAAACGAGCTGAAAGGCGCGGAAAAGAGCATGAAAACAAGAGTATGGCGCCACTGAGTCACTGAATTATCTTTTTCCGCGTTTCTGGATGTACTTTGATACATATAGCTTTTGAGTTTCTGATTACTTTTTCTGCCTCTTACCAGCACTTAGCCCTCACTTGAGTACATGGAGGCTTACAATATTGATGCCGACTAAACGCGTTCTTGGCATGATCAGAGTGTGTAAGATTGCACTGGCGCAGCTCCCTACTCCGTTTTCTTTTCTTCGAGCTGTTTTAGTTTCTCGACTTAGGAGGCTAAGTGCGATCCAAATATTTTGGGCTAGTTTTGTCGCGCAACTAGCGAAGGTAACACGGTGATGCTCGCGAAGCTGTCAAAAGCTGGGACCTTTATGTCGTGTTATGTCAAAAGGCTTGGTTCTGTGAACATTCGAAGCTGCGGTACACGAGCTTTTCTGACCACGCGCGCCAGAACAATGGCAATCTCAGCAGCCTCAGCCAGACTAAAGAGCGAGCATCAGTTATGCGTCAAACTCGGCAAAACTAAAAATAGCGTTACTAAAACACTCAGTTGGGAAACTCACCCATGAAACGTGGACCGCTAGAGTCCACCTAGGCCAAACTAAATACAAGAACAACGTTACCCTTTAGCATCGCGCCAAACAATGAAAGTTGCTTTATATAGCTACTGGTAGATGGCCCTGCTAGATGGTGCCACCAGCCTTTGCGGAACTCAACCTGAACCAATACGTGCAACCATGCAGTTCCCGAAGTGGCCGCTGCGGGTGAAATGGCGGCGTTGCGATAGCCATTAGTTCGGTTCTGGAGTACAGATCGGTGCCACGTTTTCATATCAAACTCTAAAAAAAATGAAGGAAAAAGGTAACAACTGCGCGTTTCCTCCCTTCTACTGACGCGCCCTCCAGCGGACACAAGAAGAAGGGAGGAACGAGACGTTTTTCTCCTTTTCCGAGTAGACGGGAGAACGGTACCGCCCTTCTGCCTTATCTTCTTTCGGTTTCGTTTTTCGAGCACGTAGCCCGCGTTGTTTAATAAATATTGTTGAGTTGATTGAGCTTCAGCAGCAGCGAAGACCGCCTGTAATTCTGTCTCCCAGTCCAAACGTGCAAAACACTAGGTTGCATTGAAGTTTTACCACTAATTTTGTCAAACTAGCAAACGAAGCGGCTAGAAACAGCGAAGTTCTGGAGCAGTGCCAGCAGCGCTACTTACACTGGGCTAGAATGGCCATCTCCGAATTGCGGAGCCCACCTGGAACCACCCGGAACAATATGTCGACGTTGACGACGTTATAGAAATCGCGGAAACTGCGTCCAAGACAGAGGTTTTGCTTCCGGGTGCCTGGGTGCCATCTGGGCTGAGTTCGGTTCTGTTTTCCGATGCCGGGAAGTGCCAAACGGCAATCAACGCGGTTCTGTATTTCTGCGGGTCTGCAACATAGCAGCAACATCGCGATGGCAGTGTTGTGCGTTGTGAACAGAAGACTGGAATTATCGCCAATGTGACCGTGTGTTCGTGTATCAGTGTTGTAACAACAAGATGATATGACGTAACCTGTCGGGCATTCATGGTGCCGGTTGGTCCGCGACCAGAGGAGACGGGGTGTCGCAGGTTGACATTCCACGTTACATTAAAGAGATTAAACATCTTGAGGGATTACGGTGCAATCGATCGACCTGTGGATAGTCATGTTGTTACTCTGGTCTGAACCGTAGCTATCGTACAGTGGCCAATGTGAGTGTCGTCTGCGATGTACTGTTGTTTCCAGCTTGAGAGCGATTCGGCTGTGGGCAAAGGACTGAACAGTATAGAAATATGACGGAAAATACGCAAATCTACAGTTTGGAATTTTAACATTAAGAGAGGATGGGAAGTAAAATAAACAGAGATGCTATTTTTTTATTTTGCTGTTTACGTATACTACGGTTCCAGGATGAACTGCCCTCCAAGTGGCGCGCAAGGATGAGCGCTAGAAGTTTTCGACCTCACCACGGCGTAGCTTCGTGCACTTGTCACCTGCCGGAAGTATCGCAGTTTTGACTGCATTCAAGTTGATCGAAAAGCGATTTATCTGCCATGAAGCATCGCTTCGAGCTGAGTGAATATCCGCTCTACAGATATTAATTCATGACAAAAATTGCAGCCGCACGCGAACACTACACCTAGAAAAACAAATACGACACTAGAACCCCGAAGGAGGCACCTGTCAAAGCAGGTGTTTGGAGAGTGGTCTCTGGAGAGACCCCGATTCCCGCAGGGGGCGCCTGCACCTTAGGTGCCAGATGGTTGGTAAGTAGCGTCACTACGGACCCCAGCCACGTGGGCCACCATACCCGCACGCAGGGGGGACCTGCTTTAGTAGCTGCTCGATGAGTGGCGTCACTACGGACCCCGAGCCATGTGGGTTCGCCCACCCACGTCTGGCTGTGCGTGGCTTATCCCATATCCAGAGAAAAGGGGATCCTGGTTGTTGAGCTGAGCCCGGGGTTTGTTTGGACCTGTCGGGGCCCCCCGGGCAATGCAATAATCCGCTTCTGCCCCTGCTTCTTGTAGACGGGTGTCCTGGCTTTGCCCGACCAGGATGATTCAGTCAGTCGCCTTTCTCCACCTCCCCTTTCTTTAGCCTTCTTCTTCTTCTCCTCTTCTTATTTCATCTTTTTTTGGCGGCAAGGGCTAACCTTGGGTGGTGACAGATACCCTCGTTTAGATCCACACATAGTTATAGCTTCTTGGAAGCACTGGTAGCGCAACTGTGTCAGCGAAGCCACTCTTGTTATTACACATTTCCTATCCTCTTGTTTGGGCTTGGTGGTGGGCGGTGCACCGCGGATTCTGAACACCTTTGCCTTTTATGGCTTTCCGCGCTCCTAAATTCCGAATGGAGCGACCCCATAAAAAGAGGCTGCCCTGCTCATCTTACATTAAAAAAGCAAACGAACCACAAACAGCAAATTGTTGTGTGTATGTTTATATAGCCGGAAGTTAGTCTGCCTCAGTGGCAGACTAACTTCCAGAAACTAACCAGAAAAATATCTAGGATTTTCTTGTAGTTCACCCTACAAGTGACACTAAATTTGCCAAAAGTTTCTCTCTTTTTCAATGCGAAGAACTTAGAACAATGGATTGGAAAACGTTGCAGGGACAAAGAAGCTAGCTGAAGACCTCCTTGTTGAGGTACAAAATAAGCCGCAGAGCACAGCACTCTTGAAGATGACAAGCCTAAGAGATTATCCGGTTACTGTCACACCCCACCGTACCCTGAACACTGTTCGCGGTGTCATCTCGGAAGATGACATTCTCAAATGCAGTGAAGAGGAGATCCTCGAAGGACTGCGCAAGAGTGCTGTTGTTGCTGTAAAACGTGATGGACAAGAAAAACCAACTCAACATAAGATACTCACAGTTGAACTCCATGCTCTTCTATCCACCGTGAAGGCAGGGTACTTGAACTGCAGAGCCCGCTTTTCCATTCTAAATCCTCAGCGGTGTTTCCGCTGCCAATGTTTTGGGCATGGTTCCCGAAACTGCCGTGGCCGAGAAACATGTGGAAAGTGTGGTGCTTTCGACCGTGTAGCGGACATCTGCGAAAATGAACCCAAATGTGTGAAAGCAGAGCTCAAGCCTGCTTTCTTTCGCTCATGCGCAAAATGAAAAGAAAAAAAAGTCTTGACTTTTCAAGTAAAACATAAAATTAGTCGCAAAGCAGCCAAAGAACAGCTTGCCTTTCAGGCAAGGGGTTCCTATGCCCAGGCAGTTCGGAGGTAACCCCCACTGTCCACGGCATCCGTGAGGACACTGACTTCCCTGGAAGACATGTCCTGTCCACCGGGATCCCCTTCCGAACCTCTGAAGGTGACGCACACTCTGTCGCGTTCATGTTCTAAGGGTTCTGTGCACTGTAAGGAGGGTACCCATCCCTCCAAGGTGCCGGAGGTGCCATCAGCGGCACTAGCTGGCCATTCTGGCAGGGGTCGAGGGCTCCCTCCCCGTGCCCCTAGCGGCAGCCAAAAGCCTGGGCGGATAGACAACCTTCACCACACAAGGGTCCAAATCTCTCGCTGGACGATAGAATGTACAAGAGTCTGGAACTTTCTTAAGATGACCCATCTCTTCCTGAAATAGTCCTCTTTTTTGGTCTCCTCTGAGGTTGTAGGACGGCCAAAAGACACTGCTGAAAAAGAAACGATCAAACGTATTGAGGCACCAAAAGCCCCTAAAATTTATTTTATTGTTTTAGCTTTCACTGGTATATGTATATATCGATCTAACTTCCTTTTAGAATACTAATGTATTTTTTTCTTTAGTGGAACTCTAGAGGTCTCCTGCCTAACTATGACAATGTGAGCCAGCTTCTAGATGAACATGGCCCCCATTGCATTTTGCTTGAAGGAACATCTAAAGGCGAGCCACATTAACATATTAAACACTTCCAGGTGTTTCGCAAGGACCGGATACAAGCTGTTTATTCAACTGGAGGCGTTGCAGTTGTAGTGCAACGTTAAACTCTTTGTAGTGAAGTGACCCGGCAGACTTCGGTGGAGGCTGTGGCAGCCCGCATTTTGTTAGATCGTATAATTACAGTTTGTTCGTTTTATATACCCCCAGTTATCATCAAAAGATTGAAGAACTTGAAGATCTTGTTAGTCAGCTTTTACCACCTTTTTTACTTCGAAAATATTTTAATGCACACAATCCTCTGTGGGGGAGTGGCAGACGGGAATTTAATGGGGCTCTAATTGAACGCTTTCTTCTTTCCTCGGGATTGTGCCTACTTAACACAAATGAAGCTGCTTATTCTAGTTCTACCACTTATACTTTTACTTCTATAGAATCATTCATTTGTCTCCCTTTAATATTACCATTGCTTTCATCAATGGTCATCCCAAATTTATAAAGAAGGGAACCCTTTCCACTAAATTTAGAGTTTAACCATTCTCACGTAACTCTTCCATTGCGTTCACCTCGGTGGAGGTTCGAAAAAGCTGACTGGTCACGTTTTAAGCCGTCATCATTTTAGCTGTTTTATCTCTAAACCAAATCTCTATTAATGAAGGAACAGACTATCTCACTAAGCATATCCAGGAAGCTGCAATCATTGCCATACCGATGACGTCCACCCACCTTCCTAAAAGGCCAAAACCGTGGTGGAACGAAGACTGCCGAGAGTCTAAAAATAAATAAAGCAAAGCGTGGGGAATATTTAGGCGATGTCCTACACCGAGCAACGTTACTAATTTCAAAAGCATGAGAGCACAGGAGAGGTATATTCGAAGGCACGCTAAGCGGCAAAACTTTAGAGGGCATGCTTTCTTCATTAATAGTGGTGCATCTCCGAAAGAAATTAGGGACCGAGTGCATAAAATCGATGGTTCTTACCGGGCATTTTCTGCCCCACTCCTAAGTCGAAGTGGAGTATGCCCTTCAAGTCTGGAAGAGCAGGCAGACGTCTTAGATGAACACTGCGAATTTGTATCGAGTTCCGAAGATTACACCCAACATTTCCAGCGATAGAAGTTGCAGGCACAAAAAGAGATTGTGACCACATCCGGAGCTGTTACAGAACCATATGATGCTCCATTTACACTACAAGAACTTCAGTCGGCGCTTCTTTCATCCAAGCAGTCTGCCTACGGGCCAGATGGGATTCATTATTAAATTCTTGGGCCTCTTCATCCGTCTACCCTAGAGCTCATCTTGTACCTTTTTAATAGCGTCTGGCTCGAGGGTCACTTCCCATCCTCTTGGAAGGTTGCTAACATCGTACCAGCGCTGAAGCCAGGCAAGAATTCCTCATATTCATCTAGCTTTAGACCCATAGATTTAACCAGCTTTATTTCAAAGGCTATGGAGCGGTTAATTAATAAGAGACATGTTTTACTTCGAGAGAAACAGCCAACTTGATAAGTATCACTGTGGTTTTCGTTCAGCTCGGTCCACAGTCGATCATCTAGTTTGTTTTGAGACTGCTGTTTGGGAGGCATTTGTCAACAGGCCACAATGTCTTTCCTTTTTTTTATTTAGAGAAGGCTTATGACGCGGTTTGGTGTTTCGGCATACTGCAACACTTGTTCAGTTTTGGTGTTCGAGTTGGCATGTTAGCTGCCATCCAAAGTTACTTGTAGCACAGTACTTTTCGTGTGAAGCTGGGAACAACACTTTCTAGAGAGCTTATTTAGGAAAATGGAGTCCCCCAGGGAGGCGTGCTCAGTGTCACTTTTTTCATCGTTAAGTTAAATTCAATTACTCGTGCAATACTGGCTTCAGTACAATATTCTGTATATGTCGACGGCTTGCAGATCTCCGTCTCGTCCTGTAACTCGTCGAGTTTTGAACGTCGGGCTCAACTCACGGTAAATAACTTGATCAAATGAAGTTATACAAATGGTTTTAGATTTTCGCCCGAAAAAAAAAAACAGCCTGTGTTTGTTTTTATCGTCGGTGCGGAATTTTCTATGATTCATCTTTAAATATGTATTGTAGTCCAAGTTTCATAAAAAAAAAACACAACTTTCTGGGACTCATATCTGATTCAAAACGTACTTTCATTCCATATATTAAGAGTCTTAAACTGAAATGTCCTAAATCTCTCAAAATTCTGAAGGTTTTATCGCATGTGTTATGAGGCTCGAACCGACTGTGTCTATTAAGCCCGAACCACATAGGGCGTAATTGCGACGTATTTGCGGGCGTTTTGGCGGGCGTAATCCCAACGTACAGCGGGCGTCGGGACAAGCGCTTCCGAGGTCGGCGTAAATACGCGCGTATTCGGCGATCCAACCGAGACAGATCTCGGCGCCTCGGAGTACTTCGGCGTGGCGTATCCGGAAGCGTACGGCGCAGTGCCGGCCAATCAGCTCCCGAGTTGAGAGCCGGAAGTTGCTCGAGAATCGGCTTGCCTAGCTATGCGGCCGGCTGACTGGCTTGACTCGGCCGCCGAAATGGGAGCTCGCTTGTCGCATTCGCCGGTTTATCGGCGAACTCTACGAAATCGCTATATCTCTTTGGAACGACCGATGAACGACTGAGACAGAAGAAAATACAATCGATGTTGCGGGGGATGTGAAGAAAATTACAAAAGCAAGGGTTTTCAGCAGAGATCGCGGCCGTCCTCCTGCCGGGAGTTTTCGAGAACTTGACGGTTGCAACGAACATTTTTGAAACAGGTGTTAGCAAATTAGGCTTTGGTTGCTTATTAACATTCAGTTGTTTCTGTCTCCTCGCGGAACGCAATAATATAGCAGCTTATCTAAATCTTTCCTCCTTTCATGAAAGGCGCGAGTCGGGCTATGCTGCACCAAACGCCGAGAAGACGTCGACGAAAAGCACCGTGTGTGGTTTGGCGACCTTCCCCTCTTCCCTTCTGTGAAAAAAGCGCCCACCAAATCCCGTGATTACGTCCGCTGAAACGCGCGATAATTCGTCGGAAATACGCTCTATGTGGGTCGACCTTTACGCACATGCTGCTCTGCAAGCGAGTAGGAAGATCAACTAAAACACCACCATACTCAAGGCAGAGCTCTATGGTCGGGTAATGGCGGTCAACTACATAGCCAAGAAAAGGATTCCTCGCTCAGAAGTATTGACTGACTCTTTGAGTTCTTTAAAAGCAGTCCTATCGCTGGGACATGTCACAAACACGCTTGTTTCTGAATTGCAGAGCAAGATGATTTTAGCCGACAACAGCAACTTTTCCATAAATTTATGCTGGGTGCCTAACCATGTTGGCATCCCGGAAAATTAAGCGGCTGATTCTGCAGCAAGTTCTGCTAACGCAAAAAGCAAGTAGACTTGCATAAAATAAGTTATAAAGACTATCACACGTCTTTAAAACGGTGCATTCGATTAAAGTGGCAGCTTCAGCGGAATACTGAAACGCACAACAATTACATGCAGTAAAACCCTACATAAGCGAACGGGAGACTACCCGGCTTCGGGAGCGCTTCCACGAAGTGGTCCTGTGCAGGTTACGAATTGGTCATACGTGTCCAACGCATGAGTACCTCGTGAGTTGGGAGGAGGCTACAGTGTGTGAACACTGTAACATAACTTTAAGCACTATACACATCCGAATTGAATGCCAGACATGATCAATACCGTCACAAACGCTTCGCGCAACTATATAAAGAACATGTCCCACTGCACTTAGCCCTGCTACTAGCTGATGAACCACTCATTTCAAGTAATTGCATATTTAAGTTTCTCATATATATCGGCCTCTTATACCGACTGTGATTTTGTTTTACACCCCGAACTTGTGACCATATCTTTTACACTTATACATATGCATGCTCATAGTTTTATCACATCAACAGCTACTAGGGCTCTTTCTTCTCTTTAAAGGGACAATGAAGGCGATTTTAAATAATTTTTTTTAAATGGTGGTTTTAGGCTTTTTGGGAACCTGGCATACTGCCCAATTTTTTATAGACATTTGTGACGCGTATTTCTGTACCTACGAAATAATTTAAGAAACCGAAACCGAACTATCTGCATTCTCATTTTTGGGCCTCCAAAACGGAGGTGACGTAGGAGTGACGCCACATGTGAATAGTCGGTACCGGTAGCATTTAGGGCATCGAGACTCTGGTTACCGCGGTGGGTTATAGCAGCGCGGTGGCGCGGTCGTTTCGTCGGACCAACATGGACGGCAATGCCGTTCTCGCGAGCGAATTCGGGCTCCCGCTCAGTGACCTGACACCAACAGAACGGGAGATGCTCCTAAGGACACGGAACTCTGGAATTCCTCTTTACGAGGATGCCCCAGAATTGCCGCCGACCCAGAGTAATTCGTCGCCGCCCAGCTCGCGTGCTCCGCGCTGTGTTCTTTATTTTATATATTTTGTTTGCCCATAGTTGCCCGTTTCGCGTGCAGTGTAGCAAAGAGAAAAATAATTATGGTGTTTTATTTACGGTTTAGTTATCATTTTCGGTTCGATTTATAGTTTTCATGGTTATTCCAGTGGAATTAGAACAGCGTTCATAAAAACCACGAACCAAAGCGTGACCGAGGCAAGTTTCTCGTTTCGACCAATCGCTGACGCGTCTTTTCTGACGTCACGCTTCCAGGCCCCGCAGGGTCACGTGACCTCCGCTTCTGCTGGTTTCTCCCGCAACGCTCGGGGCGTCGCCTCGATCGATCCCGGTACGATTATTACCGCGACTGTTTAATTGATTCGCGCGGCACACAAGCGCCGGTTTCGGCTGAAATTTGGGCAACGTGGCCTGAGACGTGCCGGGAACCCAGTTCAATCGCTAAAAAAATATCCGACATTGCCTTCATTGTCCCTTTAACCTTCTACTGCAATAGTTCAGACTTTTGGCGCATTATAGTTTGAGATGCTGATGTGCCATTAACCCCCAATAAATAAATAAATCAATTAATGACAATAATAAACCTGGCTACGACGTGTCGTGCGGGGAAGCAAACACATGGCTTAGAACCGCATTTGTGCGGCTTATTTTATTGGCTTTCAAAGAATTACGGCACCAGTGTTTACATTTTACTAAGAGACTCATTCCATGGGCCGTTCAAAATACTCTCAGAGGTATAATAATACTCAAGAAAAAATCAACATGCTAGGAGTAATTATATGTCTCGGGGTCACTAAGAAAATCCGTACCTTCCATGCGACGAGTATAAAAGCCGGAAACGCAGAGCTCAGAATAGTAATCGGGTTAGTGTGCTGTTGTATTGATGATTATATGTGCCGTGATGTGTATGTGCTCAATGCATATGTTCAGCTGATGCTTGTAGTATGCGTAATGTGCTTACATGTTTCTATAATATAGGTGTCAGAAGGATCCGAACCGCAATGGCGGTATGAGAAAATAAATATATTTTCGTAGAACATTAACAGGGCGGCACCTAGCGCACCCTAGCTTCTACTTGAAATTACTCTGCTTTTCGGTGCCATCTGGCGGCAAGCGGTTTATTCTTTCACGCGTGCCGATAATTACTGGTTACCATGCAACCGGCTGCTTCGAATTCCCATAAGTCCCATAAATATGGAATTACATTCACACATCAGTAGGGAACTTGTTCGATGGTGTCTGGATATGAGTAGGGTTGTAGGGGAGCATGGCGTTGCTCTGCAGATCATTCTATAATCATTTGCTGGAGGGAGAACAAAGAGAGATGGAAAGTAGAACGGGAAAACCGATGGATAAACAGTTTTTTGATTGCTGATGCAATAAAAAGGTCATGTTCTGGCATGATTCAAGAGTCTCAAGCTAATCCGTAAAAATATTTTTTAGAAAGACAAAATGTCTCAAAATTTTGCGTAGAAAAAGAAAAAAGAAAATCAGACAACAGGCGTTGTATCTTTTACCTATAACTTAAATATTTTTTTTTTAATTTTACAGCGAGTTTTATATGTCATTAAAAATATCAGTGCTAATTAGCTGACGACAGCACAATATGGCTTCGGCGATAATGGCGCAAGCGAAATCGGAACCGCATTTGTGAGAATACGATCCTGTACTATGGTGCGTGGAACGCGACTCCGAATGGTGTCTATAACGCGTCCAAAATTGTGGTCCCTCGATGTTCGCTTGATGGCGTCACAGAAGTGTCACGCTTCCGCTGGTCGCGATTCTGGTGGTGTCGCAGCAGCGGTGCTGGTTGTGGCAGACGCCTGTCCCACTGAAGGTCGATCTCCAGACTTGCGGTCCTCGGAAGCTTCGGCAGCCAGAGGTTGGGACGCCATGACGACAGCGACACCCGCGTTCACTAGTAAATGTTGCCAGCACTTCCACGACCAACCAACAGGATGTCGACACCAGACAGCGTGACACGTGGGCTTCTTTCACGTCCCTTATTGAGTGAAAGCCTTATGTCTCGTCGTTTAGTCGACCTTCAAAGTCCTTGAGCAAAAACACGTCGGCAAAACGAAAGGTACCAAACCGTTTACGTTTACGCCACAGCTTCCTTAAGTGTCCTCTTCTAGGCTTCGTTCTGGACGTCGTCCTAGACGTCGTCCTCTAGTCATCATTCTCGACGTCGTCCTAAACGTCGTCTTCAGGTCGTCGTAGAGGTTGCCCCTGAAGTCGTCCTAGACGTCGTTCTTGACGTCGTCCTAGAGGTTGTCCTAGAAGTCGTCCTAGAAGTCATTCTTGAAGTCGTCTTAAAGGTCGTCCTGGACGTCGTCCTGTAGGCGTCGTTCTCAACGTCGTTTTAGACGTCGTCCTTTAGGTCATCCTAGAAATAATCCTAGACGTCGTCCTGGACGTCATCTTCGACGTTGTCCTTAAGCTTGTCCTTGACTGGCTTTCGCCTTCGAACACGCAAGCAATCTTAAGTGTACTCGTGCGAATTTTGCAACTTCGGGACCAATTTTGATGTATGGACGGGATAGGACGCTGAACACGTAGCAGACGCTCTCCAGGCACCATACCTGTCCCCCCCCCCTCCCTCCAACCTGCCTGAGGGAGTGATCGTCCAATGGTATTCGATCTCCTAAATATAAAGTGTTATTACAGCGTGAGGTCGCATTCCTTCGTACGAGGCAAAAGAACTTGCGGGTCCAATGTGCTGATTTTCTAAAAGCAAATCAAGTTTTCCTTGTTGCTTGCGCCCACTGTTGTGGAACGTTTGCCTGCGGTGGGTAAAGCGTTTTTGCGTGCCTTGTGTGCGCCTCTCGCGGTGCGTGAGGCAACGTCGAATTGCGGGGTACAGTCAGATGGAAATAATAAGGCTTTCGCTTTAGAATTGTTAACAACCTTGCCCTTTTACGCAATGTCTTTGAGTGAGACGAACTTAAGGACCTGGTCCGGTGGCGATACGTTGCCGGGGGCTCGATTTTGGTCACCGCGATATCCACAGCGAGATATAATTCTCTTTCATGGAGAGAGCTCAGGTATGGTTCGCCGACGGTACGTTTCCCAACGTGGGCAAAAAACAAATTTTCATATGCGTTTATTAGTGTCATATAAACATTATTTATATAATTACATATCTCTTGGGTAAGGGCGCCGTTCTTTTATGTGTTTGAGTGACAAATCCATCACCATGTCCATTATTTGAAAAAAGGTTATTCCGGTAGTTGAACCGATGCTTGGAGAACATGACCATTGCACAGATTATTTCTGAAATAAAAGTGTGTGTGTTAATGGTACATGTTAAATATACTTAAAACAAATGCATGTTAAGCTAAATAAAAATCGTCTATAAGTTTTTTTTTCAGTCTTGTTTTTGGGATTAGTGCAATATTTATCCCCCAAATACATGCCACTGAAGATTAACTTTTAAGCACAGTTCTTATTGCTTAGATCGTAAGGCTCAAAATATTATTCATAATCCTCCCAGCCCCAAATTATCCTTCAGTGTTTAACACTTACGTACAGCACGTATTATGGCTTCAGACTCCAGAAACGTGCCTAAACCTTGTGGATTGTGTATATAAACATTGTAGTGAATAAAGTTACGAATCAAGACCTTGAATAACCCCTCTACTTAAATTGTCCGTTTGCCGAAGAAGTTAGCATCTGACTGGAGCAACAGTCCGCAGACAGTGGCACTTAAGATCCCTGGCGGCCACGACGGCCGCTTCTCTTCACATCGGCACTAGCAGACAAAGTTTTTGAGCCAGAAGTGATTCGCTCTTTTCCTGTGCCGAGTTTCAGTGCATAATTGTTTTATTCTTACCGCTAAAACATACAAAATAAACACAAAGAATAAACAAAAAAAAGACAGATGTGTTATCGGTTATTATATTTCCGCCATCTGCCAGCTTCGGCTCAAATTAGACGTATTGTTTTAGTAGAAAGACACCACACCATAGGGAGGGATTTCGAGCTCTAGATTTTTAACTTTCTCGCTCAGGTAAGTATGTTCAGTAAACGTTTTTTTTTATATAAATTTGTCTCGTCAGACGGCATCTGGGGAGGTTTTATTTTTTTATGTTATGGAATTGTTTGAAATACGCTTTATATGGCAAAACACTCTTTTTTTTACGGCGGAGGTGTGGCAAAGACTCCACAGGAGCTCTTGGCTGCGTTTCAAAGACGTAAAGCGAATTCGAGACCTCCCAAGCCTCCCCTGCTTAGGAGATTGGCGAGCATTTCAGTCCAAAATGGGAAATATTTAATTTCGAATCGCCAAACAAACTAAACAGCCAAACGATCTATGAAGGAAACTAATACTATAAAGTATTAGCTGACCAAATTGTTAGTCGCCTTTTTTGTGTCGCGGTATTGTGGTCCATCACTCTTGTATTCAGAACAACCTCACGTAATATTCGTGCTATGTAATATCAAATGAAAGATAAAACAGCGTTAACAAAGTAATAAAGTCATACCTTGCAGTCACCGTAGAAGCTCAGCACGTTCAGCACGGAATCTATTTCGGCTTTGAACAGGGTGTTGTTGCCCCTCAGCTTCGTCAGAGCTCTGACTACATCACACGCTGCGTCTCTGTATACATCCCCTTCGTTCAGTGCATCGATGTTTGATACCAAGCACTGCGGTGGGAGAGCCAAAATTGAAGATATTATGCACCTAACTTGAATGAAGAAGCTCTTCGTTTTCGTTCGTTTAACGTTTGGTTTGGGAAGCACACATGAATAATCAATACCCCTGAAAATGGCACGCGCTGCAAACCAAAGTACAACACAGCGAAAACGGATAAGCTACACTTTCCAAAAATATGTATACAAGACTGTAAAAATGGCCCACCGTTGTTTTCAAAAAAAAATATGTAGAACGGTGTGTAAAAATGCTCTTCGGTACTTTCCCATTCTAGCGCGGATTAAAAGAATCACTGCAATTTACTACAGCGGACAGTGTGAGGAGCCAAAACCGTTGCAAATAATGTTTAATGTACCTCTTAAGTCCTTCAGAGACTAGTGGAGCTAACCAGATATTGCATGCAAAATTGAGTACCGATACTTCGGACTATCGATAAATTGTGAGATAATAGGAATTTTCGAAAACCGCAGGCTGAAAGAACGCTGGATTAGGTGTTTCAGCTCATAAAGTAAGAATACGAGAAAAGCTTTTTATGATCAAAATTGGTGCCTCAGATTTTCGCCATTGATTCCTGACATTACTGTTGACGCAGGATATCAAAGTTTATTGGTGTGCAGTGGCGCGGGGGCGAATACAGCTCGTAATATTGGTGAAAGCATAAGATTTTAAACAAAGGTTCAAAAACGCGAAAAAAGATAAAGCGCTTCGATATAAGAGTTGTTTGCTTGGTAACTTCAGCATTTCTTATCACGTGCTATTTAAAAATTCGGCTTTATTACTGCCAGTGTGTCCATTACTATAAATCACAACGTATTATAAAATCGAAGTGACTCATCCGATTTTCAGTTTTTTTGGCTCCGATTGTACAGAAAGGTTTTGGCAAACAGGCCGGCGTATTTCGGTAAGTGCTAAAAAGCGGCACCATACCTGTGAATATAACGCTAAGAAACTGAGCGTGACAGGGTATTTTCTCAATTCCCTGACAAAGATCGCCAGCGTTGATACAAAGAAACGTATATGATTTATTAAATTTCAATCGTAGACATCAAATATCAACTCTCTGCATTCCCAGTTAAAAAGACTCGAAAATAAAAAAAAAAACATTCAACTTTTAAACCTACCGATGTCAGAAATGGTTTAGTTTTATGATGGCTCATTCACGGAGCGCTTGCTTTTCTTTCTCTGTGTAAACAAATATAAAATCTTCCCGCTTAATTCTCTCTGCCAGTACAACCATATGGTTTTATGTATACTGATAAAAAAAAAAGATATCGACAAACTCTTCAAATGTGACAAAAAATTCAGTAGAATATTAATAAAACGTTTCACAGCCTTGAAGTTTTAACTTTAAAACATGACCGTGGAGTTTATTGTAAATATTTAAGGTATACAATTACAAATCTTTACATTTCCATTTACTTGTTTCGCAATTGCTTTGTAATCGCCTTTTTTTCTTTACATTGTAACTGGAAGCAGCTTCAGGGGTGCGACTTCTTACCAGAATAACAGAAGTGGGTTCTTGCCCAAAGGTGACCTGTAAAAAATATACAGGGCAGGATATTTAATAACATTTTCAAATCATGATGTTGTTCATCCGTATACATTTGAAAACTGCACGTCCTTCCAAAACATTCCTACTAAATAAAATTATATCATTTCCTTAGTGTACAAGAATATTGCTATATTATCTTATTTTGATGGTTGTAAGTTTTTTACTTTCTTAAAAAACGAATCAGCAACACAATGTTTTATTCTGATTCCAAAAAAAAAAAACAACACGTATAGCAATACCACGCTATTACAAACCTAAATATATTTCCCTACGAGGCGTCGCTACTATGAGAAGTGCCTGAGTATTTTCTCTGGAAGCTTTAAATGACTGAGTGCAATATATGTCGCTCAAGTTATCGTTATTTCTTCTACGTCTCGGTTCTGTTTACTTTTGAAATAAATAGTGCGGTGCGTCCAAGCAACTTCACGATTACAAAAAAAAATGTTTTTCTACCAACAATTTAAAAGTGTATTCGTTTTCTTGAACATGTTTTTGTCGATCAATTTCATTTTCCAAGAACTTCACTCATCTTTATCACCATATACGGTCGTCGGTCGTGTAAGGCGTATAACACAGCGCGAGAATTTGGACCATGCTGAAGCTGAGATATTATAGCAGGACATAAACCTAAGTTCTTATTTGTAGGACATACTGAAAGTGTAGTTAGCCACCTTGTCTTATAAATCATATAAATATAATCAGTTTAAAAATTCTACATTGGAAACTTGAAATAACTACCTGCAGAAACAAATTAAAAATTTCTCTTAAAAAACAAAAAAAAAGTTCCAGATTTTACACTTCCATTGCAGCTCTATACCATAAGTTACATTCAGGGTGTCCAGTAAATTTAAAATTGTGTTAAATACATGTCTAAGGAATTTCCAACTCAATGTTATTGCACCCATTCGTCCAGACGATGACGACTATAACCTTACATTTGTGGATTAAAATTGTCCGAAATCTTCAGCGTCCTGTAAATATTCGATGGCCCACTGAAAGGGAACAGAAAACAAGTATATGTACTTACGCTGGTAGCGTCCTGTCCTTGGCAAGGGTTCAGGCTACACTGTAAAATGCAGAGGACAATATTCTAGAACGCCTTTCTTACCCCGCCAGCCTTGGAGGCTCCTGTATATCCGCCATGTGTCAATTATTCTTAGGGCGGTTGCGTTAATTTACATAATATATTGGAGAGCGTCCCTGTGTATTTGCTCGTAGAGATCAATGTTATCTGTGTGAAGAAATCAGCCGCATAATTTACATCATAGTATTAAACATAAAAGTCACCGTATAACTCTGGAAAGTTGGCCTTTCGAAAACCTCTCAAAATTTAATGAGTTCGCATATTTGATTCTAAAAACAGTTGATAACATGATACAACAAATCGAGTGATAGCCGCATTTTTTCCACTTTTGTTAAATCACGTGAAGCTACCGTAAAGCTGCTAGAGTGTGGAATCCATACATTTTAGGCATCATAGACGATAACGTTTGATCTTCACCTTTACTTTGGCACAACAAAATAATTAAAAAAAACAATGTCGTCTGGAGCGCATTGTTTTTTCAACCCTTCTAAAAAAATGAGCGACTCTGGACAATCCCAAAAAGAAAAAAACAAAATTGTATACAGTGTCATTTACTCAAAAATATAAAATAGTGTGATACATTTTCTTTAATCTAACCTAAGAGATTAGTAATTTGACAAAATTTGGCAATCATTTATTGAACTTATTTTGCTGTTTTTATGTAAATAACACCAAAACCATCATTAATAACAATAAAAAACTAGTGTTCAGCTTTAAAGGCCCGGAGGAAAAGGTATTAAAAACTATCTATTCATACGTCTTTTTTAGCATCCTTTGGCACATTGACTTTCACGGGAGTCGAGCACTTTGCATTGGCGAGAGCGGGAACTTGGCAGAAGCTCTCGTTTTGGTGAGTGTCGCAGTAATGAGCAAGAGTTTCCAGACTTCTCTCCGCACCTCGAATCAAAAGAAATACATAGAAAAAATATCTGTGTAAAATGCACACGTATTTGTAGTTCATGGCCTAGCAGTTACTGGAGTAATTAATTTTATTAAATGTTTTAAACACATAAGTAATATCTTTTTGACCAATTATCCGATTAGAAGATAGCATTTGCATTCAAGGCTGATGATAAACAGTTCGCTCATTATTATATTTCCAATTTCAATAAACAGCGCTCCTTCTACACTCCCCGAATACTGTAAACGACCTAATTTTCGCGGGCTCAAATTTTCGCGAATCGGGCCAAAGCTGAAAATTTGAAACTATTCGCGGGTTCTACATTTTTCGAATCGAGTGTAGCTTCTGTAATGTTCACATATTGCCCGAATTATTCGCGTGGTGTATTTTTCGCGAAATTTAGACGACTCGCGAAATTCGCAAAAATTAGGTCCTCGCGAAACTTTAGTCGTTTACAGTATGTCGTTTCCTCGCACAGTGGCATTTTTTTTTAGGATCGAAGACATTTTTTCACCCTACCAAACGTGATCTTAAGAAAATGTTTTCTAGAAAACACAGTTTCTAATATTCATTCACTATGTTCTCTGCCTTAAAATTTAAAATGGCAGGAGGCCGGTATCCTTGTGGGTTCTCAAAAATTGTGTAATACATCTTTCATAAATTCCTACTCCTAAAAATGGCAAGCTTTGTGTAGATGCTTCTATTCCCTTATCGCTTTTATCTTTCTTATGCGTCCCTGGCACGTGTGTAATTGCTGTCAATGGTAGCATCTCTTTCTTTACATATTTCGCTTTCCGGGTTCTCCAGAGGTTCATTTTAGAACCTTCGCAAATTTTTATTTTATATTAACGACCTCACTATAAGGGGTTCCAATGAAAAAAAAAAATAAAAGAAAAGTCAAATTTGGGGGTTTTACGTGCCACCCCAACGTAGGGTATCTGGCACGCCCCAGGGAAAGACTGATGCCATAATTGTGAACACGTGGGGTTCTTTCGTCGTGCAACCGAAATCTCGGTTACACGGCGCCCTGTGCACAATGAGCCTCCGTTTGACTGTGGGCACCTCGACCGGGATTCGAACCCGCCACCTGGTGATCTGTAAGCAGGAACTTTTGCCTCGTAAACCCCAACGAAGCTTTTTTTTTCTTTATGTCAGAGCCACCGAGGCGGCGCTTCTAATTATATCTAACTGGCCGCTGAAATACTGCGTGATTTGTTGTGTAATGATCATTTATCACGGCACCTCGTACTCCAGTCTGTCATTAACGCCGTGCGCGTATTACTCTTAGCACAAACAAATGCAATATTATGTGCCTACAAATTTATGCGAATCGTATTTTAATTTTCAGGTCTTTCTAAAGCCTATGCGCCAAGAAATCGAGGGAGAGAGGGTGACGAGAGTGCCAGGGAATGTCAGAATGCCGAGCTCCGGTTAAAGTAATAAGTGGGCAGGTTCTTGAAGCTAGCAGCCTTTGTCTTCGCTGCACTCGTCGGACAGGTTACAACGCGGAACGCCGGGACCCGGCGTTTGGCTTTGGCGTTCGAACGCGTTCGATGACTGCAGTGGAGACGAAGGCAGCTAGCTTTAGGTCTTACCCACTAAGCGTTCAAATCAGCGTTCGGCGTTCTGACGTGCCGTCACGATCTAGTTTTCATTTCTCCCAGCGTTTCTGGGCGCATTTCTTGCTCCAAATATCTAAATGTGCACGTAATATTTTACCTCTCATAAAAATTAAAAAAATATATGTTCAGTACCTATTTACTATTGTTAGCTGTATATTAATTTATCTTGAACGCAAAGCTTACTTAGTTGTTCTTTCTGTCAAATGAGTTTGTTTTCATAAAGTTCTAATTAACACGTAGTACGACTGCATTAATTCAGTCTGAGATCGCGGAAAATTACTTAGCAGTACTGGGTTAAAATGCGTTCCAAAGAAATCAGATCTTGTTATTCTCACTAACCACCATGCACTGCTAGCGTAACGTTTGTGAAAAGTAGTTTATGAACTTCAGCATTGAAGAAGCAAGGATAAAATCAAGATATTGTTTACCAGATATGTTTACGAGGTTAGTAAAAATATCAGTGATCAAAGGTTCGAGGTTGCTGAACAGATATCCATTGTAGCCAAGGCTTGTCAATCCTTTAATGGTGCACTGTAATGAACAAATTCATGGCGGAGTAGCATTTGCATATACTTGCGATATCGTTATGTTGCATACGTCTACCGCAAGTTTATCTTGAATGTAATTAAAATTTAACTGATAATTGAGTATCTCAAATTCTACGGTTATGTTAAGAAAACAAAAGTACTGCAGCTATGAGCATTACTTAAAACAATGATAATACACGAAAAAGAGTAATTTAATTCTCTGTCCCACTGAAATAGGAACTAGCCAAAAAGATTGCCTTTTTGTAAAAATGTAAATGTAAAAACTTGAGGTGACAGCACAAATATAAGCTACATGAATATAGTTGATGCAACAACGGTGAATGCTACCTATTATTTACTGAAAAAAATCAAAACCTTATACGACAGAAGCAAGTAAACACACAAAAAACATTATCTTTCCGGTGACTGGTGCGGAACTAAAAGCATTCGCCTGCTCATGGCAACGAACCAGCGCTCCATCGGAAATGGAGAGGTCCTTGGTTTCGTACCAGGACCAGGCGGAGTTTTTGTAGTCGCGCAGCAGTCACCTAACTGTTTTTGGAGATTTTTGTTTGTCCTTTGTCCCGCTTGTCCCCCCCCCCCCCCTCCTCCAGGGAGTCTCGTCATTCTTGTCCAGCTCGCTTGCACCTTTGCATTAATCGCATTATCATCATAACCTTAAAATCCAGGCCGTTCACCCTTGTTGGTGTTAGACTAGTAGCAGCTGTTAAACCCTGTTTGCTCCACTGATGTCTAACTTCTGGTTAGCTCAGTTGGTAGAACTCTCCACTGGAAATGGAGAGGTCTCTGGTTTGATACCAGGAGCAGGCGGAATATTCAAGCGCGCACGAGTAAACTAGCTTGGTTTGGAGAATTGTGTTTGTCCTTTGTCCCCCTTGTTCCCCTATTCCTGGGATTATTATCGTCAAGAATATACGGTTTGTTAGTTTATTGAATTGTCACTCAAACAAAGCATTTTCTCGTCAATACAAAGGTATCCTTTAAAAATACATATAATTATAAATATTTGTGTAAAACGTACTCAAAGGCTTAACATCTACGTGTGATTGTAAAATATATGTTGCGGATCTACTTGAACACGCGGTGATCACTCACATCAACGAGCTTGTTCATATTTTGAAGTTTCTGGAAAAAATACCACTCTGTTAGTTTGGTTAGTGAATATATATAGTTTTTATAATTTTCACACTTGACACAAAAATTGCTCGTGCCAGATTGAATTATACGAACCCACTAAAGGTGAATGTACAGTCGTAGACGATAAGAAGAAGAGCATCACGTGGCTTAGAAGGCCCACTCCGCTACCCATCAGAAGAAAACTCAATCGTTATCGAGCGCTTCCGCGGCATTTCAACGTTTGTCGTCACTCCCTGATAGACCAGCTGTTGCTGAGATAACGCCGCTTTTAGCTCCGAATGTAGAGTCACTCCCAGAAAAACGGCAAGATCAAGCGAGGCTTAAACCTCCGGCTCGGCAGGCTGATCGTTGAGTTTTCGGGCGTTAGATAATAGGTTCGCAAGATAAAAGACGATAAGCGTTTTTTAATTAATTTTAGTTCATCGATCACCATTGCTACCAGTGTTGATTCGGCAACTGTTTGCCGATAAAGGGGAATAAAGTTAAATATCGATATCCTAAAATATCGATAAATGCCAATCATTTACACAGTAGCCTCGATATATGGCTCAGCTATCTTCCGTTAGATAACACTCAAGGTCATTGGAGTCATGCGCTCGCCTATGCTTTTTGATCTCGTCCGCGACTGTACAGGGTGTCACAAAAAAAAGATTTAAAGGTTTCTGTTTCACCGCAAAAATAAACTAGGCGTTGCCGAACTCTCATTCTCCTCCCAAAGGTAGCGCTAGAGCTCACAACCAGATGCCAAAGTTTCAGCCCGATCCGATAACTTAATCAAAAGTTATAAGTAATTTTCTGAAAATTTCAATGGGAAAATGGCGGCCGACGGAGTTTTCGAATACATGGGGCTCTGTGGCACCAGAAACCGAAAACGGGCAAGAATGGGCTCTATTTTCCCATTGAACTTTTCAGAAAATCACTTATAACTTTTGATTAAGTTGTCGGATCGGGCTGAAACTTTGGCATCTGGTTGTTACTCTAGGGCTACCTTTGGGCGGAGAATGAGCGTTCGGCGATGCCTAGTTTATTTTTGCGGTGAAAAAAACCCTGTAATTTTTTTTGTGACACCCTGTATTTTCAAGATAAAGTTGATATTAGTAGAAAAAACGCTGAAGCAATTTTAAAGCCCCTCCTCCCCGAAGGCATGTGGGGCAAAATGACGTGCTGTGCTCCACGAAACGAAGTGAACCAGGGGAGCGAGTGGCTTCGTGTATACACAGTTATTTAGAGATTTCTGGAGTAACTAAAAGGCAACGCCATATGATTACCGCAGAGTCGAGTGACTGTATGTGGTAGCCCTATACGCTAGAGTAACTATATATGCCCTTAAATCTAAAGATAAAGCTCCATAGAGGCCACGCGGTCCGCTGGTTTAGTTCGTTTCGTTGAGCAGTGCATGTGCCGCTTTCCCCTGCGTATTTGCGTGAATGCGTTCGTAAAGAAACGACAACTCACTTCTAATGTGCCGAAGTATTCCCAACGCATCTCAAGAGATAGGAGCGCACTCAAGAAGAAATAGCCGAAGCATCACAGCGCCCTTCTGAGAATGGCCGCAATCGACGTGTTAAAGAGACACCGGAGTACCAAAAGCGAAATCTGGCTAGGAATAGAGAAGCAAGACGGGCTTGTTCTGCTGCACGGAAGGTCGTGCTAATGCAAATATCTAAACATGTGTTGTGTTTTTCATTCTTTTCGATAATAGGTTGTGCAATCGGTGAGTCAACTCAATTTATGTTCACTGTATGATCAATTTGTAAAGTTTTGATTTCTTTGAGCTGCGTACATAAATTAATGTATTCGTTTAAGTGCGCCGTTCAATGTTATTTTATTATGCCACAATTGCAGTACTGGAAAGGTGAACGGAGCCTCGACACCTAGCTTTGGCCATGCTTTGCTTTACCTTCCGAGTCATGGTTGTTTAAATGAATATACAATCATTCATTTACGCGAAAAGAAGCCGACAAAAGATCGTGTCTAATCAAGTCGTTTAACACCTGAGACTAGGATGGAGAAAAAAATAAAACGTTGAGTCGAAGAAACAGACAAAGAAGGAATGTCTGAAACTCCGCTATAGCTGGTTGAGTTCTGAAGCATCATATATATATATATATATATATCCACACCACCACTCTCAACCACCTTCTACGCAGATATCTGCTTTGTTGAAAGCATTTTCAAAAACAGATAAGATATACACTTATATAGACCACGCAGTCAAACACACGATACAATGCCCTTATCAATGACGACGGGAGAGGTTTCCGGGACCTACATCTGGGCGAACTCAGGAACACGGCCACTGCTGCGCTTTGTACCCCAACCCGGGCGAAGCTTCCCAAATATTAACAGCACTACGAACATTCTTCTCTCTCTATCTATAAAAAAAAATTAAACTCTAAGGTGTTGTTTACAACCTTAGGAACTTTTTTCCGTGGCTTCCAAGTTGCATCGAGGCTTGACGTGTGCAGTGTCCTGTAGACTTTATCCTTATTGTTTTTAGCGACTCCGTTTATACCATTACGATCTTTTGTGTAGAACGTACGTCTCCGCCCAGTACGCAGTACAAGTGCTGCATTCCTGAACGCACTTTGCGATTTCTGAGTTAGACGCATCTGTGCTTACATTTTTTTATGTTCTGATAACCTGTCGTTAACGCATCTCAAGTTTTCTTCCACGTACTTGGACCTGAATGCTAAAGGCGTCTCATACACCATGCTCTATACGCAAGGAACCAAAATTTCCTGATGAGCATTCTGGCAGCCTCTATGGTTTGGCGAAAATGGCGTTAACTTGCTTATTTTGAAATCAGAGGAGAATACTAAGTTTACCCCAAACGTTTTGACGAAAGCCTTTAGGTAATGGAAAACCCCGGGGAAAAACGGGATCACTGCTACCTTCTTTTTTGTTTGTTCCTTTTGCCAATGACCATTTTTGAACTTTAATTACAATTGCCTTTTTATTAATTCCTCTTCATATACAGCAAAACAACCTGAAGATTGAATCCTGCATTTTTTTAAATTTACGCATACATAAAAAAGAACAGGGTCTTTGCTGGGAGTACGAGAAAAAATCCGGAAATCGGTGTAAAGTAGACGTTGTCACGCTAAATCGGTAAAAGCAGGTGTTGTGAAATCCCTCATAACAAACGCGATACTGAAATTGTGCACTCATGCTCTGGACAATGAGGTAAAGGGACAATGAATGAGGCTAGAACATGCAGAATTTGAAAAGGAATTCATAAAAGGCAAATAGAAATAACGCTTAAAATGGAAATCAGCAAAAGGAAAAAACCAAGGAAGAAAATAGCAGTGCATCCTTTATTTACGCGGCATTTCTCATAGCATAATGGCTTGCGACAGAACATTTGAGGCTGACGTAGTATTTATTCTCCTGAGATTTACAAAATAAGCAGGTTGACGCCGTTTCAGTCAAACTATAGAGACTGGCATAAGGCTCATTGGAAACCTTCAGTTCCTTGCGCAGAAGGTGTGGTATACGACATACCTTTAGCATGCGCGTTCACGTTAGTGGGACGAACCTCGAGATGCGTTGACGACAAGCTATTAAAACGGGTCTAGGAGATCTGGTAACGGAGGCCAACTCGTCACAGGGCATCTCGTACGAGGAATTGTCGTCACACCGGAATAATCGTCACAAGGAACACTTGTGTCACGGCGTACAGTTTAACTGTAGAACTAAGTATGTATTTTTGTTTATTCCTATAAATTATTTAACGCACCGTGTCGGCAGCTGTGATCAAAACATCGCACTTGAATTGAAATAAATATAACTAGAAACCTCGACATGGTTTAGAAAGAACAAATGACAAATGCGATTTCATTGAGCTTGCACGGGACATTACAGCATGGAACTCAAAACCGAATATTCGTGGCAATATTTCGAAGCGTGCAGAGAGGAGATCCGGTGAAGTGCTCCTCTAGAACTTTAGATATGCGCTCATTCACATCTTTGCATTTCTGTGCGAGACGCGGCGGCGGTTGTCCCGCGTCTAGCTGGACCATCTTCACTTTTCGTGCTTGTTCATCCTTCTGACACCTCAGGAAGGCCCAAGAGGTTTGGAAGACAGCAGTCGACGTTTTACTGCAGCAAGAAACAAAAACAAACGTGCAAATCAACATAAAATATGACAGAAAATACCGACTCTAGCATAATAAAACAGTAAGAACCAAAGCAACTGTAACGCACCTGGAAGTCTCGATGCCAGGCTTCGACAGCGTTGTTCGTGCGTAGCATATCTTGCTGCACGGCATCACAGACAAACCAGAGGCTTGAGAAGAACACGGCTGTCTGAACTCCATTGCGCCTTCGGCGACCAACGTTAGTGTCTACGAAGTATACATGGCCAGATCGGTGGTGGCCTCACTAGGAAGGACTTCGACAAGCTCCTCAAAAGCATCTGGAACCTCGGCAAGTGGCAGGAACGACAACGCAGGTAGCATTCGCAACCAGAAAAGATAATACTTATTCGCATATACGTCGATGGAACATTGTATTGGCTTGACTTGCACCTTTGTTATTCAGTGATCATATGTTTTAACTTATTTTTTGGCACGTGAAGAAAAGAGGCCTCGACACAACTGGTTGTTTGTGCACCATATGTATGCTATAATATAATATCCAAATATGCAAACGGAAGAACCGTACTGATTAGATGAAATAAGTAATGAGAACGCGTAGGAGAGCTATTAAAATATAAAATATTTCGCGTTTAAAGTTTGTTCTGGTGATCGGGCTTGATAATACTATGAATTTGTGAAAATATGCTTCAACATATGACGTTCCAAAAGAGGAACGCAATTTTCTGGGAGGCTTCATGATATGGTGAGCCGAATAAAGTACTAGAGAATCAATAAGATTATGGCTTACTTTAAAGCTTAGCGAATAGAATGTAACTAGCTGAACAGCAAAATCTTCGTCTTAACAGTAGTGCGCTTGGATGCTCAACTTGCACAGCTTCTGGTATACCGGTTGGCACAGATGAAAAGAAATATCACTGAACCCTCGCTTGAGAGAAATGTCTTCGACACACTGCGATCACGGCCGCCTTGATGTCGCAGTAGATTACGTCGACTTCCAGACCTGACATCAGGCCGGAGAGTACCGAAAAATGTCTGAAAACAAAATGAAAGTGATGCTATAGTTTGCGTCATACGAAAACTCGAACCATGCAATGTGCACAACGAAGCTTACCACCGGTAGGTTTACTCCTTGTTCGGAAACTTAGCGCACAGAAGCGGGGTCACAGCACCATGGTACAGTACATGCACCGTGTACACTTGGTAGAATAGCGACGGCGTCACCTTGACAGTACCGTCCATGAACCATGCCCTCGTAGTAGAAAGGAGCTCAAAAGTTTTCGGTGTGCCGAAACCTGGAAGATGGTCCTTGTCTCCAAAACCGCTGTCATGAGCAAGAAAGGGCTTGTCGTGTAGCCTCGACACATGGCAAAGATATAAAACGTATTGCTCCAAATTGGTGAACTGGGTAGTTTAATAGGAAATTATGATACAAAGACTTGAATTACCTTATACTCGTCTGGTAGAATCATGTCTTCTCGCACGTTTGAGAGAACGTACGAATTTTGGCGTGCTTCTCTTTGCTTTTTAATGATACGTTTCAGCGTGCTTGGCAAAGGCATCTGGGAAGCCGTATGCTCACTGAGAGTTGGACATTGGATCCTACGTGATGCCGCTACGGCATCAAGTAGGATCCAATGTGGTGGGTCGCCTCTATTTTCCGCAATAAAATAGCGCAAAAAACAGTTTAGAAACTACGCTGCCACTTTCCAAGATACAATATATCTTACCTGATTTTCTCTTCATTCTCTGACGAACTTTCAGTATGTTGGTCTCAGTTCGACCCCAGCATGAGTCCCAGCTACGGCCACTACAACACTAATGGACTCGTCAGTAGTTATCTTTGCCTTGTGGATAGTACGATCCTGAAATACACAGTAAATGCCAGCAACGCACCTTCTGGTAACTGTATACGAAAATCCCTCGTAGAGTAGCAATGGACGGAGCCCAACGCTCCGTTTTTATTACTTCCACAGTCTCCATGCCCCTAGCAGAGACGTGAAATTTGTAGAGTGCAGCTTTTATACTAACCATGTTGATTTAACCTGAGACTGGGGTAGAGAAGAAACATCAAAACGTAGAAGGGACAGAAACACAGACAGGACGACGTCTCAATGACGTCGTCCTGTCTATTGTTCTGTCCCTTCTACGTTTGGATGTTTCTTCTCTACCCTAGTCTCAGGTTAAATCAACATGTTTAATATTCACCAGCTCGCCTGCACCCTTACGATTTTTTTTTATACTACCCGCGTTATAAAAAAGCTGCACTGGCGGAACTGGTTAAAATTCCATGCCCGAAGTTCTCCTGGTAGACAAAGCATGATTAGTAAAGCATGGCTATTCCATTTCTAAAGAAGTGCAGGTCGGGGTTCGTTTGTTACACTCAGGTACTGGACCCTTTACCTTTGTGTAATCAAAGGAAAGGTAAAAAAAAGAAACGTTTGCTACACGAAGACACCGGATTCTAGTCTATTTTTGTAAAACAAGGTCAGACGTATTCTCTCTTATATGGGGCCAACCTTGCAACCAGTGTTCCAGTGACGAATCGCCCCCCTCAACGAGCATTCCTGTGACGAAAGTACCTCGTACAAGAGGGTCGTTGTGACCAGTTTTCCTGTGACGAGTTTTCCGGTGACGAGTGGGATTGTGACGAATGGGCCGGTTCCCTATTAGAACGTAATAGAAATGTAACCACAAATGCGTCGAACTTAGAAATCGCAAAGAAATTTCAGGGATGCAACCATTGTACTGCGTACTGCTCAGAGACGGAACTTCTACATGAAGAGCGGAATGGTAGAAAGAGAGCAGTGAATGAAACAATAAGGATAAAGTCTGTCGGAAAATTCATAAGGCAAAACTCGATGCAATTGGAAGCCACGGCAAAAAGTTCCTTAGGTTGTAAACAACGGGTCTAGGACAATTCGTCGACGGACAACTTGTAGACGGACAATTCGTCGAATGGGGCAATTTACACTAGCCGAATGCGTCAAGCGGGAAACTTGTCGAAGCGGCCCGTTCGCTAAAATATTCGTCGAAAGAACTGCAACAAAGTTGGAGTGATGTGCTTTTGAGCCTAAAAGAAAATCTCACCACGATTCTTTGATTTGCAAATGCAAATATGGATATTGACATTGAGAAAAAGAGCGACAGCTTACAAAAAAGACTGCTTCCTCGGTGTAGCCTTTTCGCAAATTTGTGACTAAATGATGTCGCTAAGAAATTATGTACGTCAAAAAGTATAGTTGCAAGTGAGCTTTTTCTATTTATGTACAAATTTGTCTTTACGAAGTTGCAGAAAGAATAATTACGAAAACAGATTTTATCTTCTTGCGATAGCCGTGCCTTCGAAGCTGTTAGCCAACGTAGCCTTACTGACTGTTTTTTTGCTGACAAATCCAATACGGTGGCTGTACCAAAAGCAAGGTGGTGTAGGCTGTACGCGTATTACAAGTGTACATATGACCATCCAGGATCACAAGATTAGCCCTTCGCTCGGTCTTCCCCAATTCCATGATAATAGAGTCGAGTGAACGTCTTTGCACAGAGCCCGGATTTTATAATTTTGAACGACCCGAATTTTCACGATTCACTACCGCACCCTTTTAAATTTTGAGAACGGAATATGTAATCCTTTATTTTTGGCAAACAGGGTCCTATTGTTGACCCCCAACGTCCCCGGGAAACTCTAGACACCCTGTGAAACTTTTTTCGACCGTTCGACCTCGTTCGACGAACAGGCAATTTCGCCCAATTCTCCGTTCTGCGAATTGGCGTAGGGCGAATTGCCCTATTCGACGAATTGTCCTTCTTCGAGTTGTCCGTCGGCCAATGGGCTTTCGACAAATTGGCCGGATTCGGGAAACAACAACTTAGAGTTTCCTTTTTTTTAGAGAGAGAAAGACTCCGGGAACCCTCTCCTGCCGTCATTGATAAGGAAGGGCATTGCATTGTGGGATTGGCTGCGTAGTCTCTTGGACGTGTATATGCTATCTGTTTTTAAAAATGCTTTCCACAAATGAGATATCTGCGTAAAAGGTGTTTGACAATTATGGTATTGTGAATTGGACCGCTTGGTATCTTGTGAATGTATATTTTTGTTGTATTTGAAAATTTTTTTTCGACAAAGGAGATTTATGCATAGAAGGTGGTTGAGAGTGGCTGTGTGGGTATATATATGGGCGGTTTCATTTGGATTCAGGCAACGAGTGGTAGTCGTATTTTTTATTTTGCTTCAAATGTTTATATTTTGTGGAGCATGTTCCAAGAAGAGCAATCCTTTTTATTTTAATGTCTTGATAGGTTTAGTTTCTGAGAAACAAAATCGCAAAGAAGCGGGAAAGAACGACGAGGTTTTGACGACTGTAGTGTGTGGTGTTTTTGAATCACTCTGTATCTCAAAATATTCAAAAGAGAGGGTCTCTATTTTTTTAGAGTGATATATATAAAAGTAGGTAAAACGACACTATAACTACTATTTATTATTCGTCGCTCCATTTTTTATGAAAATCCTTCGACATGTCTCCGCGAACAACAGTGACCTAAATTGCGATTTTTTTTTTGAGTCGACTACTGCTTAGTATCGTTTTTAAAATAATACCACGTGTAGAACCTTTCATTGCCTTTCAAATTAAGCAAAGTGTGTTTTTATCATGTACGAGTACTGAGAAATAAGTTATAAAACAGAGGTTTTCACTTTTCGTTCAATTTCGCACGCTGTACAAAAAAAAAAAAAAAACATTTTTAATTTTTTTTTTCTCGTGTCGCGTTTTCCTCGCATCCTTCTTTTACCCAAAATACCTTCCGTTAGAGGTATTTGCACTAGGTTTGTGCCGAAGGAGGGTTTTGACGATTGTCGTGTGTGGCGTTTTTGAACCACTCTCAATCTCAAAGTATTTAAAAGAGAGCTTCTATATTTTTTTTATTGTTATATATATGCAAGTCGGTAAAACGGCATTTCAACTACTATTTATTATTCGTCGATGCAATCTTTGCAAAAATCCCAAACATGGCTCCGCGAACAACTGTGACCTAAACTGCGGATTTTTTTCTGAGTCGACTATGTTTAGCATCGCTTTTAAAATAATACCACATGTATAACCTTTCATTGCCTTCCAAATTATGAAAAGCTTGTGTCTTAATCACGTACGAATACTGAGAAATAAATTCTGAAACAGAGAAGGTTTTCACTTTTTGTTTTATTTCAACACGCTGTACAAAAAAAGATTTTTTTTTTCATTGGTCTTGTTTGAGAAATAAAGCAGCTTGCTGTGTTTGAGAGGTGGCCTTCTGTGTCTATTTCTTTGAATTATTTTTTTCCTTTTCTGCACAGCAGTCTTCAGGTGTAAGACGACATGATTAGCTACCAGCAGCTCACGTGCGCACTTAGTCTTTTCACTCAAATATCTTAGTTCTTCGCCCAATAGAGGATTCGTTGCATTTTAACCAACAAAATATAGCCTTCATATAAGACAACCAATGCTGTTGCATTTCAATGCAGTCTGCAACGAAGCACATCAGAAACACAAGCCCGCTTTTGTTGTGTGTGTTTGGTAAATTAAATACATTTTCTATTCGAAAAGAAGATACACTTTGCAAAAAATATTTTCGTGCGGTTTTAATTCATATTCAAGTTATTATTTTTAAAATGGATTCATTCAAGAATGTCTAAATGGATTATTGAGCCTACGAAACGGGCGTTTTCTGCTGCATCTGATCATTTGATTATTAAAAATTGCGATGTTGAACTTTAGTACTCACAGTAAAATCAAAGAATGCACAAAGATTGATATCTTTGCCAGCACACTGTAATGGCCGAAAAACAAAACAAATTAGGGAACTGCACCACCTCCCCCCCCCCCCTGCACCTTATGTGCAGGAACATATGTGGTTCATAAATAGACTAAGATTCTAGAGATACGAATACTAGACTTTGACGTCTGAATACACGATGGTTGTTTTACTATGTTTGATCAAACTTGGCGGACATTCGATAACATGATAATTGACACTTTAAAATTACTAACCACCTAATTTGTGTAAATTAAGTTTTTAATTAATGCTTCTCTCCGTGACGTTGCAATGGCAGTTGTAAGTGCGGTCAGTATTAGAGGTTCAATAATTTTAAACTAAGGCAGCTTGTTTTGACGTATTCGTTGATTATCGCCTGATTCCGAAACTAAATACAGGAAAGCGCACAGGCTCTGTCCATAATGGCTCTTAGAAGATCAGCGTGCTCGTTTGCTGGCTTCTGTCAGCTCGTCTTTACCTCGACAAACTGCCGTTGGCCAGTTTATCGAATTCCGTAGAAAAGCTCAGTAGAGAAACGTTCACCGGCGAATAGCTCACCGGCGAATAGCTCACCGGCGAATAGCTCACCGGAGAATAACTCACCGGAGAAAATCTCACCGGAGAAAAGCTCACCGCAAAACCGGCGGATGCTGAGAAAAGCTCATCGGCCATTGATTGTGTGCTGAGAAAAGCTTACCGATATTTTTTCTTCTTTTTATCAGGAGGTTGTTGAATCATGCGTAACATATATCAATTTATTATCATAAAAATTCTTCAGCTTCGTAAAAAAGAAAGTGTTTTTTTTGTAAATATTTGTTAAGCTTATTGTGTATATTGCTCTTTAATTAATAATTGCGGACGAGTGTTTTTTTGTGGTTTACTCTCTAGGCAACGAAGGACTAACTGAAAACTTTATAAATTTGAATAACAGAAAAAAGTTCCAAAACTTAATAATGTCTGCCTTAAACCTAAAAAGCAAAACTGTAAATGCCGAAAATCAGAACTCGTATGCGGAAAAACGCGGTGACCGAAAATATCTTTGATTCTTTCGTTAACTTTTGAAAACGGGATAGAACGGTCAAAAGGATATCGAGGTTCCTTTCTTCCACGGCCATCCGCGTTTTCTATCAAAATTAACTGTTGGGCTAGTTGGCTACACATAGTAAAAATTCAAAAGCGCAAACACCAAGGAAAAGGAGATGTGGATGTGGAAGACTTGTTCTACTCGGTCCCTCACGCAAGAATGTTTGAAGCAGTCAGCGATTGCATAGAGGCTAATGGAACTAAAGTTTTATGAATGAAAATAAACGAAAGAAAACAGCGTAGCCCACACGCACTACACTAACACCTACTTATCTATTGGGCACCATTCAGTCTTCAGAGCTGACACGGTTCACACACTGCTATACATATTAGCTCGCAAAAAAAGAACCTCTATATCGGACAGAGCTACCGACGGCGCACTGTCAAGCTGTCAATAAATTGTTGTCTTTTTTACGGGTGTCCGATGCTTTGATTTTATACTTGCGGCGTCATTTATATACAGTATGGGCGAATACTAATTTCTGAGGAATTAGTAAACATGCCCAATGGACTTCAAGACTATTACAAAAAAGAGGACAATTTTTTTTAATGAAGTGGCGAATTCTAATTGTGTTAAATTGTCACGTGTGACGCACAATCGGCTAGGCTAAAAAAAAACAATCGGTGAGCTTTTTTTCGCATGCGCTCAAAGCCCAGTGAGCTTTTCTCTGCATCTGCCGGTTTTTAGGTGAGCTTATATCCGCCGCCCGGTTTATAACAGGCACGCTGCCAAGGTAACTGTGAGGTGTCAAACACAAGCACGTCACCTTTCTACGTATCATTGGGGCTGCAGGAACCTAGGCGCCGCCCACAATGTCAGCACCAACTATGCGAAAACTGTTCGATGAATATCTGAAAGTATATGTTGCCTATTCCCCCAATATATTTTAGGTCAACTTACATTTCAGTAACTACAACCTTAAAAACCTTAATTCCATTGTCGACCTTAACAAGCCTATTAAATGTTATTGAAGCAATTTAAGTTAATTTGACGAACTTATCGTGACTACCCTCCACACCTAATGTCTTCTGAGCCCAGGGCACAAACATTGATGGCTTTATTTATCCAACAGGCACCCTTTAAACGTATGTGTGTAGAAAAAATAATTTTCTTGTAGAATAACACAATTAAAAAGCTATAGAACTTTAATATCAATGTAAATCGAACCATAAAGCTTGCAAAAATATTTACGATTTGTTTCGCGTGCACCAGAGACAGTTATGCGGAAAGTTATCCCGGCGAAAGTATAAGATACTGTTAACGTTCTTACTTGACAGTATAAGATACTTTTAGGTATAAGATACATGTGTCGGAAAAAACAAATTTGATCTTTCATAATACAAAATTGTGCCGGTTGACCTTAAAAGCCGCCATACACTTTGTGTTTATTGTTGTACGAAGTTTCAATGGTTTTATAGCACACATCCTGAAGTTTTAGTGACAGTTTAACCCGGATTGAAGTACAGTTTTAACGTGGGTCGCGCACTTATAACTCCCCATTCACATGCATATCCGGTGATCAAATTTATAACAGCAATGTATGAACCACATGAAGTGAATGACGACGCAAAAACAAAAGGCAATGTGCATTAAAAACGTCCGGCCAATAGACTTTACATGTTTTGAGCATGTAAGTCATTTTTGTTTTTGCCTTCAAATTATTTCTTTGAAAAGAACAATCGATAATACTTTATACCTGTCAATAAGAACTCCTAATGCTGTGAGACAGACCATGATATAAGCGTGCACTCTATCAACTCTAGTATTTCCTTGTTAATAAAGCATAACGATTTTAATCTGTGCTAGTTTCAATACAAAAAGTAATGAGATTAAAATAAACACTTCTCTGTCTTTTTAATAAACTATGGGTGGTAAACAAATTTTGGCTGGAAAGAGACGAAACATAAGTTAGAATTAAAAGCACTCTTACGTTATATAAATACCTTGGTAGTTTCTTGCCACACAAACATATTTCCACTTGCATACACCAGTGTAATAAAAATTGAACTTTATCACTTGGGTATGTATAACGCGCAACGAAATTGTAAACAGCGCGACGCTGCCACGAAATAGCACCCCTTCAGAAGTTGAAACAATAAGCCGTATATGAGTCCTTCAAGAGTTCAGTTTGCTGGACGGGTAGTCTGATTTGTTAGCGCAACGCCTGGTACTCGTCTCTGTTGCAAGGTAGAACTGAGGCAACTCCTTTATCTTTCTTTATTTAATACTAGAGAAAAACTTATATTAACGTTTCCTGGAACGTTCTGTTGAACATCCAGAAAAACCTGGTCAAGCACAAGTGAGAAAGACGAAGGTGGTCTCAGACATAGAACTGCTGCGTCAATTGCAACTGTGTGCGCCTTATGACTTTTCATGTGCCACACTGGTACAAAAGTATAAGTAAGAACGAAATTGTGACAAGGTGCGCCAAAACTGAGATTATCAATGAGCCTCCCTGAAATTAGCCGTCTCGCAGTTTCCATTCGAAATATTAAAACCGGAACTTCCGGCTCGAAAAAGACGCGCCACTGGATTTTAATCCGAATCCGAAGCTCTGTATCCGTAGGTTGGTGCACGCTTTTCTCGAACTTTGGAGTCACTTTCTCTGAATAGTGGAGCAAACAGCGCCGCCATATTGCGATAAAATTAAATGTATTTAAGATGGCGCGGCTCCCTCTTGGTTGTACTTGCGTGACTATTGCAAGCCTGCAGCCCCCGTTGGCGCGCCCCGCGGGCCGGTGCAGAACGTTTGGTAACAAAGGCGAGCGAGCAGAGTTGTGCATGACTAAGCAAGGTACGAGCTGAAAGCTTTGTACCTGTGTGTTATGACTTTTCATGAACAGTCGGTTCCTTCGCATGCCATACTGTGATGCAGTTTCGTTTTATTTTTTTGTGTGATTTTCATGTAATATTGTAACAAATGTTTTAAAAGGAATCTTTATTGAAACTCATGTTCAGTTCATATGTTATCTGCATGCCCTATTTTCTTTAGTTTTGAAAACCAGGTAAAATTTAGCCTCTATTTTAACCTTCTTAAAACTCGTATGCTGCTCCTAACTAGCTCCAAGACCTCGTTTTTGCTGCTCCCAGCCACTTCAAACTGCAGTTTATTCTGCTCCCAAGATTTCTCCAAAGCTGCTTTGCCCAGTTCCATCCCTGTGAGTCTGCACACGTGCACGCTAGGCATAGCGCTCAATTTATTTCAAAATATATTTTAATGTTGAGTTTTATTTTAAGCAGAACGGACATCTGGAATAAAAGGCATGAAGTCTTTGTGAAGTAGCTGCCGTTCCTGGGTCGTCAATATAAAAGCCCAATAAAAGTAAACAAATAAAGCAGTTTAAGATGTTTCGTTTTGTCTAAGCATTTTGTCGAGCATTTCACTAGCAAACTCGAAATAAAGTAAAATAACTTGCTTCAAAAATCCCATATGATGTTGGAAAATCAAGCTTGGAGCAACTCTCTGAAAGACAAAAAGAAAAAAACAAGAAGAGTGTTACTTCACTATGCTCGCGTAGTGGCATAATAAAAAAAAAAAAAAAACAAATTTCTGACGGCTCTATTTTTCCCGAAAAACAGCCCTGAAATAATATCATAGATCGCACATGCACCACGCATGATTGTTCAGCGCATCACTTCTATTTTATTATTCTGTGTTTGTAATCACGCACGCCGCTTTTGTCATGCAGACCTTTGTTTAAAATCATTTTGTATAAAAGATCGACAATGTCACATTATTGCCCTCCACATGTAGCCAAAGTAATAGGAACTGGTAAAGAAAGTAACGAGTTTCTTCCGGTCGTGCCGTCTCTCTACAGATTTTTCTGGGGCTTCCGGGTTAGCTTTTGAAACCATATTTCCAAGCATTGACAGTTTAAACTACATTATATAAACATTTACAATTTAGACCTCTTCTAGGAAATGTCTACGCACCCGTGATTATATTTAGGCCTTTGTAACGAATCTAGTGATGTGCGAACTTATCTCTTGGTCTGAGAAACAATCTTGAGTTTTTGTTTACATATTTTTATTTATTTACAATATACTGCAGGCCATTTGCCGTCCCGAGCATGGTGGGAGGATATAGAGTAAACTGTAGACAATTTAAAACTATTAAAGTTTATATCGCATCGAAATAAATCACAGTATAAAGTAGTACAGTGAGAGAATATATCAACAAATAGCTTGCGTCATAAGCACTGCGAAACCAGAATATTAGTAAAATACAACACCATGGGTAACTCTTGGTGCTACAAGGCAAGACCCGTCTAGTTGATAAATTACAACTGAGTCTAAACAGTAACTGAAATTGACAATAAAATCTTGAACCCATAAACTTAGTTTTTTTAAAGATAAAGCCTTTAGGCAACAGTTCTTATATAGGCTGAAGTAGCTCGATGTGCACCAAGCATTTTTGAAACTATTTGCCACACAATATTACCAGCGCAACCTCATCAAGGCCGTGTTTTTTGCTGAATTCACTTTCAACATATTGAATTAATAAGGCACCTGCCTTTCAGCCTTAATAGTTGTTTGTCTATGAGGTTCATATAGCAGCCTAATATATTTTAGCCTCACCTGCCGACGCAAGCTGAAGGGAAGGGGAGAAGATGCACGCAGTGGCAGAAAGCAGGAGTGCTGTAGAGGACACCATGCTGCCGGAGTACACTTCAATGCTTTGTAAACAGCCTTATAGGAGAATTAACTATAGGTAATTCACAGTCGACTTGACTGCATGCAGGATGCGAGTCAGACTAAATAAACGCTGTTCAGGCCCGATTTCCAAATCCGGAGCTTAACTAGCGTGTTATCGTTCGGCAGTTTTTCGCACAGCTGCACTGGCAGTTTAGGCTGTTGAAATCCGCGAAAGAGGAAGAAAACAGGCGACTCTCCTCTACCCCCTCCCCCCCCCCCCCTTCGAAAAAATAAATAAACATAAACCAAACAATCAGGAGAGTATTGCTGCCGCTCGCACCTGATGCAGCAGGGGGCCCCGATGACACTGGCACAGGCACTGCCATGGAATACGTATTTATTTCTTTATTTATTTATTTGTTTATTTAATTGAATACCTACAACGCCTAAAATGCATTACAGTGGAGGGGCTCACAAAATCAGTATACATGATCAAAAAATTATAACAAATATGAAATGTCGTTATACACGAAAAAAACAAACAATAACAAGAAATCTTAGAGTCACTTGAACATGAGATTTAAACATACAACTGGACTTTGTCAAAAAATGGCTCTGGCTTTGAAATTTCTACAACCGCGTAGGTAATTTATTTTAGACATCAATTGACCGTGGAAAAAAAGAACAATTAGAAACATCAGTTCTATATTTACATTGACAAATTGTTTTTGAACTATCTTTTCTGAGAGACAAGTAAGCAGGTCGTAGGAGATATGTTGATATAGAGATACAAGTACTTTCGTGAAAAGTGTTGAATAAAAGTTTCAAACGGAAACATTGACGTCTCGGACTCAGAGGCCTCCAACCCAGAGACGACTGAAGTTCAGTAGCACTTACTCTATACCATAATTTCCCGTAACAAACCTGGCAGCGGGATTTTGAGTTTTTTCAATCTAATCATCCAAACTTGGCCTATAGGGGTCCCAGATTGAACACTCATGTTCAAGAACTGATCGCAATGTGAAAAATACAAGGTTTCTTTTAGGGATGATGAAGCCAGCCTAAAATTTCGTTTAATAAAACCTGGTGCCCGACTAGCCTTTGTAGTGATGGAGTCAACATGTTTGTTCCAAGTTAGAGCTGATGAAAAAATAACTCCTAGATGTTTAGCCTCAGTTAATATTTTAACCGGCGACGCAGTTATAGAGTATTGGGCGAAAAATGAATTTTCCTAGTAAACCGGATTTGAATACTTTTCGATAGATTTAAAAACATGTTCTATTTAGAACACCGAGCCTCAATCTTATTTAAGTCGATTTGGAGAGAAAACATGTCATTGTTGCAAGCGTCGTCTCTGTATAAAACACAGTCATTGGCATATATTCTTACGTTAGAGAAAACGTTTCAACTATATCGTTAATAAAAATTAAAAACAAGGGCGGTCCTAGCACCGATCCCTAAGGGACACCAGAAGTAACATTTACATTCGGGGAATGAATTCAATTAATTACCACGGACTATTTCCTGAAATTCAAGTAATCACCTATCCAACAATTAACGTTAGGATCAATATTAAGCTTCTGAAGTTTAAACATGAGCATGAGGAACAACATGAAAAGGGAACAGCGCGAAAATAAACGAGGGACAAAAAGAAGAGGTAACGACAGACACGGCGCTGACTAGCAACTGAAAGTTTATTTGTGCACAGGACACGAAATAAACAGGAAGAAAACACATAAACAACCCACAATATTGAAAGCGTTTTTATAAATTAAAAAAAAAACTGCAGTTGACCTGCTTACTTTTATCGAATGATAGAAGAATGACCGGGGATGACTGTTACAGAAGAAATCGCCGCATCACGATTGCTCAAAAGAAGGTCAAGGATGCTCGATCGGCTGGCAAACATCCTTGTGAGCTCCTGTACGAACTGCTTCAGGCCATAGTCGTCAATAAGATTAATAAATGCTGAATCTGCGCCAGAAGCCCTAACAGTCAAGGGATGATGATCTAACCATTGAACGTCGAGTAAATTAAAGTCACCTCCAACCACGACAAAACCATCACCGACAACATATAAAGAATTATACAAAGAAGAAATTGGGTTAACCTCACTTGCCGGAGGTCTATAAGAACGGCCCGTAGTAATATAATCACCATTTTCAAGATAGACGCGGCACCAGACAGTTTCCTATGATAAGCCACTGAAATAAATCTTGAAGCTTTTTAAACATTCATGAATGAGCAAAAAGACACCACCACCGAAACCATTCCTATCTTTACGATGAACAGTAAAATTGGAAGAAATAAAGTGAAAGCCGTTTACAACTCCCTGTAACGCCGAATTGGAGCGCAGCTCTTGAGGTGGAGGGGGGAATTGTACTCAGGGGAGGGTATACCCCTTCTCCTCCTCCTCCTCCTCCTCCCCTCATTCTTCAATCTCCTCCGGGGGGGGGGGTCACGTGACCTCGGGGGAGGGGTCACGTGACCTGGGGGTTCACGTGACCTCGGGGGTCACGTGACCTTGGGGGGTCACGTGACCCCCCCCCCCCGAAATCACATGACCCCCCGGAGGAGATTGCAGAATGAGGGGAGGAAGAGGACGAGGTGGAGGGGTATACCCTCCCCTGAGTACCCTTCCCCCTCCTCCTCCTCCTCCCCTCATTCTTCAATCTCCTCTGGGGGGGGTCACGTGACCTCGGGTGGAGGGGGTCACGTGACCTGGGGGGTCACGTGACCTCGGGGGAGGATTCACGTGACCCCTCAGGTAACGTGACCCCCCCCCCCTTCCCTTCGAGGTCACGTGACCCCGGGGGGGGGGGGGGCTCGCGCGGTGCATTATGGGACATTTCCCATAATGCACCGCGCGGTTACGCCGATGCCGACGCCGACGGCGACGGCGACAGCCGGAAACGGGTGCCTAAGAGCTGCGCTCGAAAACTTCTAGATCGGAGATGGATTATTCAAGCCAGGATTCAGTCCTGATACCAATACTAGCATTAGTGATAGAGATCAAAGTAGCTAGTTCGCCTGCTTTGTTTCGAACGCTTCGACAATAAACATTTAGAATAACACGATTATTAAAAGGTGAAGTGGTGTAAAGTCCAGATCTCTGTGATTGTTAAATAGCGTTACTTTTTACGGACTGAGTGATTGTATCAAAGTAATAGGTCTGATCCCCAATATGTAGACGATTATACCTAAGCCGAATCTTGACATTTTTGGCCTTTGCAAATTCAAGAAGAATTTTACGTTCGTTCCGGATCTTAGGTGAAAAATCTTCGCTAAGCGAGAAACCAGTGCCTTTAAGCCTGGACCCTAGAAATAAAGTCTTCTGTTTCAGCTTAAACGGCACAAACTTCGCAATCAAAGGCCTGTTTTGGTTAGGCCTAAATACACCCAGCCTATGAGCACGTTCTAAGCACTAAGAATTTATTTCCAGTCCCAAAATCTCCTGGCAAAGTGAGACAACTTTAGCCTCCGAGATAGACCATGTTTCGCCGGCAGAGTCATCAATTCCATAAAGAATCAAATTCGGCCTCAGAGACTGACTCTGAAAATTATAACACCGCGAGGACACTCTTCTGAGTTGTGCAGCCAACTGATTAATGGAGGCATTAAAAATGTACATATCAATCCGTAACTGCGGCAGCGGGGCCATATTAACCTCGTCAGTTGTGAGTCTCGTCGTCCGCTCTCCTATTTTTACATCTAGAGAATTCTGATTGATTCGAATTACCTTTAATTCTTTTAGAGGCGCAGCCTGACCTGCTTGAAGTTGGGGTGAAATAGCCAGACTCTGCAGCAAAAGCTTTTCTTGAGCTTTCATAATGGGACCGTGATTAGTCTAAACGTTCTCCCGCAAGTAAAATGAGAAATTTCGTACAGTCGGACAAATAACAAAAAAAAAACACTGCTTGGGAACAGCAGCAGGACAAGGCATCTATCGTCACTTCGAAATGTAGATACATTAACTTTACTAATCTGCAAAGACACGAAAAAGGGATCCAGAAACATCGTGTTGGCGGCCCTGCCGTTTTGCCCACTAAAGAGATCCGTTGACGGTCGTGTTGTTATACGTCCCCAGATTGCAGTTGATGATGTTGATGCGGGGGCCAGGCTTGACGTGTCGATTTGCAGGAAGACCGGTTTGGGGAAGAGGAGCGTGTCTTTTTAGATAAACCGGCTCCACGTGTCGGTCCAATCTTTCAATGATGAAAAGGGGGTTACGTTGCTGAAGATGAACTTGTGCTACAGTGCCCTTGAAGTTGGGTAGTGGGCTCACCGCCCTATCTGCCCCGTGTATTGCGCTGAAGCGGCCGATGTCGAAAACGCCGGAGGCGCAGCAGTAGATTCCTCCTGAAACTCCTCCCGCCCGCTGCCCGGGATTGGTAAGAGCCGCCTAGCCGACCTGCTCTGGCCAATGTGCGCTGGAAAGTTTCAGGAGGAAACGCTTACAGCGCCACCACCCCGTCAACATCAAACGCGTCAGGCCGAGCCGTCCCGTGAGCCCACTACAACTCTCTAGGCCACTGTACTTGTGCTGGCCGGGAACGTAAGGGACACCAAGAAGCAGCCACGGCTGCAGAGACACGAACAGTAAATTAAGAAACATCGTGTTGGCGGCCCTCCTGCTATGCCCACACAGCACAAGTATGCCCACACAGCACAAGTATGCCCATACATACAAGTATGCCCAACACAAGTATGCCCGTACGCAGAAGTAATGTTTACATACTTGTGCGTATTCACAAATCATTTGGTTTTGTTTTATAAGAAAATATTTTCAAATATTGTTAAGGTATTGCAAAACTTTTTGTACCTATTTTTGCAACGGATCTACTCTACTGCGCTAAATGTTTATTTTGTGAGAAAATAAAAACAAAATCAGAAACTCGAGCAAATATTGACAAAACTATTTAGAAGGTCGTTTCAATTGTAGGAAAACACTTCAGCTGAACAATCTACCTGTAAATCTTGGTCATGGGGGTATCTCTGAAACGGAACATACAAGTTTCTCGCGTTTCAATTGTAGCATATTTGACAGCCTCAATCAAATGCGCACGAAAACAAAAATGTATTTTTGTTTTTCAGTTTTTTTGCGAACCAAGTTGCAATTGAATTTAGAAACCTGTACAAGGGGGTTTCAAACTCATTTGAGTGTAGTGGCCAGATATTCCATCTCTGAAAAGTCGAGCTATCTTAAGGTGAGGGTTAATATATTTATTTCATAGAGAAATGACCTCATGCTTTTTGCTTTTTATAAAACTTGCAGCTTTGCCAGAGACATATTTAAGTTCAGTCCAGTTCAGTTTATTAATCATCAAAGCAATTCAATGATCTACATTACATGAGGGGTAATCAAGCACAAAAATGAATAGTAAGGGTTGCCGAATAACAGTTAAATTAATGACGAACAATATACATATTATACATGTCATATAAAACCACATGTAAAAAAGGAAAGTGGTATTGTATATACAAATTGATTAATGAAAAACACTTGTGAGGTGTGCCATATAGATATCACCGAATTTAGCCTGATTAGTTTCGAGTACGATGATTTCAGAATGAGAATTCCAATCAGTGATTGATTGTAAAAGCGGGAATTTTTTATTTATTAGTTTTCGCCAATAGAGAATTTACTTTTCAGACGTGGTCATAACGCAGAGCGATGTCTGATGGTTGGTGGCAGTAATTTATCACAAAAAATAGGGGAAAGGTAAATTTTGTGAAACACGAAAAGACAAGCAAGTTTAGTTCTTTCAGTTAATGTATAAAGTTCTATATTTGATTTTAGTGCAGTTATGTTTAATGTCCGCGAGCAGTCGTGCGATGTAAAACGAGATGCTTTCTTATGAATATATTCGAGTTTGTTAATAGGTAGGCTTGATCAGGCAACCAAATGTAGTTGGTGTACTAGTCTAACTTTGACCTGACGAAAGTTTTAGATGCTGTTAGCCGCACACAACACGGTGCGTATAGGTTACGTGTAATATATCTTAACGATTTGCAGGCGCTAGCCACGACAGTGTTAATGTGAGTGTTCCAAGTTAGGTCATCAGAAAATGGGTCTCCTAGGTATTTATAGCCTGATACTTTTTCGAGAGGTCGTGTTAATGTAGTTCCGTATTGCAGAATTGTTTTGATCACTAAATATTAACAATTTGCTCTTGATTGCATTGACCTTTATCTGCCAGGTTTCACACCAGAGATAAATCACGTTTAAATATGTCTGTAATGATAAATAATAATTGTGTTACTAATACACCGACAAATCACACAGTCGTCCGCAAATAGCCTGATTGAAGGTTGAGAAAGTCACTAAGCTATATAAAATATCGGTGAACCCGGAACACACCCTGGGGAATACCTGACATAACAGGCAGAAACGGGGGGGGGGGGGGGGGATTGACCAGATCAAGATGAACAGCCTATTAATACCTGACATAAAAAGCAGGGGGGGGGGGTATTTGTGCTGATCAAGTTAAACTGCCTGTTTACAATTAGTTAAGAATTCGGCTATCCAGTGAAAAATAGAAGGATGAATGTTTAGTCGATATCGTTTATGCAAAAGTCGATGGTGATTGATTCATGACATTGGCTTAGTATCTTGCTGTTTTAGGAGCTTCGTGTACTTTTCTAAAAAAATCATTTTCAAGCAAGCTCCTTGTGTGCAGACGATTATTAATATTATTTCTATTATCCGACCCGTGTTGTGAATACTAAAAAAATAAAATGGGTCATACAATAAATGAATAAAATGGGACCGTAAAACCGAGATTCGGCTTTGAATGAAGCACGTTTTTTATGATCTCATAGAAACGTGTTTTTTCCGCCGGAAAGCAAAAAGCTTTAAAATTGGCTTCCATCTGTTTCATTTGCAATGCCGTTTTTTTTAATAATGTTTTTTTTATGCGTTGTTTATACTTTGAAGAGCCTGTATTTTTCTATTTTTGTAAGGCTTCCATTCTACGAACAAAAAGTTAGGGCGCAAACAAGCTGGTGAAGGTTTAACATTTTGGACAAAACCCCGAGACTGGGGGGGGGGGGGGGGGGGGGGGGGGGAGGGACAGCACAACACAAAGTCTCAAAAACAGCTCAAATTTATTGGACAAAATATCGTGGTTTTATAGGGCACAGGTGCTCGGAAAACCAAAAGGAATGAAAAAGGGAGAGGATGGACTTCTTTTTCCCGAACACACAAGACAGGGAGGATATTGACCAATAGCCACACCGGTACAGTTCTAACTCAAACAAAAAAGGGGGAGCGGGAAGATCTCTTAACCCACCTAGGTGAGGTCCTTATAACATCACAAATCAAAGGGCTGCAGGATGGTGACCCATTAGGAGAAAGATCGAACATATACAAAAGCGAACAAGCCCCGACATTCGTCACACCCGAAACAAAGGGGCAGGAGTGAAACTTAAACCCGAACAAACAACATCCTACACAGATATAAAGGTGACCTCCAAACAATCAAATTTGTAGAAATCTATTCAACTTTGTGTCCAAATTAAAAGACGGTCTATTTACTGTATTTCCGTGGCTAATAATAGTGAGGGACTCTTTTACCAAGCGTTTATGATCCTCTCTCTCGGTCAACATAACTGATGTGGAATTCCATACAGGTACACAATTATTACATTCTAACACATATTTTCTCATTTCTGAATACGAATCTCTCTTTCTAATACACCGTTTGTGTTCAGTTAAACGATCATTCAAGCACCGCTTCGTTTGTCCGTTTTTCTACCATGTTCAGTGCTCAAAGAAACGAAATAAACCAGCTGAGCTGGTGGCTTCGTGTGCCTGCTGCGACCTCTTTTGAGAGTCGCGCCGTGCAATCTTGTGTAGCTAGTCCCAAACGCCGAGCCAATCAGTGAGCGGCTATTCGCGCTCGGGCCACACCTCCTCAAGTGGTGATTACTAAAAAGCATGAATCTCGAGCTTAACCGCTTTTTTATTTATCATCGCGTGACCCTCGCAATTAATTTATTTATCTGACCTTCAAGATGTCAGATTATACGTTGCCCAATATATAGTAAAAAAAAAAACGTCGAAAAAAAAAATCCAACTCATTTATTCAGTCTAGAAAAAGGACACGCGTGTCGTGACACACATGCCATGGCACCACATATTTATTTGGTATGAACACTGAGTTCACTGAAAATGGTCGTCACGTTTTTTTACAGCTTTAATCTGTGGAAGCAGATAAATCTGTTTACGCTACTGCAAAGGGAATAAAAATGCTATCATGTTGTAAACTCATGGCCAGCGTTGATCGGCTATCAGGAGTCGGGCAGCGAGCACGAACATCCGCTGAGTGCTTGGCTCAGCTTTACTCATGTGCAACCCACGACGACAACAGATACATCGCTTCTTCTGGCAGATGGCGTCATGGGTACGCGAGGCCATGCACTCAGCTGATTAATTTCGTTTCGTTGAGTACTGTACCTATGCATTAGTTAAAATAACTTTCGAGTTATTTTAACTAATGCATAGGTATCTCACATAATATATGTTAAAATATCTCACAACCTCAATAGATTGTGAGATATCCGTTCTTGCGCTGTTGACGCAGAAAGACCTATTAAAAATTTTATTTAAAAAAAAAAGAGCGCAAAGGAACTTAGGTGTTATATTACGTTCGATAAGTTCGCTTTGAAATCAAATTTTGATATCCTTATACATTTTAATGGTAAAAATTACTATACTTGTACATTTTTATGTTTGAGCCACCTTTATTTAGTGTCCGCAGAGCGTGAAATACACATGGTGAAGCTGGTACCCGTGCAATACGCAAACTTTAAAGTATGTATGAACTATAGTCAGACACTTTGCAAAATTACAACACAAGCAGTAGAACTCAAAACATTTACATAAGAAGCCCATACTATTTTAATATTCGCTACGGTATGTACTCATTAAAAGTTTTAAACAAACTTAGCGCATGCAGTATACATTTTAAACTATGCGCACGTTGTATTATTAGTTGTGACTTTTCAGTTTGGACTCTGTGATTACTGAATTGCGATCCAGCGATCGCGCACTCATATGGATTGCAGTTATAGGACCAATTTTTGCCAGCACTATTTTTAGCGGAACCACGTATGGAAGTGCTACGCCCAAAAATGCGCTGCTATAAGTTTAGAGGTTGTTTAGAGTTCGATTGTTTACTTCAGTCGTCTCATCCGACCATCAACCCACACTGAGAAAGGAAAGCAGACCAACGTGCTGAGGCCCTGTGTTTTGCATCTCAAGCCGCCACCGGCAAAGGAAACGATATTGTTTCTTAACTCCAGCCTTCTCCCCAAGTTTGTTCATTTGGCCCGTGTAAACTCTCTTATGAAGCAGCCAGCCCAACCAACTATATTACTAGAAAATAATAACGTTTTTTTTTTACTTTCAACTTCCTAAAAGTACGATAAACAAAACGTGATTTTATTGCAGTTTTGCCAACCCCATTGTTTTTCCTAACGCTCCTTGTATTATGGGGTGTATAGCCTTGCATTATAGGATTCATTATACATTTTTCGTATTAAATACGATGTGCCTGTAATCCTCTACGTTTGTACATGCGCTATTGATTGGTACCACTTTAGTTTAATTTATGTACGCGAATTATTTTGTATATTTTTTATTTTATCAGAAAGAAAATTTCGCCATAATTTGAGCCGCGTTATTAAACAAATACGCTTTTAATTTTTTTGTTATTTTTATTATCATTCTGAATAATGTTAACGTTCTATGTGCATAAACAAAGATCCCCATTTTTGTATTTTCGCTATAAGTACCTTAACACGCATACATACACCCGAATCGGTAAAAGGGTAGTTTTGCGAGTTTGACTTGACTCCGCGGTTTTGTATCCTCAAAATATTAAGGACCGGGGGGTCAGACGCGTTTTAGAGGCGAAGAAGCGACGGTTTGAGTGAGGTAAAACATGTAGTTATTTTATCAAAGAATCACCTGTCTTGGCCGAGTTATTCCGTACCCCACTTGGGAAAAAATGTCTGTCCCTACCCGCCAGCCGTTCTTACGTTACTGACAACGCACGCTTTTTATATTAATATTAATTCTATTTAAGTTGGGGCACTTGAGGCGGGGTGCATATTGTTCTTTATCTCAGCTAGTAAATATATAATTTTTGTGTCACTCTCATATATGCGTTTATTTGATTTGTCATGTCATTTTCCTTCCAAAGAGTGAACCGACTTAATCCTATCGGTTGCTAAAACCCGATTTTATGTATAAAAACCATAGACCTGGTTTTGTCGCTAAAATTCCAGTTCCCTAGCTGCTCCAGATTTTCACGCTCTAGCGTACTCGACGAGTTTTAACAATGACTGATGCTCAAAGATTTGGTTGAGCCTCAATTCGATGGCCGACATGAAAATATATATAAGGATGAACGTTTTCCTCTTACAAAACAACTCAACATAGTCCTGCTGGCGTAAGCTTTGTAAAAAGTTCAGGTAGATCAGTTCCTTTGCAATTCATCTTAAAGCGAGCAGCAAAACAAAGGACAGAAATTAGTACAGCACACGTAGGCACATACTGTTTACTTTGAGTCTATAGTCAATTTTATATCTGGCCTTGGTTGATCTAAAGTATAATGTACGTGAATGAATAATGTAACTGTTCTTTACCCAGTGGGCAGTGAATTTTAACCTCAATATATTGTGAGATATCCTTTCTTGTCCTGTTGACACAGAAATACCGATTTAACTGGTATTAACAAAAATAATGCAAAGGAACTTAGGTGTTATATTACGCTCGATAAGTTTGCTTTGAAATCTGATTTTGATTTGCTTCTTATGCATTTCAATGGTAAAAAATACTATGCTTGTGGTACTTTTTTATTTTTGAGCCAATTATTGTTTGAGTCAATTATTTTAGACAGAGTGATTAAATGTTCGAATCTCCGTTGTTTTGGCTTTCATAAACTCAAGGAAGGTCTCCAAAATAGACCTTTTCATGTGTATTCTGATTACAACGTTTTTCTCTCGCAATCCCTAGTCACTTTCCCAGCATGTTTCATGTTTCGAATTCCAATAAAACAAAGAATAGCGTCCTTGTGGAAAACTCACTGGACAAGTTTAATACCTATACGCTAACCTTCCTTTTACGGTAAACATTTCACACTTTTAACGCGCCAATGGGAGACTGCAGTTGTGTCCATTTTTACAGCAGACATTATGATGCTTCGGGAGTTAATCGTAATGTACCGTATCGCTGATAGAAGTGTGTATCCGAAGCTGGCATCTCTCCCGATTGAGAAACGACTTGACAAACTCCGGACGCACATTGATCCAGAACTCACCATACGCGAAGCAGGAGCAATATACTGGAAAGTCTCAGAGGCTTGGTTTTCTCAAATAAACAGTGGCTAATTTTCTCAAATAGGCAGTGGCTAATTTTCTGAAAATATTTTAACAAAATCAGATTTCTAGCGTGTCTCAAATTTTCTGCTTTTACTTTTTACTTATTATTTATTTACTGTGTACATACTGCGGACCTCAAGATCCAAGCAGGGTGGGCGAAAGAATAAATCACACTGCCGAAACAATATTCAAACGTGAAAAATGTAATAAACAAAACTGCTGCATATAAACACAGATATACAATATATACATATATCAATACCTAATACATCACATCCCATTCATATAGTAAAAACAATAACACATGTTCCTCTTTTTCGTTGTTTTTGCGAATAATATGAAAGCTATACAAATAAGAGGGCTACACTCAAAATACAAAGCTGCGAAGCCAACTCGGATAAGAACGATTCTAAAGATGATGTAAAATCAGGATAAGAAAGCAACTCTGAGGCAATGAATTCCAATCGGTTAATGTCCGTGGAAAGTATGAAAACTTAAATATATTAGTACGGGCGAAAAAAGGTGTTAGGAAGTAGCGGTGGTTGTCTTGTCGATCTGGGTGAAAGGTGATTAACGTATCAACAAGGATTAAGAGAAAACTTAGAATTGACAAGCGGATGAAGGAAATTTAAACGAGCAATTTTACGCCGGAGCTGGAGGGTAGGTATTGAATTTGTCTGCATTAGCATTGATGGGGTGGGGTATTTGTGCGTTTGAATTTGCATAAATGAAACGAACAGCGTGTCTTTGAACTTTCTCTAGGATGTCGGAATGTTTTTGTGTAAATGGATCCCAGACGACCGAGCAGCATTTGAGCTTAGGTCGAATGAGGGAAGTGTAGGCTGACAATTCAACGTTCGGGGCGCGTTCCCAAGTTGATGCCGAACAAAACCGAGGTTTCGGAAGGCTGCCGGGGAAGGCTGCCGCTTTACTAGTAACACCAAGGTATTTAAAACGATGAACTTCAGAACTAACAAAGTCCTTAATTGTATAGGAAAACACCGACGGGTTTCTTTTGTTTGTAACCCGTAGAAAAATTGTTTTTCCCAAAATTAATTTTATATTCCACAAGTCGCACCAGTCCTGAAGAGCACCTTGGCTTGAGCAGAGCAAGCATCAAACAGATGATAAAGTTATACTTTTAAATAACGCACAATCGACCGCAAATAACCTTATAATCAAAGACGGATCTACAGCACCAACAATACTATTTAGATAAATTAAAAATAGTAGCGGCGGCAAGACGCTTCCTTGTGATACTTCTGATGTGACATTCAGCGTCTCCGAACGAAAACTGTCCAACCCGACGAACTGTTTGCAAGTCAATATGTATGAACGAACAGAGTTGCCCAGTTACATAAAGTTTTAATGGGGAACCCTCTCAAATGCTTTACTGAAGTCCAGGAAGATAACATACACCTGGACCGCCTTATCTATTACCGATGCAAACTCATGAATGGTAGTTAGTAACTGTGTGGTGATCGAAAAATCTTTTCTAAATCCATGTTGAAACTGAGTAAATAAATTATTTTCTTATAACGCTACCAATTATGTGCCCTGAAAACTTATATTTCGTACATGTTAATCAGTTAGGTGGGTAATTACTCGGTGATAAAAGGTCTCCTTTTTGAAAACTGGTACGAGACGTGCCGTCAGCCAGTCATTAGGCAAGACACCTGAGGAAAAGGAAGCGCAGTAGATGATAGTCAAAAACGTTGTCGTAATTTCTTCGCAGCGGCTCAGAAATACGTTTGGAATGCGATCTGGTCTGCACGACTTTTTGGCTTTTAGGTTTGACAACAATGAAAGTACTCCTTGATAATATATAAAGTCTGCATTAGAAAAAAAAAAAAAACCCCACTCGTTATATGCCTGCTTGTCAGGGGCAGAAAGACTGACTGAAAGTACCTATTGAACGGCTCGCAATTTCGCCAAGATAAAAAATCAAAACGTAATTTACTTTAATCTTGTCTATAGACCGTTTTGTTTGTTGCTAAGATACCTCGAAAAGTTATCACGATTGTTTTTTTTTATTTTTTTTTATAAAGATAGGAAGCGTAAATGAACAGTAACGCTGTGCCGCCTGTTGCACCTGGGTTCGTAATTCACTTTGAAGTTACGGAACTCGAGGTTTATTGCTTTTCGCCTTTTTTCTGATCCGTTTTATTCTACGTTTTAAGTAGATTATTAATCGATTAATTCATGTGTTACAACGCTCAACACGTTTACGTACACTAGAGACAAATGTATCCAAGCTGCTGCACACTATTTTGAATGTGTTCAAAAGAGTATTAACATCAGAACCATTACAGTTGTCAAGTGTGTCTTCTAAATGACTCGTAATAGAATTATCGTTAGAGCGAGCAAAATATTTGACAATCTTAACTTTACGTTTTAGATGCGGAGCATCTCTTGCTCGGGTCTATGTCCCGCGGCGTCGTAGTCCGCACTCACACTACGCATGCGCAACTCTCCTCCTTCCCTCTTTCCAACAGCTGCGCATTACTCTCTCCGCTCTCTCTCTCTACCAGCTGCGTGCACTTCGCGTGCGTTCGCTTCTACTCACACCGCGCGCGCATGCGCAACTACCCTCCTCTAGTCTCCTCTCCTTCAAGTGTGAATATAAGCAGCGGTAGCGCGCTGCGCGCGTTCAGTTCAGCGCTGTTGACTCCACTTCACTCCGTTCTTCCGATGAAGTGTGATGGAAGCAACAGTCCCGTCAGTTAGTGGGTTGGCGCATGAACGTTGACATTGCGGGCTACGCTACGCTCGTGCGTACGCAGGGGTTTGGACGACCTGCGGGCGGTGTGGAAATCTATGTCAAGCGTTCCGACAAACGTTCCGTCAACGCGCTGGACCTACAACTGCGCCCCAATGCTGACCAACGTAGCAACGGCGAGCATTGTGCCGCTAGCGTCTACGGCGTTAACGTCATGACCATGTACCTCGCACCCAACCTCTCACGCACAGCCGTGGAGCAGTACATCGACGAGGCCATGGGTGACTACCAAAAGCAATACGCAGACACACATCATTTCATGCTCATTGGCGACTTTAATGTCAACGTCATGAAGAGCCATTGGATAGTTGAGTACATGTCATCACACCACTCGCTGCAACACGTATCATACGACGACCGCAAACAACAGCCAACTACCATTCATGGCACATGCATTGATCACGTCTTCACCAATTTCAAGATCCACCCACTGCACCAAGATCCCCTCACAGTTCACTTCAGCGACCACAAAGCCATCCTCATCAAAGCAAAGTGCACACCTCAAGTACTAGACGCTGCTCAATAAAGATCTTCGTTAACCGTTTCACCTTCGTCTACGCAATTAAAAAAATTACACCATCTTCCCGAGGGGAACCATGGGGTGATGCGGAGCATCGCGGAGTTTCCAACAACGTTCACGCGATGTGTGGTAACCAACGCAAGTTAACAACGTAATAACACGCAAGTTAACAACGTTACTAACAACTTTACTAACACCGTTAATAACACCGTTAATAACTATCCGCGATTCCGCGTCACCCCATGGTTCCTCTCGGGAAGATGGTGTAATTTTTTTGTTGGTCGACTGATTTGGTAACAAACAACGAAAATAAACAATAATCCATCCGTAAAGGATGGATTAATAAAAACAAGGTATAAAATAGAGCCACTTGATCCGTGATCACGTGTGAGCCCACTGACTACTCGATGAAGGTCGTAAGCAAAAGGATGTCAAAATAATATCAGTGCTCTCACAGTAGCCAGGCGGCCGTTTTACCCAATCGACAATGTAAACATTAGTCACCAACAATTACCATTTCATTGTTGCGGTGTGATGACAAGTGGCTGTAGAATTTCTGCAGAAATTCAGGAGACGAATTTGGAAGTCTGTATACAGCATACAATATAAAACCGTTAGCTTATTGTTAACCTTCAAGCACAAGCCTTCATGATCATTGATTTGATCCAAATGCACAGCGTCAACATTGATCTTGAACACAACAGCCATACCCCTTCCCCGTGATAGGCGGTTTCTTAAAATATTGTAAGCAATGCGGGAATCCTGCTATCGTCACTATTGTGGTCAAATGCTATATCTCAGAAATATGTGTGATAAAGGGGTTATGAGATTAACAGTACCAACTCAAGTTGCTAAACATTGTTCACAATGCTTGGAGCGTTCAAAATAAAAACACAAAGTTGTTTAGGGTCTGTATTTTCTGTTTGTCAATTCTAGGGATCGGGCAGTGACAGAGGGGGAAGTTCGATTCGCGCGTTCATTGAGTCGTCCCAAACATACTAGTCATTGTTGACTCGCAGTTTGTTATTAGACAGAGATAGCTCATTTTTCCTGCTGTTCTATCATCTTTAGCACTTTCCCGGAGCAATCCTCGTTGGGTCACTGTGTTTTGCGAATAGTCATTCCTCGTGTAGATGGTCGTGTCCTTGATTTTTTTTTAATGATAAAGTACAACGTGTTTTTCATTAAAATCCTGAAAAAAGAGAATGACCAGCCTTCGTCTACCACTTTTTCCGAACCGATGTAGTCTTGCGATTGAAGTACATTTCATTCCAAGCGTTTGGTCCAAGACTTCGGATATCGCTTTGCTCATTAATTATGACTCGGTTTTTGTCTCTTTTTCTGCAATTTTGTATAAAAGAAGATTGGGGCGACTGCTTAAATCCTCAAGATCAGATATTTTACGTTTTTAGATGCGGAGCATCTCTTGCTCGTGTCTATGTCCCGCGGCGTCGGCGTTGTAGTCTGCACTCACACTACGCATGCGCAAATCTCCTCCTTCCCTCTCTGCAACAGCTGCGCGTTACTCTCTCCGCTCTCTCTCTCTACCAGCTGCGCGTGCACTTCGCCTGCGTTCGATTCTAATCACACCGCGCGCGCATGCGCAACTCTCCTCCTCTAGTCTCCTCTCCTTCAAGTGTTAAAAAAAATAAATGGCGAGTGGCGAGCGTTCCAAGTTTCTCTGCTGCGAGCCGCGACGAAGGCTCGCGTAGGGGGTAACGCTAGGGCAGTCGGTGGCGCCATCTCTCGACGTCAGCACGCAACTGACTCTTTCCTCGGAACCAACACGATGCTCCGCATCACCCCATGGTTCCCCTCGGGAAGATAGTGTAATTTTTTCGAGCTAAGGGCATATTCAAGGGATGTGGTGGTACGTTCAAGCTCTTCGATTTCGTCCGTTTTTGCCCTAAGTTCCTGTAGTAGCTTATCAACATCAGACAATTTTGTACGCAAATAATCAACATCGTGGTCCCTTCGAAATCTATTGGTTTCTTAGGATTACAAGTTCAGAATTTATAGTATTCCGTCCCTCCAATACTTGCACAAACATTTCACCAGTCGTGGGACCAGGATATGTCTCAATGTCACCACAGAGAATCAATTTGTACAGATTAACACAGTCATTAGCAATGTCAAGAAGGGTTTGTGGGTTAGTATAAGAGAGTCACTTTTACATGAAGGCGTTTTTCTGGCAACCCCAACGAAGACCATGGGTTTAGCGAATATCGTGCTCCTCTGGCTTTCGCCGAGCCCAGTGAGCCGAAATTGGTGTGTCGCTCCTTTTGCAGACGTGGCGTCCTCTGACGTCACAGACCCCGCGATTTGAGGGAGTGGCTCCTCTCTGCTGACGCCTTGTGGAAACACTTGGTCATGGTGGATGGGAAGCCGGATGAGGCTGTAGCTCTTAAGTGAAGCACGTGTTCAGCAGTATAAAGGAAGCAGGAGGGTCTGAACGAAGACGAACATGGGTTTAGCCTTCATTGTGCTCCTGTGGCTTTCACCGATCCCACATATACCAGCACCAGCATATACCAGCATATATACCAGCTTGCGGCTTTGACATTACGGCGATACGGTTGCGTTCCCCTGAGCTCAACGCATGCGCAAACACTGCATTTAACGCAAAACTTTCTTCTCTTCATGCGCAGTGCTCGACCTGGTGTGGGCAAAAACGTTTTTTTTTTTCTAAACAAAATATTGATTTATATAATCTAATTGCGCGTATTTATACACTCTAGCACTACAGCCAAAAACTCAGAAAAACTAAACTTTTTCGCTATCTAATGGCCGTTTATTGTCGCACCAGTTCGCAAAGAAACCTATATATACGGGGTGTTTTCGAACGCTATTGGGGGCGTAAAGAAAATTGTAAAAAAAAAAACAATAGACGGAGTTCTATTCATGAAACCCGGCTAAACGGTAAATGCACCACAGCTGCCATAGTTTGAAGCTTGGCTGCTCAAAAACATCACAAAGAGTGACGTATGGTTTGTACACCGACACGAAATACTCAGCAATAGGACAAGATCTCGCTAGGGCTCAATTGCAAGGTTACTGATCCGAACGTTCATCCCTGGAATGTCAAACTCGTCTGCATCACGCTGATTATCCACAATTTGGGAAGCAATCAAAGAGCGGTTGTAACGCCGTCAACGTGTCAGACACGGCGTGGAGGCGGCTTAGAGTACGCCAACACCCCGCTACCAGGCTTTGCACGGGGGTAATGAATCGACGGACGACGCCGTCTTTATTTATCACCCCTTTAGCGGCCGAAACGTGAAAGAAAACACCGTTCTTAACTGCGGCCACCCGGTCATTAAAAGAGGTAGATGAACTCCAGCTTGTGTAGTGGCTCACGTGCGAAAAGCCTCTTCTGTCTCCCTCCACCATGCGGTCTTTTGAAGAACCTGAATGCTTATCGGGCATGCTTTGAGTAAAGAAAAAGATATATATTTTTTTTGTTAAGTATGAGCAATGGATATGAATACGTTTTTGTGTTATAAGTGGGAAAGCTCGACAAGAGTGTGTCTCAGGAATATATACCGCGCTCTCAAGCGATCTTTTTGAGTCCCGCCTTCAATCTGGGGGAAGGTGTGCCGAAAGATTTGGTGGATAAAGGGACTCTCGTGAGTTTTTATGAACCTAACTTTCTAGCGTGCGGTCTATGGGTGTACAGTCTTTTGATAAGAGCTTCCGTTGGCAGCTGTCGTAATACGGGCTTTCTCAAGTATATTTCATTCAAACCTTTGGAACATGGCCGAAAGAAATAAACATGGCCGACAAATACATGATTTATGTGGACGATGCGTTAGTTTAAGTTTCTTTCAGGTTTTGCGTAAACGAATAAACAAATTTTAAGGAACGCGAAGTTAAGATAAGCTGCCCAGATTTAATGTCCCTGAAAACGGTACTTAAAATACATAATTATCTTTAATATATTGACTATAAAACGTGCCACCGAATGATTTGAATTAGGCATAAATATATCAATGCCACCACCTCGTCGACTGTAATTGCATTTTTAGCTCTTTGATATCTCAGGACTTTTTTTAATGACTTATATATTTCAAGGCGAAATGTTTCGATGAGCTACTAAACACAAAAATAATATCGTAAGCACAACAAATAAATCTTAAGCGTTTATTGCTACACGTCAAAGCAAAACAACATGAACGAAATAACTACACAATTTGCGAGAATATGTGCCGAATTAAAAAAAAAATAACAGAACTTATGCATAGTTCCTGAACTGGGAAGTTACGCAAAAAAAAAAATGAAGCTAAGTGAGAAAGCTTGTACGTCTGGTCATTAGTGATTGTCCGCCGTTTCCGGCCACATGACTGTTAAAAGAACAGTTTTGCAATAAAAGCCGCTCGGCCACCGCGAGGGTAGGACGTTCCACCTCAATGTCGTCGTTAAGTATCATTCCCGCTTCCCGCCTTGACTCTCGTCTTCTACGAGACCACGTGGCAACATAAAGTAAATAAAAGTAGGATAGCTGTGCCCAGGAAAACGACTATTCATGATGACATAACAGTTTAAGCACCGTTTTAGCTCATTCGTTTACGAGGTAAGGGCAAGAACGAGCTCGTTTCAAGCCTCTGAGATTTCGCAACACATGAGCTGAGTCGAAAGAAAACGGACAGAATGAAAAGTACAGAGACACCGGTTGTTCAAGAGAAAACAGAAGCGTGTTTATCTCATCGACAAGATAAACTACAGATCGCCGAACGTTCTGCTCCCACCAAATGTATCTCCTGCTGTCGGGTCCAGGTGCCAAAGTTTCACAATTTAACGTTATCTGATTCTAAAGATATAAAAGAGTTTCGAAAAAGTTTAATAAAAAAATAGGTCCTTTGTGGTAGCATACGCCAATTAACTTCATAGATTCGCAAGCATCCTTAGCCTCCACTTCTTTTATGAACCATTCTGAAAATTGCTTAAAACTTTGAATCAATTAGCGCATAAGTGTGAAACTTTGGCTTGAAGCCTCAACCCCTAGCGCTACATTTGGGCTCAGATTAAGTGTTCGACAATGCGTATTTTATCGTCTGCGGTTCGATAACCTTGGTTCGATTGTTTTTCAAACGCCCGGTACGTTTTCACAGTGGTAGTTTCTGCCGAGCACTTTTAATAAACTTCATCGAAAAGAATAAAGGCGCTTTCATTTTTTGCAAAAAAACGATATAAATTCACGGACAAATTGGATGCAGATCGTTGTGGTTCTTAGTGACGGGATTTAACCTTTGCTGTGGTTAATGATTAAATTACACACTGCGAATTAATCCCACGGAAAGACGACGAAGCCATTTTACCAGGAAAGACAAAAATCACACTATTAATAAGAACAAAAGAACAATAATACAGACATACAGGAAATGGTCTAGAGGAGATACGTTGTAAAGCGCTAATTACTAAATTGTCCCTTAATACAAAAGTATCGCTTGCGGTGTCACTGTCGTTCCAATACACCGTTATTAAAAGCACCCGAATCGCAGTTCATAGAAGATTTCACCGGTTCGTGGCGATGCGGCCGGCGGTATGGAAGTCCTGGGTCAGTGGAAAGATCCTTCGGCTTCAGCGTTCCAGGACCACAGTCTTCTTGAAGGGCCGACGTGGTGACCGTGGAGCGGTTATGACCGCCGCCGCGGTCGGAGATGGCTGTCGGGCAACGCCAGGACTTGGTGGATGTCTGGGGCGAACCTCGGGTCTAAACGCCCGACGGGTTCACCTCCGCGCCCGAATCCTTCTGGTCACCGATGTCTTGCTTTAACCGCCGTGACCACCGGTTCTCCGAACGCCGCTCTGCCAACCAATACTGGCCGTCGTCTTCCCACGCTCCTCTCCTTCAACGGGGCTCGCGTTGCACGAATTTCGGCGAGTGAATTCATAAATACCACCCGGTGTCCTTCGCGCAAATCACGCAGATATATGCGGTTTGCCCAAATGTTTACGCAGGTATGAGAGGCAGAAATTATGTCTAAACAATTATCATTGTAGCATCTTATATATGTAGCAAAACACACAATATTCACTATATTGAGCGCTGTGGGCTTTAGAAGAATATTTTGCAACTTTCACAGACAGCTTTAGAAAGGCATGGAATGTCATAATTTGTTTGTGCTTCTTTCTTCGTGATTCATTCTTTGGGGTTTTATCGGTTAACGCCGCAATCTCAATAATTTGTAGCGCTCTAATTTGTTGCACGGGGCTCGTTACGTGAAATCACTAAATTGATGCCGTAGAATAAAAAATCGCGAAAAAAGTGAAAAAAAAGTTAAGCCTAAAGCAAAAAATTGAAGCACGTTTCATTTACTATGGATCGTACCGTTTCATCAGCGCTCATCCTGTTCTTAAGAGCTAATATTTAAATATCACATTTAGAGAATAATGCCGCAGTTTATGCACCACTATGTTGTGTTTTAAAAAAATCGCCATATGTCATTGACTGGTATACAACGCTGTCAAAGCTATACCAAATACGACATAGCTTCGTCAATACTGGAAACTCTTCCTAAAACCTATGGGAGGGGCGGCAAACGCGACAGTGGCGCCTCTAGCCGACTCGGTGTCTACGAAAGCAGACGACGCAATGGAAAGGTTTTGGCTCCGCTACGTCCTCCAGCTTTTCGAGCCCCGTTTCGTCACCCCAACAGCTGAAACAATTCATTACGGTCAGTTTGCTTGCAAAGTTAAATCCACTGATCGCAACTGCAATGACAATCAAATAATAACGCGCACCGAAACAAAGATAGATCAGTTTATTTAGCGGTCTCAAATGCCACTCAGGGGATCACACGCGTATGAAGCGCCTCTCGGAAGCGGAAAAAAGGCGTTTATCTACTTGAACTACGTCGTAAAAGGTTACTGTTCACCCGTTACAGACTGCGTTGTCACAACTTTCTTACCTGAATAGGTGATCATTAAAACGTGCGTCAACAACATGTTAAGATTACCAGACCAAGCGCACCAGGAGTTGCAGCGTAAGAAAAATAAGAAGTGACGAGAAAAATTACCGTGAAAACACTTTGCAAACTTTGCAGAAAAGATGAAATCCTCATCTTAGACGAAACAAAAAGGGAGAACAGTAGTGAACAAAGGCGAATAAAACAATCAACTTAGCAGACGATACAAAGATACAAATCTCCCAGCAAAGTACTCTTTCAACTATGACGATCGTTGCGACGCCTATGAAAAAAAAAAAGTAGAAAGCAGCAACAGAAAAAAAGCTTCACTGTTTTTGTTTTGCAGCTGCTTGTTACACGTTTTTTTATTTGCTTTCGCGGTGTTGGAAAGAACTAAAAACAAAACAGGGGAAAGAAATAACGTAGAATAACTGCCCGGTAAATAAGAGTCGCACGCTGCAATCGGCTACGTGCCAGCAGTGTGTGACATTTTTTGCGTTCGCATTCGTTTTCCCAGTGCCTTAGGCAGGTTTTTGCGTTTGCTCGTTTCACGAAGCAGTTCAAAAGTACATTCCAGTACTTGTTGACGTACGTGTCCAGGCAATATTTGCACACCGTGCCTTTGTTTTCAGTGTCGATCAGCGTTTTAAGCCCGCCTTCAGCTGAACTCTTGTCTGCTGCAATATATAAGTGAAATGTGTTTTTCGAAGGCAGGGCTGTTGTTACCGGGTAGGTGACGAGCAGAGCCTGAAGGTGGTATCGTTTTCACATGCGAATATTTCTTGTTCTTCAACAGAATGCCTTTCGAGGTGTTTCATGTTTATGGTTGCAGTTGGACTTAGCAAGAATGACGACAGACCTGACTGACTTCCCACCCGGCTACATAGGACTTAGTGTTCAGTTGTGCATCTGGTCTGTCGTCCGTGAAGTTATTCGCGAAATCCGTGGCGTTGTCATAATCGTCTGCCGAGGCGTCAGTGGCGATTTTGAAGCCAGACTTGGATAGCTCTTCCAGTTTAATTTGAATGCTGTAGTAATGTGATTACTCACGTTTGTTCGGTCTTCTGAAAGCGGAAGAGGAATTTTCCACCACACTGCAAAAACTTGTTTTTGCAGTGGTATGCGGCACATGGCATTCCTGCTACCTCCAAGTATGCACTGGTGTATGCCCGAAGGCGGCCGGTTGATAAACAAACGATGATTCATAGAAGACGTGCCGGCGTACACAATTAAAATTCGAACAGAAATGTATAACGGGCTTACACATTTTAATATATTTATAAATACCAAAAAGCACATATGAAGATTTCGGATTAGAAACTCAATCGAAGTCGGAAATAGAAGGTTATCGCAGACGACAGGGGAAGAAAAGAACAACAACAACAAAGTTGCAGACGCCCCTCAAAATGTCCGGGCCCAGCGTAGCAGACGACCCGGCAGTAGTAAGCCCCCAAGATAAAAAAAAGAAAGGTAAAAACAAAGCTAAAAAAGCAAAGCAAATTACTCGATGGTTCTGGAAAGCAAAATACGCGATGGTTCGAGCGCCAAATACAAAAAAAACAAAAACAAATAAAACATAAAAGCAGGAAGAGGAATGTACGCGGCGGCGTAGCGTCAAATCCAACATTAAAAAAACGGGCTTTGAAAAATGGAAGGAGTTGCTAAACGATACAACGGGTGCCTGACTCTATCGTAGAAGACAACGAAGACTTTAATCGTCCCAGTGCTAACAATTGTGACAGACGTGACCGAAAAACGTGACCGAAATCACCTTTATTTGCACTACGACGCTCTCCTCTTTTTTTCTTTTGGACACGCGAGAAGCCTGGATTTTCGTAACTCCGTTTTTATTAATTTCAGTACTAGCGTCAAATTTTCATGTGCACAATCGACTTCTTCCAGAGCATAGTGACATCGCGGTAACGTACGGGGTTCAAAATTGCCATTTCATTCGGAGACGATCTTAACGGGATTAGCTAGCTCGCCTATTCGACAAAGCCGTTTGAAGCAAGACATTCATGACAAAAGAAACTGATTGATAAAAACAGTGAAGTTGAAACGTAGGTATGTTCAGAAATGTTTCTACATTGCCTTAAAAAAAAAAAAAAAAACAGCGCGAAGGTACATTCGTGTTTTGTCTGGCTTACATAAGTTGTGACAGAGTGTTTTCCTCAGGAGAGCCCCAAAATTGCACCCAAAAAGCTCTAACACCTTTCCCACGAGAAGAAAATGTCTTTCATTCATGAGGTGGCACCTAATCTTTAACATTCAAAGCAAGGAATACCCGTGACAATTTTTTTCGTTGGTCACCTCGCACGGAGATAGGAAAAACCAATGCGTTGTGGAAAATTCGTCTGCTAGCGGAGACTCAGAGCTCACCTGGGGCGCTGCGATCACTTTTCGCCCGCGCTTCGCGAGAGTTGCCATTATTGGCTTAGATGGTATTTGTCCATACCGCCGCGAGCGCGTGGCTTCATCTATGGTTTCGTTTGCGAGAGAACGCACGCAAATGATCTGCGAGATCAAACCCCATGATCACGCCAGCAGCTTCGACACCGTTGTACACTAAGCATAAATCAGAGCGTGGGGCTTATTCACAGAACGCCATATTTGAGGGCGATATTTAGAGCGCGTGCCCAGGACCAGCTCACATTAATAGGCTGCTAAGACCGGCAACCTCAATGGAGCGGAATGCACGTTGAGAAAGAACCGCAGGAAGATCGTCCTCAGCACGCGCTCAGTAGCCGCGCACACAGATATGGCTGCCATTAAATACTCCCAATCGTCACTTACAAGGTGAGAACTACAGAAAGGATCTCCAGTTGTTTACGCCTTTAGTCCAAGCTTCCTACCTTCGACAACGCTTAGGCGCCTCGTGTACTACGAGTGTTTGGGCGCAGCCAAATCACGGCGAAAGGCGACGAGCGCGTTCTGGAGGTCGAACGTTCCAAAGATGCGCCCTGCCGCTCGCACGTTGGCAATGACCATGTGGGTAGAAACTGGGGGAGAGGAGAAGATCGGAGGGCGCGGGGACGCCAGAGAGCCAAGCTCAGACTGGAATCGTTAGTGTGTAGACGCAAAGCTAGCTGCGTTTGTTTGTACTCGCACTTCGAACTCGTTCAAACCCAAACAGCGAAAGTTGGACGTCGCCGTTCGGTGCTCGAACGCGTTCAGAGAGTGAGTAGAGACAAAGGAAGTTAGCTTCGCGACTACCAACTAATCATTCCAGTCAGAGCTCGGCTCTCTGCCGCACACTCTCATCCTCTCCTACATCTCAGTGTCTACTCTTATAGAGGAACAGTGCAGCAGTGTTTAGAATGTAAGGTTGAGCTGCTGTTATACGTTACTTTCATATTTCATTGCCGTGCTTTGTATAAAAGCGCTGCCATCACCCGCCTCGAGATGGCGCTAGTATGAGATGGTCCTCCTCCTCGGCGTGTTTCTCTTTCCTCTTGTGGTCCCCCTCTCTCTCTCTATCTCTTTATGTGCCTTTCGCGTTCCCCGCAATGCCAGTAGCGCCCGATATTTAACTCCGAATTGTTCTCATTAGGGAGTTTTAGAATAGCGCACGCTAATGCTTTGCGAGCGCAAAGAATAGCGTCGTCGCCACTGCGCATGCTCCGAACGCAAACCAGGTTTTGCGCTTTGTGTGCGCAATTTTACCGTGCGCTATTTCTCAGAAATAGCGTGCGTACGCAAAGGGTCTTTGCGCTTCTCCAAGGAGGATTCGTGATGAGAAGTTGGCTAAAGCCAAGACGAGCAGAGTTAAAGAAAATGGCGGCTTCCAGGATTATGTCGGCGGCTGCTTCGGCGGCATCCTCGCGACTGAGATTTTCAATACGGGACGACATTGTACTCGGTTTGGCAACGATCACCGGCAACTTGATGATTGCGACGCGCGAACATTTCTTGGCAAAGGTACGGTGTGCGAAGGTCAGTACACGAGACCTCTCTTGCTGAGGCGACGCAAGCGGACACGACCGGTCAGCCGCTCTGGTCGCATTCTCATGTTTAAACAAATCTAAAATGATACTCTGGACCAAAAAACGTGTTTTTTTTTCTTCTAAAGTTACAGCATTTCGTGTGCGAAATACAAATTGTGACTGTATCTTGGTTTGTAAATAAATCACGTCCTTTAGGAAATACTTTCCCTTGCAGGAAAGACGTGGTCGAAACAAAAACCGATCGGGTTTCTATCAATTTTAAAATCGAGATAATGTAACATCCGCCCCATTAATATATTTTTCTTCTTCTTCTGAGAACTTTGGCAGGTGTCTTCCTATGTAGCTTTGTCAGCGGTTACGTAATGCTCGAGCCCGATGTGTCATCTGATTCTTCGAGGGTTTTCTACGCTGCATTTTGTGTTTGTGTTTCTAAGTGACTGAACCATATACATCTGAATACGCTCACAACGCTATGTTTCGCCTTCAGGTTTTGGTTTACTCACTCTGGATGTTTGGTGATAAAATTTAAACTCACGGCGCTGTCTGCACACTTGTCGCTATTTTTGAATAATGATTGATCTCCCTGAGAAACCACAACAAATTCTTCAGGGATTTTTAATTTTTTTTTAATGCTGCCTTGCTAGGTAGTTTAGGCGATCATGAGGTCGGGGTTTGTGTTTGGTCCACGTCGTGGTATTCCTTTCAAATCTGGACGGGTAACATATCCGAGGCAGAGTTCGAACTGACAGGGTGCATAATTGTCCTTTCGTCTTGTGACCTCCGGTCGGCACTTTGAATGAAGCTAAACACCATATTACAGCTGAATGGATGCAATGTTCGTGATGTAAGGAAGCTGGTTTCCACAAACAAGCCACTTCTCTGGGTGATAGAGGTGTTATAATATTTTGTAACCCTGCGTGCTCATTAGGGTAGAATGGTGAATTTCTGGTCTAGATGGTTAATCGACACAATGAAAAAATGGGTATACGTGTCGCACCACAACGTAAAAAATTACCTTTAAGCAACAAATATAAAGGCATTGTTACGAGAACTTCGCAACCTGACTGTCATAAGAAAAAAAAAAAAAGATCCGCGGATTCAGGGTTGTCGTCGCTGGGCGTTGTCCTTAAAAATCAGTTCCTGACAAACACCAGGTTAACATATTTATATAGCAGTGAATATATTTGTCACGTCTTTTTGCAGTCAAACGAAAAAAAAAACTTGTTAGGATTGCGAAAAAAGAAGCGGCGCTAGTGCGTTCATTATACAAGTTTTGAGCCCTCTTGCCTTCCTCAGTGTCAAACGTCTTTTTTACATTCGGTATTACTTTTTTATAAAATGAACATGCAGAAAGCAAAAAAGTGTCGGAATTAATTCGTCGCATTAACGCAAATAGAATGCGCGAAATGAAAGAAGGATACGGCGAGACGGCGAAAACTCTTAATGTGGGAGTGGGGGAGAGAGGATTGTTGACCGTCAAATTCAAGAGATAGTACTGATTGAAGTTTACCTTGTTTGATAAGCTTTTTTTATTTGTATGAAATATTTACTCGCATGTATCGGGGGGGGGGGGGAGGTTCTGGAATGTAAGTGTTGTGTTATGCGAAAAGGGGAGTTCTGTTCATTGATTATCCGTGCTTGCACTGCCCGCGCGTTTTGTATCTCGCAGAATGCGGTAGTATTTGGTGGGTTATCGAACGCGTTCCTCAGAAGATGCCTCTGATAACCTATTTGTTTGGGTTTTAATTTCGGTTCGTTTCTTTTTGGTTCTGTTGCGCAAATTGGAAATTTTGTTTTGATTAGCCGTGCGTTTGTCTGGTAAAGTAAGGGGGCCAAGTACAATATCTTCGTTTTTGTCTTTTGAATAGTTTGTTCATTCCAACCTTCTTTCATTCCAAACGATCACTTGCTGCTGTCCACATAATTACCTTTTTTTAACGGAGAACATGGGAGCAATAATGTTGGCACGGATTACTTCTTCAACAACATTACTTAAAAAACGAGCTAGCTGGTGGTGATTCATGGTAATAAAACACGGGTCTCAGGAACGCAGGAGGGTTAGTTTTAAGGTGAGTTGAATAGAACACAATGTTCTACATGATAAAAAATATCGTACAAAAAGACGAGGACAGCGACAGGTACAGAACACAAAAGAAAGACAAGCACTAACTCACAACCCAGATGTATTATACATTGAAAAAAAAAGAAAGAAGCAGGAATGTGCTGCACCTTCTTTCTTCTTTTCAACGTATAATACATTTGAGTTGTGAGTTAGCGCTTGTCGCTGTTTTGCTCCTGTCTCAGTCCTCGTCTTTTTTGGGCTATTTTTATTATGTCCAACCAGCACCAACTCGCCCAGCTTACCACCTCAACACAGCGTTTTAATTTGTGTTTGGTAAGCAATAAAGAATATTCAATAAGCAGTTATGTGTTTAAGGACATTGAGATATTAAACGGATATATTAAGCTAGTTCACTCTCTTTTACTTTCAGTTTGAGTAGATGTATGGCTAATAATTCGAAGAATAGAGTAACAAAACTAATATTGACATTTATAGCAGCATAAGAGAGTAATTAAGCTGCACTGCTTCAACAACTCTAGACATGCTTATATATGAGAATGTTTTGCATGTGAAATTAAATTGCACTTATTTGTATGTTATAAAATATTTATGGCAAATCGCTTGGCAATTGTGTTGCATGCGTGAAACGTTCAAGCATCAAAAACGTTTAATGATACTCTAAGTTTCGCGACCCCAGACAACTACGTTCACGGCGCTCTTCATCAGATAGTGTAACGCGTACTATGTGTTCACTTGATAGTTGTTCTGAGAATGAAGCGATACAACCGCTAATTGTACATATAAACCTGGCGATCTTACAGCATCGTCCATACTCTCGAGCTCCTCTCCGTCAGTGCGCACAGGTTGTCGTGCTTCTAGTCGCTTACCTCTCTGGTAACATGACATCTCCGTTAGCCAATGAGCATCGCACATTTCATTCCTCCTCGCCTACCCTCAACCGATCTGTCGAGCCTCGCGCCCACGCTTTTATCTGGGCTTCACGAAATACCAAACACCTAGCCAAAGATCATTTGACGCTAATAAAACTTACAAGCTCTATAAGGACAACTAAATAAAAGAGGAACATCGACATTTTATTGCTGCTGAAATGAGTCAAATAGACTGATATATCTTAAACCTGAAAAAGTTAATCGCCCAAAAATTCGAAGATCTACATTCTGACTTGTATAGTTATCATCATTGCTGAGGGGCAGTTATCAAACTGCACCTCAGCGGGAAATTTGAAACGATAGCGTCATGATTTGTTAAAGGTAAATTTTAATACCGCTAGGCACCAGTACAACATATTTGTATTATGCAGCAGTTTACTGCAGAACAAATTAAAACATCTAGATCGAAATGTATATTTATTTAAGAATTACAACCAATCTTCTCTTGAGAACACCGTCAACTTACAATTTCGTAGTAGTAAAACGAGTGGTTATGCTTTCTACAAGTATTTATTTATAACAGAGTCTTAACGAATAATAAAAGTTAACAAAAACCCGCAATGGAATCGGTACAAATTATATAATGTGCTTCATTAATATTTTCCTCAAGGAAAACAAAACAAATCACATTGTCTAAACATAACACACCTTTAGTCTAATAAAAACTTTGTTATTTTTCCCATTAAAGCAATACCGAAATCTCCACCAGACTTTCGCAACTGTGGTAAAAATTAATTTTGCTGCGAAGAAGAAACAAACCAGAAACCTGGGCTTTTGTTTTCCTTTTGTAGATTTATTTCATTTATTTCATATGTTTTATTTGTTTGTTTGTTTTATTTTCACGTTCTCCAGGTCGGAACGTCTGCAAACTTGAGTTTTTTTTGTAACGAGAAGAGTCATGAGGCATTTATTGCATTCGAAAATGAGTCTAATATGGCATTCCTTCTGTCTTTCTCCTTCGCTTGTCATTGAATATTTCCTAATCATTGATTTGTCACGTCAACATTCCAGTTCGTATTTTATTGCTACTATCTGATCATACTTTGAAAAACAAAATCACTTTTTAAACAGCTTGCTATAAAAATATTTTTGATTTATTGTAGAATTGGGGTTTTTCTTTTCGTTCGATTCACACAGTTATACTTTCAACTATTCAGGAACCAGAATTTGAAGTGTACTTTTAATTATCTTTTTATTATTTTTGTTCGTTTGTTTTGCTTCCTTGTTCATTTTGTCTTGTCGAAAATCGCAGCAATAGAAGATACATATTTCTTCTTATTCATACTCCTTTGTCACTGTTATTTATTACCCGAACCTGTTTTTAGAGTGTATTAGAGTAAAATGATCCTGCATAACGATGGGATTTTTCTGCTAAACCCATCTCCGCAGTCACCGAACCGCGTTGACAGCACCCGTAATTGAAGGTCTGCATGGAGGTCCGAATGCCCTAAGATAATTTCGCAAGCTTGTCTTATTATGATACTAGCCTGTCTCATAAATAAAGGCATAGGATTCGTTATTTTGCTGCACCAATCACATTGAAATTTCAGATTGAATGAATGCGTTTTAGAAAAGATCCACTTCCTTTTACATAAACAGGCATAAACCAATTCAATTTGATGGTCCTTCCCTCATTTCTCTAATAAATTGTCATCCCTCCGTTGCAGAATGATTGCTACCCTCGCCATCGCATACTGGTTTAATGTCATGTATTCTTTGATTTATCCAGTTAGCTTTTACAGCCTCAGGAATAATAAAGAAATACGAGGCTATTATTGATGAACAATTCGACACTAATCAGTACTCTGATACCTGAGTGACTCCGCGCGTCCAACTTGCACTTATTAGATATATAAATAAATAAATATATATATATATATATATATATATATATATATATATATATATATATATATATATATATTAAAGATTACTTTGTGTCTTATATATTTCGGTGACTGTTTATTTCTACTGAAACAACAACAATGCGGCACATAATTAAAACTGACGTGTTGCTAAGGATTTTTTTCACTTTTCCTCACTCTTGCATCAAACGCTTCCTTGAATATCAATTGGCTCCTCGAAGGCGGAAGGTCGACTTGTTCGCCCGTTTCGTCCAAACATCGTTGACATTTCGACGCAAAAACCTGCGCAGGCAATAACGCTATTTTCCTGCTGTGAAAACAACCGCATCAAAAATCCGTCATTCAACATGCGTGTACTCCTACGCATATCTTCACGGAACTCCTTTCGATGGAAACGTGCTGCTTCGTGGCAACGCGTCGCGCACTGTCAGCCTCCCAAGATGTTTTACCTTCGTGTTTGACCATAGGCAATGGCGCAAACTAACAAAAACAATAAATACTTTTTTTTTCATTTTTTTATTAGAGTTGTTACGACTTTGCTATTCTTTTTCGAAGAGACTACGAAGATATGCGAACAGCGTAAGTTTGTTCCTGGAATTCGAGTCCAATTTGCATGAGCGAACACTTCAATAGGTGCGCCCCTTTCATTTATTATTATTGGTTCGATATATCTTACATAAAAAGAAGGTCTTATATAGTGCTTTTTTGTTTTTCTACTTGAGACAAAATTCACACTTGTTTGCCTCCTAAACTGTACCACAAAAAAACGCAAAACAACATTCGCAATAGCATTTATTTACTCTTCTTATGCGATTAAGTTAGCCACGTCAAAAAGAAAAAAAAAAACTTTTCTTTTTCAAAGCAGTTCAACAAAAAATAAATAAAAAAACAATTCAAAGTGATCCTTTACAGCAGGGCTAGTTTTGTGATGCCACCTGCACGTTCCTTGTCACGAAAATGAACGGTGGATCAACAGGAAAAGCTTTTAGCAAGATTGGCACAACGTGGATCGATGACCGGCCTCAAATATTTAATGGTGCGCAAATGGTTTTTTTGTGTGTCTCTTTCGAAACTACCGCGCCTTGTGTATACTTGGCCTTTTTTAACGCAAAAATAGAGGCTGAAATCTACCTGGTTGAAAGATTTATGATAGCAACCTTCTAGAACAAAATAAAAAAGGCTTTCTCCGCAATGCCTTCAAAAACAAACTTTTAAAAGATTAGCTGAAGCTTCGGAACAAGATCAGCCGCTTGAGCACGGGTCACTAACTGCCTTTCTAAAAAGATACACTTTCGTAAGTACGTTTTTTTGAAGCTGCACCGGCTGCTAGAAGTTCTAAAGCTTGTTGTGTCTATATGAAAACTGACTTTGCCTTCAGTCGTACGCCTTCAGAAGCAACCCAGCTCTATGCAGGAGGCAATTACGTTCAAAATTTGGCCTGCAACTGACAGTGTCCTAGTACTTTTAAATGGATCCGCGGTTAACGAATCTATCACTTCGGCCTGCCACTCGTACATACAATTAAGGCACACCGGGTGTTACTTAGACTTGTCATAAAATTGCTCAACAACACACAGGTCTTCCGTGATTTGAGCGCCTTTTACTAGTGCCCTTGGGATCGTTCCCGCACAGGCACGAAGGAAGACAGCTGCAACCATCAAGCGATATCTTTGGCAGAACGACAACTCAACGGATGTCCTCAAAAGAGATTTCTTGAACCTCCCACCTGCCGTCTCATGTGCGTCTTGTATTTCAGGGGAGCCATACCTCTCTTCCAAAATATCCCCCCCCCCCCCCTTGCGGGTTACTGCCAAGTTTCGCAAATCATAGAAACAAAAATCGAGTTTGCGGAAGGTGCTGAGGATACCGGTCGCATTGACGCGTTCAACAGCAGCTCGGCCCTTCAGGAGTGATGCATTAGAGGAGGCAATTTCTGTTAGAATCTTGGCATAGAATACAATGGACAAAACAAAACCCGGACTAGTAGGCCAAAACGATAGCATGTACATATATATACAAACTTTTGTGCGTCGATAACAGAGGACCTGAATGGTGGGAGAAAAAACGACATTGAAGTAACTTACTTGATCGCGAGGAGAGGTATCGCCTTATAACTCCTACAGCAGTGTTGAGGCGTCCGGTTTGTCGGTCGGTTTTCGCCACTTGTAAGCTGAATTTCAGTCTCCAGATTCCAAAGAAAACGATAAGACCACGTAAACAGCATTACGTACATTCGCTTGCATACAACTCATAAAGAAACTCTCGAAGTTATTGACCTAAAAAATTCACGAAGAAAATCATAACACGTGCATTATTTTTACTCGACTAGAAGACACTTGGATGCACGGTTTTTTGGAGTGGTATTCACTTTGTCGTGTTTGAGTTATCAAAAACATTCGCGTGTTCTAGTCTTTTTTTGGTAACGAAAAGACATAACGCTCGAAGCGTCTCTGTGAATGCTAGTTAGTACTAGCAAACCAGACCTGTCCAGGTAGCACGGCTCACCGGGCAAAAATTGTTTTTCGTATTGGAATTTAGGTTATGAAAAATCCGGAAGGAGCCAAGATAGATAAAATATTTATCTTCTGTCACCAGACTCTGGAAATATTTGCCCTAATTCGCGAACAAGTTCCAGATTCAGGCTTCACTACTGGTTCTCAGGTTTATGCGCGGCATCTTCATGCGAAGTTTGGCACTTTGGCAGTTATGTGGTGATCCAAGAAAGAGCCATAGAAACGCCAAATAAAAGTACTTCGGCTATAACTAACAATGTCTTGGACCGAAACCGCATTAGAACTAAGTTAGGGTCCTAGGATGCCCAAACGTTTGCCAAGTTAGGCGTTTCTCTGGGCACTGATTGCCTTTGTCTGCTTAATTTAAGGATGGATTAAATATATTCATTCCGCGGCCAACGGTTCTCCCATCTTCGCCAAGTATACAAACAAGAAAGCAACATGTGGCCGCCTTCGCACACTACAACGCTCATCGGCCACCTCTGCACGTTGAACCCTACATATAATACACGCCACTCCACATCAGCGGCATCTAAACGCCACCCACATCAACGTCGAGCTCCCGTCATTAGCGCGAACGAGTACTACCTTTCCATGCGCGATGCCGCGGTTATCTTAACGGCGACTGTACTCGGGGCCGCTACGAGTTTCCAAGCACGTGCCCACACGTTGGAACGGATTCTTCGGGTCGTCCAAGTTCGCTCTCGCGGACAGGCTGGATACGTTTTGCATCGGCGAAGGAGGGATCCATTTGCATAACCGCTACGTGCTCCGAGACACTAGGATCCGCTGAGGGGAGGGATTTTCCCCGCGCAGACAGCGCCAAAGAAAGGCGCGATTACGCTCGAGACGATCGCGATTTTTATTCCAAGAAGACTGCCGACTGCCGACTCCCGGATATGGGTGCCCGGAAAAAAAGTGAGACGAACGATTTAGTGGGCGCGAGTGGTGTTTCTGATAGCCGTCGTGGATTAGGCAAACGAATCTATGCTCAGCTGAGGCCAAAATCTGCTCCGAAACGCGGCAAAAAAAAATAAAAATAGACACCTTTTTATTTTACTGTGGTTAAGAGCCTATTTAAGCATAAGAGACGTTTTTATAAGTTGTTTTTCCAGCAATTCTTTTAGCATCACGTTCGTGACTTTCATAACTGAAGATTTTTCAATTTTGTTTTTCCCGGAGAACTCACAAGCGCAACTTCTGATAATAGTATTTAAATATCTATTATTTTCCTTGTTTTGCCTGTATTTCAAATTGCGTTTGAAATAACCTAGCTTTTATTTAGTTCAAGCGTAAGTGTCATTCGGTAATATAGTCGAGCAAAAAATTATATTCATATTCTTAGTCAATTCTACACTACAATGAAATATTTGAGTAGACATTTAGGAAAGTAATGGCCACATTACATGCAAACTACATGGTGCATGAATGCGATATACGTGGCTGAGGAATTTTCACTTCAAGATTCTATATTCGATTAGATTCACCCAAAAATCTAACTAATCGAATTGATTCAACTAGATTTTTACGAAGTCGGAAACAGAGGGGCGGTCAGTTACTAACGGCTTTGTACTCTTCAAGTGTATCTGTTACAGCTGGTATACTATTGGAAAAATGCTGGATAGACATGCATGCTGTCTATAAGTACAAAAAGAATCGTATCTTTTATATATTCGATCGATATTTAATTTGCGCCTAAAGCATACAGATTTCTTTCTCTGTTTCTAAAAATTCATGACGTAAGCCTCTTCACACATGAAATAAACATTGTCGATAACAAATCTATCTGCTTCTGGTTTACACTTACGTGCATTCCACACGTCAGACAGCAATCACGATCTTTCGATTTGCTATTCAAAACTGGAATAAAAATTATTTTCTCTCCTTCAACGTCAAGTTGATTGTCAATTTGACAATCAAATTTATTGCATGGTGCTACAAAGAAAAAAAAAAACACCGACTCGCTCTAAAGCTATTCGCCATAGACTCACACAAAACATTATCGAAGGCATGAATTTATCCTTGCAAATTCGGCTATAAAAATATATAAATTTAAAAGCAAGGGAAGACCAGTTCCTATCCCACCAAGAATCTCCCAGATATCGTTGAGCCGGGGGTGCCGAAAACCAGTCTTCCAAACTGCGGGCAACACGGCCGCACTGCTCATCTTCGCGTGGTCACCTATCAGACTAGACAAAACCAGAAAGGAATCAACACAAGGCGTCCACATTATGTACGAGAGCGGATCGATGTTCATAAATTCCAAGGTTGCGCACCGATGGACCCGTCGGTAGAACTACCACGACGTCGTTTCTCCGTGATGGAACCAGTGTGCCGACGGGCGACGCCGGTTGACTGGCTCCACGCATCAGTCAGATTGGAACAGCGATCGGGGCTGGGGCTCCGGCGATGGAACGCGGGACGGTTGACGATGTTCCGAGTGGCGCTTGGCTCACGTACAATGTTTCCTCAAAAATGTTTTATACATAGCGGACGAGGCACCGGGTGGGAATATTATTCCTTTTTTTTTTCGTTATCCTCTTTTCTCTTTTTTCTTTTTCTTTTTGACTCCGCTAATATATAGTTTCGATTAAGAAACATTAGTTGTTAGTCAGCACTGTGTCTGTCTTTTTCTTCAGCTGATCCCTCGTTCTTTGAGCTGTTTCTAATTTCAAAATAGGCATTATCCACGAAATGTTAAAAGAAAAAAAAAACAGAATGGAATGTGTTTTTATGTACTATACGCTTAACGTAGACTATAGTATGGACATTACGGTACTTTTTCTCCCGAAGTGGGGTCGACATTAGGCGGGCGAACGCCGGACCTGCCTTTCACTTAAATTTAGTTTCTTCTCACGTGTAGTGCTAGCGTGTGTAAATGACCTATTAGTTTATATTGGCTGTGTTATAAAGGAAACCTCTTATTTTTATATAGTCTTCATAACCAATTTTGATAGGTGTTTTTCCAGCAGCAAAAAACTTCGTTCCGATACGCCCGAAGAAGACAAATCTAAATTTTAGGATTGCGGGCTCTGAGACGCAAGCGCTCTCTAAACTACGACTTAGAAATCAAGTCCAGCGCGTCGCGAGGAATTTATTTTGTACCCGACGCCGTCACCCACTCACCCTGCTCCAAGCTCAAGCAAACTTCAACATAATTAGGCACATAGTGCCGCTCAGGCGAATGTCAAACGCAGATTTAATATGAAAGGGCTCTTCTATGCAGCGGCGACAAAGGGGGTAGTGACCTCTGCTTCGTTTACAAAAGCATTAACGTCCCCCGAAGAGTAATTAATCTCTGTATATTTGATTCTTGACACGAGGAACGCGAGTCGCTCCCTATCTAGAGATAGGCACGTCTCCTGGTCTAGCTCTTTCTCCAACATCTCTATGTCTTGAAGCAAAAAGAACATGAAGCAAACTTGACAGCAACAAAAACACTTCGTAAGATTTATAGTGTGGAAGCAATTAAACGCAGCGGTCTGTTAATAAAAGTGCTTTGGTGACAAGAGGCACGTTTTGGGGGATGCCGATGTCCTTCATTGCATCGTGCTCTAGCGCGTTAGTTTTGTCTCGTTGGTATGTTGTTTGTTGGCGCCACGTGGGGGACGGTGAGGACATTTACACTGGCCAAATATTGCTATTCTCAGCGCGTTTTATTGAGCAGTACATGCCGGCACCAAAACTTTATGGCTGTGAATGGAACCGCCCGAAGGCATTTAAAGGCGAGTTATGTCACACAAGATAAAAAAGATTTTGTCTGTTCAGATGGTACAGGATATATTGAATTAATTGCCTGCTGAAGAGGGTTTTGATTTTTCCCTTTCGCTTCTACAATAACTGACGCATGGATGACGTGATATTTGTTATTGCATGCTTTGGGATTCATTGCCCAGGTGCGTGCAGCCGTCTCTCGTTTGGACGGTCGTGGTTGGGACTGGACTGAACCGGACGGGTTTCGTGAGGCTGATGCGCGGTTTCCGCCGTTATTTTTCCCTCCGTTTGTTTGTGTCTTACATCCACCCTCTCTCTTAAAAGAAAGAAAGGGTATTCTTGCACTCTTCCAATGACACGCCGCGGAAGCGGGAAAGGAAAGGATCGAGTGGCCGCGTCGGGGCACAACGTACGCGACAACGTGAAAGCGAAACGCAGCGACGACGCCGTTTGCACGAAACTACGAACAACCGCGAGGAAAAATTGGGTCTTCGAAGACAGTTTGGGTCTTCGAAGACAAAAGTTGTATCCGAGAACAGCGACGCCCGGAAAAACAGACTAGCTGTCCGAACACAACACTATTCGGACCTTTGAGAGGTTGGAATTTCCATCTTTCACTAAGTCAGAACGACAAAACTAAATGTTAACGCATTTTGTCGAGAGTAAGCGTGGCGACAGCAGCGATTTCGCCATAATTGTTTTGGACCACAATCACACCAAATATTTTATTAGATTATTTTAATTATGGTGATTTTTTTAAATATTGTTTTCTCTAATCGATGTCTTGCTGTATTTGATAGAAACTTTAATGTATCGCAATATTTTATATAAAAGTTAAGACTCCTCATTCAGTTTGTAGATCTTTTTTTTTTACATCCATGTCTCATTAGTTGTTGACATAGTAGTACTAGAAAACTTTTATTTAGACCGCTCTATGGGGATGGAGAGAGGGGAATGAGTGGATGGCGTCAAGGTCTGGACTCGCGATAGGAGGGAGAGGGGAAGGGGGTTTCTGCAGGGTGTTTTCGAAACGCGGAGCAAATTGCTCCTTCGAAAACTGCGCATCGCATATAATAAAAGGTTGATGCCGTGCGGTCTTTGCCAAAAACCACACTAACAAAAAATATTAACATTCTGCATAATTTAGCAATTAATTAACCTTTCAATAAATACAATTTTAAATAGTAATTAAAAAAAAGCACGGTTTCAAATAGAAACTTGATGTATACCATCGAAAATATACTGAATCCATCCACTTCGCATTATAATAAGGCAAGCGTAGCATTTCTAAAGCGTTCCAAAAAAATGCTCAATTTGGGCGCCTTTTGTATGGGGTTCGGTTTCTTACCGAAGCGCATGACCGGGACGAAAATCCCGCTCCCTTCGGCCAAGACGCGCAACAAATATGCGTCACCATTCCTCGCACGTAAAATAGTTAACATAAGAACGCCTCCGAAGTGCTACACGAGTTTTACCTTTTCGACGTCGATGGAAGTGTGAAGACGCACCCTTATGCGCGATACGTAGTAGCGTATGCACATTGAGCGTTTTGGTCACGTAAGGGCGGGGGGGGGGGGGGGGCGTAATTGCTGGCACGGAGATGCGCTCCGCTAAGAAACAAAAACCGAGAAAGGCGTCTAAATTGAGCATTTTTTCGCAACGCCGTAGAATGCTGCGCGTGCATATATTGCTGTAAATCTGGATGGATTTAGTAGATTTGGATGATACGCGTCAAGTTTGCCCCTAAACCGGCACATTAAAAGTTAACAATTCAAAGGACATTACTCAAAAACTATGTAATTATACAGGACGCTAATTATTTCTCTTGATGTGCCCGTTTGCACAGACCACTAAAGCATCAATCTTTTTTCTCTAACGCGTAAATTTCGGAAGAGCGATTTGGCCCGCGTTTTCAGAAACAACTTGTATAGGCACATCTGAGCCTCCTCTTTCAATAAAATTTATAAGAGTGCGTAAAGTTTTACACTGTTTTCTGGACAGCCTGGAAGAAAGAGCCATTCCTCCATGGAAGTCAACTTGTTCGTAAGGTTCTTCTTTCTTGTTTTCTCAGGTCCTTTCCAGCCCCGTAATAGTGGATCTAGGTAGACCACATGATGGGGCTCCTTGCAGTAGATGGATATCGGTGGTTTTCGCGCTTTTTCCTACGCTTCTCTTTTGTACCGCGTGAAGGCGGTATTTGTTCTAACGCGCCTCAATAACATACTGGAATAAGCATCGTGGCAGTGGGTCGGAGTTGGGTGGAAGGGGCTCCCTCAGTACGTTGTGGGACGAGAGTTTGATTTGTTTTTGGCTTCGTCGGGCTTGGTTGGGTTTTTTTGTTTACTTCGTCTTTGTTTTCGTCATCTTCGGGTGACGAAGCCGCGTGGCCGTGATCATGGAGGTTACTATGGACTTGTTAACATGCATAGACACCACTAGAGACAAACAATTTTGTACGAACTGGAAAAATACTGCCACTCTTGTCACGTTATTATAAACGACTAATGTGTGTGTTTATAACACTGAAGCATAAAGGCATCGGTTCTTCTTTCCGGCTACTCAACTTGTTTTCTGCTTCATTTGCTCTTCCACACTGATGTCCCTTTAAACGAATTGAACGAAGTAGCTTTGAAACACCCACTATTCTACTATCGCGCAGCTAATTTACTAGTCGCTGCATTCCCTTCATTGGTTATACTCAAACATTCTTGGTATATGCCAAAATTGCCATTCTCCTTTGTATACGCCGAAATATATGGTATATGCCTGAATTTCAAATGGTTAGAAAATATATTTTGGGGTGCTAGTCCGGGTGTACGAAGTAAGGTAAGTATCTTCACGAATGTTTACGCAACCCACCAGGAGTTTCAGAAATGCCTAACATTTGTACCTCACTAGAGAAACCAGCTCGCAAAAAGACGCGCCTTCTCCTCGCTCTAAAAGCACCATTATTAACAAGAAGTTATTTTGTAATGAAATAACAGACACAAATAATTATTTTTTAAATATATTTTCCACGTGAACGCTGCAATATTAACCGGACCAAGTTCACCTCGTCTTCCCACGAGAAGCCTTAAATATCCAAGAACTTTTGCGTTAAACTATGCAACCGCTCTTTCAGTCCTCTATGGCAGGCCGCCTTACAGACCGGAGTCGCTGACAACTTAACAAACACGAAGGGTTCCAAGCATTATATTATCGCTCCGAATCCACCGAGATTGCAGCGTCAGTCGACGAGAGCGCCAATAAACGAATCTCGAAGAAAGAAACGTAAACATAAAAAAACCATACCCTTCGTTTCTTGTGTTGTCACTGACTACGGTTTGCAAACCTCCGAAGCGTCCGTCCCTGATTTTGATACATGCGCCATGACTTCGATACTTTATTGGGAATCATTGACCGTTTTTCGCCTGTCTGATATAGAAATCGCTTCAACTCAAACATAGGCCTTCTAAAATCAGTGCACGCTCCCCCTTTTCCCGTTTCCCCTTTAGATCAGTTATCACTAAAAGATGTATATCTTAGCAGGGATCAAACAGGACAGTATTGAGGTTTAGGGAACCGTTTTTGCACACGCGATACGGTACGATGGGACGAACTGCACATGTGCGAGTCCTCTGCGGTAGCGTACGCCCGGTGCGTACCGGAGTGCCCATCGTGCCGAATCGGATGTGCAAAAAGTGTTCCCTAGAACTCTCTTTTGAAGAATTTAAGGGAACAGTTTTTGCACAAACGACAGATATGGTCGGCTCTAGGGTATAGACTGCGCATGCGGAAAGTCACTGCTGCCTTACCCTGTTCCAGTGTCCGAACCGTAAGCTGTGATCGTCTGGTCAAAGCGGCTGACACCAGAAGCTTCTCGGCTATTTTAAGAAGAGCTGTTTTGGTCTGGGAAGAGGCTAGCCGAAGCATCAAAGGTGAGTGAAAGCATTCGTGGTTGTGCTTGGAAGACATGTGATGGTGGTGGTGAGAAAATCAATTCGAGTTCACGACAAACAAAAAGAAACAAAAAAAAACGTGAAAAAGACTATAATGCTTTCTTCGAATAATATTTTTAGTTTGTCTCATTTTGCAGAAATGTGCTATAACAAAGACCGCAATGAAGAAGAAAAAAAAGGTGGCACAGCTCAGTTGGTTGAAGCGTCGCTTTGCAATTTCGATGAAGGCGCCGACGACACTGGTTTAAACCATGTCCGATGACGCAGCCGTCGGTGGTTTTGCTCCGGTATTTGCTGCGCGGAATGAAGATGAGCTACGTCGTTTCAATAGACGTGAAGTTGGCGTAGCACATCCACTTCATCCATCGACCCGAAGTTGAACTTCCTATAGTCTCGCCGGCAACAATATTCTCCTTTTTGGGGTAACCAAGTCAAATAAAATAACTTTTTTAAAGTTTTTTCTCCAAATGAAGCTACTTCGAACTCATTGTCAAAAACTTCCCGGAAGATCGTCTGCTCCTTTAGCAGATGATCTGTTTAGTCATGGTGAGGATGCAGCCGTAATATTGCGCGCTTCCATTCTAGTAAAACGAGACAAAATATAGTGAGCTACATAAATTTGACTTCAGGCAATCTTTGAAAAAGGAAAAATTTTTTCTTGAGTTATGTGAAAGCACAAAACAACCCCCCCACTTTCCCCCATAAAAACAAAAGTCCCCTTTCTACTTATGTTCCAACGCCATTGCGAATTTCCGTTGCAGGGGGCGCGACCTGCACCCACCGTCAGCAGACGCGGTTCTCTAAAAGCCGTTTTATGGAGAACGATCGCTCTGACCTCCCGGTCCAAGGTACCGATCGTTTAGTCTATCGACCATGTTTTAGTCCGGTCCCCTAGAACACTCTTAATACCTCTGCTAAGCACTATATCAATGTAATATGTGTCTCAAATAGCGGCCAGCTTCTTTAAATCGACCGCAAAAATCGGTTTCTTAACCTATCGCACTACGATATTATGCAGCCTTGCCCACAGGTGGTGAATTTTTCACTAAAATTTACAAAGAGCGAACTTACCTAAGAAACCGATTTTCGCGGTCGATTCAACGAGCCTGGCCGGCATTTTAGACACCCTGTAGTACAAGATAAAAAAGCCTCACATTTTTGCATGTTCTGCTCAAAATCTCGCGCCAGCGGCAATAGCGTCGTTTGAATTCGTCGACGCTTGACCAAAGTGAGCTTTCTTCCGCTGCCGAACCACACTAAGTTTCGGTCTTGGGGGCCCATTGTATTTAATCAATCGGTTGCCCGACGTACCGCTTTTGTGACGCGAGGGTTGCGTTGGTTTGGCAGGGAGACAACATTCATCTTTGCGCCTCTGTCGTTGGAGCCGCCACCCTTCAGATGCCGGCACACAAAAGGCATTGTTGCCTTCTGCCCCTAAAGGCTGGCACCTTACATATGCATTTGACTGTGACCGATTGCGTTGCGACCTCTTGTGACAGATAAGGACAATAGGACGCACCCCAGATCAGTGGAAAACACTGGCAGACTGACGCCATTTATCGGGTGACCCCGCAACTGTATATAACTGAATTGAAGGCTTCTGCAGTATTTTCCTTGTCACATCTACGTTTTATTTATCATAAGTGACCACTTATAAAAGTGTCCGAAAGAAATTGAAGCCCACGTTGAAAAAATGATGGGTAAATAAATAGGAAATAAAAACAAATCGGAAATGCTCCCGGGTTATCCGATAGATGGCACTAGTGTGGGCTCTCGTCGTAATTGTTCGCAACAAAGTCAAACGAAATTCGTCACAGTCAAACGCAAATGCAAGAACCAGCCTTAAGAGTCACAAACAAGCCTGCGTGTAACTTTCTGATCGTCTGTAAAAAGGCAGTAAACGGAGGTATCCTAACCTTTTTTTTTAAATAAAATAAATATAGTAGTTTTTTTTTCTGCAATAATAATAGTAAAGCACAGAAAAGTAGCAAGAAAAAATATACATTGCTGTTAAAAATCTACAACATAGTTTCGACGTATGCTGGACCTGTAATTCAGGAACTATATATTTATTATGAATACAGCGTTGTTTGTATAGATGAATTTTTTTTTTATTTTTGGAGGTGGTTCGACAGGTGCTGTCCGGTACCGGCGCAGGGCTACGTGGATGGCCTAGAATACCGGTGGTGGCGATGTCTCGCCCTGTCAATGTCGGGAAAGAAACGGCAGCCGCTGCTGCAGGACGTCGTCGTGGACAGGAAGTAGACTTCGGGTTTATCCGCGAAGGCGACCCGGTTACGGAGGGGGCCACGTCCTCGCGGGACCCGCCGAGCTAGGCGAGGAAAGACACCAGTGACTGTCGACTTGTTTAATCCAAATCCCAGGGTCAACTGTTCCAAAGCAATACTAGCGCGAGCACAGCACGCACACTGCGAGTTGGGCACGAGCTTCTCTCGTTCAGAATGTGTGCCCGAGCGACTGCTAAAATCAGAATCTTACATTAAACTGAAACAATTCACCTTAGTTTTTGTTATATATTTTGCAATGCCAGTCACCAAAAAAATTCCAGAAATATATGTATTGTTTATCACCTCAACTCGAGCCAGAACAAGCGGTCAGGCTGCCTCTGCAAAGTCATGAAACTTACTCCTTTATGATATGATAGATGATTAAGACAGAACTAGTGAATGGCTAATTGCTCGTTCACAAAACATCGTTATCTTTTTCTTAGAGTACGTATAAGTCACCGAAACTTTAGTGTCTGGAATGTCGGGTGCCTGGTTTTCTCCTTGAACTGGTAGCCACGCCTAATATGAAGCACCGATGTTCAGTGACGTGTGGCGTAAGCTGACGGAAACTTTTGTGACGTAACGTAAAGTAAGAAAAGGGGGCCAAGTGAACGAGGCTTAAGTCGGAATATTAAGCCAATCGCCTTCTTCATGTTGCACTCTCGCATGAAACTCAGACGAATTCTCAACTTTTTCCTTCCTAAGACTGTCACCTATCACTTGTGTACTTCCAAACTATATTAAAATTTAAAAACAACTGCAATTTTCTGTGTTAAAATTTTTGCAATAAATTTTATTTTGTTAATTTTCTCTTCAAGTTTTCTTCTGTTTGTTGTCAAAAAGACCAGCCATACGCTTCATTTTTTAGCGCTAGCACTGTAACTCCAGAAAAAAATAAAATATAAACACAAGTTCTATTTGTAGTTTTTGCGTGTCGATACAAAAAAATGGGACTAGAAGCTTGGGTTATTTTACGGTTCATGGCATAGCTTTTTTCAGAACAAATTGAGAAGTGCGAACGCAGCTAAAGCTTCAAACTCGGTATTTCACGGTTCATGGGAACTGCCATGGCATTTTAGCGATCAAGCTAGCGAGAGATACAATTACACGTGCTTACCTCTCTCTTTTTAGTTGTTGACCTTAAGATCCTAGCGAAAGGGGAGCTAGTTAGCGATATACATGATGTTGTAGTTCAAAAATAAGAGCAAGTTTGAGATCAAAGCCTGGATTCTTCTACTCCCGCGAGTAGGCGAAGAACCTTCAAAAGGAAAGTAGAAACCGTTCTTGCCATTACTGTTTGATGGCCTTATAGTGTGGCCTTCATTGTGTTAAAAAAAAAACATACTATAGAATAAAGACGAATATATCGGTTTTGTCATTCGAACAAAAATAATGGGTTTTCAATGCGCCCACGTGCAGGAATAACGACCTTCTAAATGAAGATGAAATCGATTCGTTGCGTATAATATTCGTAAAGTAAAGCATGACTGAACCTTATTATAATCAAACAACTACATATAAAAAAGACAATGTCGAATTTCCGGTACACATAGTTCAAAATTGATAGAACACTCGTGAAATATTGGTATGCTCAGGACAAATGTGCTCGGCAACTATAAGCAGAAAAGAGTTTGTTCCGGAGACCAAACGAGCTCTGGCGATTTGTTAAACAGCATACGAAGGACCGATTGAACGATATATTATTGCGGAAAGGAAATGTGATATTTGTCTCCTCTCCTCGAGAAGTAGCATATACTTTCGCAGATCACTTTCGTGTGTGTTTTTTCACAAATATTCTTCAAGGCACTTCCTCGTCCGATAATTTTGATGTACAGGACTGTCCTAATATCCAGATTGTAGATACAGTTGAAGTGTTAGAAGCGATAAAGAAACTAAAATCAAAGTCTATCGGCAGGCTTTGACCGCATACCTTGTTTCATCGTAAAGGGCTGTGGCGAATTATTTCCGACGGTTCATGACATTTCACGCTTTTTTTGCGTCTGGCTGCCTTTCTGTCATCTTGTAAAACGTCGATCGTAGTGAATGGGCATAAAAGCGGGGATGCGTGTGCGCTCAACAACTATTAAGCAGTTTCGATGCTATGTTCATTTTGAAAGGTTTTTGAAATTTTTATTCATACCCATCTGTCTCACTACTTCCGACATAAGATAAGTACTCTTCAGCATGGCTTCTTGAAAGGTCGTTCTGTAAAGAAACTAACTTTGTTCTTACCTTCATTACTTTGTGTCACTCTTTTACACCCATGGTCAAGTTGACACAGTATATTTAGCCATGTCAAAGGTTTTCAACAAGGTAAACCATAAGCCTCTTCTATAAAACGTTCTTTGCATAATGTTCGCTCTATGAATATTATATGGTTTCAGTCTTTTCTACCAAATCGCAAAAGCAGTGCACGAATTTTGAACAGCCTCTCAGAACCTCTTATTCCCTCGTCCGGTGTCTTCCAGGTATCAAATTTGGGACCACTATTGTTTTGTGTTTTTTTTTTAATAATATTATTGAATTGAGCATTAAAATTCTAAGTTGTTGTTATTCGTTGATAATTTGAAGCTGTCTTTACACATAGGGTCACTCACTGACAGTACATATTTACAAGGCCAATGGGTCACGTGTGCATGAATGGTGTTAATCAAATCACTTTATGATCAATCCTGCTAAAACTAAAGATTTATAAATGTGTAGAACACGGCAACCGATTTCTATCTACTACGTTCTCGCTACAACTCGTATTTTACGCGTCATCACAGTTTATGACCTTTGTGTTTGTTTTGATCGCCATCTTTTTCCTTTCATGTATCCCAGATTGGTAGCTCTGCTTTTAAACTTTTGTTTGTGATTTACGGCTTGACGAAGGAGTTCATAGATCCCGTGCGTGTTATTCGTCTTTTTGTAGGCTCATTCGTTCAAGGATTGATTCCGCCAGTGTCGTTTGGAACGATCTTACATTATTCAAATCAGAACAACTTGAAACTTTTTAGATGTTCATTCGTATAATTTATTATTTGTATTTCTATAGAATGTGTAGTTAAAATTTTGCCTACATTCTGAAAAATCTTAAGTTACAATCTTTTTCAACCAGAAGAGTTGTGTGAGACGTATTGGTTTTAATCGAATGATTCACGGTCAACTTGATTGCGCTATGTTATGTTATGTGTATGTCCACTCACCTATTTGTGTTAGTAGACATGCCTCTCCATTTTATAATTTTCATCAGGAGAAGGTATGTCCCGTTGCTCGGACGCAACTTACATTTGATGACTTCTCCACTAACGCTGTGGATATTTTTGTTAATTACAAATATTTTAAGCGTGAAGTTGTCTCTCTTGTACGCAACGCTACCATATTGTCTATAAACCGTTCCTATAAGGTTCTGTGCGTAAATATATGCATGTAGTTATGAATGTATAGACCTTTGTGAGTGTATTGTGTTTTGTTGTTATGTGCCTCATACAAATACTTTGGTCGTTTTGAGGGACGAAGAACCAAAATAAAAACCTCCACATTAGATCGAGATGTCAAGGGGACGTAAGATTCCATAATACTGTACAGAAGTGCATTTTAGAGCCAAAAAGCAAAGATGAAGTCAAGAACGGTGACAATACAAGTTGACGTTCTTCCCTCTGTCCTTCTTTCTTAGCACTTAAATGCACGCAATGAACCAACTAGCCCAACTCCGCTTTTTGTTGCGGTACACAATGTTTTTACGTGGCTTCTCCGAAGTTTTTACAGTAAAATAAGTTTTAAGCTAAAACAATTTTTTGTTTAACCACCCCCGCAAAAAATTGAATACAACAAGAACAAATTTTGGGAACTCAATCGCTCTCTTATAAACTGCTAAATGAGATAAACTAAACGTTTCGTGTGAACAGTTTGACACGAGAAGATCAATTTGCTAAAAAAATATGTCAATTGGTATTTGTTTGTTTGTTTTTTTCTTTATTTAACTCTGGAGAGTTGGGTCACTGTGATTCAGGCGTTACGCCCATACCGAAAGGTTTACAGTGCCTCTTGAGCAGAGAGGGGAAGGAAATTAAATATACCAAACAAAGGGGGGAGTCACCGGCTACATTAATGTTACATGAGTCATGCACTCAATTGTTCCGCAGGTAGCTTACGACGTTTTTGGTGAACGTGCGAAATGGAGGTCTGGCCATTCGGTGCTGGGTGGGTGATTGACGTGGGAAGGGACCTCCAGAGTCGTACCGCGCGGGGGCCGAAAGAGTGGGAATGACGGAGGGTGCGGGTTAACAGGGGCTGTAGGCCGCCGGAACGAGTACGCCGCAAAGAGGAAGCGAAGGGAAGCGTGGAGTTCGGTAAGCAGAGAGTGGTCAGGAGACGTGCTGTCGCAACTTGACGTCGCAGTTGAAGTTGGTCCCTGCCGACCAGTCGGAGGAGCGCACTGGTGCGCAGCTCCTGGTAGGGCGGTGTTGATTGCCCGAGCTGGCGTCTTACAATGTGGTAGGCGGCACGACGTTGCACTGACTCAAGTGAGGCAATGAGTTGCGCTGGCGATGGGTCCCAGATTGAGCTGCAGTATTCCAAGACGGGAAGAACCAGTGCTGTAAACAGCGATCTTGGCACGCTGGGGCAGGCTCCTTTGGACGAACGAATGACGAAGGCAAGAAGTCGCTTTGCCTTGGAGACGACGTCCTGGATGTGGCGACGGAAATCAAGACGGTGGTCGATTGTGACGCCTAAGAGGCGGATATGCGTCGCTCTCGGGATTTCGGCGCCATTCAGGAACAAGGCTGTCTGGCTTGGGGGCTGACGCGAACTGGTAATGTGCATTGAAACGCACTTGGATAGATTCAGTGAGCGTTTGTTGGTTAGGGACCAGAGATGAATGCTGTCTAAGTCGGCTTGGATGCGTTAATAGTCTGAAGGAGATGCGGCTGGGTTAATGAGGGTCAGATCGTCGGCGTACAGAAGAGGGGTAGAAAGAAGGGATGAGGTGACATCGTTGATTAGGATGTTGAATAGGGTTGGTCCGAGTATACTGCCTTGGGGAACTCCACGGCAAACAGGGAATGTGGAGGAGCGAGCATTTTGGTGCACAACGTATTGGCTACGCCCTGTGATAAAGTTTTTTAGCCAGGTGTAGAGGGGGCCGGAGATTCCCATCTTTTGTAGCTTGGGTAGGAGCAAGTCGTGGTCAATGCTGTCGAAGGCTTTCTTGAAATCAAGTTGGACGATTTCGCATGGGGTTCGGCCGTCAAGACTGGCACTCAATGTATGGGTATTGGTATTACTTATGTTTCCTACATTATACCTGCAGCAGAATAAATGCATATGTCAGAAAATTCGCTAGGGGAATTCTCGCAACATTTCTCATTCCTAAAGCCTCCGATGGCCGACGTCCTCCACTTGACAATCTCGAATCTACCTATTTGTTTTAAAATTAAAATTAACTGTCGGGCTAGAATTAGAATTTAAAATATGCCAAAGCTAAGAAATAGTATGAAAAGATACGAGTATCATCGGAAGAAGTAAGCTTTAAGTGACTATTTAAAACGTACAGCGAAACAGACTTGACGGAAGAAAGGAGAGAAGCAAACGCTGAACTTACAACTTTAAGAGACGATAAAGTTCAACGCACTTCGCAACACTTCTCCTCTTGGATCCCAGCAGGACACTTGAAAACACTTTATAAAACCGGTGTGCACTCCACCATAGCTAACAATAATTCAAGTTTTTACTTCACTTACAAAGTTTTATGTCTGATATTCGAAGTAAAATAAAAAAGAAAAAACGTCCCCGGATCCAGCGAGGCACCAGAAAAAGCAGCGGTCTGGAACACCTAATTGGGTTATCGGATAAGATTTCCCTCTCTTTCAAACGCACCGTCCTCTCTATAATGTCGCTTTCCTTCACAGCTTACAGAAAACAACGTCAAAACTCGGAGAACTTGTATCGATAATAACTATTCTCGGTTTGCCATCACTGTTCAGAACTCGCTTCACTTCGCTCCAATGATTTCGCGAGAAGACAACAACAACAACAACAACAACAGCAAAGATTGTAACGCCAGAGAGCGCCGACTTTCGTACCAGAAGCCAGCGTGACGAGAGTTTGTCTGCGAAAGACCCTCTCCAGTTTAATGATGATCTACATGGTCGAGACACTTCCATACTCCTCCTTTCTTTATATTAGTGATGTTAATGTTTTTTTTTTTATAATTACTCGCTTGCTCTTTTATTTTATATTTTGTTCACTTGTGACTTCCTCCACTATCCCCAAAATTTGTTGCTTTCATTAAATTCAATAAACCGTGAGCTGGATGTTTTAAGGAAAAGCTGAGAAGGTTTACCACGCTCACTGTGTTTTGCACCGGACAAGTCACTTGATATAAAATATTTTGTTTTCCAGCTTTTCTATGGACCCGATTCGAAAGAAGTGAAAAACAATATTCACGCCGGAACAGCAACAAAAATAAGTTTGATGGCGCGAATTTTTGTTAACATTTGAAGCTTAATATTGAGACAAAGATTTTCCCACCAGACGCCTCAGGGGGAGAAAGGTATTACCGAAACGAAAGTCCCGAACGTTCTTAAACGTAAAATAAATTCAACGTGAGGAGTTCAAAATAAAAGGGCGAAAAATCTTCGTGCGCAACTTCTCGCTCGTTGAAAAGAGAAACCGGCCGATGTTAACCCTTTCTAAACTTCCCCAGTGGTTCTCCACTGAGATGCTACAGGCTGTAGATATTTCTGTATTCTAGTTTGATCGATAGAGGCAAAGTTTAGGAAAGACGAATCACGTTGATTAGATTGACTTCATTACGTCGTTGTTTGCAAAGGGAATAGTAATCCGCGTCGTTGTTTAAAACGTTCAGCCATCACTTACTTTTGGGTAGATTGTCATTCCAGTTTTTCTACTTGCTTGTTTATTTTGTTTACCTTAAAGTGCAGAAGTAAGTTTACTTACCAGTTTATTTTTGTGTCTAGTGATATTTTATTCAATAACAAAAAAAAAAGCAGAAAAACAAAAACATGTAAATTTCGCACTTCTAAAAGAATCGAAGATGTAATGTTCACGGAAAGGATGTTTCCTTCGTCAGATAGAAAGTTCTGGAGTTTCAGTTTTTATTGTATATTCTTAGTTGCAATTTTGATGAGGAATATGTACCCACAAAAATGCCTTTCTTTATCCTCTGATCCACAAAAATAAAACAGTACAAAAAAGCTTTCTAGAAAACTACCGGGCATAAATGTTTGCTTATACCTGAATATGCCGATATTCACTCTAGCTTTGATTTATACATAGCCTTGAGGCTCCAAGATCTTAGTCCGAAGAGCGGTTGCTGGTAAGCAATCACGTGTTGGGTTTGCAAATAAATCGCTACCTGTTTGTTTGTTTTGTGGACGGCATCGTTTGATAAATTATTATGTTATCTCCGTGCATTTTCAAGGGGCCAAAGCTTTGGTTGAAGTAAACATTTAATTGTATACGTGATTCTCTTGAGTGATTTCTATATCAAGGTTTTAGTGAATCTGTGCACAAAAAACGTCGATTGAACTCGTATATCGAGATGCTTTATAGTTTGCGCAGGTTTCTAGTATCTTCTGGGTAATTTATAGCATTCCGTTAGATTCCTTGGATTTCTAAATCACGGTATACTCTTAGTCACCCGTAGAGGTCTCAGGTCCTGCTTTTAAATCTAAAACCAAAAATATAGGGGTCAGTGGGAAATACAACTATATGGAAACAGTACGAAAAGCCGTTAAAACCGCGTCAAATGCTTATTTTAATTTCTATTACTCTCAACATACTTGTGTTTTTACTGCCATAGTCATTTTGGATTAACGAAATTTAAAATTGTTTTAATATGTATTTTATTTATTAATACGTGATACAGGCAAATAGCATTTTTTGGCCAACCAAGCATGTTTGTTGTCCCTCAGTTTTGGTTGCGAGTATTACGAAAAAAATATTCTTGTGTTATTATGTGAATGAAGGCTGCGCGTCAAGAGATAATTTTTGAAATTTAGTTTCTTGGCCACGTTAAAACATACAACACAGACATACAGCACATAACTAAACAAATACTACAGCGGTGCTTTAATACGTTTCATCTAAAAGATATATGTCAAAGCCGAGGATTACCACCCGACATTCTGCCACCGATATATGCGTGTTACACAATGGTCCGCTTTTAAAGGGAACACCGATGACAAGGCAGATGCACCACGCTACGCCTGCTGCAAGCGCTCGCGGAAGCTCGGCGCAGATGCAGTGAGTACCAGGGCTGGTGCCTGCCGCGCGTAGTCTGCTACCGCACGCTACGGCGGAGAAGTATTGCAGTGCAGTAATTGTCGACGCGCGGCACAGTACCGCCTGTGGCGGGTGGCCACCAAAGGCGGCGTACTAACCTCCCTCTGTATAAACAACAAACGACTAATTACTTTGGTATTACTTTTGGGGAACGTTCTCGGACAAACTCTGTTGTAGGGAATTGTTCTTGGCAGACGAAGAAGACGAGAGTTCCTGCTAACCAGTAGTGCTTCCTCGTGCGACTCAGCCACCCTTAAAAACGAAACCAAGCGGGTCTCAAAACGTTCAAACACTTTTTTTAAAGCTTTGGCTTGATTATTTCGTTTATTTATATAGTTTCACCGAACCGTACATATTTCAGCCTTGAATGTTAATGTTCAAGTTTGAATTTGAAACAGAAAACTACAGGATACAGTCACGTGGAAGTTGGCGATTCTCAGTTCTCGCGAACTTGTCGCGGGCAGACTCGCAAGATCTTGCCAGACTCGGACAGAACCGAGAGTGGTCAAGTGCGTCAGTTCGACTCTCAGGGGCACGTGACTTGCGTGACACCCCACCAGGCCGTCTCATCTTGTCTTGGCTTTGTTTTTGTCTTGTCAAGGCTCTAGGATTGGAGCGGTTCCTATTGCCTCGGCGGTCTCGTTGGCTGTGCGTGGAACGCGAACGAACCATGTCTGAAGATGTCGTAAATACAAGACGTTAGAGGGTCTCATGGGATACTACGTAGTGCTTTTTCTTTCTTTTCGGTTTTAATGGCCTAATATTGAGGTTCAACGATTGAACTGTTCGTTATAAAAAATAAAAAGACTGAAAATGAGTAAAAAAAATTAATTGTAAATAGTAGCTTCAGAGCATTCTTCGCGTGGAAGGGGAACATTGACTTTAATTTAATATTAATTTTCAAAAATAATTAAAAGACGTGTAATCAAAATGCGTCAGCAGCAGGTAAAATATATTTGTTGAGTCTAATGGCACGCACTTTAAACCTAATAGATATAGTTCAACCTCGTGACGTGTAGTTTTACAAGTGCAGTAACAAGAGGAATCCCTGCCTTTAAATGCAGTCACAAAACAATTTTTACGTTCGCTAAATACTACTTAGAACCACTCCCTAACGTTAATAACGGAAAACCTTGCCTTAGATTTTTTTTTCTAGGCAATGGCAGTCGCCAAAAAAAGTGAAAGCAATATGAGCGTCGTTCATCATCTCAACTCGGAGCTGGAACAAGCGGTCAAGTGGCCTTGTGCCTATCCTATGCCGCCGGAGTTAATCATATATGCCGGCGCTGGGGTTGGCAAAGTAAAAAACGCTCGCTGAGCTTCAGGCATTGTTAGAGTTCGGCTATTCTTATCACCGCAGTAGTTGGACACGAGCCACTACCAGAGTCTCCGCCGAGCCATTGATTGTTACGAGCCGAAGTCGAGTTCACACGCAGTCCTCGTGTTCAATCCATAAGCTGCGCTTAACTGTCGGCAGATGGTTGGTTTCGATCCTACAATTACGTAATCAAGCTTTGCGAAGGCAAGACTGAAATGAATAGTCCTCTTGTATCTTCAACATTTTACAGCGACAAAGAAGCGTCTGAACCCGTGGCGGTCAGTGCGAGTATACTTAGGCCAGACTAGGACCTGTACGCATATGCAAAGTAATAAACATTCCGACCCGATATCCTTTTATGACCCATTTAAAAGTGTTTATTCCCTAAAACAAAATACAAAAAAGCTGTTGCTAGATCTGCCCAAGTTTTTATTTTCAGGTTTTTCTCTTGGGAGCCACTGCTTGAGATTCTACGCTGTTTGTTTTAAGTCCCAGATGCGAGTGTCCAATCCCCTTCCTCTCTCATTAAAGTATATCTCCGTTTTAATGACACGTTTTCTTTCTTTTCTGATCAATTTTGTCGAAAACCTAAATTGATATATATATTAAAAAAGTTAATTTTAATCTATACATTCACTTAGTATGAATTCGAGCAAAAATTAATTCACACGGGGCGGTCAACTTCTAAGAAACTTGTAGAGTAAATTCTACAATACAGTATCTCGTAGATAGATTATTCACCTTGTCTTTTATTCATTACTTTGTGACAGCACCTTTTAAATTTCGGTTTCGCCCCGACGAGTGTCACGCCGTGACGAACGAAGACGGAGTGCTTCGCGCTGAGGAGTGTTACTTGACGCCGGAGTCGTAACAAAGTCAAGACCCCGCCGCGGTCTAGTCTGTCTCCCGCGAACGCGGCTCGAGCTGAGCAGACAGCCCGCCGAAGAAGCGGAACGCGCCCAGGAAACACAACGGCCCGTCACTTTGCATTGTCTTGGGACTTTGTCACTCTCAAAGGTCGGCTCGGTGTGTAAGAGGGAGGAAGAAAAAGACGCTGACGAAAACAAATGTGCCTTCGGGGCCTCCTGCATTTTCCCCACTTTTCCCCGTCAAGCCCTGGATCAGTGACAAGTCCCGAAGTGGTTTCCAATGTAGGGAGTATTTCGTTTTTTTTTTCTTGAGAAAAAGAGTTGAGATTGGAAGATTTGCACAGACTGGACGCATTTTATTTTCACATTCTTGCCGCCCCTGCCGTGTGTATCCCAGCCGCGCGAGTATGCTACCTTTCTCCCCTCCTTTTCATCTTTTTATGTACATCTTTGAACTATTTCATCTTTGAACAAATAAAACATAGACAGACCGGTTTCCGTTTTGCAAACGTTACGATATTCGAAATGAATGCCTTCTTCTTTAGCGTTTTAAATCTGCATAACATTTTGTTTTCTTTCGAAAACTTATTTCTAGATTTGGTGTTAGTCTGGTTTTGGTTCTAGTCGTTCGCGTTTTCCTGAGTGGGTTCAATTGAAAATCGATTTAGCATTGTAATGGAAACCGGCAAATGAGATCTTACTATATATCTGAAAAATAAGCTCGTGTTTTTGCGCGTGAGTATGTATGTGCATGTGTGTATGTTGCTTGTTTGAGTGTGCGTGTTGGCACAATGTTTGCATATACAATTTTGAATTTTCGTTTCTTTAATGGGTCAAATCAAATATTTTATTTTTCGTGAAGGGGTTCAAATTTGACTCTCCAGAAAAGACGCCAGCAGTCCGTTTGTTTTGTAATATTACCACAAATCAGAATTGACAAGGTGTTAATAAGAAAGGGGAAGATAAACTTTTTTACCTGGCAAACGTGTGCTGACAAATGTAAATGAAAAAACTAGAGCGCCGATCGTTGATTTTCGCATTACAACCAAAGTGAATGCTGAAGAAAGGGCGAGAAAGAAAGGTCGTTTATTAGAAACACGGTGGTCGGCGAGACCTCTGTGCCGGCTGGCTACGCAGTGAAAATAAAAATAAACAAATAATAATATAGCACACTAAAACAAATCTTACTTGCATAGAGACATAGAGGCACATAATATGACAAGTTTAAGAAATAAAAAATAGACGTAAACGCGCACACATATAGACAACAAAACAAATTTCTGAGACAGTAAAATAAAAGAAAAAGAAAGCCCCGTAAACATAAATAAAAAAAAATGAAAGCCGTTTACAACTCCCTGTAACGCCGAATTAGAGCGCAGCTCTTGAGAAGGAGGGGAAGGCACACGTGACCTCGAGGGGGGGGGGGCGGAGAAAATTTTCCGCTAAATTTAGCGGGGAAAATTTTCCGCTAGATTTAGTGGGGGAATTTTCCCGCTTAATTTAGCGGAAAATTGTCCCCGCTAAATTTAGCGGAAAAATTTTCCCCGCTAAATCTAGCAGAAAAATATTTCCGCTAAATTTAGCGGGGAAAATTTTCCGCTAGATTTAGCGGGGAAAATTTTCCGCTAAATTAAGCGGGAAGACTTTTTCCGCTAGATTTAGCGGAAAAACCCATCATGCACCGCGCGGTTACGCCGACGGCGACGCCGACGGCGATGGCGACGCCGACGCCACTCAAGCCGGAAACGGGCGCCTAAGAGCTGCGCTCTAAAAGCTTCGGAAAGCATTAGGGGAGTTTTGTAAATATAGTACTACCTTAATTAGGTATGTTTAGTCAAAATAGCGCGGGTTTGAAAGGATCAAAACTAAAGTAAGTTCTAATAAATCCCGGTTTCCTTCTCTTCTTTCCGTAGAATCATAAAACCCCGACATTTGCCTGTATGTGAGGGCAATATCAATACCGAGACTATTACAACCAACCTTATGTGAGGGTAATGCAAATGCGGAATCTATTACACCCTTACATTATGTCAACATGAGTCGTTATTGTTTTTGAAGCGTGCGCTAGTATTATCCCAGAGTCACCGTTATCGCCTGTGCTTGGTTTCGTTGTGAGTCTTGACTTAGTCGAAGGCACGGAGAGATATCACTTCGAACACACATACACTAAAGTTCAAACCACTGGGCTTCTATGTGGATGATTGGTCTAGCTAGATGATAGAGCACGTACAGAAACATGACGAACACCATTACGTTGCGCTTTTGACTCTGTTTGATTGGCCCTATCGGCTAGCAGTGTCGGCTGCGTCAGGACCTAAAGTGATAGTATATTCATGAACGCGATCTATCCTCAAGTTACAGCTACGGTCGTACCGCGGTGTGGAAATAACTTTTCCTAGTTCTGTGATGATAGACTTTAGCATAAAGATTGTCGCAAACGTTCCTCTTAGATAAAACAATATTCTTAAGGTTTAATGGCGCTCATAGCTGACAAAATCTCGATCACTTGTGCATTCCGATCCTGCCCACATTCTGCTGTTACACGTTGATCATCCACATGACAGCCAAATTAGTAAGCGCCTGTGCGACCTCTTGATGCCTCAAAACTTGAGGATACCTCGAATCTCAGTTCAATGTTGCTGATCTTCGGTGCTCCCAGGACACCTCGATGGCTACATCTAGTACCAAAATGGCGAGGGTGCCGCGGGTACAAAATGACCCTGTGGCTTCTCCGCACCACGCCATTGAGAACAAGCTTATCTCCTACGAGTGGTTGTATTCGTACGTGCACCATCGGGAACGACCGCCGTAACAGCGCCTTCGCAGAACACCCGAGCCCGCAGACAAACCCTTCCACAGTTGGCTGTCAATCGCCTCGAATACCGCACCACCGACAGTGTTTGCAGGCTTCTCGAGCGAAGCCCTCACGATGTTCGCCTCGCTTCAACCGAAAGAAACTCCGCTCTTCATCGTTGTGCCTCTATGCGGCTATGTATTCTGTGTTGTTGGGAGGATTTGGCGGTGTATACAGGCGTTCTTTTCCTGGGCCTCTTTTTGGGGGGTTCCTTTTTTGTTTCAGACTTTTTCTCTTGTTTTTCACTTTCTATAAATACTGGAGTGTGTGGTGTTTTGTTTTTTGTTTGTAACAGTTTGGGCAATCGGTGCGATGTGTGGTTTGTGTGCTTCCGGTCGTCGGCGCTCTCACCTTTTCCCCCGACTTGGGTGCTTCGATGGGTCGGCAAACCTTACTGCTCAGGCGTCTCTCCGCGTTCGCAATAGAGTGACTCCCTGGAGTGCCCTCCGAACGCGCCTGGTTTATCTGAGAATTGGGAGCGAAGTAGCGTCTTGGTAACTTCCGCAGGCAGCGTCGGACATATCGCGGTCAGTTTGACTCATCTGTGTGATACAGTTTTGCTAGTATTTTTGTGTACTTTTAGAATTTACATGATATCAACCCCTACCCCTCCATCTAAAAAGAGTTGCAACCTTTGTCAATATGCAACTACATGTTGCAAGTATTTCCTCCCGTTGGGAGTCATAATGTATCTTCTGTCCAGAAGGTTTTTACGAATCAATTAATGAATACCTACCCTAAAGAATGCATGATTATCAAATATGAGTGTCACTGTTACGAGTAAAAATCCATTTTTATTTTTTTAATTATCTCGCTCACTCAATTAAGGGCAATACCATGCGGCAGATCTTATGATACAGAACATCTGGCAGATTCCCCAAACAGGATTTGGAGGAATGTTTCGGAAGAACGTTGGAATGCTCTGCAATTCTCTCTTTCTGCAATGTCATTGCACCTGAATCTGCTTTGCTTGTGTGTCAAAACCACAACGGCTTGTTGGACAGATTCATGCAATATACAGAGTGACACTATGACCTCTTGCTTGCCTTGGTTACCAGAAATACACGGATCACCAGATGCATTCACTGCTAATCTTAGTCCTTTTTTCACTCCGTATTTTCCTTTACTGCTTTCTTGTTTTTTTCTTCTGTTCTTCTCTGCGATTTCCTCCACCCTTCCTTTTTTTTCTTCTACTACTTTTTTATATTTCAATGTTTAATATGAATAGTGAGAGAAATATTATTAAATTAGAATTATTATGTTAGGGTATCAAAATACGAAATAATATTTGCGTTATTTTTTAATCAATTTATTACCCAATAAAATTTTTAAACGAGACTTTGAAATCGGGTTTCATACAAAATGCGTTTGGATTTTCTGTATTTGCTATTACTTCCATAACGCCAAGACAATTAGACTGTAGTTGAGGCCACGATCTATGTCCAATTTAGCAAATATTTTTTGTACTTACACCGAATGAGTGATTATAAAATGAATTTTAAAATTACTTGACGGAAGTAACCGATGTCTCTTTACCTGCCTAATAAATTGAGGTTGCAAAGAAAAGTTGAGACCTGCATGAATGTTAGCTTTTTTTTTGCATCAATTATCTTTAAGATATCATTTTGCTTAGATGTCAGCCTGAACTCCGAACCGCGTTTAGTCGGTGAATCAAAATTAATTTGTAATTGTTGCTTCAAGATGAATAACAGTCTTTTCTTTAGCAGCACTGGAATATAAATAAATGTCTCGGTTTTCAATATCACAATCTGTAGAGATTAAACGAATCGCATTTCAAGACCGATATGTTTTATAAAAATAATTCTCCAGACAGCGAGTATACAAAGATAAAATGTGATCTTCGCAATTAAGAAAAAAAAATCTGGAAAATGAAATATAATTATCGTACATGTTATTCTATAAGTAAATTGGGAATTTTTTTTTAAAGACCCGTTTTGAAAAGACGGGATTAAACGAAGATTAGAATTTAAAACATTACCCTTAAAAACAACAATGCAGAAAGAGTTTGTGTTTAATTTTATATTCCCGAAAAAAATATTACAACCTCTGTTTTCTTCACACACAAAGAAACATCGTTTTGTACTGGCGGCATCCAAAACGTAATAGGCTTGCGCATTGTGCGCAAGGAAAACTTGAGCAAATTGCGCAAGGATGGAGGTGTGAAATCCCGTATAATAATATTGTTATTCGCGCTTTCGTACTGCCAGCCTTGCACCAGATTCATTCTTTATTGGTCCTTTTATTACACTGCGGCGCTTTCCACAGGTTCCACATCATTCTAAATTAAGTAAATAAGTGGTCTTTATAACGCTCATCAAGTTCCTAATTAGAACTAAGTTTATTTTCAGTAACAAAAATTATATGAACAAGTATAAGTAATTATTTAAGTTACCGTGACGATGATATCCCTACATTATGTCTCACTGCCGTATAACTTTACTGCACTGACCGCATCATTGTAAACTTCAAGTAAAAAAAACGAAAGAAAACGGTGGAGGTTTTGCTTAAAATATTACAGTGCCCTGATTCATTAATCTACAATGCGAGCAATGTGAACTAATGAGAAGAAGCTGCAATATTTTATACGGAATGTCACCTTAAGCATGTGCCTTTGCCGTCTAGTAGGATGAAAAATGAAAAATCCCGTGAATGTCAAGATACCTGCCTCTCAGCTCAGCGTTCGACATTCACTCGATGTGTTCCTGGTCACATTGGGGAAAGTCACTCCTATCTCACTGCATTTCACCCAACGTTCCTCTACCCTCGCTAAGGAAAAAAAAAACACAAAAAAGTTGAGACTTTTAAGCGAGGCGGCTTTTAAAACTGCCTGCGGGCTATTTCGAATGATCGCCCCATTCTCGAAGTTTTGGCTGTAGCGCACCTTCATGTGCGACATCATGAGTCTAACAGCCTCCCTCGAAGGACTCTCTACTCTTACACCGCGGGCACGCCGAAGAGTCTGTAGACCCTATTGGAAAACCCCAATATGAACAGCGTATTATGAATATTGGTAAACAATATCCTTTTTATTGTATTACAATACGATATAGATAGTGTATTGGAAAACATTACATTTATTGTATTGTATTACAATAAGATTTTGTTATGGGATCCCAATATCCATAATACGCTAAAAATATCGGAATCCCATACCGTATAATTCCTTATTGGATCCCCATGTGTCGTATGGGGATCCAATAAGGGTTTACGATTCCAGTGTACTTAGCGTATTATGGATATTGGAATCCAATATATTCTATCGGCTACCAATAAAACTATATACGTGTGGAATATCACGTTCAGCACGACATTTCTTTGCATGCAGTCAACTTGTGTGTATTTCTGAGTGATGAAATAAAAAATGTTGCTGTTGTCAAATTATGAATAAAGAAGCAAACCACTGGGCTTATTCGTACCAAATATATTTCACATATTCCTGAACTGGAGGATCCAGCATTTACTGCAAAAGAAAGTTAATTTTTTGGGACCCTCATTCAAAAACTTGATGTTTGAAAACAATGTGAGATCCTCACCTTTTAATGAAAACAGCACCTGCTAGCTGCAGCCATATAGAAACTGCAAGATAAAAATTTGTGATTAGTTCACGACAAGTAGCAATTCTTCACTAAGCCGGATAGATTCAAAATTATGTCTGCGTTGATTGCGGAAAAATAAGCTTCAATGCCACTGCCACGGGTCATTCTTAGCTCGGTCAATTAAATATATGTATCCGCTCATCTGGCTTCAGTATTATTGCTTCGCACCAGACTAGAGTATCTGGAATGCTCACCTTTGAGGAAACACGAACTGGCGCTTCCTTGCTTGCAGGCCGTGGAAACTGGAAGAGAGATTTGCGATTAGTTGCGTCCAAGTAGCAGTTACTTTGAGCAGCCACTGTAAAGTACACAAAGGCAGAAAGATTCAAAATTACATGCGCGGGACATAGATATCCTCTTGCGACGTAACTGGGCACACGTCAATGTCGCCCGCATGTATTATAAAAAATAAGCTTCAATGAAGGAGCCCGCAGTCATTCTGAGCTCGGTCAATTAAATATGCTGTACCGGTCGTCTGGCTTCAGTATTCCTGCTTCGGGAATCTGGAATTCTTACCTATGAGGAAAATCAGACTGGCACCTGCTGGCTCTTAGGCCGTGAAAACTGCCAGAAAGATTTGCGATTAGTTGCGTCCAAGCAGCAATTTCTTTGAGCAGCCACCTACAGCACACTAAGCCGGATAAATTCAAAATTACATGTGCGTGACATAATGTGCCTCTTGTGACAAAACTGGGCACACGTTTTGTCGCCTACAGCAATACTGAAGCCAGACAAGCGGTAAGGCATATTTAATTGACGGAGCTCAGAACGACTGGGGACGCTTTCACTGAAGCTTGTTTTGCTGCAATACAATCGTGTATTGCACGCGTGTAACAAGCTTCAGCGAAAGCGTTCCCAGTCGTTCTGACCTCCGTCAATTAAATATGCCGTACCGCTTGTCTGGCTTCAGTATTGCTGCTTAAGAGCAATCTAGAAAATCTGAAATCCTCACCTTTGAACGAGAATGAACTGGCACCTGCTGCCTTGTGGGCCATGGAAACTGCAAGAAAGATTTGCGATTAGTTGCGTCCAAGTAGCAATAGACGATTTGCAATTTTCCCAAGCGCCCCGGCCCGCGCGTGAGGAATTGTGGGAGAGATTGTCCCTCGCCTGGCCGCTCTGCCTTGAGGTCGCATTGCCTTGTCCCTTGTCTCCTCTTAATCCTCTGTTTTTCGATTTCATTGCCTATTTCTTTCTATTCCAGTGTATTTTTTATTGCTTCTAAGTGTTTCTATTCTCTCCTGCACATGATATTTCTTGCAAATATATAGTATTTGTGTCTTATTTTGCCTTTTTCGACGGGAGTGCCGACGGACAACACGCTGCTTCGCGCGTCGTTTCCCGGGTGAGTACTATCATTGCTATCGATTCTTATCGAGCTGTTAGCTGTTCATTTTGTTTCATTTGACCCGCGTGCAGTCAAGAGGAGCTGTTTATGAACGCACGCGCACATGTCAGGGGTAGGCAGAGCTCTGAATCAACATTCGCGACGCGAGAGCCGAGTGCGCTGTGATTTGGTAGCCCGCGCTCGCTCCATTGACTCGCACTGTATCGTGTGCCTTCGAGTGCCACTTACTTGACTAAGATACAGCAAGCCGCACTGCACGGGCTGTATCTTCTGCGATACGGTCTCATGCTCGGTATTTTACAATAGTTGAAATTGAAATCTGCATGAATCTTGAAACATAACAAACAGAATGTGCATGCCAAAAAGAATAGCGAATGAAACAACCACCATCTATCTATTTTCGGTTTTTGTCCGCAAGAAGCTGTCGTATAGGTAGCCTCCCTTGCTTAAGCCGCTCCTCCCTAGTGTCCCGGTTGGGTCTCGTCCTGATGAATCGTCGGTGGAGACCTGAGGTGCGGTCAACATCAGATTAGACCTTTTGAGACAGAATCCATATACTTGCTGAGAGAAAGTACACCCAAACGAATCTCAGGCATGTCATTTATAGTGCGTTTTAAATTGAGAGGCCTGATGTAAAATGAGACGTCAATACTGACGCACCCCTTTTGCGAATCTAAAATATTGAAGGCCTTGTCCCCCTCGCTAGGGGGACAAGGCACATGAATCTCGGCACGTGGATGAAATTTTTAACCTTAACATCCCGACTCAATGTCCATCCCCAAATAATCGGCCACCACACTTTTAGAATTTTTTTTTTTTTTTTAGAAAACACCAAGTCATTGATTACCCCTACAGAAGCCTGAACCAAGCATACTCGTACCGTGGCTTGTTTGCTCCGTGCTGCACCTCGAGTTAACTCGGGCTGACAATGTGCTTTTTAAATGGAACCCACGTTTTTAGTTTCGGTTTCACTTGTTAAGGTAGGTGGATACTTTTGTAAAGCTTCCTCCCTATGCGCTTCCGAGTCAACATTTTTGCATTGGCCAACCCCCGGGCTTTGATTTTGCGCTCCTTGACGAATGCTGAAACTCATATAGGCGGGCAATAGCTCACCTTAAAAATACTTGCTCTTGGTGGCTGAGAACAAACTCGTGTTCCAGATTGGCAGCCACTTGCTGCCGAGAATTGCTGCAGATATCCGAAACAGCCAGTCTTAGTCTAATACAGATGCTTTGGCCGGAGAGAGACACAAAAGCCTGACACAAGACCACTATAAAGACAGGAAATCGAGTGTCTGTGAGGAATGAAACACACAACTCAGATAGGCATTAATCACTCACCTTGAAAACACTTGCCATGAGCGGCAAAGAGCAAACTTCTGGCCTTGATTGGCTGGTGCTTGCCTCCAAGACCTGCATGTATAAGAAAGAACCCGGTCTTAGTCAAACTTGGGTGTTTTTGCAGAAGAGAGACAACGAAATACTAATGCAAGACCACTACACATAGGAAATGGCATCCAAGAGGAATGGAACACAAAACTCATATAGGCGGACAATAGCTCACCTTGAAAATACTTGCTCTTTGTGGCCGAGAACAAACTCGTGTTCCTGATTGGCAGCGATTTCCTGCGAAGAATACCTGCACATATCTTTAAGAACCCAGTCTTAGTCTAACACGGATGCTTTGGTCAGACAGACACAAAAGTCTGATACTAACCACAAAAAGCAGGAAATAGTGTCTGCGAGAGATGAAAACACTCAGGTGGAGAGGGTCGTTCTGTTTCACCTTAGTCAAATAGTGTAGCTCATTTTGCTAAAACAATGTATATTTGCTAAAAAAATTATAATATATATTTTGCCTCGTTTAGCAGTTTACTGCCAAGGATACTTGCACACCAGAACAAGTCAGACTTACCTAGTCACAGTTTTTTTTCTTTTGATGAGCGACAACAAAATCCTAGACAGGTAATGAAACAAAATATGGGCCTAGCAAAAAAACAAGTCAAATTTGGGGTTTTTCTGCCAAACCAATGACGGGCATCTGGCTCGCCCCAGCGGAGGACTGAGGATTAATTTGGACCACCTGGAGATCTTTTGACGTGCAACCGAAAGCTCGGTTACACGGCGCCTCCTCCGCAATAAGCCTCCGTCAGATTGCGGGCACCTCGGCCGGGATTCGAACCCGCCACATGGGGATCCGTAGGCCAGCGCTCTCGCCTCGGAGTCACCGAGGCGGCAGAGCCCAGCAAGACAGGCTAGCTTGCCTTGATGCAAGCACAGTTCGTTGGCCGACAAATGAGGTTCTATCTTGGTCACTCGTCATATTTGGTGGGAATAGTAAAGTAAATGAAAATAAGGCAATCTCTCTTGAAGCCGACAGCTTCAAACTAAATTCATATACCTCGATAAACGACCTGGAAATAAAATTGGGTGGTGGGTTTAAGGTGGAAATAAAATTGGGGGGGGAGGGGGTTTAAGGTGTCAAATTTCAAACTTAAAGACTGTGCAGTTCTGGCTTAAGTTCTCCTGGTGTATAATTTTACACTTCTTAATTATATTTAAATTGTTTTTTTTTTCAATTTTTGAGGCACTAGCACATAATTTATTCGCTAATTCACCTTTAGAAGCGTTTTAATTATACCCTGCGCTTCCTTGTGCTCGTAATAGATTCTCAGTAAGAGCGGCTTTCAATTTTTTTTTCTTGCCCTTGTTGCTGCTTGCTTCCTCACCCTTAAAATGCTGACAACTCGACACAGAAGTAATAAAAAATGTGCTTGAAATGTGATGAAGATCGGCATTTCCAAGTTGTAGCCCTGCTTCATGCCCCGACCATGCCACCATACCATACCTGATTGCAGTGACGAATGGTCCCGGGTGCTATGACCGAACCGTACATGGGCGTGCGGCGTGGTGAGACTCGTGCAGCACCTATGCTTCGTGATGGAGCCAGTGAGCGAGGTGCGACCTGCTAGAGCTGTGCAAGCCACAGCTTTACAGCCTGCAAAGGGTGGGAAGATGCCCCTCCCTTTGCAGAGCTTGCAATAGCTCACGAAGAAGCTATTGCAAGCACTAGGGAGCCACAGAGTGTGAATAAAAGCACTTCTGAATGTGAATTAGTGTGTAAATTATGTGTCTATACGTTAAAACTTAAAAAAAAGTATATATATACAAGCACTACAAAAAGGCAAAAAAAAGTCTTTACTTGGGCTTGAACCTAGAGCTCCACTGCCCTTGATTTCAGTTCCTTAAGGCCCGCTTCAGACGGGGAACGTTTCCAGCAATTTTGAGGTGGCTGGCGGGTTGTTCCCAGGTTTTCCCAGATCAACGCGAATTGCTGAGATCGGGTTCGGCTCGAAACGAACGAGCAACTAGAACAACTAGGAGAAGTGTGAAGCGGCAGCAGCCAATCAGGGATGCAATATTTTCATGTGATACCCCTGTGGTGGTGATGATGACAGCTAAAAACTTGGCTCTGGTATGAAATGGATCGTTTTTGGAAATAAACTGTTTCAAAATGATGAGTTAGTATTATCAGCACAAATTAAAGATATAAAAACATGTTTTTTTAAATATAACTGTGGATCTAAATAGTGCAAGAAAAATAAAATTTCATGATGATGATGGCAAGTCATAGCAATTTGGTAGCTGCGTGTGAACGCGGGCGGCCCATGTTGCGACGTCAAGTTGCTGGGTGAAATTGCCCCGTCTGAAGCGGGCCTTGTTAGCCCGCTTCAGAAGGGACAATTTCAATTTCACCCAGCAACAAGGCTTGCTTCAGACGAGGCAATTTCACCCAGCAACTTGACGTCGCAACTCCAGCAACACGGGCGCCCGCGTTCACACGCAGAAACCGAATTTCTACGACTAGTCATCATCTTGCACTATTTAGATTCATACTTACATCCAAAAAAACATGTTTTTATGTCTTTAGATTGTGCTGAGAATACTAAATCATCTTTTTGAAACACTTTACTTTTAAAAACGATCCATTTCAAACCAGAACTAAGTTTTCAGTTGTCATCATCACCACCACAGGGGTGTCGTGTGAAAATATCACATTCCTGATTGGCTGCTGCCGCTTCAAACGTCTCCGAATCGTCCGAGTTGCTCGTCCGCTTCGAGCCGAACCCGATCTCAGCAATTCGTGTCGATCTAGGGAAAGCTAGGAAACAACCCGCCAGCAACCCCGAAATTGCTGGAAAAGGTGCCCCGTCTGAAGCGGGCCTAAGACACCCTATTGTCTGGTACAAAGACCATTTAGGAACGTTCGGGTGTTTAAACATTGTAATAACCTTTTTACAAAAAAAGCAACAACAACAGAAAAACACATTTCAGAGGAAAAAGTTAAAGAAAGGGAATGTACCATTATGTTCAGTGAAGTTCTGTGACAAGACTCGGGACTCGAGCAGGAATGCCTTTATCCTTGGTGTGACCCCATGAGACTGTCTTGCTGCCTTTGCTGGGGTTTATCTGACTGAAGTACCTCTACGAAAAGTAGAAGAAACATATCTGCATAACACTCATTATTCACACAAAAATTTGTCAACATCCAAAATGACCCACGGAGAAAATTATGCGAGGAATGTTTCGGCCAGGTTGGCCGAGTCACCTCTTGTGGCCAATGTTTCATTGCAACTTTAACTGTAGTGAACAGTTATAGGGTATATTACAAACATAGCGCAGTTTGATACGAAACTACAACACACAAAACAGCACTCTAATACAGTATGTTGAGGTACCTCTGAACAAATTCCTGGGTTTCATGGTGCCTCCTTCAGATACCTGATATTGAACATGAAATATGTGCACCAAGGAGTGAGCAAACAGTGACTTCCAATTAGTCTTAAGCACCAGCGACATGTCGACAAGGAGTGCAATATGTAGAAAAGGTCGTTTAGAAGTGTGCAGCCAAGATGAAAAAGCAAGATATAACGATGTCAGAATAAGATCACACAAAAAAGGCTCGTTGTAGTCATCTGCCATCTAGGCACCGTGATGAGTCGACCGACGTACAGCCGCGATTCACTTTGCGTTGATTGAGGTGAAACATGGTCAACGAAAAGATAAAATTTTACACTATTTGCTCAACAGCTCTGCCAAGTTCTTTGGGTTCCCGAGTGAAGAAAGGTAAAGACGGGCTGCTGCTTTTCGTTATACAGTTTCGGATTGCCGAAAACTTGCTGGTGCATGTTTCATTATGGTAAAGTTATTGTGGAGGGCCAGTAGAGACAGGGCATTTATGTCAAGACGAGCGGTGTGGGGGGTGTTCGAGCACCGCAGCTTGGTAGCACGTGCGTGGAGCAGCTCGCGCTGCAGAAGGAACCTGCGAGAGACCGTGGCGATCGAATCACTGTCGCTAAATACTGCAAAGTTAAATGTGTCATTGCTGTGAATACTTGAATAGTAGTTTCGTGTAGGTTTTGTTACTTGTTTGTACCGTGAAGTGCACGTTTTTTTCTGTATAAAGGACGTACCTAATAAAAAGAGAACTTGCAAAAGAAGTTTGGACTTGTGCTCAGACTGGCGATGTGCGCCCATCTTAAGCTGCGAAACATCAGCGGCCGGGCGCACTTTGCATTCATTGATTAGAAACATGGTCAACGAAAAGATAAAATTTTACACTATTTGCTTTGCGCAGTTGGGCGGCGTCACAAAAATCTGACTCACTCGCTAGCGTTTCTCAACTTTCTTCGGCGCCAGTCGGCACCACAGATCAGTGGTCGGCACTCATGGTCTAAACGGGACGAAAAAAGTACGAGCTCAGAGCCGAGCGTCGATCGTGACTTTCCTAAAGAGAAGCTCCGGTAACACTTCGGCGACTCGTCAGTTTCAAACAACGCCTCTTCGAACGAGCGCGCGAATCCAATGCGTCAAACTGTCGTGGCAGAAAGCACGCCGGAAGGAAGGGGGCTGGAGGCTGAGTATCCGAAAGAGACGCGGCGCTGGTTTTTACGTCTATTTCGCACATGAGATAACAAGATAGCAAAGCTAGCCGAGTGTGAACACTGACTGACGTTACATTGGAGTACACGCAGTCGAAACGACGCCTGCAACAGAGCACAGCCGCACAGCTAGAGGCTTTCAACAGGGGACACGCGTTCAAATAAGCTGCGATTTCAAAACTTCATGTCTCCTTTCTGTCCTTGGGTGTTTACTTTGATCCGTGCACACCAAACCACTCAATGCTGCAAGTAACAAAGTCGTGCATACGTACCTTTCGAAGCGATTGAAAGTGTGCTGGTTTCGCTTGGTGCCCACGAGCAAAGACCGCGACGAACTATAATCCGTCGGTCGCGCCGGTGGTGCCGGTGTTGCCGACGCAACCGACGCCCGGCCGCTGCGCAGTTCGCATGCTCGGCGGCTCGGCTTGGCGGCTTTCTCGCCGGCTTGGCCAGCTTGGCGGCTTGGCCAGGCTTGGCCTCAGCTACAGCGCAGGCTCGCGCCGTTCGAACAGAGGAACTGCATCCGGAACGCGAACTGGCGCGCGCGCGGGTTGACGATGGAATCATGGAAACTCATCTAAAGAAACCAGACTGTAACGTATCGTTTGATTGCGCCAATGCACGTATTTTTCACGTCCTTTTTCATACAGTGTGTGAATTTCGCGAAACAGGCGACGAAGAGTGGTGGGTGAAATGTGCTCGCATGTTGTCGTGGATTTTGTGTAGGACGTAGGATTACCAGAAAGGTGGGTAAATATCGACAAATGCGCGTAAGAACTACATGCACGTGACCTGTCAAACCTATTCACCATCATTATTTTATCGTCCGAACTGACATTGTCGCGTATCGCGTTCGATTTGGGTCCCAACACCAATAGTTTCTTCTTGTATTGTGACGTTGTGTTGCAACATCGAATTGTATCGCGGTACGTTAGGTTTATCGTTCGGCGATAAACTTTTGTTGCATTACAACAACTACAATAAACATTTGTTGGAAAACAATCACTCCAATAAGCACGTTGTTATTGGGCTTTTTCATTGAAAAGTAGGTCGCCGGTGTACCAGCTAGTTATTCTGAATGGTTTGGAGATTGTCTAGCATTTCAAGCGCGCGACGGTGTGTGTACTGTGTGCCGTACCAACCGCTGTACATTCTTGCACTGTCGATCAATGTTAATGTTTTCGCAACGCAGAACGTTTGTGTTCCGTGTGTATCCCCACCCAATATCTTTCTCTCGCATATTGCCGTATGGTAACTCGTGCTGTTTTACGATATCATTCACACGATGTCCTATATGTGGGCATACTGATATCCACCGTTTGCTTCACGAACGCTCAATATCGTGTTACGTTTCCTATTAAACCGCGGTATATGCCGACGTAATTCATGTTGGTAACTTGGTATCCGTTCTGAGGTATATGCACGCGATATATTGTATTCTCCTTTGGGCCCGTGGTCGACGACCGATATTTATATATCGTGTGGCCGTACAGTATGTCCATGTCGGTCACCCATATGCACGCGATGTCGTATTCTTTTCCAATAACCGCGCATTATATTGGGGTATTGTGCTCCAATATCGTGTTGTATACCAATAACCGCAAGTTCTATAGGAATATTGTGCTCCGATATCGTGTTGTATACCAATAACCGCAAGTTATATCGGAATATTGTGCTCCAATATCCTGTTGTATACCAATAACCACATATTATATCGGGATATTGTGCTCCGATAAGAATTCCCATCGTGCGTATTGGGGTAATCGGATAACAATAAGTTTTTATTGGTTTCCATCAACTTCATTGGAATACAATATTTCCAATAAGCCGAGTTCATATTGGCCTTTTTCAATAGGGGAGGGCGACTTTGGGGGAAGAGCGGTGATATTTTGTGGCGTTCTTCTTTGGCGATCCGCACAAAAGACCCATGTCGAAAGTAGGTGGTAGCGGCAGCCACTAACATTCCCGCTGGCTCGCTACGTCTGCGCTGTACCCGAGTTCTTTTTCTTTTAGTCGTTAATACTTTTGGGACCCCATTTTTGCCCGTAATTCGCTCCTGCAAAGAAAATGGGAAAAGGCTGAGAAGAGGAAAACCGCCGACCACGTTGCGCTCGCTTCGTCGGAATGCTCTCCGGTGTAGTGAAGAAGCCCCTAGTTTTTTTTCTCAGGTGGGGTTTTAAATATTCTTCATTTTATTGAATGCTGAATGCCCGCGTGACCAACGGAGGGTCCGGTTTAGGAACTGGTTGAAGGAGAATAAGTTTACTCGAAAAAATAAGAGAAAAACTGAATATGGTATTTTCGAAGAAAATAGGAAAGTATTAGCATAGTTTAATCAGCGCTCGAGTTGGGTGAGTGTACGCATTATAGTACGCGTTATACTTACGAGCATCGCACAATTTGTGCATGATTTTAAATCTTGTACAAGTAGAGCTATCGAATATTTCCAGGTGTTTTCTCCACTACACCATGGTGTCGCATGAAGAACATTTTTTTTGTGTTACATGTTTTGTCTAATATTTAAAAAAATAAATCCATAGTTTTATAGACGCCCATACTGTGCAAACGAAGAGATATCACTTGTCCGTTTACTTTGAAAAAAATCGATACATTCCGACGCTCTTGGGAACTTTAAATAGGTAACAACTTTTTATTATGCATATAAAAAACTACCCATATTTATAAGGTGCCGGTGTTGCTTATGTTGGAAAACACGCATACATGTCGCTTGGTTTCCAGGTGTTACCAATATCATGCTCTTTTATGTTTTGCCTAAAGAATGTAAAACATTTTGTTGTTAAACGATAATTTGGCTCAATAGGTAACCAGCTTTTATATAATATTTAGACAAGCTCATCATAGAAACTGAGCGTTGTCCTCAAGTAACGTGCTTTACTAATTGTTTACTTTAAAACGCTGCAATAGACAAAAGACATATGTCTCATCTCAACATTTCTTAGATTTCACGTCGCAGATATAATCGAAGGAGTGAACGCTCCTTAGAAATCCCTGCCCTTGACATATTGCGTACACAATGGGTTAATTCCAGCTGTGGGAAGTATTCAAAACGATTGGTTGAGCCGACGGTGCATTAGCTCAAATAAATCAAATAACAAATTAAATTGAAGGAAAGAGGGAGGAAGGGGGATAATGTCAGCTGCTGTCTCTTCACAAAGCACTTCGTGTGTGGCAATGTTTGATAGCATCTTATCGCTTTGCCAATGAACGCCTCTCTCCTGGATTCGCAGTTATTTTAGACATGAGTTAACCGGGAAAAAATAGTAACCCTTTGTCGCCCGCGCGGTTTTCGAAAAGTCAGATCGAAAGCGTTGCTAGTTTTCCCCGGACGAGATACGACACGGTCAGAAAGTGAGAACAATGAACTGATGCAATAATTGGTCTATGTTTTTACTGTGGGTATTACTGCATACTTCGTTTATTTGCTGCAACGTGCAAACAGATAAACTGAGCTCAGAGACTCAATGGAGCGGTAAAATCTAACGCTGAACAAGAGTTTCGTTAATTATTTCTGTTCCAGGACGTCTGAGATTTCGGATCTCAATTAAAGGCTCTCCATTGAATAGAATCTAGTCAGTTTGAAGTGTATATATGTTATTAGGTGACATCTCGCACTTCACACTGAGTGCGATAGAAAACAGAACCTAGCTACTTCTATTTTAAACTAGGTTCAATACTGTTTGTCGAATAAATGTTCTGAATTGTAATAAAACCAGATTATCAGTAAATGAAAAACGAAATACGTTAATTGATAATATAAATGTTTCATAAGAAGCCGTTGTGGGCGAACAAAGCCGTTAATGGACAGTTAACGTCATGGCGTTTACTATATCGCCATGTTAAGATACCACGCAAGGTGGCTATGATCACATGATGTTCTGGGGCAAAATATTCAAATAAAGCAGTATAATTGTTTAAGAGGTGACAAAAGTTTAACTTGCACCTGACGAATAGGTAACACGTTTTACCACCTCTTCAAGCACAGACAACCTGGACTTCCATTCTTTGCTTATCGCGAGAAATGCACTTTGTCCCGTTCATTTCTTCTCGGTAATAATTCCCGAGTAAGTATTACCTCTTCAATCACAAAAAGAGAAATCGAGTGTGTTGCGACGGTAAAGCGTAATGGATACTCTTAGCATAGACTAACTGTACGTGTCTTTTGTGGTCGAATTATTTTTCTTCCACTGGAACTGCCTTTGCCTTTACTTTCTAAACGACATCGTTACTCTTTTCGGCTTTTTCAAATTGCGTCTCCGATTATGTCCTAAGATAAAAATGCCTTCTTCTTTTTCACGAGTGTTATCTTTTGATCGAAAGCGTCGCCATTGCATAGTTGATACTCAATATCTAATATTATTACATTATTTTTTTTTAATTTGGAATACCTTTCATGCTTTGTTTTACTCGTTTGTATCTCCCACGTGCACTGTCTGTTCCGGCCGATGGCGCGAGCACAAGCAGAAGCTTATCAGACACCCGAGGCAATGGCCACAACAACACCAGTAACAAAACGTAACACAATACAAAGCCAGTACAAAGATCACGCGCTAGAAATCTTAGCCTACACACGCACCGACGAAAATTTTGTAGTCGAGGGAATAAAACAAAATCTACCGTATAATTATGGCGAAGAGCCTCTATGCAAAATGAATTGCGCGTAAAAAGAACCGAACACGAGTGAGCGATGAAGGCCGAACCTAGAGGGAGGAGTGGAGTTCCGACGGAAACTTGCACACCTTGCGCCTTGAACCGCTTAGAGAAGTTGCAGCATTATCTTTATTGCTCGAAAGTTAGGAGAGCGTCTTTAGTTTAGACAGGGTAAGGAGTACATCGGCAACAAATACCTTTTTTACCATTAGTCGTATTGCGTATCGGCGCTTTGTTCTGGTTCCTTCTCTACTTCCTTCGTTCCTCGTATTACTAGATCAGTCGCTGGCGCTCCGGGGGGTAAAAATTGATTCCCGACTCCCGATGGTGTGACTGTGCCAAGAAAGGGTTTTTGCGCTGGGTCGTAAGAACAATCCTACTAGGTGGGAATAAAGTTTTGTGAAGCGAGAAAGAGCAAACTGCGACTTTGGTCAAACGTGAACGGAAGAACAGGATATGTGGCGGTGTTGGAAAAGGGGAACTCAGTTTGTAAGATAAAAATGAATGCAGACAATGAAGGAAAAGAAGCAAAAGCAGTTCGACTGAGCTTTATTTTTTAATTGTAATTTCATAAAAAAACAGGAGAAAAAAATTGAGATAGCCAGAGTGTCATTCCTACAGCAAAAGGCATCAATCACAGATCAGCCACTGACCAAGGATACCATAGCTAATATTTTATAACAAGAAACCATTTTAGAGAACGAATAAAAATTTCGCTGAATCATATTTATTACTATGAATTGTAACCGCTCCTCCTTTTATTGTCTTACGTCATTAATGTAAAAAAATGAATATAAATGTTATAACATGAAATGACAAGAATGAACAGGGAGAGGAAAAGAAAGTGAAAGGAGAGAATAGAACAAATATTTTATATTATTTTAAATATTTTCTGAAAGATATATTTACACGTGCCGAGAGTTTCACACACACAAGGCCTACATGAACGCGACTTCCTGGGCAAAAAGTGTCGGATTAAAATTGATTTTTTTCTTACCACCGCCGCTTGAGTGTCGGATGCTGCCAACCCGCTCTGTCTTTTTCCGCAGTCACGACGAATGATGACACAAGGCATGAAATATCTGTCAATAAGTCGTCTTGAATACATCAGCCATAATACAAGTAATGTAAAAATATTCGAATTTGTTCATACGCAATAGTATCCACTGTAAGTGCGCCTGCAAATACGGTATTTGTCGGGATTACGTAAGATGATGTAGTAACACGCGCCTTGGTTTATATGCATGTTCATTATAATTACGCGTGATATTGTTCAGGAATATACGTTAGTTTGGTACTAAGCATAAGCGGCTTATCAAACCATCAACATCAGAACGGCAAATTTACTCGTAGTTTAGCTTCTTTACTTAAAAAACGAACCTCATCGATAAAAATATTACAATCAAGGCTAAGATAAAATTGAAATTCGAAACTACCCTTCGCAACTAAAAGCGCTGACAACAATATACTCCACGTTTTCGCTTCACACAAATTGATAATCCGACTCAATCTTCCGAGTCCTCCTTAATCCCCCAAATGAAGCGTAATCCCCACTTTTATCTATGGCTTAATACTTTCTACCTTCAAAGCGAGCCGTTGCATTTGAGGCTGGAGGCAGAAAGTTTAGATTGTAACTGGTAAAAGTATGTAAGCGGAATGATATAGCAAAAAGAAATCAATTGAGTGTATTTTTCAAAAAAATATTTTGGTAGGCTAAGTAGATTCGGAGCACAAAATTATCTCTACGGAATGGAACAATATACAAAACAAAGCCCGTAAAGTTTGAAATGATGAAAAACTATTGCAGCTTTCTCCGAATATGTTATGACTTAATCCTTAAAGTTTATAATACCCAAGACGTGTGCTTTCGGTTTTCGATCCGAGCACGTGCTGTCGCAGGAAAACATCATGTGATATCGAGAAGCGTAAGCTTATTTAAATATTTTCCGAAAAAAAAATATTTTGAGCTCCTCTTAAGAGTCGGAAAGAATACAGTTTGCGGGTCTGGTTCCTGTTTATACCACCAACGCTCTTCACAGCAACGCTCACGTGGTGGCCATGCTCGGTGCCTGTACAGTTCTGAAACATTGTCAGATTGCAGCGAGTTTCTTCACCATCCTAATGATTCACGAAAATTATTCAAAATACAAACACCCACATTCAATGCATTTGAGCCGAACATTAAAGCGATGACTATATGCAATTCATCTGCGAGTCTGTAATGCTATGTTTTAATCAATACTTTCGACCAAAAACGTATCACGACGAAGCAAAAAAAAAAAAAAGCTTACGGAAGGAGAAAATGAAAGTATTTCTGTATAGACTTGTAGATAGCACAAAGAAAGTCCGACATCTTGCTTGCAATCTTTATGTTCAAAACTGGAACCTAAAATATGTGATCGATGATTAGTTAGGTATTACAATGAAGTATAAAATTCAGGGTTTAGAAAGGAAAAATGTATGTTTTATTAATTTTTTTTACCCCCCCCCCCCAAATACAGCAAAAAAAAGTACTCTGTATATTGTTCTGAAAAACATTGGCAACTAGGCTTACCGTTCTTGGTTATCTAACCAAAGTTAAGCATATAAAGACATAAAACCACACAAAACCGCAATGTGTCCGCCGTTTGTGGGAAACAACATTGGAATCGCTATAGCGTTTAAATGGGGAAGAAGTTCAAAGCGAGCAGACGAGGGGGTAGAGTGAAAGTTCCACAAACAACCACAGAGGGCAGCGCGCGCCGAAAGGCGCTGGGAGATGACAAGCTTCCGGATGTAGCCGGGTATTTCGCAAGACAAAAAAAAAATAAGGACAAACGGAAGGAACCTAACTAGTGCCAAAATAGTTTCAAAGCGGGCCGGCTGAACTTGAGACACCTGTCAACGCAGAACCCGAACGTGGTCCTGGTGTTATTTTTTTTTTTTTTTAGAAAAACAAATTGTACAGACGCGTATCCGTTGTTACTTAAAGAAAGTTTCTTGGTTCGACAAACGTTTGTATGGAAGACATCTAGATGTGAAGAAGTCGGTACGAGTAGTAGTCGTATAAATAGATTTGGAATAAAAAAGTAAGCGTAGATTTCGGCAATAGTGTTTTTGTTTTACAAAAGCACACACAAAAAAGGTAAAAAGTGTGTTAGATTTGTGCCAATCTTGCACAATATATTTTTTACACTTTTGCCACATTCTAGGCTTAAACGTTAAGTCTATGATCAAATTCTTTTTTTTTTATTCAATTATTTTTTGTGTCACACCCTTTGCTTTTTTCCTGCTTTGTCGTATTTGTTTTTTTTCAAACATACCTATATTCTTTTTTTTTAATTTCGTTATTCAAGCATTGTGTGCTCTCAGTTTATGTTCCCCTATTCAATCACTCACTGTCCACGATAACACCCTGTGTTTCCGCCCCCAGCTGAACTCTGAAAAATGAGACGTCCATCCTTAAAAATCAAACCTCCTTAAACACACACTGGGGAGACACATAAAACACCTCATACCGGTGTAACAAACCAGCCAAGCTCGTGATCTCGTTCGAGACAAACGACGCGCACTGCCTTCGCGTCTGCTCGTCTTCGTGAGGCGCCAGTCTTCTGGGGAAAGACATGAACTGTGTTAAATGCGCCGCACCGGATTCCCCCTCAGGGATGTATTTAGTTCCGCTAACTGTTGTGCACGTCCAGAACTGACGACGAAGCTCATCTTCGAATTCGCGACCGATTCCTTCCCACTCTACTTTGTTTTTTTTTTTTGGCTTTTCTTCGCTGATAAGTTTCCCGAAGGACCACCAGGACAACTTACATCAAGAACGCGTCTCACGACTTCTCTCTAAAATGCTCCGGTAGTACTTTTAATATGATGTTCCCTAAGCAGAACCTTCTTGCTCTTCTCTTGTTCATATAAGGGAGTCGTTGGTGAGGTCGCTATTCAGCAATAGCTCCGAATTATTAGCGCACATGAGCTGCCCCATCAATGAATGTTGACGAACACTGAATACCAGCGAACTTTGATTGATTCTTGGGGTAGTATGTCCACCTTAAACAAAGAGTTCGAAAATCAAGGCTGCAAATTTACTCTTACTTTAACTTATTATTACCTTAATTCACGAAGCATCAAGAAAACCTGCCTCTTCGAATTTATGTAAGGTCTTTCAGTGTACGCACCTTAACTATTTCAACGTGCTCTATTAAATATGTGTAAACTAAACATTTGAAAAATACGCATGTCACTGCCCATGTATAAGGGGGTGTTCAGGTGTGATCGTTTGAAGCGGTGCTTTAGCACACCATTGATTGCAGTTTCCTTTGTTGTTATTATATTTCTTTTCTTTTTAACACTGACCAAACTCGCCGAACTCGCTTCCTTTTGCGGAGTGGTTCAGCCGTTTCAATATCACGTAACTCCAATCTTCGCTGTAGAAAGCATCGCCCTATCGAAATTTATCGATAGCAGTTGCCATTTCGACACTGGCGCAGATGAGTAACTCTCTGCGTCTATGCTTCTAAGTCTTCATTTGAGGTCTCGCCAACTTCTTTCCCCTTGTTTTTTTAACTTTTTAGTTCGTAACTTCGCTATTTTTGCATCGCCCGAACGGCAACATTTCAATAAATTACGTGTACGAGTCGTCGTCGTCAAGTTTTTTGTTTTTTATCGATCCCACTCTTTGGATTTCTTGATTGCATCATCTAACTACACTCAAAGTTCGCTTATCACAAAAAAAAACATGCTTTGAGGTATCTGCTACGCCAACCTCCCTGTTGTCGACGCGCATAAACATGATTAATGTTTGCTTTTGTGTTGTTTCTTTTTACCGCTAGCTCGCTCTCCCCTTTTCCTCTCCCCTCCCGACATTACATCAAGGATTGTGGTCTCGCATTCAGTGGCCTCAGTCTACTCCTGGGAACAAATTGCAGTGGAACGAACCTTGTTCAAATGACGCGTGAACTCGTTTAACGCCTCGTTCCACTTGTTTAAGCTCCAAACTACAGTCCGGATGACGTTTTTCTCCTTCCTTGTTTTACTTTTTTCTGCATTTGTGTTTAGTAATCGACTATCAGCAGTGAGGCAGCAAGATTGCCAGGAAATCGAAGACCGGGTTGATGCCGTGCCAATGCGAACATAAAACTGACTGCGTATAAATTTTGAAGCGAGAGAAATGTGGCAAAACACAATAAAAAAGTTCGGAAACTAACATTTAGAACGAAGCTGCCGACCATCTCCGCTAATTTTTGCAGGCCGCCCCTATTAAGGCACCGGTCACTATTCGTTGAGTATTCGGTTGGGCGCACATTTTTTATTACCTTATTCTAGAAGCCACAGTCGTCAGTCACTTTTACGTGTTCAGTATATTTATCGTGCACTATCATTTAACAGTGTTGAAAACAATAAGCTCAGTGAAAAACGTTGACCATTCCAGCAAACGACACGATATAATTCTAGCAATTTAAGTTTGTTTCTATCGGTTATGCGTGCCTCTCACGAAAACGACCACCGGCTTGATATCTTCTCGAGTTCAGCACGTGTGTATTTTTTCGCGTGGTGAACAAGAACATTTAAATTATTTAAATTTAAACATCCGGTGCATTGAGAAAAGCAAGCAATTTTGGTTGTCACTTCAGTTTAGCCAGAGAAAGAATTAAGCTGGTTTTCCTGTAGATTTATTTTCAATTCGATTTACTAGAAAAAATGTAATGTTATAGGTTTAAAATGGGAAAGACTTAATACATTAATGCCACCCTATGAGGAGAACTTGACCCGATTTGATCTGATCTCTCTCAACAAGACTTGTCTTGACGGAGATCGTAGAAACCGAGTGAAAATGCTGTTTGTAGCAAATTTACCGCATTCAGCTAAACTTCAAGTTTCATTGCATCTACCGAATGCCTAGTAATTGTAATGTTCAAATCTAATTTACAAAAGTTATATAAACCTCTCTTTGAGCTTCTTAGTAGTTACAATATATGTTGCAAGTTGCAGCAAAATCAAGTAACCACTAAACCTCGATGCTTCGCTCAGTTAAACTATTCAAACTTCCTAAAAAAATTTAGTATATGTACATATGTATATATTTTTGTTAACGAATATTAACTTCCAATAACATATTTTCGCTGTGTAAAGTATTCAGCGCTGTCAGTAATTTAAATTGGTATATAATGAAACGTCAAGGTTCACCCATGATTCCGCGTTCAATCTCTAGTTTGACAAAGGATAATCTACCGCTGTATGAACTAAAGACGGGTTTAATGTATAGATCCTTACCTTCAGAATACGTCTAATTTGTCCTGGCAATCAACAGGACAAATTTACGGGAGGCTCAAGAAGTGCCATACTCCCGACTGCGGTGAGACGGTAATGAGCGACAGAAATGACGTCTTTAAGAACGTTTTCAAAATTAAATAAGCTATGTGTTTACACTTGACACGTCGGTTCTCAAAGAAAATATTTCTGCTAATATCTCGAAACGCTCGATATAGTTATATTGTTGTTTTAATTGTTTTAATATACTAATAGACACATTAATATTTTTAAGAAACAAAACTTTGCACGAAATTTTAATGCAGACGTCTGTTTTGCTTTTTTATATTTTTCTGTGTAAAAAAAAGCCTAAAAGTACCCCGGAAAATTGACAAATGACACAAATACTGGGGCTGTGACTGGTATTTTTGCGGGTTTTGATTTTGTAATAAAATTCATCAGTAGCTTGAGTTTTAAATATGGCCATTGAACAGTTTCTAATTGCAGGTTAAGAGTGGCTTATTCAGTGAGATGTAAACGGTGATTTTTTTTAATAAGAACTACATCACATGTACTGGAACGTGGTATCTACGAAATCTCTTAAAAAGGTAGATGTAAATAGATCATTAATTGGTAGATTTAAGAAATCTAGCGTTTCAAGACGTAACCTTGGCCAGAAACACAAGACTTCACCAGAAACTAGAAATTCCGTTTTTCAACCTTGTTTATTACTCAAAATATTTACGAAAGTGTGGTTCTGCCTGCCGTTAAGGCTTGCAGCCTGCTGTTGTAGCATACTTGTATTGAAGTTTGAAGGACCTATTGCAAAATAAATAGCACACCGCTATTTGTTAAGATAATATAAATGCAGAAAAAATTTATAAAACGTATCAGGTAATAAAAGAAGGCAGAAACACATAAAACAAATGAAAAACGTTTACGATTCTCTGTAATGCCGAATTAGAGCGCAGCGCTTAAGAAGGAGGAGGGGAGGGTACGGAGGAAGGGGTATACATCTCGTCCCCCTCCTCCTCTTCTGCTCCCAACCCGTTTAGCGGAAGTTTTTCTGATAAACTTAGCGGGGAAATGTTTCCGCTAAACGTAGCGGGGAATTTGTCCGCTAAATTTGGTGAGGAATTTTTTTCGCTAAATTTTTGGGAAAGATTCCTGCTAAATTTAGCGGCAAAAGTCTCCAACTAAATTTAGGGGAGCAATTTTTCCTCTAAGTTTAACGGGGAAATTTACTCAGAATGCAACGCGCGGTTACGCTGATGCTGACGGGGACGCCGCTGAAGCCGGAAACGTGCGCCCAAGAGCTGCGCTCTAAAACACGTGTAATGTCTAAACATAAAGCTCTATGCTCCGTTTTTAACTTGTAATCTGAATGTAACCTGCCATTATGGTTACTATAGCATTCCACTTGTCCGCTTTATTTAACTTTTCAAAAGAAATATATAATCATTTTGACACATTATGACGCATATTAAAATACTCAAAGCAAAGACGCACAATGCTGTAACACCACACATCCGCGGCGTAAAATTTAATATAATTTCAAACTTAATAAAAGGCAGCCACGAAACGTCCAGGCAAATCTTTTGAATTTGTGAGAAGCCGGAAATATGAGGAGGCCTCTAAATATAGTTATGAAAATCGAGCGGGAGTTTAGGAAAAGTGCGCGCCCGCAGCCGGCCGTGAGTTAGGGCAGACATATTCTGAGCGCTCGAAGCTTTCTACACTGTTCTAATAATGCAACACTGTTCCTCCGGTTATTTTGTGTCAGCAGCAATACTCGCTTTCTTGCCTGAACAGGAAGACGCTGCCGAACGTGGTTCTTTGTGAGACCGCAGAAAATATTAGACTAGTATTCCTTACCTGTTTTTTCACCTCTGAATGTGCGACGTATTATTTGTTTATATAACGAGTGAACATTAAATTTTGGCAGGGCAAAGAGGCCCGCGCGGAGCGCTAGAGTGTCGTGTTTACCTCGAGTCTAGTTCTTCATGTGAAGGGCTGGCCGCTTCTTCCGAAATGTTTGCGCCCACTTAAGCTTCATATGTTTAATCGGTTCCGTGGTAAGTGTATGAGACGCTTTCAGAAATTAGTCCAAGTGATTTTATTCGCGCTTATGCAGTAACTGGCTTATTTTAGCGATAAATAGTGTATATTCTACAGGAAAAAAAAAAACTGAAAACATTTTGAAAATAGCTGAAGGAAGAATATCGCCTGACAAGAACCCGGTAGCTCGGTTGGTGCATAGATTGTGACATATTCGGCAAGTCATAGGAGTGACTTTAGTCGACCAACGTTTGTTATACAATTGAAGCGCATCGCGCTTACATCAACTCCACCTCACTCGGCTTTATGAATTTCGCTCAATTTGCTATCTAATGATTCTGATAGCCTTGTTTCTCACCACAGCGAGATTCTTAGCTCCGTGGGTCAGTTTTCCCCATCTAGGATTGCAGTATATTCCTGGCATTTACTAGCGTTATCATTCGTAATGTGATAAGGTTATTAAAATTTCGCAGTTTAAAAATATATTCGCCTCGTTCAGCAGCTTGTGTGCCATATAACAACTCTCCTAACAATGTTCTTGAAGACTTTTTCTCCTGATGCCTTCACGCGTTTACGTTCTTTTTTCACTTCTTTAATAGCAGTAACAGGATATTACACTGGTGTATTGCATTTTGTTCCTGCTCTTATACTTTCTAAGCAGTATTCGACTATGCGCCAATGCATCTTATTGTCGGTGATTATAGAGTACGCTGGCGAGCGCCTGGCCCCCTAAGGAGCCAGTAATATTAGAAACTGCGACGTCGAAGACGACGCGCTCGGACCACGGCGAAGCATAAAACCAGCGTCATTTTTCTTAGGACATTTTCCTTAGTCAAATAACTATTGCACGTTTATAATTTTGGTACACTTGACTTTTTATTTCATTCGTACCTTTTGTATTATATTATTTTTGTTTTGGTTTTAATCATTCGATCATTAGGTTTCTTTTGTTTCTATTTGGTGTGGCGGTGCATGCTGTCGTGTGCCGAGTTCGAGAACACGTTTGTCATCGTGATTAATGGTGTGTCACCGAATTCGGGTATAGTTTTCCTTTCTTTTCAGGAGAGAGTGTGCTCTGGATAGGTTTGGCATGTTCTCGCGTTAGCCGCTTAAATACCGCTTGTTATTTTCAAGTGTGTGGTCTCCCTGCTTTTATTCTACATTAGCGTGGTCTTGTTTTTATTTGCGAACGTAACGCTTGTTAGATGCCACAGCGGCACGCCGCCATGATGCTGACAGGTGGGTGAAGAATACCATCTCATGTGGTTCACGGGCGTCCACGCTCCCCATTTTTTTTTTCTCATAAATGTGACCCGACTCCGACGGGGAGGCATGTGAAAGCTTTTTAAACCAGGCGTTGTTCAATTATGTTTTATTTGCGCTTACATATGACTAGGTGGCTTTCACTCCCCGGGAAGAAATGCCTCTCCTGTGTGATTTATTTTATCTTCTAAGGCTGAAGTAGTTCAAAGATCAGGAAATTATATTTTGTTTTATCTTAGGTCGAAAGGTAGCTGACACATTCGAGTATGGACACGCATGCTAAACGTTCAACTCACAACAAAATGATTTCGCTTGCTTGGTTGGGCAGGTGAACGAGCACGTAAAACTAAAATGCTGAATATCAAGACGTTGTGCTTTGGACGCCATTCTATAGGTCCCACCGGCAGGTAGGGTTAACTAATTTCTAGGGTTAACTAATTTCTGACTTCAGGAGAATTGCATTAGAAATAAGTTGCTCATAAAATAGAGAACACGTGATTTTTCATTGGAAAACCGCATTTCACCACGCGGCCCTGCCAAGCCTTTATAACAAAAATGGACTCATCTGACTTACTGTTCCCCAAATAAAACAGACCAGGTGATGCTGAAATAAACATACATACATTTCAGCTCTGCTGTGCATACAGTTTTTTTTAATATTATTATAAATATGATTTGAACTCAGAAAGTGCAAGAATAACGGACACCCAGCGCGTTCATATTGGAGATTTTGAAATCGTAAATTTGAATTCTCCTCGAGTCAATATAAATACAGAAATTCATTGACTTGCTTGTTGTAATATAATCACCACTGATATCTGAGTTTGTAAAACCTGAAGTTGAAAGTCGTACTTTACTCTTCAAGCTATCTCTATACAACGGGGGATTCAGACGTTATTGTATTCCGAACTAACGTCAAAATGAAATTTTATTTTTAAATTTCCCTGGAGCCAACTATACATTAACTTTCCTCAAAATTGCTTCGAATAGATTAAGTATAATACAATTAATAAAATAAGCAGTAGCTGAATTACTACTGAATATACGGTTGGTAAAATAAGCTCGACTAACACCCTAATATACAATGAGTTCTTTTTTTTAACCCGCTTCGTCCGTGTGAGTGACGGCGCGCGTCGCTCGAGGTCACCCACAACAATACGACGCGGGGGCCGACGCTGACATCTGGCACGGATAGATATGGGCACCCAACGACGCGCGCCGACGCGAGCTGACGACGAGGCGTGCGAATCGCGTGAAAAACGTCCCATGTGGTTGGTCCTTAATGCGCACCGCAAATGGTTGAACACCACCATCGGCGAATCAATCGAGGGGCACGAAGGTGCGCTTTTCCGCACTGCGTCGCTGCGATAGGTGGTGCACGCTTTACAGAGCAGTTTGTTTTTCCTCGCATCACACGCTGTGTTAGTACGAGGAGTCAATGAAGTCACTTAACGATTGTACACAATAAAAAAAAAACAACAAAAAAACAACATATATATATATATATATATATATATATATATATATATATATATATTTAACGTTGTGTGTACTTGTCTTGAAAAGATGAAAATGTTGAGAAACAGCCCAATTACATACAATGTCAAGCCGTTGGAATACGCATAGAAAAGAAAGTTAGATTTGAAAGTTCACACGTTATTTCTACGCAATGTCTTCACGCGCAAAATATACATTTTTATTTTCTGATAATAACACAAGCATATGCTACTCATATCTGAAGACTGACATGTGGCTGTTCTAACCAGCATAAAAAAAGCACTGGGCATAGAGAAATTATGTTTTCAAACTACATATTCTCAACTATTTCGCCTTCAATCTTTTTTTCAACCGACCGCACCCATATTTATTTATTTTATTTGAAAATACTGCCGGCCAACTTTTGAGGGCCAAGGCATGATGGTGGAAAGATAACGTCAGGGAATGCTAGTTCGCGTACATACAGGCATTGAAATAAAACAAACAGTTAACTTATTCATTGGCAACAAAGAAAAGATCATCGATTGCACTGGCAAACGAAGCAGCAGAAACAATAGCTGTCACGCTGTGGGGCAACGCATTCCACTCGCACACGGTTCGAGGAAAAAATTTCAGTTGGATTCAGCTTTCCCACACATGTGTTTTATTAAAAAAAAATAGATGAAACTCCTTTTTTTTTGCACTTTTTGTTCTACTATTGGCCATCTGTCTTGTCGCTTGGTTAATCCCTTATTGCAGGGCAGGGGGTGTTTTTTCCCCTTTCCTGTCGTGGTTGTAAGTCCATCATCGACTTTGACAAATCCCCGGGCAAACAGGGCTTTTGCTTGTTTGTCTCTCGAAGCCAAGACCTAAACAAAGTCGTCTTCCGCTTTTTTCCCGGGAGATCCCTTAAAGTACTTCCCTGTGACCGAGATACCCGTATGATTTACGATATTTGTTTTCACAAATCCGCCGGCTTAGATAAACGGAGCGTCGAGCCGTGCAAACTATTTTGTTATGTTACTACGGGGATGAGTTTAGCTAGTTGGTTATGATACATTACGGGTGGAACCAGCTGAACAATGAAGGAAGGAGAAACAGAAAACACAACCAATCGCTGGACTACCAACTATTTTAATAAATCGTCTTGGCTGAAAAAAACACCGAGACTGCGGGTAAACGACACGACAGTAAAACGTCTCTAAAAGAGACCTTTTAGTGTCGTGTCGTTTACCCGCAGTCTCTGGGTTTTTTCAACCATGTGCAATGTACACCAGCTCGTTTGCGCCCTTACATTTTGTTCATCAATCGTCCTCCTCTTCTACTAAATCTTATGCGTATAATTGTTTTTTAATTGTGTTTTTTGCTTATTTCAATTTTTACTGAGCAGAGAGGGCGCCCTTCAGAAAGAGCTTTTCTTGCGGTTGCAGGGTTATTGAGGCGGAGCTCACACAGTTTTCTTGTTCGTTGTCTATAGCCAAGGCCTCCAACATCTCCCTCGCAAGCTGGTTTTTATGGCGCCCTATGATGCTGGCTTGCTCATGCTTTGGTTTGCACTTGCAAGTTCGACAATGGGCAGCGAGGTATCCTGGTCCCGCGAGATTCTTAATGTTCGCCTCATGTTTACGTCCACAGTCATTTATGCAACTTCCGGTCTGTTCAATACAGCATCGTACACATGTTAACGATATGCTGCAAACGACTCCTTTTTGGCACGGAAGGTATGTGGTCCTGTGTCGGGTGTCACACATGTTTTTCTTGTTCGTTTATGTCTGATTGATCCTGCGGCATAGGGAATAAGCCTTATTGGGGGGCGAGCACACAACTTGAACGTTTTGCCGGTTTGCTATTTTTTTTTTTTAATTTGTGTGTGACCCCATGAATGTACGTTTTCTGTGCTTGTTCTTCACTTTGAACATTGCTCCTCTTGACACTGTGGCATATTTTTTCACATATGGAGGCCAATTAGATTTTTGGATATCCGGCATTGTGAAGTCGTGAAATCTGTGCATCAAAGCTTTGTTGGACTTGATGGGTGCAGGTCTTCTTGAGGCTCGCGGAGAGGGCTGCGATGACCACTCCTTGCTTAACATTTTTTTAGTGTTCGGAATCATAAGCAAGAAACCCTTTTCCCGATCGTGCTTGGTATTGCCAACAGACATGCCCTGCTTGGAATTTTAATGCCAAATCAAGAAACCGAATTGATATATTCACTGGAGTTTCATGGGTGAAAGTGAGGCCCATGCAGCTTTTTTCAAATTGTGTCAAGGTGGTTCTGAGGCATCCATAGATTTGGTCGTCGACCTCTGTGGTGCACAAAATAAGAAAATTATCTACATACCTAAAAATAACCCCTATGCTTGCATCTTGTATGGCTTCCTGGATGGCTTCTCCACACCTCGCAAAAAAGATTTCCCATAGATGCGGGGCCACTTGAGAGCCAATGCAAATGCAACTCTTTTGCACATACTGGTGATCTTGTTGGGCCACTACCGTCGCTGACCAATAGAATCTTAAGATTTCCAAGAAGGTGCCTAAGCTCATTCCTGTGGCGTTTTGGAATTTGGTGAGCTCTTTTTCTTCAATGGTGGTTTGGAGAACATGCATGAGGCTTGCGTGCGGGATGGAGTAATACATGTTCGCCACATCAATAAAAAAACCAGAAGCGATGAGGTGCCCTTGATCTTCAAGGAAGGATATGACATGTTCCAAGTTTGGTATTCGGAAAGGGTTTTCAATCTGTACGTTGGAGATTTGTTGCGCTAAAAACGTCGACACGCATGCCTGCCATGTGGTTCTTTCTGAAACAATTGCCCGGAACGGAACTCCTTCTTTATGAGTTATGGCCGAAAAAACACTGATAGTAGGTCATTTTTTGCGGCTTTGATTTTTGTGCTAAGACTTGGTTGTTGAGCTTCGTCTAGCAATTTTAGGATGGCTAGTTTTGCTGCTTTAGATTGTTTTTTGTCAACAGGGATAAAATTCCTGGTCATTGCTTGGTGGGCTTTTTTCCACATGTGTCGGATGCTAGAACCACTGTCACAGGTTCGGATTTTAAAGATCCCATTTAAACAAACAAATTTGGAATTTGACTTGGACCGCTGTCCAGGTGTTAGGACCACACCTTGGCGATAGACTTCCTGAGAGGCGGAAGGAATTGAGAGCAAAGCATGCCGACGTTGCGAACAGTATTTTATATAAAATAATTCAAAAGTACGGGAAAGGCGCACAGGACGTACACACAGTCGAAAGAAGGAAAGAAAAAAAAAGCAAAAGTCAAATCGAGGTTGTCATACAGTTTTGGAGGGGGAGAGCCGAGTCAGGGTCCCAAGATGCCGGTGGGCGTCCGGTTCGTTGCGCCGCCAGTCGGGGTCGAGAAGTCGTGGTGGCTTGGGTGTTGTAGTGACGCACAGCACTCACTCACAACACTCACCCCCCCCCCCCCCCCCCCCGTCGAATACTTCTCGGTGGTCGAACAACCATACCGCCGCGGACCTGCTCAGCGCCGAACATTCCACACCGACGCTGCCTTGCTCCGGGGTTTGTTCCACTACCCTCGCGCGCCCGGTATCTCGTCTTTTTCTTCTCTTCCTCCGATCTCGCACGAAAAAAAAAAAAAAATCCTAAGCACGCGCTCCTGTCCTCGGCGCTCGCGCACCCCACTCACAAACACGGAAACGGACAACACCATAACCATTGAAGGACAAAAATAGTTATTGAATTCTGTGACACTACCCCTTATTTCAAAAAATATTCAAGCAGGAATATTTCAAAACAAAACATCACAAAATTCAATGCGCACTATCTCTTCACGTTTTATCACTGCTATTCCTCAAGAACGTCCTGGAACGATGAAATCAGTAACAGCAATTCACCCAACCATTCAAAATATATTCATAGTCCCATCTGCGTTGCTTACGGCAGGTTAACAGGTTCTTACTGTACCTTATTCTCTTTCTAGTGTACTTCTACAATCGACTGAGGTAGTCTGCCCCAACATTTTCGTTGCCCTTAATGTGGCGTACGCAGAAATCGTACTCTTGGAGCTGAAGGCTCCAACGCATCACGCTAGCGTTAGAATGTCGGTACGGTTAATATACATCAGAGGCTGGTGATCCGTTTCCAGCACGAAGGGTCTCCCATATAGGTAGGTATGGAATTTCCGTATCCCCCAGATCAACGCTAGCCCTTCCTTCTCAACGGTTGCGTAAGCTAGTTCCCTCTGCAGGAGTTTCCGGCTCGCGTACGCGATCGGATGTAGGACCCCAGCTGTGCTCCTGGAGCAGGACGGCTCCAACGCTGTGATCTGAAGCATCCGTCCTGAGCACGAAGGGCTTTTGGAGGTCCGGCAATCTAAGGATCGGCGTACTTGTCAGCCGGCGCTTCAGCTCGCGGAAAGCGTCCTCGTGCTCTTGCTTCCAGTCTACTCGGTTGCTGCCCCCCTTCCGAGTGAGGCTGGTCAAGGGAGCCGACACCTCAGCATAATTGGCAATAAACTCCCGGTAATACCCCGCTAGCCCTAAGAAGGAGCGCACCTGCCGCTTCGTCTCTGGACGTTGGGCCGCTTGGATCTTCTCGACGAGTCCAACGAGTGTTGTCAGTTCGCCTTTACCGACCCGGTGTCCCAGGAAAGTTATCTCCTCTCTTCCGATTTCACACTTCAGGGGTCTGATTGTTAACCCCGCTGCCTTGATCCTCTGCAAGACTTCTTTGAGCGTCGCCAGGTGCTGCTCCCAGGTTTCGCCCGTCACCAAGACATCGTCATAGTAGTAGAGAACTCCGGGAATCTGTCCTAAAAGTCTTCTCATGAGCTTCGTAAAAATCGCGGGCGCGGTCTTGACCCCGAAAGGTAAGAACCTGAACTGGTACAGTCCTGTGTCTGTCGAGAAAGCGGTCTTCGCCTTTGATTCCTCGGAGAGCGGGATATGCCAATACCCTTTAGTGAAGTCCAACTTCGAGAAAAATCGTTTTGTTCCCACCTCCGAGAACAAGGTGTCCACCTGGGGAATAGGTTCGGCGTCAGCGGTTAGCACATCGTTTAGTGCCCGGAAGTCAATGCACAGTCGATGGGTGCCGTCGGTCTTCTTTACGACGAGGATGGGGGAGTTATACGCGGAGTCAGACCGTTCGATGATTCCCATCTCCAACATCTTTCTCACCTCGTCCTTCACGACCTGGCGCACGGAGTGCGGCAGCGGGTATTGCTTGGTGTGGACCGGCCTGGTGGTCGAGAGCTCTAGCCGGCACTCCACCAGATCCGTACGTCCAGGAACGTCCGAGAAAACCGCGTCAAACTCGTTGACCAGACTTTGAGCTTGTCGTTTTTGTCGTGTCGTCAGATCGTCAGATATTGTCACGTCCCGGCTGTCTTCCGATCTTTGAAGGCTCAACATCGGTAGCTTGTCCTCCCCCCTTCTCCGTCAGTGGTTGTAGCAGCACACTGGAGCTCATCTGTATCTGGGGCCTTGGCCTCCCTTTCTTCGTATCTTTTGAGCATATTCACATGAAATATTTTTGTTGCGTGCCCCAGGTCCACAGCATAGTCGACTTCGCCTTTCCTTGCAGTCACTGGGTAGGGCCCTCGCCACTGCATCAGTAACTTATTCTTGTCCGTGGGGAGGAGAATCAGTACTCTGTCACCCACGCTCAGTTCTCGGTTGCGGGCCTTCTGGTCGTAGTATCGCTTGTACCGAGCGCCCGATTTCTCTAGTGTTTCATGGGCCACCCGACAGGTAGCCTCCAGTCGGTTTCTAAGCTCAAACACGTACTCGTAGGTGGTACGAACGTCCGGCTCTAGAGCCTCGTTCGTCCACAGTTCTCTTAGAACTGAGAGCGGTCCCCGCACGTGGCGTCCATAAAGCAGTTCGAACGGGGAAAAACCCAGGCTCGCTTGCGGTACTTATCGGTACGCAAAAAGCAGAGGTGCGAGGTACCGGTCCCAGTCTTGAGGCTTCTCTTGGCACATGCGTCGTAACATCATCTTGATGGTGCCGTTAAACTTCTCCACCAAACCATTCCCCATGGGGTGGTATGGCGTGGTGTGAAGTTGCGTCATGGAGAGGAGGCGGCTCACCTCCTCCATTACCTCGGAAGTAAAGTTCGTTCCACGGTCACTCACGATCTCTTTTGGAACACCGGTACGGGTAAACATGCCGACAAGACCCTCGGCCACACGTTCTGTGGTTATGTCCGGTAGTGCCACAGCGTCAGGATAACGGGTGGCATAGTCCACCATGGTCAGTATGTACCTATTGCCGCTCGACGTCGCTGGTGCGATGGGTCCCACGATGTCCACCGCGACCCGTTGAAAAGGGGTATCAATCAACGGCATCTTCCCGAGGGTTGCCTTCGTCACCTTCCCTTTTGGAGTCGTCCGCTGGCACTTGTCACAGGATCTGACAAATCGTTTGACATCCGCCTGGAGTCTCGGCCAGTAAAACTCGCTGAGGATACGGAGTGCGGTTTTCTCTGCCCCTTGGTGTCCCGCCAAAATGCCGTCATGAGCCATACGAAGCACTCCGTCTCGTAAGTTCCTAGGGAGCACCAACTGGTAGAACTCCCGCTCTGATGTCCGAAAAACTCGGTGCAACAGTCCCCGGTGCATGACAAACTCTTCTGTGTCCTCCGAGTTTCTGCAGTTGGATATCTTTCCGACACGGTCGAAGAGCCCCTTTAGACTGCTGTCTTCTTTTTGTAGTGTCGCAAGTTCCTCGGGCTTCTCAGGTGCACATTCAATTATGGGCACTCTCAGCGGGGTGGCGTTCTTTGCCGCCTGTCTCTGGGACCTTGTTTCCATGGCTGCGGTGGCACGAATCTCTACATCTTGCTTCTCATCGTGAGGCAAACCCACTTCAGTTTTCTCCGGTTTATTCCAGCCAGCTTCCGGTTCGCTGGGAGCGCGCACGTTAGGGAGGTTACCCAAAATCAGGTCATATAAAGGGTTCTTCATACACTTAGCCACGACGTTCCCACTGTAGAAAGGAGTCTCAACATGCACCCTGGCCTCAGGCAAGACCCTCGCAGTCCCGTCCACCAAGTACACGAGACTTGACGTTCCGGTCAGTTTGTCGTCTGGTACGAGGCTTCGGCGCACTACGACAGTGTTGCAGCCTGTGTCACGCAACACAGTGACAGCTTGTCCGTGTAGTTTTCCGGCAGCTACAGGCATGTCCCCCATCAGGCGAGAAGTCCCGGACACTGCGTTTACCACTGGCACCTTGGTGCCGTCCCTTAGCTCGACATAGCCACCTTTCACACGACCGGATACTGCGTCCAGCTCCTCCCTGCTTGCTTGAACACAGGAAACTTGCGAACCTCCGTCCCGTTTCCAACATTGACTGGACGTGTGACCGGACGTTCCGCAATTTCGGCAGGTCCCAGCTTGGCTGCTCGGTTTCTGACCGTTTTTGCACTGTGCCGCTAGGTGTCCACTTCTGCCGCAAAGAAAACATTTCCTAAGAAGTTTACTGGCCTTGTACGGTTGACCGTTCGATGTCGGTCGAGATCCACTTGCCGCAGAGTCTGGTGTAGCCTCCTCTCTCCTGGCCGGCTCCTGTTCGTGGGCCTCCAGATAGCAGTCTGCGAGGTCAGCCATTTCGCCTAGCTGATTTGCTCTTTCTTTTTCTTAAGAAAAGCGACATTTTTGACGGAACGCTCCGAACGAACTGCTCCGTGAGCAGCAAATTCCGTAAGGCGGCAAAATCCTTCGCCGTCCCGGACAGGTCGACCCAACGGTCAAACAGGCTAGACAACCTCGCCGCATATTGTGTACCGGTTTCCCCTTTTTCCGGCTTAGCACTTCTAAACTTGTCTCGGAAGCCGTCCGCAGTTAACCGAAACCTGTGCAGGAGCGCTTTCTTTACGTAATCGTATTCGACAGAATCCTCCGGGGTTAGCCTAGAAAAGACTCCAAGTGCCTCCCCTGCCAAGCATACGCTAAGCGCAGTGGCCCAGTTTTCGCGGGGCCACATCTGCCCGCTCGCTAGTCTCTCAAAGCGCATCAGGTAGGCATCAAGGTCGTCTTTCTTCTCGTCGAAGGTGGGCAGCCAACGCTGAGGACTCTTCCATAGCGTTGTCCCGGTCCCGTTTTCGGCGGAACTAGTGGTAACAGGGATCGGCGACGCGTTCTGTAATTCTTGCAGCCTGATCCTCAGCTCTAGGGTTCGGTGCTCCGCTTCGACACTCCTCTCTTGCTCCTGCGCTCTCGCGGCTCTCGTATTCTCCCTCTCTTGGTCCACCCATTCCTTCAGGGCCGAACCCTTGAGCCCGAGTTCTTTTCCGCAGGCCATTAGCTCGTGGAGCTCCATGGCTGAAGTCGCGCGGACCCTTTGCTGGATAGTCTGACTCTAGAACCTCTCCTCTGCTCCCGATCGGTAAGCCGGGTTGTGTGCTCCCGCAACGGCGTCAGCCTCACAACGCGCTCCCTACGGCGTGGCAAACTCACTCGCTCACCCTCCTCCTCTCAGGATAGATCGTCACAGTGGACAGCAGATCCTGTCGCGGACGCCAGTTTGTCCTAGGTTCGGATGTTAAAGATCCCATTTAAACAAACAAATTTGGAATTTGACTTGAACCGCTGTCCAGGTGTTAGGACCACACCTTGGCGATAGACTTCCTGAGAGGCGGAAGGAATTGAGAGCAAAGCATGCCGACGTTGCGAACAGTATTTTATATAAAATAATTCAAAAGTACGGGAAAGGCGCACAGGACGTACACACAGTGGAAAGAAGGAAAGAAAAAATAAAAGCAAAAGTCAAATCGAGGTTGTCATACAGTTTTGGAGGGGGAGAGCCGAGTCAGGGTCCGAAGATGCCGGTGGGCGTCCGGTTCGTTGCGCCGCCAGTCGGGGTCGAGAAGTCGTGGTGGCTTGGGTGTTGTAGTGACGCACAGCACTCACTCACAAGCACTCACACCCCCCCCCCCCCCCCGTCGAATACTTCTCGGTGGTCGAACAACCATACCGCCGTGGACCTGCTCAGCGCCGAACATTCCACACCGACGCTGCCTTGCTCCGGGGTTTGTTCCACTACCCTCGCGCGCCCGGGATCTCGTCTTTTTCTTCTCTTCCTCCGATCTCGCACGAAAAAAAAAAAAAAAAATCCTAAGCACGCGCTCCTGTCCTCGGCGCTCGCGCACCCCACTCACAAACACGGAAACGGACAACACCATAACCATTGAAGGACAAAAATAGTTATTGAATTCTGTGACAACCACGAATCCTCCTTGCTTCTCCTTCTCTGAGACGCATAGTTTTAATCGTTTGCTCCGAAGCTCTTTTATGATAGGTCCAAAGCTCACTTTCGCCTGGGCCTGGTTGTTTAGGCAAGCTAAGCCTTGAATTTCCTCATCAATGATTTGTGGTCCTTGCTCTACTGCGGCTTTTGCGGCTGTTTGGCGTATGAGGGTTAACTTGACTAACGCCTCAAGCTTATGTGCTATGACATATTCGGGTCCTTTTTCAAGCCCCTGTTTTGCTCTGGCTGATATAGAAACATTTTTCTACTACCTGGAGCGGAGTTCTTTTCACAGTTGTCATACCTTGTCGACATAGTTCCAGATGATGACGCCAAATTGGGAGATACTCCTTAATCCAGAGGCGTTCTGTTGTGTTTTTGTTCATTGTCACTGTGACTGGAGAACTCGTTGTGGGTGGAACAACGGACTCGAAGAAAGTCGGTGAGGAGGCGTACTTGACGCCATTTATTGGAACGAAGGATCTTAGACACTCGTTGTGCGTGTCCTTGTGATGGTTTCACTGCCCCGAAGAAAGACTGCACTTCATCCAGAATCACCTTCTTTTGTATGCTTCTGGAGAGCAACCGTGCTTGGCAAATCGAATGGACAATCAGTAGGCATTAGGGCGTACGTGTTGTGGAGGTTGAAATTCACGAAATAGGTGCTATGTAACTAGAAAGATAACTTACAACGGGGATTAGTTTAGCTAGTTGATTATAAACATTACGGGTGGAACCAGCTGAAAAATGAAGGAAGAAGAAACAGAAAAGGCAACCAATCGCTGGACTACCAACTATTTTAATAAATCGTCCTCATCTTCTACTAAATCTTATGAGTATCAATTTTTTATCTGTTTTTTTATTTCCATTTTACTGAGCAGAGAGGGCGCCCTTCAGAAGGAGCTTTTCTTGCGGTTGCAGGGTTATTGAGGCGGAGCTCACACAGTTTTCTTCTTCGAAGTCTATAGCCAAGGCCTCCAACATTTCCCTTGCAAGCTGGTTTTTATGGTGCCCTATGATGCTGGCTTGCTCAAGCTTTGGTTTGCACTTGCAAATTCGACAATGGGCAGCGAGGTGTCCTGGTCCCGCGAGATTCTTAATGTTGGCTACATGTTCACGCGCACGGTCGTTTATGCATCTCCCGGTCTGTCCAATATAGTATCGTCCACATGTTAACGGTATGCTGTAAACGACTCCTTTTTGGCACGGAAGGTATTTTGTCCTGTGTCGGGTGTCACACCTGTCTTTCTTGTCCGTTTGTGTCTGATTGATTCTGCGGCATAGGGAATAATCCTTATTGGAGGCCGAGCACACAACTTGAACGTTTTGCCGGTTTGCTGTTTTTTTTTTCATTTTTTGTGTGACCCCATGAATGTACGGGACTACTGCAAAGGGCTTCTTTGCTTTCCTTGCTTGTTCCTCCCTTTGGACATAGTTCCTATTGACATTGCGGCATATTTTTTTCACATATGTAGGCCAATAAAGTTTTTGGATATCCGGCATTGTGAAGTCGTGAAATCTGTGCATCAAAGCTTTGTTGGACTTGATGGGTGCAGGTCTTGTTGAGGCTTGCGGAGAGGGCTGCGATGACCACTCCTTGCTTAACATTTTTTTAGTGTCCGGAATCATAAGGAAGAAACCGTTTTCCCGATCGTGCTTGGTATTGCCAACAGACATGCCCTGCCTGGAATTTTAATGCCAAATCAAGAAACCGAATTGATATATTCACTGGAGTTTCGTGGGTGAACGTTAGGCCCATGCAGCGTTTTTTCAAATTGTGTCAAGGTGGTTCTGAGGCATCCATAGGTTTGGTCGTCGACCTCTGTGGTGCACAAAATAAGAAAATCATCTACATACCTAAAAATAACCCCTATGCTTGCATCTTGTATGGCTTCCTGGATGGCGTTTCCACACCTCGCAAAAAAGATTTCCCATAGATGCGGGGCCACTTGAGAGCCAATGCAAATGCCACTCTTTTGCACATACTGGTGATCTTGTTGGGCCACTACCGTCGCCGACCTGTAGAATTTTAAGATTTCCAAGAAGGTGCCTAAGCTCATTCCTGCGGCATTTTGGAATTTGATGAGCCATTTTTTTCGATGGTGGTTTAGAGAACATGCTCGAGGCTTGCGCGCGGGATGGAGTAATACATGTTCTCCACATCAATAAAAAACCAGAAGCGATGAGGTGCCCTTGATCTTGAAGGAAGGATATGATATGTTTCAAGTTTGGTATTTGGAAAGGGTTTTCAATCTGTACGTTGGAGATTTGCTGCGCTAAAAACTTCGACACGCATGCCTGCCATGTGGTTCTTTCTGAAACTATTGCCCGGAAGGGAACTCCTTCTTTATGAGTTTTGGCCGAACAAAGCACTGATAGTAGGTCGTTTTTTGCGGCTTTGATTTTTGTGCTAAGACTTGGCTGTTGAGCTTCGTCTAGCAATTTCAGGATGGCTAGTTTTGCTGCTTTGGATTGTTTTTTGTCAACAGGGATGAAATTCCTGGTCATTGCTTGGTGGGCTTTTTCTCCATATGTGTCGGATGCTAGAACTACGAATCCTCCTTGCGTGTCTGAGACGCATAGATTTAATCGTTTGCTCCGCAGCTCTTGTATTATAGGTCCAAAGTTCACTTTCGCCTGGGACTGGTGGTTTAGGCAAGCAAAGACTTCAATTCCCCTATCAATGATTTGTGGTCCTCGTTCTCTTGGGGCTTTTGCGGCTATTTGGCGTATGAGGGTTAACTTGTCTAATGCCTCAAGCTTAGGTGCTATGGCATATTTTGGTCCTTTTTCAAGCACCTGTTTTGCTCTGGCTGATATAGAAACATTTCCCATTACCTGGAGCGGAGTTCTTTTCACAGTTGTCATACCTTGTCGACGTAGTTCCAGATGATGATGCCAAATTGGGAGGTACTCCTTAATCCAGAGGCGTTCTGTTGTGTTTTTGTTCATTGACATATGATTGGAGAACTCGTTGTGGGTGGAACAACGGACTCGCAGAACGTCGGTGAGGAGGCGTACTTGACGCCATTTCTCAGAACGAAGGATCTTAGACACTCGCTGTGCGTGTCCTTGTGATGGTTTCACTGCTTCGAAGAAAGACTGCAGTTCGTCCAGAATCACCTTCTTTTGTATGCTTCTGGAGAGCAACCGTGCTTGGCAAATTGAATGGGGAATCAGTAGGCTTAAGGTGTACGTGTTGAGGAGGTTGAAATTAACGACAGAGGTGCTCATGTAACTAGAAAGATAACTTACAACGGGGATGAGTTTAGCTAGTTGGTTATGATACAGGAGTAGGAGGAGGAGAAAAGGCTCTCTGTCTGTGTCCTTCTTTACCCTTTCCGTTGTTTTTTGCGCTGTTTTAACCTTTTAAATATGTCATACCAACTCGCCCAGGCTTCAACTTGAGAAAAGGAGAGGGAGGGTGAGAAGAGGAGGATGAGGAGGAGAGAAGAAGCGGAGAAGGAAGAGGGAGAGAGGAGGAAAAGAAGGAGGAGGAGGAAAGAAGGGGATGAGGAGGAGCAGAGGAGGAGGGGATTGGTGGCCCTCCCTTCTGTACCCTCCCGTCCTCCTCAAAAGCTGCGCTCTAATTTCGCATTACAGAGATTTGTAAACGTCTCATTTTTATTTGCCTTAAAATTCGAAATAAACAATAAAATTAAGCGCACGTATACCAACACATAAAATAGTAAAACACATTAACGCTCAAGAAATTAGTGTAAAATATGAGTGAAAAATAAAAGGGAAGCTTAGCGTGCTGATGTTGCCGCTTCGGCAGTGCCACTCCCTTCTTCGGGTCTCTGCTGCGTCTGTGCACCCTCCTTCTTACCCATATATTTCTAGGAAGCATCTCTAAACCTCTTCCCCGTTCACTTAGATCTATAAGTAAACTGGGTAACTGGGACCACGGCTGCGATTTCGGCCGTTCTCCTGGCACGGAGTCAGACACAGATGTAAATTTACCCAACCCCGTAAGATGATGAAACCTGGGCCGGACTGGCGCAATAGGCAGCGGGAACGGGTAGCGTCTGACTACCGAAAGGCAAATCTTGCACGGCACTGAACTACTCCCTCCCATTCCTCCTTCATCTACTCGGTCAGACACTGTCGGCATAGAAACCGAAATTCCATCCACTTATGCTTCAACACCCTCGCATTTCGCCCCTGCACCACCCTTTACCTCATCCCCCTCTTGTCCCAAGACATCACACAAACCCACTCCCAAGCGTTGATGTGATGAAACTGGCTCTGATTTCGAACAGATTCAACAAAATGTATAACGCATATTCAACCTCATAATAGCCCGCCATGACCAGCTTTTCGCACCCCACCCTCCCCCGCCATCTCCCCCACGGAGGAGGTTCTCGATGCGATTACCCGCCTCTCCTAACAGATCGAGACCGTGAATGCCCGTCTAACTCGCTTAGAATCGGAGGTGTCCCACCTTAAAGACCCCGATTCAGTTCGCACTCGTCGCTACCCATACCCAAACTCGTGCACAATGACGACTAAGTGAATCAAAGTCACCGAAAGTCACCGAGGATGAACACCGCTCGCAACGGGGGTAACCTCCTCTAAGTGGCAAATGGAGAGTCAACTCGTCAAGCAGACCAAGCTCCTCGAGTTCCTTGCACCCTTACGCAACCCTTCGCCAACCCCCTATCTCCCTTCCACATCCTCCCGCATCAGCAAACCTCAAACACCGTCCCTTCAACAAACAGCAGCTCAGCTACCTCCAGACACGCCTGAGTTTGTATGCTAGCACCAACAGACACAACAAGCAAAGCACTCCATGCTGCACATCCACCAGAAGGCCCTGCAGCAACAAGATACGCAACAGTCCATACAGCCAGTACAGCAACAACAACTCAATTGCTTTAATCATGAATCAACATGGATAAACACAACCAGCTAAACCCCAGCCCGGTGCCCTACTGACCAGCAGATTACAATGGTTAAACCAGCTGAACTACGAAAATAGGGAGAAAGGAGTGAGGACAGGCTATCGCTGGCCGGTCTTCCTCCTTTCTCCCTATTTTCATAGTTCAGCTGGTTTAACCAGTTATAATATGTACCACCAAGTAGCTCAGCATCTACCCCCTGTTGACCAGCAGAGAAATTCTAAAATTATTTTAGGAAAACATTCATATTCAGAAACGAAATATTATACTTTAATTCGTGTCAGGCATGTTCACGTTGGTTGAAATAACTAACTAAATACTGGTACTCCCTGCTTGCTGAGAATCTAACCAAGTACATCACTCGTTGCTGAGATTCAAAGGAAAAGCGTTACTTCAACGCAAAAGTAACGAGCAATTTGTTTTGTTTCTGCGGATGAATGTTTTGGTTTATTCCGTAGCCGTCTTCGAATATGCTTGTCGTTAATGATGTCTAGTGTTTTAACCGAATAATTTGCATATTCGTTAAGGTTTTTGTTTTTTTTGTTTTGGTAGTTACAGGAGTTGCCTGGAATGAAAGCCAAATAACGACAATTGTTTTGTGCACACTCCTTTCCAGGCGTAATCAAATACTCTCAGCCATTACTTTATCAAGAAGTAGCGAAAATAAGTTACTCATTTCTTCTCTCGAAAAGCAACAAAGTCGTTAGTTACCACAGAAAGCAACTAGTTATAAGTAACGCGTTAAGAACAAGTCTGGATTCACCACAGCTTACATCACCAAGCGATTGGCGTAAGGTATACGAGATGGCCGATTATGGCGAATATGAAAGCCGAAGACGGGCAGACTCGGACAACAAGATCTACCGATCTCCCATTTGGGGATCTCCGCGTGCGCCATCTTGGTCCTTCGAACGCTGCCCCGGGTACGGAGAGAAAACAGCCGGTGTAATTGAATAGCCGATACCCCGGAAGCGAGGGCAACGTCGATCGTTAGATGCGGAAGCCCCACGGCCGTCACGTAGTGCCCCTCGTAGGAGCTCGTCCTCCAGGCTTCTGCCCTTATTTGGGCTAGCTCCAAGGTGATTTGACAACTGTGCCAGCGACAGAAGCCCCCTTTTTTAACTTTCGCGGCGTCCGGTTCATCGGGAATCAGTCGTTGGAGTCTCCGCTTATTCTTTCATATATTGCATCTCAAAGTGCCGCCAAGGTTTACTTAGTCAACAACAGTTTTTTTTTTCGTCTTAAATTTAACGTCTGTTATTTCTATTGTCAGGGTTTCCTTATGGGCGCTCTGTAGATGAATTGGGTCAAACATTCACTATAAAAAGCAAATGCAGCTTGCGGTGGTGTTTCATTATCTCTTTCGTTATCTCCGCAAGTTAAAAAAAGTTTAATATCTGAAATCATTAGCAACGTCTATCGATTGGCTTCTTCGAATTGTTTTGTTTTTCTCAATCCAATTATCACAGCGACCAACAGGAGAGTTTTTTTCAGCCTGATTGTGGTAAGGCAGCTCAAAATCGGGATTAATATTAGTTTGAGATTTGAAGCAAGTATTTTTGGTTGGGGCGGAACTGCGTGAAGGTACGTCTGCGAGTGCACCAACCGAAACTCAATTAAAGATCAGCCTATATATACTGCGATCGGGGTCGGGTAGTACCACGATAGGATATCAGAAATTCTTTCTGTATTTATGTTTCTGTATCACGATACATTTCTTCAATCGGTATCTGAACTTCTGTTTTGGAATTCAGTTTTATTTTTAGTCCTGGTATCGCGAATCAATCGCAAAATACCCCCCCCCCCCCCCCAGGCCGACTATCTCTACAGGCTCTCTGGATGTTTCTCAGCATCTTTCCCCAGGTCTCTGTGTGCACTCTTCGACTCAAATTGTTCTCGCTCTCTCTCTCTCTGTCTCTCTCCCCCTCCTCCAACACCTCGCTGTTCCATACCCAAACTAATGGCCGACGGTGTCTCTTTCTTTTTGCATGCCTAAACGGTTCTCATACGTCACACTCACTACAGTTCTGGGTTGCCCTTGTCGGGATCCACAGACGCCCAAATTCGGCTAAAGGCTCCCGTTGCCGTACACAGATTCCAAAAGGACAGAGTCATAAACACTCTCGCAGTTTCGCGCAAGTAAGTGCCACCCGACGAAACCGATAATGACTGAAAATCAGGCAATAACGTTCCAATTAAAAAAAAAGGTATCGTATACACGAAATTTAAAGACATCCTTGTATATACAAGGACGAACTTCCCTATAGTCGAACGTCGCAAATACATAAACCGGCCTCAGCACGTGAAGCGAGACATGTTAAACCCCCCCCCCCCTCCCGTCGCGCGGACTAAACCTCCGAACACCACACCCTCCGACCCACCGCCCGGCTGCTACAAAACAAAAAGTATACAAAACATAAATGCCAGTAAAGCACTTTGGCACCCTAGCCCGCATTTTGGCTTAAACCAGACGCCTGTGGCAAATAATCAAATTCAGTGTTCAAATAGGTCTCAAGATTGAACGAGACGTGTCCATGCGATATCTGGGAGGACATAAAAGAGAGTTCGAGTTTTATTATATATATATATATATATATATATATATATATCTTTTTTTTCTGCAGAGACGTGAAGATGTCAAGGAAAAAATGGCTCTGTATTCTCACGGTGAGCGCCTGTTTTTAGAGCGCAGCTTTGGGCACCCGTTTCCGGCTTGAGCAGCGTCGGCGTGACCGCGGCGACGTTTCGGCACCGTGACGAAACGTCCTCGCGGGTTCACGTGACGTCTCGGGGGTCACGCGACCCCCATGAGGTCAAGTGACCTCACGGTTACGCCGACGGCGACGGCGACGCCGACGTTGCTCGGAGGGAGGAGTAGCAGGCAGGGTGAGAAGGTGAGGAGGAGGGAGGAGCTAGGGGTATACCCTTTCCTCAGTACCCTTCTTTCCTCCTCCTCATGAGCTGCGCTCTAATTCAGCGTTACAGAAGTTGTAAACGGCTTTCATTTTTTTATTTTATTAACTGTCTTGCATATTTATTTTGAGTAATTTATGTCATTATTTTATTTTCCTCCTTTTTAGAGTATCTCTACCCAAACCTGACTGCGATAGACAGGTAGTGGGCACAATAGATCCTAACATTTTAGAGCGCAGCTCTTAGGTGCCCGTTTCCAGCTTGAGGGGCGTCGGCGTCGGCGTCGCCGTCGCCGTCGCCGTCACCGTCGGCGTAACCGTGACACCCCGAGGTCACGTGACCCCCCGAAGGTTACGTGACCCCCCAGGTCACGTGACACCTCAGGCCACGTGAACCCCCAGGTCACGTGACCCCCCCCCCCCCCGTGCCTTCCCCTCCTCCTCAAGAGCTGCGCTCTAATTCGGCGTTACAGGGACTTGTAAACGGCTTTCATGTTTTTTTTTTTAATTTTTGCCAGACGTGGCGCTTAGAAACACAAGAATCTTGATCCTACGTCACCACAGATCAATTTTTTATACATCCATCAAGATGTAAAAATTAGGAACAGCCAAATAAACGCAGATCACTTATTCAAGCAAACTGATGGCGCGCAGAAACTGCCGAAACGCAGGCACCTGCAAACGCATAGGTCTATTTTCCCCGAACGTTCGATCATTGCAATAAAATAGCACACGGGATAAGTATGAACAAGATATCGATGAAATAACAAGGTAAAGAGTCCTGACTAACTGCTACTTCCGCCAACATTTATCTAACTGAAGAGCTCATCAAAATGCATTAGCCAAAGTTTGCTCTTCCCACTACCTGGGATTAGCGTGATAAGAACTCACTCCGCCCACGGGAAAAGTAGGCATTATTCACGCAGGCAAGCGACTCTTTTCCGAGTTATGGCCATGACCGTCTGCCTGGGACGCTAAAGAATTAATGACATTGGTGCGATCCTTGATCCCATAGAGGAACGAGTAAAGGTACACGCGAGTGCAGAACATTTGTTACTCTCCTGATTAGAAAGAACTGGGATCTGTCGACCGTGCTCACTAAAAAAAGAACTGCCTCATCGAAATAATGTATTTCTATGTCAATGAGGTGACATCTGCTTGTTCGAAGCTTGTATAACTTTTTGGTGGTTAAGTGATAATAACAAAATGCTAAACTAGTTTTCTTATATCCCTCCCCACATAAACCAGTCAAGCGCGCGTCACAAGAGCGCATGTGTGCTCTGTGTGAAGTCTTGAAGACGGTATTAGCGACTAAATAGCTTCCCAAGGTAAGACTCTTTGTTAAAAAAGGTAGCATTCAAGAGGAGTTGTGCTTGCTCAAAAAATTGTTAAAGCAGTTATTTGCGTTGTTTTACAAAGTGTGTTTTTTGGAGTATATGGGCGCGATAATATCTAGTGTATTTTAACATATGTTCATATTATATATTTATTGTTCAAACCTCATTTAGTGCTACCTATTCTAAGCAAGAACTAAAAATGACCACAAAATAGAGCGAATTAGCCTTATAGCCGATGGCCATCAACACGTTTTAAGGTCGACCACATTCAAAATAGAAAAAGTTAAAAACCCAGCATAGTAACTTTCTTATGGACGGCATGGGTAACTTGAGGGGAAAAAAGGCCGTTCAAAATGATCCCATACGAAATGATCCCCGACAGAATTTCACACCGACATTAATCTTAGGGGCTATGGTCGGATTCGGTCATTTTTTCGAAGTATCGTGTGATTTCGTCCAGCATGCGGCTGCTGCAGCTAGTAACAAACATTTATTGCAATCTGCCCTGTTCGCTATCTCATGACGTGCGCTCCGATGACACGCGATCACGAGGCGCTCTCCCGTAAATAAACTATATTACCGAATGCTCAGTAAAATAGTAAAAGCAGGCCCCTGTTATTGTTTTGGTTTCAGTTGACCCAACAGTTAATTGTCCTTATGCGCTCTAATTTACGATTAATTACATTGAATTTATTATTTCATGTCCAAGGTTTTTTTATTTAGTTTACTCTCATTTCTCTTGCAGCCTTCTCCAATTAAGTGTTTCATGAAGTAATGGTCATATTCTTATTTTTTCTGTTTAATCTTTTTTCCTGCGCTCTGCTCCAGGCACATTGCAAAGAAAAGAAAGCATAGAGGTAAGCGTTTCCCTTGTTTTCCTTGTTTTGGTTCTTGTATGATGATGAATAATTATTTTATACTACAATGGTAATACCTCTATTTTTATGTTAACATCTCATAAATTGTATTGAGTTAAGGGCGCTTATTTAATTCAGATAAGATTGTTGCATATTTCGTATCACCCTAATTGTGATCATCCCAAACGTCAAGATTAGGTGCTAGAAACGAGGTCAAGTAAAAGATCTCGAGAAATAAAGGAAACCTCTTTTACAATGAACAAATAATATCAACAAAGCCATATCATTTCGCTTTGTGTTATTGGCCAGATCGAACCTTCTTCAAACAGATGCTTTAGAGCGTCGAATTCATGTAAATACTCTTAAAAGGTGCCGGTTTTTAACGTAAGCTATTCATCTTTCGTCCTTGCTTGTTTCTGAAAAAAAAAATAAAATCAAATTTGATAGCGCACATTTCCTAACATCTGGCATACACTTGCTCCTTTTTAGTATTTTAAGTTTCTTTTTAATTTGTTTATGAAGCGCAGTATTAATACAAGCTAAGCTACATTTTGCCAACTGTTCACTAATGTCAGTTAATTAGCCTAATCAAATCACCGTTCACGCTGAAAACAAGGGACGTCTTAGTTGAAAAAACGTTGAGCTCGTATGACATTGTTTGCCTTCAATTCATGCTCTGAACTTCATTTTTAACCTAGGTGGGGAGGCTTTTCCGCTATGTTGCTAGGTCTTTTTATTGTTCAATGATCTTTTTTATTCTTTCAAACCTTATTATTACCAAAACCCTATTCACTTTATCTAGTCTCTTTTTTAGCAGCCAGCTCTGGAAGTTTTGTTTACTTGAAAAGGTTCAATGTTATTTTTCTTTTGTAAACACGATCTTTCACTTTCTGCTTTAAATATGCCCTGCTCCTCTCAGCCTCTTCCACTCTCTTTGAGTAAAAGGTAGAAACTCTAACCATTTGTCTAAAAACGACCGAGTCGGCTGAGCACATTTAGTTTTTGTTTGCAAGTATAAAGGAAACAAATAATATTCGAATAGAAGAATATCAGAATGGTATTCGAAATTGAAATTCCAAAAATAGGCGTTTGACTTTTAAGCGCCTTGTTTTGTTTGATTACATAAACATATAGTACTAGTAGGGATGCAATTTCTTTAGGGATTAGAAAATGACAACCACAAATGTGGCTTCAACTGTTTTGCACCACCCTCCTACATACAGGCCAAAGATCTTAGTCTCGGGTGCATAAAGGTTTACGACTAGAAACTGGTGTCAATCTGCGTAGTTTCTAAAACGGTGATACACTAGCAAAATAAATGGTTTTGGGCTGGATGTGCTGTGAGATGCCTTAGGACAGAAGTCATAACGTTTTGGCATACAAAAGTCAGTTTCTTTTCTCATCCGTGCTTTTTTACAGCCTCATTGATGATGGGGATTCTGCGAGGAGAATGATTATCTCTGGTACCAAATACATAAACAGAATAACACATTTATTCGAGAGAACTAGAGGTAGTTGATTATTCTTTAGAAATTAGTCGTTCTGATTATATGCATCAAATTCGACAGTCAATATTTAGACTTATTTTGTTTGTAATAAATCGTAATATAAAATATTCGAAAAGAGTACGGCTCGTTTAAAGAAAAAAACGAAGATATATTAAAGTCAATTTAATTTATTGGCGTCTTATGGAAGTAAGTAATCCTGGTGTTGTCTTTAACTCAGCTTGCTGTGTTCAAAAGAATTCAAATAAATTCCTTCCTAATTGCTTTGTTTACGCATAAAATGAGTTGATGGAGATTCTGAGTGGTTGTTTCTCATAACTACGTTGATAAAAACAACGAACCCATTGCGCAAGTATGAACAAAAGCTTCCCGCATCAGGTACATCTTAGGATACAAGGATCAAACTGGCATCCTGAATCACGCACACTAGGAATCACTGCATGTACCTAAAATAAGACAAATTTACGTGTACCAGGTTGGAATTCTTCAAGAATGTTTTACTAAATACCTTTTTCATTATAAAAAGCAGCTTATATTAGATGAAGCTCCTTTTTAAAACGTGGATTTTATTGCGGAAGCCTGTAATATTTGAAAGCAATGTCCACCACGAACACGTAGCCCTTACACACGTAGCTCATCTCTAAAAAACTAGCCGCGAATGAGTGCGACATCGGTTGATTTATATCATGTTATTCCTTTCCTATTACGACCGAGGTGATACAACCGAATCCATTTATGTTGCGAAGCCGAGTTAGCCGTTAGTGCTTCCAGCTCCACTATAAATCAGCTCTAACGAAAGCACGCATCCAAGCTACACCTAGCACCTTTGTGCGCGTAACCCGCACTGAAGGCGCGATTAGGGAGTCTTTTCGGGCGCTACGACGCCCAGGAGGCGAGGATGTCGCATTCACGTCTGTTGCCGTAATTGAACCCGACACTCGCGCAAGGGTTTACGCGGCACGAGTCCGTGCAACTGCGAGACGGAATTCACTTTACTCGCCGTGGCGCGTTTTTCTTACATGCCTTTGCTTTTTAAGCTGGTGATTGCTACTGCATAAAATGAGTTCTGACATGAGTGTGAAGAGGTCGTGGGTCACACTGCTTCTTTTTTATAACCTTCCTGCAGTAAGGGCAACATATTGAAATGGAGGATACTGTGGCGAGGAAACGCAACATGGCAGGAGGTCGTTTCATTGAGAATGTAAGCTATCGCGACCGGGGCATGCCTGCTATATCTGTGGGCATGTAGGCGACGTTATTCAAGCTCTATAATACAGTTGCAGTGCTATAAAAAAAGTGACAACAATCGCTTGTGATTGAGCAGTTCATTCGATACACACGAAAAAGTCGGCATACGTGCGAGCACAGCAGTCGCTCCAAGAGCGAACTCCGGGCTTTTACTGTAACTCTCGGGCACGGGCGCTCGTGCAGCGCCAGCATCGTTCAGGGCTTCTTTCTCACGTTTGTGGCTTCGGTTTCACTTATAAAAATAATTATATACATATTTGCACCGTCGTAACCATCTTGACCTATATAAATTCTGGTTTATGGTAAAGCATTTATTTTTTGTTTGGCATTTCACAATCCATTGCGAGATGTTGATGTTTCAATTGCAACCGCTAGACGGTTTCTTTTTTGCCTTATTATTTTGACGTAGTGACGGCTGTAATGACTTGCTTATTTTTGTCCCGCATACCGTACAAGCGTGACCGGTTAAAGTGTAATGAATGATCATGATCATTTTGGATAATCGGGACTGATACACTTTTTATTTTATCTTATGAGCACTGATTACTTTAATGTGTACGTATGTCATTTAGAACATTTGTAAAACCTATAATCAAAATATGAACTCATATCAGTTATGAAGACACGACCTGGTTGGCAACAACTGACAAGTTCTTCTGGCAGAGCGTTCTAATCATAATTGTTCTGCAAAAAAAAATAATATTTGAACAAATCATACCTGTATTGATACAGTGCAATTGCTTTGGTGTTGTTCGTTCTTTGGGAACGGGCTGTTGAATGCAACAAATTCTTTTCGAAATGAAAATTGTCAGTCCGTTTACCAATTTGAAAAATTCTTTCAATCTACAAATTTTTCTTCTTTTTTCCTGGATATTCAGCTGCGCCTCAACTCTCATTGCAGTAACAGCCGACCTATGCCTATATTCTGAAGAAAAAAAAAACGTAGGGCAAGGTTCTGAATTCTTTCCATTTGTATGACCTGTTTTTTTCCTGTAGGGGTCCCATACGAAACTTGCGTATTCGAATATTGGACGTACACATGCTTTATATACAGTTAATCCAACACCTTTATTTGCATGTCTCAGTTGCCTTCTAAGAAACGCTAGTTTTTGATACGCCCTTGCACTTGTATAGTCCACGGGACTATTCCAGTGTAACGTATTACTAATTATCACACCTAGATACTTAAATTTACCTACTTTTGCAAGTTCTGTGCTCCCTATAGTATAAGGAAAATCTTACACTTTTTTCATGTCAGTAATACTACGAGACACCGTCTTGTTAAAATTAATAGCCATGCCCCATGTAGTACAAGTCGAATATAACGTAGTAGTGTCCAGTAAAAGTTTTTATATGTTCCCGAATATATTACAAAACAGACAACAATATGTACAAAAAGCCATTGCGCTAATGGTATGAAAGTAAGGTTCAACCTTGACTTTGAAAGCATTACATCTGCCACTTAGGCGGTTGCAGTTGTCACCGTGGTACAACCTGTTTATCTGAGACTATCGAGTGGCTTTCCAAGTTGTTTTTTTTATTTTATTTTACCACGTTTTAATATTTTTGGTTGCGCGTAACCTGGTTTTGTGGCATCGCCATTGAGTAAATATACCCATATGCCTCAGAAATTTAATATGAAGAGATACATAATATACCTTTACGTTTTATGAGGTTTTACGTTTTTATTTTAATATACTACAGTCGCTCTTTCAATATAGCATTAGTATAGTGTAATATAAAATAATGTTTGCGAATATTGAAGCTTGGAATTATAGGTGTTCAAGTCTAGTAATTTTCTGCGCATAAAAGATTAAATTTGAAATTCAATGGCAAAAACAGTTTTATACACGAATATTAAAAACGAGAAACTGGCCACACTTGAGCCCTTAATAATCCTTGCTCATGAAACACATAAATTTAAAAAAAGAAAGATAAAAAATAAATATAACAAAACGACTATGCGGAAGGCGTGAAGGGTCCCAAAGTTTAATCACGTAAATCACAGAAGACCAATTTTTTTTTTAACTTTTTATTTCAATATGCGCAGAAAGGTCGAAGTCGCTCCTATCTCGGTTGTGCGCGAGCATCAATGTCGATGGACGAGCACAAACAAAGAATTTGTCGCTTCATCAAACGCAAACTTTTAAAAAAGAAAAAACAAATAACCCAAAAATTCTAAAGAACGCGAAATAAAGACTGGTATAATTCTTCAAACCTGCTAAGTAAACTAGATGTCTTTCTTTCCCTGGCGCGTATGTTTATTTCAGGCGTATGAGTACGTTTCTTTTTTTTTTAATTATATCTTTAATTTTTATAGACCTCTCGTCCGTTTTTTTTTTTAATTCTGGTAAACTAAACTCCCGCTCTATAAACCACTAACGACATTTTTTTCCTGTCTTTACTCTCGTCCTGGTGCTTTGGACATTACCAACAAACGGCAGAAGTAAACTAGTCACCATACTGAAGAAAGAAAATGCTGCCCTTAGTAAAGTAGACGGAGGTATTGTCCGACGTAGTTCCGAAAAAAAATTAAAACATGAGAGGCTCTTTGTCTGTCCTAAAAACTAGATAACTTCATTTAGAAGTGATCTAGTTCGAAGAGACATTTATAAAAATACGTTAAAAATCAAAATAATTATTAAATAAATGTACTGTTTGTTCTACAGCTCACTCAACGCGTCACTTATTGTACAGTGTCGAACACTTCGGTATTCGAGGTTCAAAGTTGGAAGGGGATTGCAAAGTGAGGCTAATAGTGAAGCATGTAAGACTCGTCAAAATCTTACAAGGGATTTACTTACCCACGATACGCTGCGGGCCTGGCATTACTCATTCGGGCGCCACAGTGAGTCATCTCGCTTTGTTCTCTTCACGGCGGCGATTGTAGTTTCTCTCTTTCCGGAAAACAGCTTGGCGGACCGAAATCTAAATTAGAAGGCGCGGTTTTTCCCGTAAAATTGACGTTTGTAGCCTTTGGCGATGCAGTTTATTGACATTATGAGAAACGAAGCGACTTACGAAGCATATTTAGTTTCCGTAACAGCCTAGTACAAGGTAGGCCTAAGAACAGCCGCACGCCTAGTTGCTCTCAGCCTGGATTGGGACTCTATAGTCGGTTACAAGTTAAGAAGGTAGGAGAAGCTCCTCCCACAAGCGTGATGCGTCGGTTTTAAATCCCTCCGCAGTCGAAAGAAGTGTCCACTGGAAACGCTCCTTGTTCCGTTTCAATGGATCGATATGGGCTACAGAGTGATGCCAACTTGTCTCCAATCCCACTTTTGAAAAAAGCGACCTTTGTATTCATCGGAGGGGGAACCGAGCCCCTGACAACAGCCTTTGTATACATCGGAGGGGGAATCTAATCCCCGAAAGTCTTATTTGTTTCCATCGGAGGGGGAAAACTTTAATCTCCCTCTCGTGGCTTCCACAATGCTAAGTCAAAGTCAAAAGATAAAGAAATTATGTACAGAAAGGCAAGACCCTCCTCGCGTGTTGGCCGCGACGTCACGGAGAAGATGGAACGCTATTGGATGCGGAGTTGGCGGAGGGATATATGATTCCCTTTGAGGGGCATTTTCCGCCACCTTCTTGATTTGTAACCTACTATAGAATCGTTTCGTATATGCGCAGCCCCCTTTTTTATGGAAACGGTCAGTAAAAGGTAACTAAGCTGTAAGCTGAACCAACAAGTAACAATGTTTCGAAGTAACTATATTCCCTCAAATTAATAAATTTAATGAACGCGAGAATCGCAAAACAAAGGTGTCACACATCAGCCAAGTGGTGCCACACATAAGTCTGGCCTAGCACTTCAATGTTATTGTAGTTTTGTACAACCTAAGTTGTTCTATAAATATCCTTTGCATTGCAGTTAAAAGTTGAAGTTTCTTACATGCGACACAACTTCAGGTGTTTCATATTATGTTGTATGCAATTGTATGGTGCGCATTTATTTAATAGGCTTTATTTCATATTTAAGTACGTTATAAATAAATCTGTGTCATCTTCTTCCACATGCATCATTAGCATACGTCAATATTTATATATTTCAAAATAGCCGCTTTTACAAAAGTGCATAAATATTTTGTTTAATTTTTATTCTCAGTTATATGGTTTTGTAATATTCTTTATAACAATATCAACATTGATGGTAGCTTAACACGTTAAAATACTTGCCAATAAATAGATGTAGCGAATGATGATAACGCATAAGAAGTCCACGCAAACTAGATCTACACATCAGGAAATGAAATATAAAATTAGGTAATGACGGTCACCGAACATCCGGATTTGAGCACTGCGTTAGAATCATCCAGGGAGCACTGACGATAGGATGGGAGTAAAATGAGTCGACCCGTGGACATTCTTGTTTTTGCGAGAAGTGTCCACTATGTTGCGATCTATGTGAAACTAAACCTTTGAAAGCCTACATTAAAGAGAGGAAGTTAAATCCACGGAGGGCGTTCCCAATTTAATGGCAGACACTTCATGTGCCAATCGGTAGAACGTATACATGTGTTGCGTTGCTGCCTGACGAGGAGGAAATCAGGCGGTGAGACAAAAGCGCTTGCAGACAATCGACGCAGCGTTCGTCACCTCGCTGCAGGTTATATTGCAATCCCTGAAAATAAATAACATGCCCAAGATCGAGCAGTTGGAGACACACTGTAATCTATAGGCACGCCACGAAACTTGACTGTAAACAAAATTTCCAGCCTTGAGACCGCTGCGCCCATCTGCGTTTGGGCATGTAATAGGCACATTAAATAGTTATTGAAATGCATCGAGCATAAACGTGAGAGGTTGGGGAGTTAGCACACAATGATGTGTGGATTAGCTTCACATCGCTTGGTATATTTTGTTTGTTTCTTCAAACTACGCTATGTTTTAACGTTCTCATTACCCAGTCACAGGGTAACGCCAAACCCTTAAAGGTGCACTATGAACTTCCAGGTCGCTGAGAAGTGGGTTATAGATTTTAAAATATCGAAAACACTGAAGAAAAACTATTATATGCCACTTTTTGTTTTCAAATTTACTGCGGTTTTTAGTGGTTTAAAATTTTACACTTGACTTTTATTGACGCAGAAATTGGGCATCAAAGATAGCCTGCAGCATAGTTCATCCAGCTTACCCGAGACAACAGCAAACAGCAACATACAGGGAGTTACTGGGAAAAGAGAACCGTATGTTTTGGCTTGGATAAATGGACTATGTTTTGCAGAAATCTTAAACTCCGTGAGAGTGTAAAGCTAGCGGTTCGGACAGAACGCAAAATATTTGAGATGATGACTTTGCCTTGATTAAAAGATAATTGATGAAAACAAAAATATTTTTGAGCCGACGTCTAACAAAGCCTAGTATCGTCAAAACAAGAAATATTATTGTGAACGCACGTGGGACTTTTATAATTGAAGAATAATTTTTAACAAGAAAGAAATATTGTATTATTTATTGCTGTAAAGTTTGTTTCGCTGAAATAGATGCTACAGGCGCCCACGATGCAATTTTGTTTTGACAAAAAGTAGTCATGGGTGAACTTCGTCATATAAAGAAAGTTTCTTTTTCCCAATTATCGTGTGATCCAGATAACGCCAGGGTTTTAAACTTACCAAATATATCTCAAGCGCCCGCATCACGTTCTCATGGAGCTCGAGCATTCTGCGATGCAAAGTGCATTTAACCGGGTTGAAAAGCATGGTTCTCTCTTCTCTGGAACTCCCCATTTATTTATGCCGCGTATCACTGTTACATAACTCGGATACACAAAATTCTTGTTCCTTTGGAGAATCTAGATCGACTTCTTTGAGACAGTGGATTCCATTCGAGTATATTCGGAGGGAAACAACGTGTCACTGAGTTTCATTCTTCCACTACGTTACCCCTGACAACCGAACCTTCCTCGATGTCAAAGAATCCAATACTGCCCGACCATACAGATCACTTCTAATCGCTCGCGCTTTCCGTCTCGGAGGCAATGAGGCATCTCGAAGACAATAGAAGAAAGCAACAAACGCTCTCTCTCACCTCTCGACTCAGGAATGATGACAAGCGGACTGGTTTTGATTAGGTGGGCGAAGACCTCTGAAGCGTCTTTATTTTATGCCTTTCTGCGAAAGGCATAGAGCTGACGTCCTCTATTTACACAACGCTTGTGATAGGACTCGATGTACACTGTACACAGAATACTGAGAGAACAATGCGTTCCCGCCGTAGTGTTACACAAAGATACATTTATTGCTTTAATAAGTAAACCTTCTGCTTGGCGCGTTGTGGTCTTAAACAATTCAATTTCACAACGAAATTGTCATGAATCTCTGAAGGATGTATGCACGTGTTACAACGTAGATGTTTTTATAGCTCTAAACACACCGTGTGTGCTGAAAGATTGCATTGAGCACTTGACGGAGAACGTTTTTCATGTATGGGAACTCCGAAAAAATATAAGGATTTAAATATGATCTGGCCTATTACTACAATACACACACACACATTCGGTTTTTTACATTAGCATAGAACGTTTGGAAAATTAAATTTCCTTGGTTTTATTGTAAATAGGTATCTTAATGGTGCAAAAGACTACTACGCAAACAACAAAACTGCTTAAGAAATAAAGTCGCGAACTAACGCATAAAAAAAAACCGGCAACCTTGCTTGTTAGGTTTGTAAAAAGCGGAACCTAACCAGCCACAACTCGAAATTCTGGAAAGTCGTCATCCGCATGCTCTGCTCACTGATATCTGAAAGAGCAACACGGGCCAATATTTTTGAATTTGAGGTTAAGATTGTCTTCAGCTAAAGCGGTGCTTCTGAATTATAAGGTAAAACTTTTTTTTTCTCGATAGTGTGCGTAATTTTATAAATATGACGGCTCAAAGTTTGGTTTCGGGCGTCTACGGCAAAACCCAAACTATCTGCTAGAGGGATGGCAACACTGATAATCAACCGTACGGGTTGATTGTTAGGCTAGGTGTTAGGCTAGGTGGCGCAAGCTGCCGCCCGATACAAAGGGTATAGCCATTACCATCCATCCATCCATCCATCCGGCCGCTGCTTAATGTCACACCGGTGCTCTGGTACGCGGTACAACCAATGAACCGCAGCTCCACCGCGACGTGACGTCACGAGGGTGCTGCGCCAGTGTTCCTTGACTAAAAGCTAACCCACTTGCCACCCGCTAACGAGCAGTTGGTCGCGTCTTTAAAATCGGTCTTAGTGGAGTACGCGGCTTCACTTTGACGCAGTATTTCGGCTGTGATCATATTTCGTCCCACTAAACCGATACGAGTCCTTCATGTTGGTGTCGTTTTCGACCGGAGTTGGCTTTTCAGAGAGGCACGTCGTGGCATGTCTTGTTCATTTTATTGTTTGCTCCGGAGCCAATAATGTTACGGCATTATACGAAAAGAGCGCCCAACGTTAGAGTCACTAAGCAAGAAGCACGAACCTGATAAACAACGGCCTGCGTTTTTTAATCTGCCATTGACAACAGTTTAAATATCTGCGCAAGCTTATTCTAGAGTAAGGGTTTTCCCTCACTGACCGTGTGTGGCTTCTTTTGTAACATGCTGCTGGCCTGCTTTTTAATATATTCTCCACAATCTTGGCCTTTTGTGTGAATGTGTGTTGTGCAATGGTGGAGGCTCGACGCCTCGCATGGAACTAATCTGTAACTTTAAATTTAGTTTTTAATTCAATACTAATGGTGAATCAGTATACTTCAAGCTTAGGAAACAACACGGATCAAGCCACAATTTCAAAATTTGTTTGCGGACCACTAGCATACAAAAACCGAAGTGTCGAACGTTGTGCGCCTTTAAAGAGAAAAGCGAAACTCGTCTAAACAAACACGACCCTGTGACTAATTTTTTTAAGGCAGAACCATTCCCCCAACCTCTTTTTAAATAACGTCTACATACGCGACACATTATTTGCATCAAGTTTTTTTTTTCGAAGGGTGGGGGTGAAGGGGTGGTAAAATGTTAGGCGTTGAAATCTTAGGTCTCCGGTTTCAAGAAAATAGTGGGTCAATGTGCTTTATTTGTGAGAACCTTTTATGATATTTTATGAGCTCGTAGTGACCATTCTGCAAATAGTGCTAACATTTCAGGGCTTTGCGTTAGCTGTGTTAGATTGTATTTCTTCTGATTTTGAAGAACATTTTTGGAATGAAAAGCTGGACTTTAGCAGATAATTTTGAAAGTAAGGGTTGGAAGACATTTTGGCTTCGTGCCAATAGCAACTATAGTATTTCCACATATTTAGTCCCAGACTTACACTTAATTCACGCATCTGTTTATTATAAAATATTCGTTCTCAAACAAGAAAGTCGGTGTCCTTGTTTTGCTGGTTGAATCCCTTAAAATATATAGGAATATTTTACTAAAATAATGCTATGTGCGATAATTTAAAATCCTATATTTTGAAATGTGTACAAAATAGTAATTAGAATCACAGTTTAAATGCACTTTAATAAAAAAAAAGTCAGTTACTGAAACATGTTTTCGCCCAATGAGTATGAAAAACTCGTAGCAAAGTTTTTGTTCTTAAATATTTATAGATGAAGAGTATAATAATATATATGTATATATAATATTAGTTTCAAAAATCGTTAAAAATCTTTTATTCTCTTCACTGTTCCTAATAACTCAAATATATTAGATAACTAACCTTGCAATGTGTCTCTATACACATTTTTTTAAGAAACAAAAGTTGTTTTTATGTTCATGTGCTTGTAGTCATGTAAAACTCAATATGACCAAGTACCAATATATGTGACTTTTTATTTCTAATATATAAACATAACATTGAGACAATGGAACTCTTAGCAATCAATAAATTCACTTGAACAACAAAACGCATTACTATCTCAATAACACTCCCTGTCTACATAAAAATATACGCACAAAAAATGCGCTTTACATACCAGATGATCGTTAAAAAGACCATGCCTGCCTGCAAAAAAAAACAACAACAAAAAGAAACACCATCACCAGAGCCAAGTCAGGAACGGAAGACATCCGTCAGGTCAAAATTCAACCGGACATGCTGCTAAGGCTGAAGGTCGCCAGTAAGCGATCCACTGGTGACTTACCGGGATCCTCGAAGCGGATCACATCGATCGCCCTATCCAAGCGGGAAAGGTTCGGCGTGGTCTCCTTTTTGTTGTTGTTTTCTTCTTGTGGTTAAGAGTCGAGTTGAAATGGATTTCACAGCAGGAGGCGTTCGGTTCCTCGACTGGTCCCTCGCGCAAATGCCTCGTTCTCTCTCTCAATTCATTGGCATCTTGTACAAAGTTAGATGGTTGATTTGAAGCTGGCTAATGCTTGAGTTTCATTACTTCTTAGTGCATTATCATTTCCATTATTGTACATTCATTTGGGTTTCTTCAACTAAAACAAATGTGGGAAATATTTTTATCATACAGGAAAGGCAGTACGCTGTATCAAAAATCGCAATCTCGTAGACCATTTTGCTCCGTAATATCTAAAGCACTATTTACTTTAAAATAATCAATTGCTTCACCCAAAAATTTTAACTTATATACAAAATGACGTGATCGGGGACCATACAACCTTCTTTAAATTTACTGTCGGAGTAATATCGCATAATTTGAGAGACGAATCCTACAACATACCGCGGTTAAGGACAGCATACGTGAATCAGAAATGAGCATATTTAATACCTCATTTATAAACAATCATCCAGATATGATGGAAATATTGCAAAGTAATGTTTTTTTTTTGGCTACATAAGCCACGTAAAAAGATATCTTCTAATGTTTCCGACGTAACACATACCGTTTGGCAACTTTTTTTTTGAGCATTGTGTTTATAATTGTCAATGAAGCTTAGTTATTTTCTTTATTGTATCCACTGTGTAAATATGTAGGATAATTTTTATTAATTATATTAATGTGCCATCATTTTCTGCCAATGTTCAGTTTTTTTTGTTATTTTCTTTGTCACTTGTGTTTTTTTCTCCACTGCTAGGTGACGGAACGTGCTAGGCTGATTGTGCCTCGTCAGGAAGAATGTTTCTTCCCCTTGCCCTGGTCTCCGGACACCTTGTGTCGCAATAAAAAAACAAATCCATCAAACAACAATGGGTCAAAACTAGCGGGTTGGGCCGAATGGGTAGGGAACTCGAGGGCGTATAACGAACGTACATTAAACATTGTGTCAGTGGTTTTAATTAACGTGTGTTTGACTGCAACCAGTCGGCGCTAAGCTCTTCAATTATAAACCCAGATTCCCCCATGTGCAAGCGAAATGGCTGCGACCACCTCATTCCCAGCAGGCCGAGCACGATCCCCCTGAAAGATAAGAGCAATCTGGTAAAAGGTGAAGCGGACAAATATCACTCACGTTGATTTTATTAATCACTGACATTGGTGTATGTTGTTACGTAGTATTTTGCGGACCGTTCTCGAACACGAGCATTGTGTAGGCTGAGATGCACGAAAAACATGGCGCTGAGTTACCACCGCTGCCGGTCACACTACGAGGGCACGATTAAATCCGAGCTTCGAGCCAGTCTTGCGGGCCACATCATATAAGAACAAAAACGCAAGAACGCTGAACGCAGGCTGGTTTTTGAATATCGAGGTACGGAATCTTCAGTCCGGCGCCGGATCGAGGAACGCTGTCGCGGAAACAGACGAATGAAGCGGTCGCAATGAAATGTGAAGGACCAGACGCCGCGTCTGCACACAAAGTAATGCGGAAAGAAAATCATGTGCATCTTGAACAAAAGCAACGTTACTAGATTACCTCTGTTGTGGAACTCCCGTGGAAGGGGGTACCACCCTCACTCACTTCAGTCCGCCTCACGTCGTTCGAAGTGCCATCAAGATTTTAGTTTACATACTGTGTGTTTCATAAAGAGAGGGAGCTTACCATGATGTGATTATGATGATGATGATGATGATGCGGCTGTTTCTTTTAGATCGGGCGGGCTCGAACAATATTCATGCCCAAGCCTGGGGGCATTTGCGTGTTATTGCGCCCTAAGGTAAATCTTTTTCCACCAGTCCTCTAATCGTCTCTTTGTTGCCTCGACGGACGGCCTATGTGGGCCGCTGGAGGCCGTAGTCTCGTTTGAGGCAGGCCTATCCGCTGGGGCGGCTGGCGTAACCTCAATGGTTTGGTGTCTATCTCTAGAAACAGTGTAGAGCAATACTTCGGCAAGCTCCACCGGGTTTTGAAGGTCTTGGTCGTTGTCTCGTGACCGGGTTGGCCGGAGTCCTGCACATTCCAGTACAATGTGTGCTACTGTTTCGTCGTAAACCCCGCACAACCGGCACACGCTCGTGGTCACGGGGGAATCGAAGTGGCATTTGTAAGACCGAGTTCTTAGTTTCCCGGCTCGTGCCTCAAATAGCAAACGACTACCCAGGCTACTATCGTATCGCCTAGCCTCCGAGCCGATGGTCCTCTTGTTTGAAAGGTACACATCGAGCGTAGTCATCGATTAGGCATCTTTGAGCCACTGCTGTGTTTCCTGGTCGCGAACCTTTTTCCGAACCTCTCTCTCCCATTCCGTGGCCGACGACGCTTGGACAGGCTGGGCAAAAAACCGTACTTGCTTTCGAGCTGGTATAGGCGTTTCTGCCAGCGGGTCTGCAGCCCAGTCAGTTGAGTGTACCGGAACAGCCTTTTGGCCCACCGGCAGGTGTCCATATGTCGGAAACGTCCGTCGTAGGCAATTTTACTGGTAGCTTCACGGACTTCAAAAGAGGACCACCCCAAATCAGCCTGGACAGCCTCATTTGCTACTGTACCATGACAGCCTAGCGCTTGGCGCCCGACCTCCCTCTGCCAACGTTCTTTGTGAACTCGGATATCTCCAGGGACACACACCAAAGCGTTAGCAAAAGTCAGTCCTTTTACCACCATAAAGTACAGGAAAAGCGCCATCTAGGTTCTGCACTTCGAAACACACGTATACCACAGAATACACTGCAGTTACCAAAGCAGCTGTCCGGCGCGTCGAACGACGGGAGGTGAGTCGTTTGAGTGAGGGGGGTTCTGCTCGGGTGGAGCATGCAGCGCCTATGAGCAGTTCCGTAACTGAGCTAATCTAATAAAGTTAAACAGGAGTTGTGGTGACGTCAGGACGATACCCAAAGTTGATTGGCTCTGATTGGAAGGATAGTGGCAATGCTTCTATGCTAAATGCCTTGAGGTCTGCCTACCATTTTTTTTTCAATCAGCCAGTAAGAGTTCGGCGCCCTGACACCATCGCGACCCCTGTGCAAGATGCAGAAGATCATTCGCTCCGTATGTTCGCAGAAGCCGTAGTCGGCACTGCCAATATGCTTCCAAGGTGCAACGGCACGACCCTTTTAAAGGGGCTCTAAACAACTTTCTGCAATAGTCTAAGGTCATAACAAAATCTATAAACTCCAAGCCTTCTAAAAAAGAAAAAAAAACACTGCATTCATGCTCGGCTGATTTTAATATTAAAATCGGCATCAACGATCGATTACCTGCGAACTATCAAAGACACGAGAGACGTCCTCCTCCGACAGCGCCCTCTGGCGTTTGGTATAGTTATGAGGTAATTGATTTTTTGTTTTTATTTTAATATAAAAATGAGCCACGCGTGAATGTAATGGCTTTTTTGTTTTTGTTTTAGGGTCATTAGAGCCCATAAATTGGGTTACGACCATAAATACACTATCGCAGAAAAGTGTTTGATGCCCTTTAGGTTGTCGCACGTTCCTGACTGCAGCGTTCACTCTTTTTTTATCTGCGTATTTTAAAGTTAAGGAAATTGTTTTAATAAAGGCTAGGTCGTAGATGTTAAAAGCACGAGAAACCGATGAATCTAGAAAGGTTCAGCAAAGAACCTAAATCCTGCAGATAATTTGAGTTTTTTGTCCGCTCATGGAATATTTTAATTAGTTTAGTGCGCTTCCAAATGTTTTATTCCCCGATATTTTGTAGCTTTCCCCATTCCGATTAGATATGTGTGCCACTCTAGACCGGGGGTTTCCAAACCTTTTGGCCAAGTGGCCGGATTAGGAATATGTCGCACTCTCGAGGGCGTAAAATAGAGAGTAATTATGGAAGAGAAAATAACTAAATAAACAATCCTAGGTAATTAATTTTACAAATAATTATTGCAATATTATTATTAAAGATAGCACTATAAGGTGGATGAATGCATATACTTGAATACTTCAACAGTAAAATTTCATATGTAGCTAATTATTAGTCAAAATTGCTATTAACTAAACTTACACAAAAATCTGGGACCAAAAAAATTCACCAGGCAAACGTCAGCGCATGAGAAATTTGGCAGATTCACCCAGCGCAAAAGGCTAATGAAATTGATAAAACGAATGCTGACGATAGACAATAGTTGCCACAAGGGACGCTAGCACAGTGTACGAGAACGTAAATCAATATTAGCATTGTTACAGAGACATGAATCTGGGCACTCAGAATTAAGACGCTGTTGATGACGATGTTCAATCAATATTATGGCTAGAAGATCCTTGATACAATGCTGTTTCTCTCGTTCTTTTGGTACTTTCGTTTGCGCATTTGGAGCACGTTGCAGCTCCGTTTTTTTACGTGCACTTTAGGTTCCGCCGGTAGCCCTGGGGTGTGCTAGAAGCGTGCTGTGTGTCGCGCTTCATCGGAAGGAGCGCGACCCGCTGCCGGCCGCTAGGAAGACTTCCTTGGGCCGGACCTGACCCGCGGGCACGGGTTTAAAGACGCCTGCTCTAGACAAAAAGAAAAAAGAATAATGGGCCTTTTTTTTTCGCAGGAATGCGTGAAGCATCATTATAGTTTCTGTTTCTTCTTGTCTGGCATTGTCTTAATTTAAATAGTTTGTCTTTTTTAACTCGAGACTTTGGAATCGGTTTTCGAGGGCTTACGCAATTTGCGTATTAATAGACTCTTAGAGTAGGTTCCGCAAAGCACTTACAAAGTAAGATACCTCAAATAACTTACGAGTACGATACATCAATGCACTTACAAGGTACGATAGCGACTAGTGAGTAAGAACTGCTTAAATAAGTATCAGCAAGGACGGTCCAACATTTCAGACACAAATTCCTGTAACTTTTTCTAAGGTGTATTCCCAAACTGTAACAAACATGAAACGTCCATTTTGCCTGTACTCGAAATACTTGATATTATAGTCACCCAACGGAGACTCTTCTCGTTTGCTCTTATTTTGTTTCATAACTACTGGAATAAATGAGATAATTGGCGTTTCTCCTGTGATAACCGAGAGCGCTTTCTTTCATAGAAAATCTTAATAAGGGAGAAAGGCAATCTTCGCCATAAGAAGTTAAACTGTTTGAAAACTTGTCTCTGAAAAAAGCAAACAAATCGTACTTCTTTTGTTTTTCAGAATTGTCCTCTATCGCTTCACGTTATCTTGTTTAGAACCTGTTACTTTTTCTTTAGCTTAATATTTTTCAAATTAAGAGTAGACACCGTTAGTTTTTATGTGCTTAAAATTTAAGCGTGACTTGTGAGGCTTTGGGTTTTTGTAGTGGTTCTTTGTATAATATCGCTTACCATGAATGCCTTTGAAACGTTATCACAATCAAGCTGGATATCTGAAGGCTTCAGCTCCGGCCTGTACCAACATATTTTTGTAGCTGTGTTTGGCATTCAAAATATAAAATGATCGCAGAGTTTTCAATATTTTGAATGACAGTTGAGTTTTGTGATAATGAGCTAAGGTTGTTTTTTTTTTTTTTCACAAAGTACAACCAACTTCTATTTTTTTCCGAAAAAATAACAATGGAATCAGACTGTGCTTGCATATCCGATTCGCTATTCAGAAACCATTTTTGTGGAGCACGCGGACCTAAAGCTTGAGGGATCGCCGAGAATTATCCTTCGATGAATAAAAATCACGTTAATCCATGTTCCGGCATAAATGCATACGTAGCACTCCCGCCTCACCCCCCCCCCCCCCCCCCTTTTCCTCTAGTACATAATGCGTGGTCAGGCAGTTCGACTTGGGTGAACTAAAGAGCCTGCTGGAATTGGTCTGTGCGATTCACTGATTTGTTTACGTGCCTCACAAACACTCGTTAGAAGTACCTGTTACCCAACCCGGAGTAACGGAAAGATGATGGGTGGAGAGAGGACGGACGCAGATTGACACTGTGTGTGTATAAGTGATTTGGAGGACGTCGGCTGACGCGGAGTTCTAACCCTGCTTTTCGGGTTCGGTGGGTGGAACAGATGTCCCCAGCCGGATAGAAAAAAAAAAAGAGGAAGAAAAACACGAGAAGATATAGTGAGACAGAAAAAGAGAAGGTTTCCCTACCTGCGTGAGGAAAGTGACAGTTACCGTGAAAGCGGTGGGAGGTGAGTTAAAAAAAAAAGAAGATTGATAGAAAGAACTATATGGGATTGAAAGGTGAGCGAGTTGATCCTGTCCGCTTGACGGGTTATTACCACCCTCGAACATTCTTCCGTTGCTTAGCACAATGTTGAAAGATGAAAGTAGTTCAAATATTTATCACTACATAAAAGATGGTTGGTTGGTTTCGCAACCCAATACGCAAATATTCAGTTCTACTGCCTACATTTGTGTGGTTGTTCGAGACATCTGTGTCGCAATTACCGTTTTAGACTGTATTTGTACAAGAATATTTAAACGTTTAAAAAATTTATTTACTTTTTTTCTTTTTTTTTTGCGGTGGAGCATAAGCAGGTTTTGGGATTTCAACGTGTGCCGGACACGGAATATGTATTCGCTCACGGTAATAAATGTGCGTTTGGTTTTTTAAATAAAATTAACTTTTTTTAAATGTTTGGTAATCAAAACGCTATGCTTGAATGCACTGTAGTGTTGCCCAGATTAAGTACAGCAGGCGCTGAAATTTTTGAGGTATTGATATTAAAAATTTAAAATGCCTCACATTAAAAAAAGTGCATAAACCGAGTTATACATTTAATGCGTACCTTGCTGGAATACATCTTTGATGTATGAAATTAAGGTATTACCAAATGAAAAATTTAGGATTTATTTTCTGTTAAAGAAATTTTGAGGGAGCAGTAGTTCTAGAAAATGATATTTTTAAAGATGTATTCGTAATTCCAACTTTCATTGCTGCTTTAGATTAAGGTATTAGTGAAATATGGCGATAATTAGTGGTGCCTATTAGCTGTAACTAGTAAAGCAATGTTTTTCCTCGTCCGCGTTTGTGCAGTGGAACAGATTATGTTTCATGGTAATAAACCCGAGACACAGGAACGCAGAAGGGGACGAACACAACGCAACGTCTCAAACACAGCTGAAGGTTTATTTGTCAAAGGAGGGCGCTTTTGAGTGGGCCTCAAAGGAATGAGCCGGTGGCTTTGTCGAACAAAGTTTCGGTCCCGGTTCCTAAATCACAAGAGAATAACCAAGTGTGCTCAAAGGTGGTGAATCCTTCGCGGGCGACATTGTTACGGCGAGCTGAGAATTTTTTGGTGATGGCCCGAAATTCTGCCTGAATGTCAAGCCTTCAAGGTTGGACGTTGTCGCGGCTGTGCAGGCTGCAGGGAAGGAGGATCCCGGACCCGGTCGCGAGATCCAGTTACCAGGAACAGTCATTTAGAGTCGTCTCGAAGTTCACGAATAACAGGGCAGACTATGACAAAAGAGACTTTCGTCAGGTTCTGGGGGTCAGAAGGGAATTGGAACGGAAGAATTTAGCGTTATTGCAAACTGACAAAAGTGGGAAATTTGGTGTTTTGCCCCTGAGTGACTATAAAAGAAAAGTAGACCTGGCTCTAGACGGCTTGTTTCAGCCCTGCATGGTAAATTTGAGGAAAACGAAACAGAGTGTATTTGAGGTTTCCCAAGTAGCACCCAATGTCGTGCGAACATTCCCTGGGTATTCTGAATGTTGAAGGAACGTTAAAACACCATTCGGAACGTTCTAGAAACGTTCGCACTGCGAACATTCCCTACAAGGTAAGCTGCTCAACATTCTAGGAACCTTCGTTGGCGAACATTCGTATGTACAATGTTCTCGGAAATTTCGCCTTCGAACATTCATTTACGCAACATTCTTTGAATGTTCGCTTGCGAACATTCCTAGAATTTTCGCAGGTGATGCAAACTTTACGGAGCTCTCACGCAGCCTGTATTCGAAACACCATCCACTATCTTTGTGCCAAAAATATGCAAATTAACTGGAGTTTCTGGAAACTTAGCATAAGGGATCAGTTTTATCTTATATGAGTCTTCCGAGGAATGTGATATAAGGTGTAGGAGAAAAGCAATGGTTTTTAAAACTTGATAATGAACTTGGCACTCACTGCGTATGTAGAGGTGAAGTTTTGAATAGACCCGATGTTTATCATGGGGGGCGGGGTTCAATACTTTGAAAATGGCTTTATACTGCACTTGAATGTGGGATGCCATGTGTATCTGTTCTTAAGCTCGGTGTGAGTAATCGATTATGTAAGCAGCACATTTCGAATGAAAGAAGTTGACAAGTGTCAGATAGGAGTAAATTGTCTTTAGTATATGCTTAGGCTAGTGTCCTAGGAAAGCGGGAATGTTGTTCCTGCGCCTTGTAAAATATCTTTCGATTAAAAGAATATTGATCGCCCTGTGAGGAGATTTACCACATTCATATAGGTAGTATGGCTCATTGGTGCTGCGGCGAGATGTTTCGGTGACGCCCCCGTTTGGATACCTTTCGTGACGTCATTACCTTATGAACAACGTCTAAATTAAAGTTCTGACATTCCTCTTACTTCCGTCGATGATACATCCTTTGCTGACGTCATAGTCTGCATTCTTCTTTTCTTCAGAATAGATACCTGGAACTACATAAGCATTATTCCATGAATGTTGATTTACTGTTTTGAGAATGTTCTGCAAACATTCTTAGAATGTTGTGAATGTTTATTCAATGTTCTTTCAACGTTCTGCAAACATTTCGTGGAGAATGTTCCCCAGATGTGATGGATAAGTCTCTATGCTACGTTCTAAGAGCATTTAGAGAACGTTCCCAGATACATTCGCAAACGTTCTGAGAACGTTGCAAATGTTCTTGGAATGTTCTTCAAATGTTTCTGTGCTACTTGGGTGGGAGTTTGAGGGGACTGCTAAACGAATAAGGGACGCAACAAAAGGCACGCTGTGGCTGAAGTTCTTTTCGAAGGACCATAAAGTTGGAATGACTCTGAGGATTGTCATCAATGAGGGTGGGACGTGGCAAAAGGTACTTTCGGAATTTTTGTTGAAAGGGCTCTTGGTCTTGCCGTTGCGAAACCCACTTTCGCTCAGGAATTCGGAAGAGTTATTGCAGCTCTTGGAGGTGTTTCACCGCAAAGATTGCAGAGTGGGGTCTTTGGATATCAAAGATTTGTACTATTCATTGGACCGGGTCTGTTGTTGCAACGTGTGAGGAATTGGCTTGAGTTAGGTTTAGTGAAGTTTCAGTCAAGTTACGGCATAAGCATTAGTGACTTCTCGGTGTTATTGGAGAGATATTTGTCGGTCACTGCTGTGGGTTTTGAAGGAAGGGAATTGGTTCAGAAAAAAGGTGTGTGCATTGGTTCACAATTGGCGCCCATTCTTTCTGAATTTTACTTAAGGGTTTTAGATCTGAAAGTCGAAAAGGTGTTGACATCGATGTCAGGTGGGACCGCTTTAGTGAAACGCTATGTCAATGACATTTTATTTTGTACGACGAGAGGCAGTGACTTGGCGATGCTTGTGGATTTCATCCGAAACGCGGCGCCTGAGCTGGCCTTTGTAACGGAATTTCCGAAGGATGGATCACTACAGTTTCTGGATGTTAAGATAAGTTTGACGAACGGTTTGTGCTGGAGGTATGGCAGGGATGAACACAGGCCATTGTTGCCCTACATGAGTTGTCATGCCAAGACGGTCAAGAGAGGTGTTGCCGCTTCACTGTTGAATAGTGCGCTCAGTAAATCTTGTGCGCATAAGGTTGCGGAGGCTGTGCAGGCGCTAGTGTCTAGATTGTTAGCAGCAGGATACAAAAGGGAGCTTGTGGATAGTGTAGCCGTGGGGGGTTTGCAGCGTTTGGCGGGTACGGTCAGAGTAAAAAAAATTAACAATGTAGTTTGCATTCCCTTTTATTATTCGGTTTCCCATAATTTGAAGGCTCTTGCTAAAAAATTCAACGTAACGGTGGTTTTCAGACCGGAATTTAGACTCAGCAGACTAACCCCATTCACGGGAGGGGTGAGCGGGTGCCCAAACAAACACAGAAATAAAGAAGTCGAGTGTCGGGAGGGGGTGGTTTATGGTATACCATTAACATGTGGTTTTACTTACGTTGGCCAAACAGGAAGATGTGTAAACGACCGGTTATTAGAGCACGAAAGGGCAGTAGAATTGAGGGCTCAAAATTCAGAAATAGCCAGACATGTTGAAGAGTGCAATGGGTGTAACCCGGAGTGGGCGAGAACAGAAATTATCTACAGTGAAAAAGATGCGACTAAAAGGATATTGAGGGAGACCATTAGAATAGGGAGTATTGGGAACTGCATAAACAATCCTTCCGTTTCTTTAGACAACCTAACCTCGTCCTATATCAGAAACGGTGTTTCCGTCTCCATGACGCGTAAGATCCAGCTGAAAGGTTAAGTAAACTTGATCTGCTTTGTTTTGGGTTTTTTTTTTTTTTTTGAAGGCATCGAAAGGAGACAGAAATAAAGGGAGGGGTGGAGGTAGGTTTTCGGGAAGGTCGGAGATAAGTAAGTACAAAACGAGCGTGTTGGTAACAGTAATTAAACATGAGGAAGTACATAGAAAGGGGGACGGACGGATAGCGGCACAAACTTTAAGGCTTTGAGATTACTTGGCGGCGCAATTTGGCTCACCGGGTAGGCTTCCACATGTGTTTCGAGGTTTGTGTTTACGTGGGCAACTGTAAAGGGGGGGGGGGGGGACGGGAAGGGGGTATATCTGAGTGGTGTGCTTGTGTACGATTCGACGGCGGGGGGCAAGGAAGCGTTGCGAGGAAGTGGGGGATCAGCAGTGGTGGCAGTGGCGGGTGATAAGTCAACTGCGTGGACGTTCTCATGGACGCTGTGGCGCCTAGCGCGTGTGCATGTATGTGTGCGAGGAGGGCTGCTGACGTGGACTGGACGGGAGGAAGCGGCTGTGGATGTCGGTTGGGACACCGGGGTGGCTCGCCTTTTTAAACGAGTGTCTGACAAATAAACCTTCAGCTGTGTTTGAGACGTTGTGTTGTGTTCGTCCCCTTCTGTGTTCCTCAGTCTCGGGTTTTATTACCTTGAATCTTCACCAGCTCGCTTGTTTTTTTTAAGTATTATTGCAGATTACGTTTGTTTTCAAGGCGTGAGCACGACAGGTGGAGGTTTTCTCCGCGGGTCATATACAGGCTCCGCATTGCATAAACGTGTTTGTTCGTGGGTTTTATTATCAAACACGTTTACCTTTATTGGTTCACATCAGTATATTACAATGCATTTAAGGGCATGTAGGGATCACTTTTCAAAAGGAGGACTTCACGCGATCGAACTTCTGCGTCCGATTAATTGAAACTCATGACTTTCTGAAGCGAAAAAGCAGCAAAGCTCCAATTAGTTCTCCGAAAAAATAGCGAAGTATAGGAGCAGAATGTGGACATTCTAAACTTTTTATAGAAAGACCGGAAAGGGCTAATATTGTGCGTTTCTTGATAAACAATATGCTTGATAGCTTACACATTTGCACGAAAATAGAAAGAAAGCAAGAGAGAGAAAAGAAAGAGATAAAAAGAGATCGCGTGTGTGTTTGCATTCGGAATTCTTCGCAGACTAAATGCACAGAAGCGCACGCACGCACGCGCGAAGATTTAAGGTTTATTTACACAATCGTAGCCTCAAGAGTTGCTCTTTTGTGCGGTGCTTTGGCGACCGAGGCTGCGATGTTACAAAACACGGGCTACATGGAGCTTATTTTTTTCGAATGACTTCGGAGGATATATGTTCAACAGTTTCCAGTTCTGAAAACAAATAAAATTACGTTTTCATCTGTTTTGGGAGCGCTTTAAACACTTTTCTGTAAAAGACACTGTCATATAAACAATTACGAGAATACATAAAGCCCTTAAAAACATATCACATAAATATGCATGTCCGTGAAAATGAGTAGGCAAAAATAATTAGAAAAACAAACCTCCCGCAGGCGTTAGAGCAATTTCCCTTTGAAGTTTCCGGGGAGTCTTTTTACAAACTCTTGTTGATAATAAAACATGCAAACTTATCCGCAGTAGATTTTAGATCGGAACATATTTTTTGGGGTTCCTCACGCAGTGACAAGTGCTACAGACAGACCATCCATAAACCCTCGCTGTTTCTGCAATATGCCCTCGGCGTCAATCGTCGAGCTTAATTAGGAGCGTTTCACACCCGAAGGATCGGAAGTTGAATACCCAAACCATTGTTCTGGTCAGCCTCAGGCGAAATGCGGGCTACTCCGTCTTTTGAATAATTTCGGTGTGAATTTATTCTACCTTCGTTTTGTCTTCTTTTTCACGCCAACGTTCACCCACACGCACACGCAGGCACGCATGCACGGGTACACACAAGCATGTAGTACACTGCAGGTGTTGCCTTGCGGCGGTGCATTTTTGTGCCGCCGAAAAACAGCCGGTGCGAAAACGCGGATGAAATTACCATCTGCGTTTTCGTAGTGCCAGCCTTTCGCCTGTTGCACGAATAATAGCTTCAATGCACCACTTCTGAGATGCATCGAGTCGATATCAAATGCACTAATTTAGAGCTTTTCGATGACGTTCTGTAAGTGTATAGTTTTACCATATACTCTTTGACAAGTGAATAAAAATAATAAAAACAATTCATAAGTTATTTGACTTATGGTAACGATTATCTCCTTATCTTGTGTCCTCCTGATCGTATAACGCACATACATAAACCGCATTAATGTACTTTCCTTAGCGTCTTTTTACCAACCTGCTTAAATTAAAAAATGCACGTATATTTGAAGAAATGACCTGTAAAAGTGGCGTAACCTTTCGAAAATTGAGAATCACTGCGGCGTTTTGGGGAATGCTAAATCAGCGACTGTTTTCGAAGGCCGCTTTATCATCTCAAAACTCTCAGTTTCTTTCAATATATAGATACACAGCCTTGTGCGTTTGTCTTTTGTTTACTTCATGTGCAATCTCGTCACTAAGAACTGGCCGCTTTGGATTGCCTTTGGTTTGTATCCCTAGCAGGAAGCGACGTAATGCCATTATATAAAGGGACCGTGCAACAATGTTTGGACTTTGGTTGAATAATTGAGAGCGTTCTTTCTGTCACGTCTGGATTAAAGAACTGAAAACCAACTTTGCCTGAGCGCGTTACTTGTGAAACAAATATTAAACAATTGCCATTTTGGGCATTTCCCAACCACTCCCAACTCTTACATCGTCTTCAGAGTCACGTGCGCAGTGACGAGTTCCCGGGTACACTAATCAAAATCCGGTTGGCTTCTCTTTCAGAGCCTCCAACGCGCGCGGGCTTTGCTTGCGATTTACAAAACGAACCCGAAGGTTGGTCTGAGCGAAGTGGAGAGGGAAAAAAAGGGGAGGGGGCTCGAAGTGCTTGCCTTGCTTTAAGGAAGTTGGAGTGTAGTAGTAGCAATGGGGTGAGGTCCATGGAAAGATTGACTTCTTTTTCACCTCGGGCAGATGGCGCCACTAAATCCGCATATAGTACAACTTTGTCGATGATACGACGTTTTTACTCATGTTGAAACGACAACATTTGCCAAATGTAGAATTAGATTAGGCACATAATGACACATCTTGCCAACTTATTATAATGCATTCAAGTGCATTGCAATCACGCCTTAGTTCCCATGGCCGCCGCCACGCGGCTGCAAATTGCGAAATATTCTCGCTTGTTGCTTTCATATTACGCAACAAAATCGCAATATGTTAAAACAAAGAGGTGGTTTCTCCATCCCTTTTGGTTCGAGAAACATTGACTCAGACTGTTACGTGAAAAATTGAATAGATTACAATTACAGATAACCGAGCCTAAAACATATTGGACTATCCTTACAAATTACTTTCGCTGATAAGTAACAATTTACTTCACTCGTTACGTTATAAATTACTTTCAAGTTTCTCCCTGTAAATGTATCAAGAAAACAATAAAAACAATGTTAATACCTTTGAAAAATGTTCAGAAACACAACTTTTTATTTTTCATACGCCCACATTATGGTAGTCATTGTAAAAATAAAATATTTAATTTAAGAGAGAGAAAGTAGGTGCAAGCTTCACATGTAAGCTGACAAGGCAGCAAACGCTGCAACCACAACCGCCATCCCGCTAGCTTCCGGCGAAGGGAAATGATCCCTGGGATTCTACAGACAAAGCTAGCGGTGTGCATGCTCAGTACTAGGGTCTACATTGGCCATGAGATTCAGAGGTAAGGGATCTACGAAAGCTCCCTTTTGAAACAGGTCTTTTAAGCGTGAGTGCAACGTCTCAAAGATGCGATTTTGTGCCTGGAGCTTTAATGCACAGTCAGCTTATGCATGAACAGAGTATAGTTTCATGAGGTACTAAGAGTGCATGGGCAGGAGTGCTCCTTTTTGAGCTTTCGTGTGTCGGGCGGTCGCGCACTCATATTGCTCCAGCTTCCGTATTATGTTTATCTTTTTAGAAAGTAGGAAGTAATTAGGGGAATCCGTTACCAATATTTTGTAACGAAATTACATTACACATTAATGCCATAAAAAAGTGACGTATCAATTAGAAATCAATTTAAAAGGTAACAGATGCGAAGGAATCTGTTACTAGTAACGGATTGTTTTCAAGTCTGAACAATAAAAAAAATAAAATAATAAAAAAAAATTTATGTTAAAACTGTTGCATCGTTTTTTTAACATTCTAGGTAGCCCGACAACAACGAGAAAAGGCAGCGGAGTAAAGAACCAATATTTTCGCTTGAAAAATAATTGAACATAAAATCAATAGCCCATTAGATCATTTCCGTGCAACATACACGCCACTGTCGAGTCCAGGAATCGTCTTACTTCATGACACCTGCAATAGATTTACAAATATTATTCAACCCAATCGTATATTTGTTTTTATATGCTTGTTTTTTTAGGATACGTCTTTGATGCCTCATGACAAAACAAAAAGCGTAATCCAACGTTCATTATTTTTCTCGCAAGATTTAAGAGCCGCACTTTTCTTTTTATTTGGCTTAATATGGGGTAGTATAAATGAAGTGCCAACAAAAGAGTAAGTGAATTTATTAGTAAAGGTCGTATCAAGTGATAACGAGTGAAAAAAAAAAAAAAAACAAGTGCACTAAAATGTTTACAAAAAAAATTAATTTTCGATTTATATTGAACTCAAGGCAACAGAATGCTCACAATAAAGGTCCTCCTTCAAGTTACAATAAACTCAGCATGATTTTAACTCATTGCGTTACTTCCGGTGCTTGAGTCATCCCAAGATGACTACAATAATGACAACTTTTCTCTTCCATCGTTTGTGAGTTCACGCGTGCAAACGGAATCGTCCACGCGTCAGTGAACACGTCTGTGCACACCCTAATTCATACGCATTATTCCCGTATTTTGTTTACTGGACGTATGCGTTTTTATTTCTATGGTCACGACAGCAACACGCTCCGCGGGCAACTTCCCTCATTCATCACGACAGCAAAGCAGAAACCGGCTAGTGTTAATTTCAAAGACGCCGCGAAAAAGGCAAGCGACATTCTACATCAAAGAACAAGTTGCTCCCTTCTTCTCTCTTTTCGAAAGTTCTGTTCTAACGCTTCGTAAAGAATGGTTGGGATGGAACAAAGTGCGTCGTACGTTAGTTCAGGCTGGAGGCCCTCTGAAAAATACTCTTTGTTTGTTCACTGGTGCGAAGCAGGACGAGGAAAACGAAGTTCTTTGTTCCGTTTGCCGTCAGCGAAGATGACAACTGTCTTCATTAACTGACTTCAAGTCCGAGCGTTGTAGTACCGTGAAGTACCAAAAATAAAGAATGCAGAACATTGCCTGTCATCACAGCTACTCTTTCGCGTTTCACTTGGAGTTTCGAGCATTCGGACGCTCGTTCAAGTTAATTATCATTCCTTCCGCTAGATTCTTTTTTTTTTTGACGTCTTTATTTCGGGTTTGGGCACTATCGGTTCCTTCTGAGAGCTCTATATGAGTCGGCTCCTTTAAATAAACGAAAAACTTCGGGCGCGCTGACTAGTCATTTTAAGCTTCAAAACTGAACAGCCTAAAAGCGAGAGAAGAAAGATTGCGGCAGCGGGGTATAGGCACATTATATTCATACATTTCTTAAAATATAAGCTTTGTATTGTCCAATCGACTCGCTTACAAAATGTTTCATCGAAAACAGGTTCAGTTGGTTATGTTTTGAAGCTAGACTGAATTTCATTTCACCGTTTACTGCTAAGTGCTATTGTGGACGAATTAATATTAAATTCCCACTCGTAATGTGTCCTAATACAGTGTTGTTCCATTTAAGTGCTTTCACACACCTGGAAATGTTCCAGCACTGCGCCGGGGTATAATGTTTTGTTGTAATTCGCTTTACAATGAAGTAGAGCGCATTCCCATTAGCTTCTAGTGTATATATTAACAATGCTCAATAATCCTATATTTAGGTTTGTAAGGTATGAATTTTTCATTGCGATCACACTTACCGTCTCATTTGTTTAATTATGTTGGAACCGTTGCGTGTTTTTTTAACACCCTCCTTGAGCATCAGGCGGTACGTGAAAGGCCCATTAATTATTACAGGGTTCGTGCCGAACGCTTTTGCACTAAGCGCACTGCAGTTTGTTTTCATGATTTTGGCGGCTGTACAGTTGAGATAGAGATCTAAATGGGGACTATTTTTCCACGTAGATTCAGTCAGACCACAGTATTTCTGCTGGGGGATTTAACGCTTATTGGCAAAAGAAGTTATTTTTCATGTTCAGTCGAATAAAACTGCTGAAAGTTAACAAAAAATGACTCACCTATTTGGCGGCTACAGTCTCTGAATTATGCCAGACTGGTTTTAAGAGATTGGTGTCCAGTATTTTTTATTTCAAAAGTTATTTGCCTTTTTGTTTTTCGTCGATCTGATCATTGATGGCTAGGTAACCTATTTCCTGATACATATTTTGGATTTTGTAATTTAACGGTTGGTTTATTGCTTGAAAATTCCCCTTCCGCCTTTCTTTCAGTAATAACTGTTTTCTATCTACTGCTACTTGGATGGCGTCGAACAGGGTAGAAAACACTTTTGTACGGAAAAAACAAATGCAGACTAGTTGGTAGTACTTAGTTGCATATCAAACAAAAAATATGGCCCAATTGTTTTTTATTGTCAACACTTCCTAATGAACAACGTGCGGCAGAGGTTAGTCGCGGCCTTTCTTTCAAAAATGGCGGAGTTTATGGAGAAACGAGAGGCTTAAAATATAAAATAAATGGCATTGAGAAGCAAAACCTGCTTTACTTCTTCACATCATGTGCCAGTGGGAACATTATTTGTTCGTGTATTACAGCGTTCCTAACTTTATAACGTCAGAGACGTCGGGTGTGGTATTCAGGATAAATTAAAAAAACAAATATCCTGGGACAAATATTTGCAAAACAATATTTATTCAACCGGTTTAAATATGTAAAAAATATTCACAGCGAGAAAACGAAAGAAATGCAGAATAATGGAGTACGTCAGAACGTCTTTCGTTGAAGCCAATTTGAATTACATGTTAAGCTTGAATTCTCTATTCTCTTTGAAGTACCTATTCATCCTTGTGGCATGACGAAACGGGGTCTTCTGCCATAGCTGCATATTTAAAATTGGACTATGTCTTGCTTCGAACGATTTTACTGCGGCGTTCCGGTTGTGAATGAAAGTCCGCAAACGTAATTGCAAGCGCTGATTGCGGCCTGTGAGCCCCGAGCTCGTTCGAAACAAACCTTTAACATTAAAATGAATGACACTTGTGCTTGTTTTATTATAAATTTATTTATAACATTCTGCGGACCAAATGAATTGCCCAGGCAGGAAGGGCATAAAATAAAATACAGAATTTGTTTTATAATTACATAAAACATGGATATAAAATTAATTAACAAAGGTTGTAATAATGTGCATTATCAATGAGCAGATTATACAAACAATAAGTACGAATCAAGATTGAAGGAACACCCACTTTTGAAAAATGTGATAGCAACAAACAAGCAAAGGCACACGTCCCAAAGCGATTTCAACCAGACGAAACACAAAAAAATGAAAAGAAAAATAAAAAAAAAATTTAAATCACTGTGCGGTGATGTAAATTTAAATATAATACGTGATCATTTACAGTGATAAGCACGGCTTTTGTCAAAATAAAAGGATGACAAGGCTGAAAAGAATGCCTATTAAGAAGTTAAAAGTACGCTTTCAAGTGATGAGGCAAAATCAGTAGATGAAATAAGATCGAGGGAAATAGAATTCTAGTACTGGATTGTGTGAGGGAAAAATTAGTATTTAAGCAAATTAGTAAGTGCAAAAAGGAGTTTTAAAGAACGCTTATGATAGTGCCTACTGTGTCGTGCGGGTAGTGGTTGCAATAAAGATTGTGTATCAACAAATAACATTTAGTTAGACAAAAAAAAATTGAAACGAGTTATTTTACGGCGGAGCTCCAGAGTCAGTATTCTGTTGACTTCATTAGAAGAGAAGAAGGATTCGTTATTTTAAATTTATTATGAATGAACCTTACTTAAACTTTTGGTGTTTCAGAATTGTTTTTTTTTTCTAAACGGGTCCCAAACAATACTACCATATCGTAGCTTCAGTCAAATAGGATAAATAAATTTTAACAGCTTGACACACTCATGCTTCAACTAATGTCTTACCAAACAAGCTTTCTGAAGTCCTTCAAGAAAATGTTTATATTACTCGTCGAATACAATTTTATTAATAGTCAATAAGGGGTATCTGTATCATCAATTTAAAAAATAGAAAATTATTTATCTAGTACTTAAAAATAAATGTAATTTTATTAGTGATTCGAAGTTACAGTGTTTTTTTCCCTTCAATATTAACCCTTATATTTCATGTATCACACCAAGGCTCTAAATTGCAAAGCCAAGAGTTTATTAAAAGTTCGTCGTCAGGGGTAGGAACTTATTTAAACAAAACACAATATTCTGCCAATAGACGTATGTACACGAATGGATTTATGGATGCAACAATGTATTTTATGTAAACTAAAATAACAACGGCGCGCGAACCTTTCTTTGTGATGCGCCAGACGTAGCATTCAATATTTCAGAGCATTAACAGGTCTATAAAACGCTTAACCGATGCTTCTAAGCACGGCAGCACTACCAAAAAGAAATCATCGTTTTTTTTATCTTTTTCTCTTTTCAGTAGCTAGATATAAACTTTAGCTTTTCCGTAGCTATATATATATATATACATATAGTTAACCTTTTCCGTAGCTATAAATATATTAATCTCCGTGAAATTCTTTTTCTGCTTATCCAGCAACAGCATGCTTTCCTTTTCATGTCTCACACGGGATTATCGAGAGTCTTTTATTCCTACAAACAGCCCTCGTAAAGTACCCACCTGGGGGTCGTGGCAACGTCACGCCGAGCGGAAAACAAAACGAGCTCCTTATTCCTTCAAGACAAACGGTTAACACCGTTCCCTACCTTATCACCTCGAAAGCAACACGAACCCATCCGAAGACACACGTGCTCCGTAAAGAAGAACCAAATAAATAGTTCCGACTTTAAGCGAGAATGCACTCCCGTAATCATCATGCAACCAGAGGTTTCTCTGGGACGCTCATCTTAGTAACACGTGGCTTCCATCTACCTCGTGATGTATGTGCGCAGGCGGCATTGAGGCGACTCGCTTCCCAAACGTGCGTCCCGTCTTTTCCCGACTTGTCTCGTAGTGTGCGTGGATTGCACGTTATCTGTCCGACCATGGTGCGCTGCTCCTAATTTCGGCTCCTGCCATAAACATAAAGGCGGTGGTGCTTTTAAAGCTCGTAACAGCAGGATTCGTGGTACAATGTTGTAAACAGCCGCTCGTCATGGTGACGTGGTGAAAGTGCCACATTATGGGCGTTCCTAACTATTATAAAAGTAAACGGTAAGGCATGCAAAGTACGAGTATATTTTTAGTTTTATATTAAGTTGAATAGGAGCAGAACCACGTCATTTCGTTTGCATTTGTTGTGACACAAATTGGTATAACGACAACAACACAACAACACAACAATATTAGAAATTTTAGATAAAGCACAGGCTTCACAATTACATTCATTTCTACAAGTGCGAAATTCTTACTTTGAATTATGACGTAACCTCTCCATAACATAAAACCTGCGAGTCAAAATATTCCTTATAAGGAGCAATTTTAAACTGTGCAATATACTTCTTTTTCATTCTCTTTGTGAACAAAGTGTGTTCAATTTATTATTCTACCCTAAGAATCCAGTGCTCGCATTCACGGTATTTGTGTGTCTCACATTTTTGTTTTCGCGAATTACAAAAAGATTTAGTAACACAAGTAAACATTTGTAGACCCAAGCGCCGCTTGGTTTTGCGTAAGGAACCTACACGACATCGTTCACTAGAATGTAAGCAGAGTCATTTTCATTGCATTGCTGTGCATTGTTTCAGTGCTAACGCTCCATTTCGTTATGATTTGCTTGTGATACCAATAAGCAAAATGGAGACTTAGAAGTATGCGTATATATTTATGATCTGTTAGTAAAGAATTTTATCTAATACCTTAAATTAATTTAGCCTTTTATTTTGTTTATAGAAAGGTTATGGTTCTTCGTGGCCAACACTTTTGTTGTGGGTTCACGTGACGCCGTTTGTATCGAAATGTTTAAAATCGCATCTAAAAAAATGATGAGTGAACCAAGATAACTTAAGACTCCATAAGATATTTGCTCGGTCTGCAATCGCTTGTATGATTTAATGTATTTCACGACTGAGTGTAAGATTCAAAGATGTGAGTACCAATGGTGATATACATTATCGAAGAGGGACGCCACCTCTGCATTTTCTGTTAATATAATATATCCCACACTTCATTTTGTGTTTTGAGAACACACGTATTGCCTGCCCTTTCTTCTATGAAAATATATTTTGAGTATCAGATAATATTTGCATCATCAAGATTAAGTATTATTAGTAGTATTATTCCATCATCAAAATAAATATGGACTGAAAATGTATTGTTTGTGCAGACAGCCACGCACATATTAAGTCAAACCTCATCCTTCCTAGCTACCTAAATATGCCCAGCTAGCACGTCAGAGAAACGCCCAACTTGGGCGAACGTGTCGCAAACGTAAGAGCCTAACTTGGGCACAGTCAGGTTTTGCTCCATGACACTTGTCAGTGCCTAAGTATGTTGCCTAACTGTAGCCCTAGTTGGGTGATACTTGTGTATGATAAAGTTCGGCTTTTCTCTGGTTCACCACAGGAATGCCAAAGTACGTGCCATACTTGAACCATAACTGCGAAAGTAACGCCTAATTTAGGAGTTTATAACATGCCACAGTTTGGTTTTTCTTTGATCCCCACCTGATGCCAAAGTAATTGTCATACTTGAGCAATAACTTCCAAAGTAAATACTTATTTGGGGATTCCAAACATGCCAAAGTTTGGCTTGTCTGTGGTCCGCAACAGGAGTACCAAAGTAAGTGCCCTACTTGAGTCAAAACGGACAGAGTAAATCCTAATTTGGGGATTCGGAGCATGCCAAAATTTTGCTTTTGTTTGGCTAGCCACTGGAGTGCCAAATATGTTTAAAAAGTGCCAAAACAAGCGCAGGGGCCTGCCGAAGTATGGCATTTTTCTGGTGTGCACAAAGGTGCTCTTGCCCGCGCTCTACAACAGAAATAAATTAGAAAAGCGTTCGAAACACGTCTGTCAGATGTCATTATCTCTGTTCCCAAGAAGTACGGCAACAATGTGCAGTGTTGTGCCAGTGCAGGCCGAAAGTCGATTTCAATATTGCCCAAATGCCCAGTTTTTCGGCACCGCTTGTTATTCGGCAGGTGTTGGCATACCGTCGATTTGACCTGGCCTAGTCTTGGCGCTATATTTTGAGAATACTCTACGATTAGTCTGCTCCGTATTGGCCGGATGTCGCCCAACCGTGGGTTGTATAAGCCGTTGCATATTAATCACATACACGAACGAACAAAATTGTTTTCAGTCGCCCCCAGAGGTTTATTAAACCACAATCATTAAACTTATTCTTGACACAATTACAAAGGAGTACTTTCATGTGAAACAAAAAGCTAATTATTAAATAGATTTAACTCTGTTTTCATGCCAAGCAAAACTCAGAAATTGAAACACAAAAAACCGTGGACATTGATAGGGAAGCAGGACTACTATAAGAGGCATGCCTGCGGTGTACGTAATAATAAAAGAGCGATACAATCTAATCCTTGATAGACGCATAACCCGACTCGGGCAGCACAGAGCAACACAAACACAAAGTCAAGAAAGAAGGTTGCCCACATTCATCTGAAGTTGGTAGGCGAGTGGTCTTGCAGACTACTCGCGTGCGAATCCATACCTCATCAGCCCAACTCTCAAGCAGTACGCCTAGCTCAGCACTTGTTTTGGGGACTTTGGCCCATAGCTGCCAGATGGCAGCCAAACTATCAATACACGTAGCCCATCGTTGGCACCTGTTTAGCGATTTGGGCCCAAAGATGTCAGATGAGAGCCGAACTACCAGGCAGTAAGCCAAACTCTGGCATTCGTTTGGTGATTTTAGCTATAAGAGACTGGTAACAGCCGAACTACAAAGGCGTGAAGCCTATCTATAATACGATTTTGGCGAATTAGGGTCAAACTACAATAGCTCTTGCCAAAGAAGGTCAAATTTGGCTCTACTTTGGCTTCTTCGGGCTTGTCAAGGCTCAAAACTTCCAGACATTTGCCAAATAGTAACCCAGAACCCTGTACAACCTGTGTGTGCATTTGGAGCCGCAGTTGGTTTCTAAATAAATAAATCAAATAACTCCGCTCTAATACATGAACAGAAACTTCTGGGCTCGAACTCTTTTAAAGAAAAATTTGGGATTTATACCAGCTGACTTAGATTAGAAATCCGGTACACATTATTTATACTGCATTTATACTTCCTTGTCGAGATACGTGGTTCCCAGAAGCCGGAAGTTACCACAGGTGTAAACGGAAAGTCAAGATGACGCTGCAATAATGGAAGTTTTGATTTCCTCATGTGACAAAGAATACCTTTCTGAAAGTTCCACTGCAAGCAACAAAAACTGTCTTGCGCCCTATGTAAGCGAAGAGGTGCAGGATGGACGACCAAATACATTTGTCAAGATTTCGATGACACTTACTGGTTCATACGAGTTGAAGCATGGAAGTCGCTAAAAGCACTGGCTTGCTATTGTCTCTTTCTTTAAATAAGCCACTGTTCACATTATACCCGCATGTGTGTTCATGTATGGATACGAGGTAGAAGCAGCTTTGTACACGTTTCTCAAGAAAAAAAAAGTGAAAGCCGTTTACAACTCCCGGTAACGCCGAATTACCTCGGGAAGGGGGGGGGGGGGGTTCACGTGACCTGATAGGTCACGTGACAATTACGTCACCAGTGACGATGCGGATGCCGATGACGTCATCAGTGACGTCACTGATGACGTCATCAGTGATGATGACGATGACGAGGCGAATGCCGATGACGTCATCAGTGATGTCTCTGATGACGTCATCAGTGACGATGACGATGCCAATGCCGATGACGTCATCAGTGACTTCACCCGTCCCATAATGCACCGCGTGGTTACGCCGACGGCCGACGGCGCTCAAGCCGGAAACGGGCGCCTAAGAGCTGCGCTCTAAAAAAGAAATGAAAGCTTTTTCCTTGTTGCTTCTGATTTTTGTAACGTGTTCCCGTTACAAGTTCCATATGTGAAAAAGGAACTCGTTCCCGTTACAGTTAAAAAATGAAATAAATCGTTATATATACGATACATTTGTATTTTACTGATTACAATATATAGTTAGATCGAGAAAAGTTTTCTTTTTTTTAGTCTATCCCATCAAATGTTAATATACGTATTTGAATGCAGTGATAAAAGGGCACCAGGAGAAGACAAGCGGAAGCAGGTTTTCATTTGTTGATAAATTCACCTTCAAAATCTCAGCTTTTATTCGTATTTTGTGGTGGGTGATTCAGACAAGCCAAATGTACTGTTTCCCACATTGCACTAGCGTTTCACAACAACTTCACACGTTTCACTTTAACAAAGTACCTTGTTCGAACATAACAACAGTTGCTTCTCGAAGTTGCTGTCCGAGAGACGAGCAAGTAAAGTAGAGGGTAGGGCTTTTGGAAGGTTAGTCTTGAAAATTATAACTTATTCTTCGCGAAGGTTAGGTTCGTTGTTCAGTTTGAAGGCGGAGGACAAAGGGAGAATAAATAAGGATTAATTTTCGTCTATATTGTAAGCGACGAATATTCAGAATACAAGGGTGCGTTCGATGTTAGGTAATAACATGTTGTTTTGTTGTAAATGTAGGTCTCTGTGGAAGTTCAGTGATACCTGTACTCGGCCTTAGATGTCTGGGTGTATCAAGATTCGTGTAAGCAAAGAAAGTAGCTGAGTTCGAAACGTCCATTTTTATGTCTCTTTTCCTTCGACTAAAATATTTGCTTTTTGTACCGCAGTCACGGACATTATAAAAAGAACCAGTATCCACTAGCTCTCCTGCACCCGATTGTTACCAATTGAGGACCACACATAATCAACCTTAAGATAAGTAACCAAAACGTTAACGAGATCCTGCTCTCCGTAAAACTATTGTTTTGTTTTTTTTTACTTTTAGGATTTCCCTTTTAGAAATAATATACAAATTACCCCACTGGACAAAAAAAAAATTAACGCCGTTCCTTTTTTCGTTCCAGTAAAATGTAATGAGTTCGCGTTACAGTTCCACCGATGAAAAATGAAACGGCGGCGCTCCTTCGTTCTTCTTAAAAGGAACGCGTTCGAGGAACGCCGTTCATTGGAACGCCGGTGCGGGCAACGCTGTGTAAGAGTATTTTGTCTCGAGATTCCAATCTCCAGTGAAAATCTGGAATATACCCAGAACTGGATGCACTGTAAAGGGTGCTCTGCCTTCGGCAGCTGGGCGAGAGGAGAAGCCCCCTTTACTAGCAGTTTTCCAAACATTGTACGCGTATGTTGCTGAAGCTCAGTTTTTATTCAGAAGCTCTCCATTCGTTCTATTTGTAACACGTGTGATTAGTAATTACATGTGATTAATATTTTGTGATTTTTGCAGAGTTTTTTTTAACTCAAACTATTGATAAAAGACGAGATTTTTTTTAATCTTGCGTTTGATCTTAAATGACTTTAATTGTCCTTATATAATTAATATACTTTTACTATGAACGTCTTTATGGAGCCTTTACAAAGGAGAAAGAATTACGTATTAGAAACCAATAATTATAGAAACCATATGCGTTCAGTAGTTCTTTCAATTTCCTGATAGAACTCACTCTGAAAGTAACCTATCGCCCAAGTATCAAATTTATGGTTTGAAATAGTTATGCAATTCTTGTTGCCATGATTTGAAAGGCTGAATCCTGCACGAGCATGTTAAAAGCACAAATTATTTTTGCAAGCAATGAGCAAGCAGTTATTTAATCTTAAAATTCAGTGTAAATTACGATGTCACTTTTTTATTTTATTTCCCATAGCTCTAAGCCGTGAAGATAGAGATACGAATTTTCATTAAACATATCTTGAGAGAAACAAACATTTAGTGGTCGACCGTCTCTGTAAAGCACAAATCTGTTAAAACAAAAAAATAAGGAAATTTGTTTTCATTATAAGTTTGCTTAAGTTTATATATTAATTACTGCCATTTCAAAAACCTTTTTTTCTGGTTTTACTCTAGACGAGCGGTTTTTAAATAAGGTTCCGCAAAGGCATTCTAGGGGTCCGCGAAGCCCTAGCTGCCTCATCAGTCAAGCAGAGCAATAAAAGTTGTATTTCATTTAGATTGAGATGAAGTGTTCCAATTTTAGGGCGTATTCTCTCGTATGTATGTCAAAAAGAGAGGTCTACTTCAGACTAGCCCTTAGTTATATACATTTATTAAAACATTTTCATAATTAACCTATTCCTTTGACTTCCCCTCACTACGAACAAGGTCCTCCATCTCCTCCGCCGATCTGCAAGGGGTCCGCGATACATATCAATGGTTGAGACCCACTGCACTGCAACAGACTGTTTACCGCGAAGTATTTTAAAGACTTTTCGTAACGTCAATTTTCTCACGTTCACTCCTAACGAACAGCACAAAACCTTTCTGAAAATAAAGTTGTGTTTTCTTATTTAAAGAATTGACCTATATGTGTTCACAAAAAAACAAAAAAAAACAACAACAAATATTGTGTGCAATATGCGGTTTATATTTTTTTGCAGTTTTCTTTATCTTTTTTTATTCCCTATACGCATTCCATTGCTTTTAACTTTTACATTTGTTTTTAAGGTAATTTATTAACTTATATATATATATATATATATATATATATATATATACCGCCACTAAAACAAAACCTATGACAACGTAAAATGAACCTGATGCAGGCGCACACCTATCAATTTGTCTTATAATTTGTTCTGATAAAATGCACCAATATTAGTTGTTTAACAAGGGCCCAAACAGGCCTTGGTTTTATTTCATAACACGATACACAAATGTTCACAATTTTCTTTACTTCAACAATGTGTTATCACGTACATAATAACGGAACATATATCACTCGACTCAGGCGAAAGAAAACCCCGCTAATATTCTCACATCAAGCTTACTCACTGCCTACCTACGTAATTACACACACACTATTTCTTTCTTCTTTTTTACACACATTTTGGCATTTCTTTCTTCATCAATCAGGCAATTGCTAGATTTGTTATCTGCATTGACATTGAAAAAGAAAAATCACAGTACGACCATTTTTTGCAACTGAAGTGTAAACTTTTTCTCGCTTCGACATCATTCTTCATGCTCCGAATATTGATCCTTTAGGCTATTTAACATTTTTTTTAATAGTTTATTTGGCTTATCTGACCGTTTTTCTTTATTTGTCCTTACCAACTATCTATAATGAATATGAAAAACCTAGGGGAAAGAAACCGCAAATCTGAGACTGGGAGGGTTGATGACATCATAGTTTCTTCCACGTAACTCAAACACAGCATAAAATGGTCAATAAGACACACATTCTAATGTAAAAGGAAAGCAACAACAAGAAAAGTGTATACTAATCGGATAAGGGCGAAGTACATTTTGTGCTGACGAATCCTTGACAATAATGATTCCAAAATGTCGGCCGAGCTCTTTGCGACGCGATTTCCGATTCATGGTTGTTCGACAAACGCACGGTTGGGTTATCGTTGGAGAACCAACATCAAATGCTTTCTGGTCGAAATTGCACTGCTCAGTACAACTTTCAATCTCTGTTGTTGTTGGTTTTGGTTACTTGGTGTGGTTTATTTCGCTTGCAATCAGGTGAAAAAGAGAAAAAAATGGAGACCGAGCAGAGGAGAGACGCCGGGAATCGTCGTCTGGGAATTTGTTGCTGTTGTTTTTGCTGTGCGAGATTTTCTCTCACGCCGTCTGTCTAGGTCTCCAGGGAACCTCTGACTGTTTGCCAGGTTTCTTCACTGCGTGCGAAGTTCGCCAGAGTTCCCGGGTTCCCGAAGGGTTGTTTGCACCGTGTCTTGATCGCTGCTTCAGGTCGAGAGTACGGGCCTTTTTCCCGTTATTTTGTTCTTTAATTCCTAGATGTCTTAATGGCGAGAAACTGGAGGATAAGAAAGGCTAAGAATCGGTAGCTCTTCTCGACTTGATATGAACCTTAGACGAGCTCACTTATAAAAGTTTGCTATCCAACTTTGAACAATAGTAAATTAACGTAATTTAAGATTTGTGAACCTTACTTAGACAACCTGATCCTGATTCGTGTCTTTGTGAAATATGAATTCGTCGTTACGAGAGTTGAGTCAAGAAAAAACCTTAAATTTATTTTTGACTCAAAAAATAACTTGGAGAGTTACATTAAAAGACAAATGGCAATCAGGTGCATAAGGCATTGATTATACATATTATCACTAGTGTGATATAAATAAAACAAATGTAATAGAAATACAAGAATGAACATTATTGTTTTTTTGTTTTAATTGAACTAACTTTCAGTAAGCCGTAAGGTATGTTTATATACCGTAAGATATTCTAAGCGCTTCAATTACGCGGAATAACCAAGCACTAAATTGTAGTACTAAATTAGATTCTTAGCATTCATTATAATTACGTATGTTGTCGAAAAGCCCCGAATGTAATTACTAGCTATTTTGTACCGCCTTATATGCGACCGAATAACTCATACGGCGTTATAACATAAGACAAACGCTTTGCACAACTCGGAACAAAAGAAACAATGATACAGAAACTTGGAGTAAAAAGTCATGGTGAATTATTCACTTTTGGTTGATTTAGTGGCCTCTCACGCGCGTAGTAAAATCTGTTATGAACCGGGATGTTGCACATATAATTTTTCCTACTTTACGCCATCCTCTCATGTCTGAAACTACTGCTTGGACTTCGGGTAAAACATGCTACGTTTAAGTAACTTACCCGTTTTCCTGGCCGCCCAAGTACTTATAGATAAAAAAAGAGTAAACCATGACTTATTTTTTGTAGGTAGTTGATATGCTACTTTGGTCACGTTATTTAGTACCATATTAAAAGTTATTGAGTACGTTTTCTTTGAGAAATAAATATTTTATTGCGCGCCTATACCTACATACCAGACTCATATCTCAGATTCGCTCCGATTAAGTAAAAACACAACACAGGTGCCAGCAACTCGTTTTATAAAAAAAGTAGTCTCTTTTTATTTAATTGGTTATTACAAAATTCCCTTTTTGCTTTTACTCATAGCGTGTGCTCTCTATGCACATTGTTCACAGTAACTTGCAGTCATATATAAATATGCTTTCTGGTTCAAGCGAATCACTATTGTGTGTTCGCCTCTCATTATTAAGTGGTTACTTTGTATATTTAGCCCGACAAGATGAGCTTTGTCCGCCAGTTTTTTATATTGTAATTTTGCCTATATTAGGCAAGTCGCTTCGAATTAATTTGAACTAGTTAGCTCAATAAAAAGCCACACACTAGATTTTTTTTTTTGTTTTCCTCGGTTGTGCTTAGTGCTTTTATTATCATTAGTCTTCCTGAGTAAGTATGCTCCCAGTGTAGGGCAACGGCTAGCTCTTCTTATTGGCCTCAGAGCAACATTCGCCATAAACGGCGATAAATCGACTCTAGAAGGCCCCTCCATCCCCACCCTTCCCCCTCTCCTTTGGGAATAATGTCTAAAGCCAATGCAATTATTTCACTCTAAAACGCGTAGTCAATGATCCATGTTCTTGGCAACCTTCTTATTGCATACGATTTTTGTTTTGATGCTGGTGCGAGGTTTTACAAACTAGACTCGAGTTTTTGAGCTTTTGTTTTTATTTTTAGTTTTGCTTGGAAGAAATGCAGCTGTGAAGCAAGCCGTACTCTTTAGATTTGTGTTTTGAGGTAAGTCTATTCATCGTTTGCTTGAATGCGGTATCGCTCTCTGTGAAAAAATAAAATCCAGACAAAATAAATATAACTGTTTGGTCTATAACAATTTGTTTTGACGTTTAACTAATCGGTTTGAAATTTCAAATAGAAAGCTGCATTTAATCGCTATTTAGAACACATGTAAGCTTTCGAGTAATCGATACATATTGCTAATTTCTCAATTTGTGTCCTAACGGAGCAAACTAATGTTGATCACGCTTAGCAATTGTGATATAATTCTCAACTCCTTAAAATATATTCATGCTCACCTTCTTCAATGAATGCATTCCCTGTTGAAAAAAACAACAACAACTAAATTTTAAGGTTTCCAGATTTGCCAGACTTGATACGATCTTAGATTACACAAAAACTGCTTCTCATCAGCAGCTCAACATTCTTGTGATTTGTGAACAAAGTGAGTAAAGCACTTTGTGTAAGTGTTTAGAAGACAGACGGGAACGCTTTACCGCGTCATTAAGCAAATGGTTGAGCACATGTACGTAACGCTGCCTACTTCGGTAGCTATTATTATTTTACACATACCTTATCCTTAAACTGTGCTTTTTTGTGCACCAATATAAATCCTTACAAACGACACTATATTGAATCCCAATTCACCCGCCCTATTTGCTTTGAATCTTGCTCTTTACATACCATTAAGTCTTCTAGTCCATAGATCTACGCGAAAATTGTAAGTCGTATATTTCCCCCGCATATCGTGTTGTGAGAAAATAAATACAACAACAGTTCCGGTCGCAGATTTTTTACGTTGTATTTTTTTTTATTTGTCGTTATGTCAGGAGCATTCACGGACACACAGAGGATGAGGATAAGTTTCTCTACACATGATGTGCCCTTATTTGCGCACTTGCACGCAAAAGACAAAGTCGTACGGTTTCAAGGGGCAAGGTTAAACAGAGCTACGCAGACAAAGGGCTCCGACCGCTAGCTTCGAGCTCCTCGTAAACCGTGCTGTGGAAGCACGCCAATCTCTGTGGGATGGACGTAAAAGAAGTTGGAAAAGAAAAGTCTGTCAGGCTTTACACAAGCCTTGTTTATAATGATTGAGCACCATAGGTAATTTTATTGACATAGCTCGAACTGCGGCGGAGTCAATTTTTGTTCACGTAAGTGAACGAAATCGTCTCCGCCGCTGTTCGATATATTTTATTAAACTACAAACCGTGGTGCACCTCGTCCTCGAAAAAAAAATTAATTTAAAATTAAAAAAAAAAAAAAACTCGCAATATTTTAGACATATTCTGCTTACCCTAGTTACTGCAAACGACTAAATTTTCGCGAGGACCTAATTGTCGTGAATTTCGCGAATCGCCCACAATTCGCGATAAATACGTCCCTCGAACAATTCGGGCAATAAGTGAACGCTACGGAAGCTACACTTGATTCGCGAAAATTAGAACCCGCGAATAATTTCAAATTTTCAGCTTTGACCCGATTCGCGAAAATTTGAGCCCGCGAAAAGTAAGTCGTTTAGAGTATTTATATCCTGATAGTGTGCCTATAATTTGTCACTCTACTGTAAGGACAAATCATTATGTTTATTTTTTTATTTTTTAATCTCAAAATAACGGTTTCAATAGCCAGCATGCAAGGCTTGTAAATTAATTGGTATCCTAGCAGCATATTCGTTTTTCACGCAGTTGTTGCGCATTATATATTTAGCACAAAACATTGAAATTATACTAAAAAGAAAGAGCTTAATTGAAGCTTTACGTTGATGTAAAGATCATAAAAATATATTGATTAGGTCACACAGCACAACTTGCTGAACTTCGTCAAATATCCTTGCAAAGAGGCGGTTTGACAATTAAAAAAAAAGCATTAAGGATCTTATGACCTAGACGCCTAATTAGCATCAAAAAGAATGTATCGAGAGTGTTCCCAAAAAGTTATATTGATGTAACATAAAAGTAGTGAAAATGGATGGAGTGAAATATGGCACCCCCGATATGCTGGAAAAACGTCAGCTTCCACCTTGGCCGCTTCAACGGTCCATAACTTGACAACAAAAAATCCGACAAACTCGCCGTTTTGTGTCTCTTTTAATTATAGGGATTGGACGAGAACATGCATTTTTTTGACAAAAATTAAAAATTCGGCCAGAAATTCGTGCCTGGGTTGAGATAAAAGCATCCAGTTGATACCGCTTTATACGACCAAAACACATTATATGGACTGACTGCGCTAAACGAGAGCGCGCCACGAGCAGACGATTTAAAGTCAAGCAGTTGAGGAAAGGGTTGTGGGTGCTCAGCTTCTCTTACTGCCCTAGACTAATTGATACTGAAAAAGACAAGCTTATACGCTGTATAAACTATTTTTCTAGCATTATGCGGTGGACTATATAGGCATCACTTACTCTGTATCAACGATGTTTTTTTATAATATGCCATCTTTCGTTCAGTAGATTGTCGGCCAATTTTTCCTTTACGTTTTCATAGCTTCAGAACGGCGCTTTATCCCGGTATTTAGCGTGCATAAGTAAGTCAGTGCTTGCTTTCACGTAGAGTAGCAGCAGCTTGGGAATCAGTGTTCTCATGTTGAGTAACGTTTTCGTGATGAGCTGATTAACAAAAAATTCAAACGGCAAAGTACGGCATCAACACTACGGTCATGAGCAATTCAGATAAAGCCACAGCGGCTTGCTGCGGAAGGCGATGAGTAAACCACTCTGCGAGAACCATAGAAAGTGCGCTCTGGGGCTGCAATTCCTTACTGTGATTGTCGGTCGACGACATTCGAAGGCCCATACTACCTATTATAAAGTTTTAAAGGTGATTTCCACGCTCCGCAACCGATGTCCCTACCTCAACCGGCGCAATCAAGATGCAGTGTATAATTACTAAATCGCAAAAAAAAACAAAAAACAGCAACAACACAACAACAACACTTTTTATTAGGTCTGTTATAACTACAATCCTTTCCCTGGAGACGTTTCAATGACAGTGGGCCTCCGGTCGCAGTACTTCATTCCAAAAGGAGGAGCTAAGCGCTTTTCTTTGAAGTGCCCAAAGCATCCAGCATCCCCCTAGAATGCATAACGCGCTTTTACACATTTTGCGAGATTGCTAGAAGTGTTTAAAGCATCCAGGATCCACGTAGAATGTATAACGCGATTTTAAAAGATTTTAAGCATTTTGCGATATGTCACCTGGTTCCGAAGAGCGCCGCTTGAATACGCCCCACGCAGATACCACTGGATGAGATTCTAGCCGGTCATAACGCCGATATAAACGTACCATAAAAGCATTATTGAGAACACACACGCCACTTTGTAAATAGTGAAGAATTGAGAATGTCAGAATATCGCTGGTGTGGTTAATATTATTTTTTTTTAGAAAGAATGTTCAGAAATATTATGCTACTTTTCCTTTTTTTATTGTACGATTTCAACGTCAACACCTTAACGGTTCTGATTAGTGTGTTCACGAAATGCGTTAGCCTTCTTCCCATCACCAAAGAACGAACATACATTTTGCATTGGTGTATTTTTGCGTTTTATCTTGCACCCTTCATCTGCTGATGTTAGATTGTTCCCGGAATATGCCGTTGATGCCAGGCAATGAATGAGGGAAAACGTCTTTCAACTTAGGGAATGTATAAATTTAAGGCACAGCGATCTAATGATGCCCGGCCTCGCGTATCGAATAATGACTCCGTCACATTTATATTCCGAAGCCGCATTTTGTCTCGCCAGCCCCCTACCATTGCAGAAAAAAAAGAGAGAAAGAGAGAGAGAGAGAGAGGGAGAGTCACACAACCTGACAAAAAATGCGAAGCTTGGTGGGTGTGTGTTCTTTTCTTTGCACTTTATTGTTTAATATTTTTTATTAATTTAGTAAGACAGTCCAACCTAATTTACCTACTACCGCGTATGCCGTCGGAAGTCGCATAATCTTTTAAGCCAAGTGGGATTCAATGCAGTTGCATATTCATTGATGCAAACCTCCAGATCTATTTTTCTGTGTTTTTTTTTTTTTTTTACTTTTGTGCAAAAGCCATTTATAAGATAAATCCGGAACGAAAATGGACTATTTTGTTCCTGGAATTTCTTTGATGTTCTATTAAGTGTTCTTTTTGCTACCATGCCATTTTTGCTCTTCAGATGTGCTGCTTTTGCAGTCGGTCTTCTTTCGCTTGTGGAACTGCCTTTTAGTGTCTGGCACCTTCGTTTAAATGTTTTTGATGTGCACTGTTTGTTGTGCCTTATATTGTTGCTCAGTTCTGAAAACTGGAATGCGTTACGTCTTCTTTTTTGCTTTATCTCTCGGCTTCATTCGTCTACGTAGTGGCACCACGACTGCAGCATCGCCAGCGCCGACCGTGGTAGGTCTGGAAATGTTCGGCTACAAATTGTTTGAATTTTGTTCACTGTAGACGGCTGCAATATTTTTAAACATGTCCCTGTTATGAATAGCTGGGAGTTTTGTTGTCTATATTAAGGAAACAAAAAAGGGACATAAAAAAGAGGGACAATACTGATGACACCTGTTGTCTGTGTTGTCTTTTATGTCCCTTGTTTGTTTTTGTAATTTCATTGTTTTAGATTTTTTTTTTCTGAACAACAAACGATTCAGCAAGAGTGTGACAAAGTCAAAAACAGGAAAATAGACACCCTAAAGGGAGTGCACCTTCTGAACTGCTACTCTTGTTTTTAACTCCTTCCTTACAAATTCACCAAAAACATTACGATCCCATTGTTCCTAGTGTAAAATGTTAAAAAAAATTATATAGTTTATAGTTCCGTAACATTATATGTCTTTTAAGTGACCAGAAGGTTAATATGACTTGTAGCTTCTACCAAATCCATAAAGCGACAGCCAATGCGAAAATTATGACTTGTCTTCCTGTCACATCCAACATTTAAATGTGGTGGGCACCTATCCAAGTGTGAGCTGTGAAGAGGAGATATTTAGTCTTCAAAACTGACAAAAAAATGACACGCTGCACGCTAAGAGAAAGCCGCTCTTACTGATCTACTTCTGTCCCGAACAGGCCACTCCTCGCTGTCGATCAGAGTCAGCATCCATCATCATAAAGACCGGCATTCAAGAGACAACGCGCTTCAGCCATGGAGCCTATCTTGTCTTCCGGGCTTCATCACCAGTCTCTGAATCGAAGCACATACAAAAGAAAGAGCGCAAGACCACCACGGAGAAGACAGGTGGTGCTGGTTTCTTGCCAAAGCGTCTGCCGCGCCTTTATCGCATTGCATTTTTGTTTTATTGCATCGCACACTGTGGAGTCTAAAGCGAGGCAAAAGGTGGTGCAACCCGGTGCCAAAACAAGGAAGGAGACAAAGGAAAACGGCCCATGTAGCATGTTGTAAAAAAGGAAGCCCCAGGCAACTCTGGAGAGCCCACAGTGGCTCTACTGAATAGGTCGTGTGTGAGATCGAGCAGAAACGGAATTTCACAAACACCCGCCCTCCCCCACTCTTTTTTTTTATGGTATTTTTTGTGTCGCGACATCGCAAGGTAAAATATAGCAAATATAGAAGCAAATAAATGTGCTGGTGGAAGTATCCAGGAAAATAGGTGGTGGGGACGAAACGAGATCCGAGGAAGAAAAGACGGAGCGTACTTACGTATCCTCCGGCAACCTCGTATCTTTGAAACTCGGGCCAAACCAAGTCTCCGACTTTTATTATCATCGACAAACAGTTACGTGCCTTCTTTCTTTTTTTTTGTGTGTGTGATTGCCTTGTTCGCTTTTTTTAACTCGCTGCGACGTCTTGTGAATGTCACAGATAGAAAATCTCTGGCTTAAACTGGACGCGAGGAGGTCGGTTCTACTGAGCTAGATAACAGTGAGCAGCAAGATTTTGACCTTAACCTGGAAACGCCCAATTTGAGAAACAAAATGTATGATGGGAAGCTCCCAAGTGCATAAGGGTTCTATTGTTAGCCAATAGGCCCTTATTAATTTCGGTCGTGTCTTACTCATGAACATCAATGGTGAATCATGGCTATATCATTTTAGATGAAGCGATCGAGGAACATACGCTTGACAGTTATCTTTCTTACGATGATATTTATTCCTGGCTGACCTACTCAGTGGCATGAATATCTCTTACAAAACTATATGTGTATAGGGATGAAGTTTAGTAGTGTTGACGAGTGGGCTAGTTGGTCATTCATATTAGCGGAAAACAAACACCGCAGGGACAAGGACAGAGTAGAAGGCGGTATGTCTACCGCCTTCTACTCTGTCCTTGTCCCTGCGCTGTTTGTTTTCCGCTAATGTGTATAGGGAAGCGACCCTACATTTGTAGTACTTAGCTAAAGCTTGACGAAGTCGGCTCACTATGCTACTTTACTTTGTTATTGAGGCGAAAGACTTATATGTCTCATCGTTCAGTCGACCTTCAAAGACCTTGAGCGAAAACACAACGACGACAGAAGAAGTACAAAAACACGTCGACAACACGAAAGGTAGCAGAACCCACGGTTCGCCACTGGACCACGAGATGGCGCTACTTGTGCCAGAATTGGCGAAGGCGCGCGCAGCCCAAACTTAGTGGGAGAGGAGGAAACTCTCCAGCGGACAGCGGTGAAGAGCGGGCGTGCGACATGCCGTGAGAATAACGGCGCCAAAAAGTGTGTCGTCAGAGGCGCGCTGTCTTCGGAGGTTCGCTATCACCGGGATCGGCGCTTGGGCTTTCGCCTCAAGTCGTTTTAGGGATAATATACAAGACCGTACCTGTGAATTTATTTACGTCTCTACGTTCTCTCAATCACGAGCGGTATGGTGCGCCAATTGAAGTATTAAACATACGCATTTTTCAATATACATCGTCGAAAACCACGGGTGATTACACTCTAAAAAAAAAAAAAAAGCTTTTGGATCTGCGTTTTTCGATTCTCCAGTAAACCTAAGGCCTTCTGGAGGGGAGCCCTTTGCTCGCTACACTTCCCTGGTTTCGAACGGTGAATGCACCGGGATGCTATTACGTCTAGTTTGGTGTAATTTATAAACGGCCAATAGCTGCGGGAATATTTTCATGTTAGGACCGAGCAATGCAACTCACTTGCGTGAGTTGTATTTCATCGGGTAGCGCAGCAGTGACCACGCTCATGCGTTTTCGAGATTCGAAGGTCGGCCAATTACGACCGCAAGTCAAGCGTTCATCCCGGTCCATATTCTGATGGCCGACGCGTACGGTCGGATGGAGGGCAGCTTTCTTAATCTGAGGAAATGCGGAAAGCTGACGGTGTTCGAGGTAGGTCGCATTGATTCACACGGTTAGGCGAACCGCGACTCCGCGCTTCGAGGAGGAACCGCGTTTCTAAGAATATACTTGAGCCAGTTTCTTATTACGGATGATTATAAAATGAACCGTGATACAAACATGCCTTATGAACGTAGTTTTCAAAACGCTTAAGAACCAACATTCTTTACATAAATGATTTAATTGCTGCATACCTGCATAAATCTAGAAAAGCTGGGACAGGAAGTAACCAATTTAACTGTGGGGTGTACAAATCCACGTGAATTGTGTTTGTTTTTCGGCTGTGTGAGCCCGGAAAAATCGTTCGATGACCCACACGGAGAAAAGGCTAGTCAAAATAACGTATTTGTAATAATTGGAGTCAAACAGGATGGTGGGTTACGCTGCAACTTACAACCGAAAACTTATTTATTTTGAAGTGAACATCAATATATAAGAGATGGCTTCTTTGTTGTGCATTTACGTTCTATGAAAATAATAACTTCTTCACATCTATCGCTTTCTAAACGCGAAGGTCAAATGAGGTTTGTGGTTTTTTACTTTTACTATTTCTAACAAAGCACCGCCCTTCCAGCCTTCAGATCTGGGGCCCTAATCTGGACACTTGGCGGAAAAGTCGGCGAGAAATCTGGCGGCTATGATTGGCCGGCGCCAAGGTCAAGTGCGGCGTCGGCCAATCACGGACGCCAGATTTCTCGCCGGCTTTCTCGCCAAAGGTTCAGATTAGGGCCCCTCGACGAGATCATTTCCTGCACCAAGGCGAGTTGACGACGTTCTCAAAAGCTCGTAAAACAGAGCACTCGCTACCTATTTAAAAAAAAATCTAAACTTTTTTATGAGGCTACAGATTGCTCTACTTCTCAGATATGTATCCTCAAACAGGACATTTTCAACAATATGAACCCCGTTAAAAAGTTTAGCCTCAGACGAGAACTCTAGCACCTTCTTTGTTGAGGACGGAAGAGATGGTGCGACATTCTCTGAGCTTAGGTGAAAACGTTCTTTTTAATCTACGTGCCGTCGGACTCGTGCGAAAGACCACAGACGTCGTCCTTGGTGGCGACGCTGGACGTACTGACTGCTACAGATAGCTACACCCTAGAGACGTTGCCTGTAGGACTGCAGCAGGCTGCAGGGGACGGAGCGATTTTGTGAGCAGTTTTTTCAAGGAGTGGCGCTGGTGCCGTTGGCTTGCAGAGAGTGGAACAACGCTGCCGAGAGCGATGAAAGTTGAAGACAGTGTGCGGAAACCGCGTAGGTTATGGTTAAAGTTGAGGTCAGGCGAAGTGCAGACAGTAGACAGCGGAAGCAACGATCCGGTAATGCTGTGGCTCTGAAGTTTAGTGGGCTCTATTCCTACACGGGCTCCAGGGATATGGCCGCCAGCTGCTCTTTGCCACAAGTCCGATGGCAGGTGGATTAAACAGAACGTTTTCAACTAAGCTGGGAGTCGCTCGCACCATCTCTTTCGTCCTAAACAACGAACGCGCTACAAGTGCCTCACTAAATCTAACAGCGTATTTTTTGTGTGCGTGTAAGTTGCGACAAATACGTCGCCTTTGAACACTCGCACACATCGAGTACTTGTTAAGAAACAATAGCATTTGCTATTTTAGACTTATCGAAGCAAATATAATCGGACTCAAATATCAACATCCCCGCTCGAATTCACTTGAGGATACTTTTAGGGGACGGAATTAGTGGACTTGTACGCTAATAAAGAAACGACGGGACGAGAGCTGCAGGTTTCGGCTGATAGTATTACCGCACTATACATTGATTATCTTCGGTCACACCTCACGCGTCTTGGAAATTTTCATTTTCGGGGATAGTACTTGTGGGTTGTACGTGAGGGCCGGTATGTCATACCGGTAAGTCGTCATAAAATTTTAACTTTTTACACGGCACCTCCTCTGCGGATAGTATGCATTGAATGTCCAGCTGCATGGACTCTTAAGGAAGTCGATATACGCGAAATAAAAAAAATACATATATTTGCGTGATGACAAAGAAACTAAACAACTCCGAAAACAACGCAGTGTTGGTAAAAATTAGGTTTCCAAGGTTTCCATATCAGAAAAAAAAAAGAATATTTGCCTTCAGCGCATAGATTTTTGTATCTTTTTTTCTAAATACAGGGCTCTTGCATTTTTGTAAAATATATTTTTTTAATCATAATGTATCGATGCAGGCGAGTTGGTTTATAATACTACTAGAAACAGCACACAGAAATCAAAGAAGGTATAGACGGGAAAAGCGCTGAAATTCAACTGATTATTTAATCAAAGATAAAAACATAAAACTAAACGTCCACACCACTATCACCTCGACACGTACTTCGAAAAAGCTACCTAATTTTTATGTAAACAAACCCAAGATCGAATGATGCATTTTCGCCTTCCTTTTTCATCTTTTCTATCTCTCTTATTAAACAATCAGTTGAAGTTCAGTGCTTGTTTCGTCTACACCTTCCTCGTCTTTGTTATTTCTGAGCTGTTTTCAGTCGTACAACATGCTGAGTATGTTATTTTGACAAAGACAAGGTTGAACTTTAATACACTTCAATTCTCAATCTGTGGATTTTCTTTTCAAAATTGCTGCATCCCTGAAAAACTATACAAACTTTTTGTCGCTTAGTTTTAGATATCGCATTAGTTATCGGTTATTCGGCTCTCCTGACCAGACCTGCCTCGTAGACTGTCGTTCGTGACAATTCTGGTGGAGTTGAGAAATGACAGGTGACGAGGCAACAATAAATTATAAACTAAAGGTATAATGTTGCACACTTGTGTCGAGGAAACTGTAGGACCGAGCGCTGGCATTGGACTCACCCGAGAAAGCAAAATACAGCAGCTTTTATGCATGCCAATTTGAGAATGTTCCCAACTAAAATACAAGGAAATGTAAACAGCGCTGATTAATTGGTCCCGCACGCGGTATTATAGCACCGTCATTTTGTAACGTATTATCTCCGTTTAAGAATGTTTGCGTTAGATATTAGTTCTACGTCCTGCGCGCCTTTAGTTAAATCGACTCTTTTGTTGCATGCAGCTTACCTAGCGTTTGCTGAAGCGTGCGAATGAAGTAAGCATGTCACTGTTAACATCGCGATGATTTAATTAGAATCCTACATTTTGGTTGATTGAGCTCCTCCCACGTCAGTAAGGTAGGTGTAGTAGGCTTTTTTATTTTAATTATCTCCCATAGTTTTCTTTTACAAGTTGACGTGTACAGCCCCAAATTGTTTTATAGCATTATAAAATTGCGGTCATGGTTTATGCTTCATTGAATTGTGTTATTTTTATGCCAGATATAAAATAATGTCGCATCTGCAATCCCATAATGCTTCGAAACAACTGGATTTGACACATTTGACACAGATTAATTTTCTTAGAATGGTGCACTTATTGACGACCATGCAGCGTTATTTAATATATGCGGCAATTGCAGAACGTGCTTGACAACGAACGTGTACTATCGGGGAAAAATGAAATGAGAACAGAGGAGCGCGTGGCTCGCGGTACAGGCTGCGCCGCCTGGAAGTGACCCTAGGGGCGAGGGTGCATGGCCTACTCCGATGTGTTCATGCCCTTCGCTCTGCACTCCCCAAGCTTCGGCAGTGCGCCTCTCAGTGCACTGAAAGCTGTCACTGCTATATTTGCCTGCTCGGCGCGTGCGGCGAGCTTCTTCGCACCGCACGTGCTGAGCCGGCAAAGATAGCGGTGATAGCTTTCAGCGTACTAAGAGGCGCACTGCCGAAGTTTGGGGAGTGCAGAGCGAAGGGCATGAACACATCGGAGTAGGCCATGCACCCTCGCCCCTAGGCTCACTTCCAGGCGGCGCAGCCTGTACGGCGAGCCACGCGCTTCTCTGTTCGCATTTCATTTTTCCCCGATAGTACAATGTAAATAACGTACTGATATCTGACAGGAGGGTGTAAGATCAAACGGGAAACATTTTATGATGTGGCCTAAACCAATTAGATTTAGGCATTTTCAAGTGTATACTCCTGTTGTTTTCCGGTTACAAACAACCTTCCAACCTTAATAAACCGTACCGGCGATTTGATGTGCCTTCTAAACTGGGAAGTGTTTTTTTTTTTCTTCTGATAGGAGTCATGCCTTTCATTAGAGGCAAATTATGGGCTCTCCTTAATAAACAAAAATATCTGGAGGCCATCGCCTTGCTCTCGTTCAGTAGCTTTCTTACAGTGACATCTGTTGATATCAGTCGAGAACCTTTGACTTCCGGAAGATAGGAAGTGTCGACCAGAACTCATTGTTCCGGTTAGGGGAGGTTTCGGCTGGGCTGCTATTTTCATGACAACCAACTTTTTGCTTCCTTTTTTATATTTGTCTTTTATCTTTTCTGCTTTTCGAAAATACACTGTAAGATATCCGCTTCCGCTTGAAGCACGCTAAACGTTTATAAACCACGCGTGTTCACTTATGATTTTTCTCTTATCATTTGGGACACTTGCAATGACACTTTAGAGCAACAGTGCGGTTCATTTTAAAATATTTTGTACATACCAAATAAATATATTTTTTGCTTCTATATATTATGTTTGTTTTATTAAAGATACCTTTCTGAATATTTTAATCTAAACGCCCGTTTTGCTTAATGGTAGTTTAATGCTTTGTCTCCAGCCAGCAATATCTGTTTTCCTATATATAAAACGATACACCTGACTCACTGCTTTCTCATATGTTGCTGTCAAAAGCGCCGAGTGTTCCGTTTCTACCTCAGCTATACTACAGCTTTGGTTCTTTGTATGAACGATAGGCTTTCCCTTCAAAAATAGTCCTGGGTACATTTGTGTCAAAGAGAATACAAATAAGGGGTTGACATATTTATAAAAATAAATCAACCTACTCACCTCATTAAACTGTCACATGAGGCTGGTCGTGGGCATTTGTTAGCTTTTTTCAACTTGGGTTTGTTCTTCGGTGTATTTTAATGACAGATGTCATGTGCCAAGGAAGCAGCGTAGTCATTTGTCATCTGTCACCATTCCACTTCGAGAAGCCTTTTTTGGTTTCGCTCCTTCGCTTTTTTCTTTTGGAGGAATTAACACAGCAACACAATGCGATGGGCCATATTTTCTGGGGGAGAACAAAAGCCGGAGTAGAAGACTTTAAATTGCCTGAAAGGAATACCAAAATGACGCACGCGAATGTTTTTAGCGTCTTCGACACAGTGTATGTTATGTCTATGGTTCTGAAGTCGTATTGACTCTATTCCTCTTGAAACACTCAAGTAAAGCTTTATAAAAAAAAAAATGAAAGCCGTTTAAAACCCCCTGTAACGCCGAATTAGAGCGCAGCTCTTGAGGAGTAGGGGAAGGCACCGGGGGGGGGGGGGGTCACGTGACCTCGGGGGGGGGGGGGGGGGGGGTCACGTGACCTCGAGGGGTGGGGGCGGAGAAAATTTTGCGCTAAATTTAGCGGGGAAAAGTTTCCGCTAGATTTAGCGGAGAAAATTTTGCGCTAAATTTAGTGGGGAAAATATTTCGCTAAATTTAGCGGGGGAAATTTTCCGCTAGATTTAGCGGGGAAAACTTTCCGCTAGAATTAGCGGGAAAATTTTTCCGCTAAATTTAGCGGGAAAAATTTTCCGCTAGATTTAGCGGGGAAACTTTTCCGCTAGATTTAGCGGGAAAAATTTTCCGCTAAATTTAGCGGGGAAAATTTTCCGCTAAATTTAGCGGGGAAATTTACCCATCATGCACCGCGCGGTTACGCCTGACGGCGACGCCGACGCCGCTCAAGCCGGAAACGGGCGCCTAAGAGCTGCGCTCTAAAAAACTTATGCAACTACTCCGTCAGGTAAATAGATATTATAGCTAAGTACCTCTGGCACTTGGTAATATTAAAGTTCACCTTACTTTTTTGTAATCTTTCTGGTGAAAATATGCCGAATCAGTTCATCACAGGAGGGGGCTATTAAAATGTAAAAAGTGGGTAGATACGTGGACTCTGAAACTTTTATTTATTAGTATCTGCGCGTGGGATCTCGATTATAGTTTTTTTTTTCTTTTTTCATTTTAGCTATGCCACTTTGACACGCGTATCTCTTCCTCTCCACGGGTTGTCAGTAGGGCCCCGTAGACACTCTGTAAAGAAGAAAACAGGTATAGCACAAAACGTCTTGCCGGGAGGTTCAGGGAGCCCCAGGGAATGTCCCCGAGTTAATCATGTCAGTGCCCTGCGGCTCAGGATGTTGCCCTTCTATTCGGTTTATCAGGTCGGAAGAAATGCCCAGGATCCGTTCCTTGGAAAAGGAACTTTGTTGGGTTGATTCCGCCTCTCTCATGGGATAAAGAAAGTTGCCTCGAGAAATGGGGTCAATGTCGTATTCTCAGCCCGCAACAAACTCAGCAGGATTGTAACCGCGGTAAAAATCCCGCAAACACAAGCATTCAAACAGTCAACAACGAATGACACATTAAAACACCATGAAGTTTTTGCCTTGCAAAAAGAGAAGAGAGTATGAAATCCCATTCTCCTGCAGACACTCATACATCGAAGAGACGGGGAAATGTTCAAACATCAACCTTCGCGAACGTCACAATCCGTTAAAAGGTGCAGCATACTCGTATTTAGAAATACATTGCCGTGACTGTAGCTGTGAGCCACGGTTTAGACTCACAGATATTTTGCACAAACACAAAGCTCAGTTCTCTAGGAAGCAACCCCACAATAAAAGAGAAAGAAGTGACCACACAGTGAAAGCAAAAGAAGACACTATGCCCACGTGTTTTTCAAAGTAAGAAAGTTGATAGTCAACGCATTGTCCTTTGTACAATTCTCTACTCTGTGATCATGTGTTTTTCGCCCTGTTTTCCAGCAGGAACATGTATCATCACCAAGAACATATTCCATCAAGAACGTATTCATGGAGTTAACGAAATAGTATTTAGATTTTTCATCGGCGGGAACCAATCGGGCCAGTCGTCTTTGTGATCCTATTGGTTGCCAATGACAAATAATGAGAGAACACGTGACCAGGTTTGGAAGCCCTCCTATAAACCGGCACGCGGACCTGACGTCACGCAGCTGCGGTGGCGCTGTCGACGGCACTGCGCAGGCGCAGACGCTTCACTTCGCGCGCATTCGGTTTCTGCGCACGCGCAGTGCCCACACCATGGTGTGGGCAAAAAGGGCTTGTTTGTAAACAGCGTGTCGGTCTATAGATGTTTTAATAACCTCTTGCAAAGTGATGTATTGCTGAGGGCATAGCCCAACGAGGCTTCCGTTCTCGTAAATGAGCAATTTGACGTTGGTAGGTGCTACTAAGTATCATCACGAGTTATTCGCACAAATTATCAACATCGTTTAACTGCTTGTTGGTTCATTTTAATATAGGAGACATTTCAAAAATATATGCTAATAAACAAATAACTAAATAACCAAAATATAGGCTAGAAAATCCAAGATATGGCATGAACCAAGTATAGATTAATATATTACGGCCGTACAATATGCAGTGGTATAACTGGCATAATAAAATTGTAATTTTGAACTTTGTGGTTATTCAGCCTTTTGTGACTAACTGTTTTGAAACTGTTCTTAAAGCAGCATACCAGAAAATAAATCTACAGTACACCAGAAAAGAAATCTGCCTAAGGAACCAGTAAAAATACCCGCTTTTTGCACATAAATCTCTTCGTTAAAGTTACGACCGTCGACCGCAGATAAAATTCCAACAACGCTAAAAAGTGGTTACGCCTAACACCTGTAGAATTTTGAAACCCAATTTCTCCTGATTGATTGAACTTGTCCCGAACAGCACTAAAGAAAGGTGTCTGTGTGGTATCGAATAAAACAAATAATCTACATCAATCGAGAATTCCGAATTAGCGTTCGGTATTCCCATCTGCAGAACTTTCACTTTTTCATTTGACCCCCGAACCAAAAGAGGATCATCGCTTGCCATCGCACTCAAGTGACGTTGTAAAAATCGGCTAACCTGAACTGGCCACGTGCTACCCTCTGAAACAATAACTCGTAGAGGGCACTCACGTTTATTAGTATTTCCTGTGACGAACAACTTCAGGAAACCTTTCTCCGTATTGTTTGCAGCTTTTCTAACGCTCTCTAGCTGCAATTCTGTAAACAACATGAGTGCCGCTGTTTTTTTTTTTGTTGTTGTTTAGGACGAAAATGTTTTACCGGCACGAAACTCTTTGCAATAGCGGCAGTTGTTTTGCCCTGAAAAAGGCCCTAAGGCAGCACGACAAAGCCACCCTCTTTTTCCGCCTCTACCACAGTAAGTCAACTCAGCATTTAAAGCACTAACCACTTTCTCCAAGGGAGGTTGTTTCTTTTGGCCCCTCACTCACTGTGCGCCTCAGGCTGTCCACACCATCGCTGATGGCTCTCTCTCGGGCTTTATCCCCCGCGTGGTCAGCCACCTTGCGTACCATGGCAAGAAGCTCATGTCGTCTAGACGAGGGCTCGTAGCTGAACTTCGGTCCCTTCTTCAGAATTGCTTCTACTTCTCCAGGCAGGTTCGTATCTTCCAGAAGGGTGACGTTGTTAGCAGCTGTAGCTGCGTTATTGTGTCTTTTCGGTAGATTCAACCAAGCTCGTTGCCACATGAATTTTGTTGATTGCTACGCTAGGTACATACAGGGGTTCGTCAATGCGTAAGTCACACACCTCTTGTACTATTACCCTCAGTCGGTCTTGATACAACCTAACTTGTCTCCAATATTCAGGCATTAAAATCCTGCATATCCTTCATGCATAGCCCCAAAAAGGCTCCAAAACTCCGAAAAGCCCCCTCACCTCCAGAGGTACAATTTTCCTTTTCATGCAAAACGCGAGAATCCGGGACTGACACGTAGAAATGGCAATGAGGTTCACACAGGTGATCGCTTGGTCTTGTTTGACACATTGAAAAAGAAAAGAACCCAGAGTATAAGACATATGCTGAAATAAAACTTTGGATTAGGCGCGTGTATATTGGACAGACTTGGTGGTGTTTTAACGAGAGGGAGCGTGAACATCGTCTAGCGGTTCGTAACAAAGCGGGGGGACACCTTGCAGCACACTGCATGTTGTGCGGGTGTGATACCCTCTTAGAATTAACACAATTTATTTAAACAGCAAATAACAAGACTGAGAGGGAAATAGTTGAGGCGTAATTTATAAAGTCCTCCGGATACAACTGCGTCAGCAGGCATTCGATTTTAGTAAAGGACAAGGAAGTTTATTTTCTAGTTTATTTTGTGTAGTCACGTTGAACTGATACGAATTTTCAAATCATTGTCCTCTGTTGTTTGGGTTTATGGGTTGTTTTTATCAGATGTGGTTGGCATGATGGGAAAGAGTGTTCACGCATTTGTGCTGGGTGGTTTAACTTGAGTAAATCAGTTGAAAGTTAACACTAGTCCGTGTTGTATGCGTCTCTTTTTCGTCCGTGTTTTCTTCCGCTTTTTAGTCCTCTAGATCACAATGAACCAACTAGCCCAATCCAAAAATTTAACTCAAAAACGAAAATATCCGTTATGCAGACAGTTTAGCGTAACCTGCTCAAAGGTTAAGACATTGAAAGCAGATACGTGTCTCGTTTTCTGATTCTTTACCGTGTGATTTTTGTTGCGGCTAATGTTGAAATAAAAAAGGGAATTGTATCAGTTATGACAGAAAAGGTAAATATTGCGCGTATATTTTTAGTAGATTTGTCGAGCAGCACCTACCCTGTACCATACAAAGTAGGGATGTTCAGTTTGGTCATAGAGAAGGCGCCATCCTTGTTTCTGAAATTTTTGAAGGCGTCCTTGATAATTTCCATTTAAAGTGCGTGTCAGCTGTCTTCAAAATGAAAAATAATTTATAGTTCCCACTTTTTGATGGTTACATCAATGTCAGGGTATTCGTTTGAAAAAAAATTCACTGACGACAATGTTTTTGTAACCTATTCCAGCAAATTTGTGAATAGTGGAAATGCCCGTGCAACTAACATACCTACTATGTAATCTAATCACATTTTATAATTGTTTTTATGTTTCTAAGTGGTATACCTAGCGGAGCAAAACTTTCAGTTTGTGTTCACTACTTCAAAAGCATTATCAAACTTGAACTCGACGTGAAAAAGATAGTATACCAAACAAAAATGTAGAAACCACTTGAAATGTCCCATTTGTGGCGTCACGCAGATCCCGGTGCACATCCGGTCCAGAGCGGTCTTTCAATCGTTGCACTCACGCGCTATAAGCGCAGCGCGTGCGGCAGCACTTAGCCACTCTTGAAGTTGGCATTTCCGCATCAGAGTCACTTTGTGGAGAAGCATGCCTAATGCATGCAGGAGCTTGAAAAAGGGAGGACACGCAATCTGTCTCTTGAATGGTCTCTAGGTTTTTGGATATGGTTACTTTGTCATTGGATTTTCGTCTCCATTCAAATTCTCCCTTTGAATTAAAAAGTTTGGCCTAGAAAAAAAGACTGTTCAACGCTAATCTGCGTTAGAAAGTGGAACGTGAGAGTGTGGAACAGTTTCGCAAAATGGACGATAAAGAAGGGACATTGAAGTAAATATCAATAAATGTGATTTTAGTGTGATTTCAGCACTGGCTACTTTATTGGTTTGAAACTACGCCATTAAATACTTTTAGCTATAATTAAATTTTGAGTATACTCGTTCATACTATTTCGGTGGTCAGAGTTGTTCGGTCAATTTGCTATTTGTTATAGGTAATTTGATTTGTGTTGTACTGAAAGTTATCCACATGGAAGAAGTAGAATACATTTAGTTCAGCCCATGTAACGCAGAGACGCATTTTAGTGTTTATTGAAACGCCCTTCATGAAAACATCGGAAACAAACGATCATAATAAGAACTTCATTTTGTAGCTAGGATGAAGAAATTATTTGTGCGCATCTAGCGGATGTGTAATCAGCACATTATATTTCAATATTTTACATTCGTAAATTTAGAAACACTACGAATTGACACCAGGCAATGCACCGTCCATTATTATTACTTGAACTACCATTGAGAATACTAATATAAATTAGATTATTGTTATGTTAAATTAGATTACATTGCAAATGCCCAAAATAATCTACAAAAGTCTTTAAGCAATGAGCCTACAAAGCAAGTGTTTTAGAAGGAAAGGGGTCAGGTTGACGGTACTTCCAAATGTAAATAGTAAAATGAAAACGTTTTTTTTTAATGAACCGCAAAGGTTCATGAAACCCCCATGACATTGATCGAATGGAGAATGTTCGCATTCCCTACTTGCTCTCTTTCTTGCTTCATAGTTACCCAACTAGCGGGTCAGAAGAACATTTCGAAGTCAGCGACCTCTATGTATTAAAACATGTTTGAGAGTCTGCTTGATTTTGCGAAAGGCCCACTCGACCGAAGTTTAGAACCACTTAGCAAGTTTACTGTATATAGGTAAGCAGTAAATGTATTCACAATTCTCGCAATGCTTCGGGTCAGTCACAATATATGCTTTATATTAATTGAAAGTTCGTAAAGTCCCTAATAGCTCCACAGAAGCTGAGATGAATTTTGTTTTTCAAAAATGATTTAGTATTAATTTGATCGAGATGCATAATGTGACTGATGAATAGCTTGCGACGGTAAGATTTGCCACAGTTTTGAGCTGGTCATTTCTATGTCATTGAACCTTTTACTAAATTGGGAAGCTTTTGAATTAAACGAGGCTCGATATTTTCTGTCTTTTGGTGTGCGTTATCTATTAATCTCATATGCTTTAGCTTGAACTTTATTATTGCTACCTTTGTTACAAACCATACAAGTGCAAAGTGTCTGCGGAGAAAACTCATGTGTTTTTCAGAAAAGATAAACTATAGCTATTGTTTAACTTCCAGTCTCAGTCCAAGTGTAGCGATGGGGGTTTTGGAGGAAATGCCAACGTTTGAGCAACAATAATTGTAAGTTATTTTTTTTTTTTCATTTTCAGTAAGAAAGCGGCAACCGAGGTATCCTCAGAATGCATAAAAATGAATGTCGTCAGATACGTGGACCTGACACCATTTCCTCATTGAACGGAAAAATTGCAAGGTCTAAAACAATCGCATTTGTCAAAAGCGTTGGTGTTTTATTCAAGCAGAGGCTGGGCATTGGATAATAGATAGATTATTTACATGTGAAAGTAAATCACTGTAGATATGTTTTACGCACATCCTGTAGATGATCAATTGAACTGTGCTAAAGATCCCATTATATCCTCAGTGGCTGGAAATATAAAATGAAACCGTAGAATCTAGCGCGCTGAAAAATTAAAGCCCTCTTGCGTCATTGAGTTACTAAAAATTAATCTTCGTTTTTTTTTTTTTTTGTCTTTAGCCGCTGAACCGTTTAACGAGTGTCGACCTGAACATATCGGTGGACGTGATATAATCATTGGGTATGAGACCCAAAACGTTTCCAGACCTATGAAAAACTGTACTTGGTAATTAATATTGTTTTTTTGTGCCATGCAACACACATGCTTTTTTTGTCATATTATTTGATCTAGTATTCTACCTTTTTTACCACATAAAAGCAGGTGCACTATCCCGGTCGATGACAATCTGCGATGGTTTTTCAGTTCGACTAAAATAAAATATTAAAGACGTTTAAAACTCTGTAATGCGGCTCTTAAGGAGGGGGAGAAGAGGGCACGGAGGGAACGGTATGTCCCTTTTCCTCATCTGTACCCTCTCCTCCTCCCTCCTCATCTACTCATCCCGTGCTCCTCGCGTCCTTCCTTCTCCTCCCTCCTTCTCCCTTCTTCCTCCTCTTTCTTCCTCCCCCTCTTTCTCCTGTCCTCCTTCCTTCATCCTCATCTCTCCTCCTCCGCCCTCCTCCTCCTCCTCCCCCTCCCCCTCCCTATCCCCCTCCTCCTCTCCCCTCTCCCTCCTCCCTCCCGCGCGGTCCATTACGGTAAACGTCCCATAATGCACCGCGCGGTCACGCCGACGCGTCATGCCGACGCCTTACGCCGACGTGTTACGGTTACGCCGACGGCGACGCTGACGCCGACGCGTTACGGTTACGCCGAAGCGTTACGCCGACGCGGTACGGTTACGCCGAACACGACGCCGACGCCGCACAGGCCGGAAACGGGCGCCTAACAGCTGCGCTCTAAAAAGCAGGAATCCCAATGTTTTCTTCTCAAATTATAAGTCGAATAAAATTATATATTATATGAATGACACTGAAACGGTAATTGATAAAGATTGAAGTCGTTCTCCTGCACTCCCCGATACCTGTCATATTTCGCCCTCCATTTCTCTTTACCTTTACAATATCTAGAATGTTTTTAAAACAGATTCATCATTAGCGAGTCGATAATTTATGGTGACAGCTGAAGCTTTGACCAGTCTAGAATTCGTTACCCTGCGAAGGACAAATAGATAAGACGTGGATTCGGACATTTGTATTCATACATGTTCCAATAGCATTACGCCTCCGACCGCGATCAAAGCGAGCTTCATCCGTCGCTCGCAAAGCTGTCGTTTGCTGGCCAGGCAAATACTGCAAAATATCTTGGGCTTCGTAGATGGTCTAAAACTTACGGAATCTACCCAGAAGATTAGTACTCCTACCGCATCGCTAAAACAAATGTAGCAACGCTCTGCACGGTGAAGAGGAGTGAACTTTATGAATTGTTCTTCCTCAGCAATGGTCACTGGGTGAGGTTTTTGCCAAAATTAGTTCAAATGATGACTGCTCGATTTACCTCTCTTTTTATAAACCAAAATGTTAAGTTGAGTGAAAAAATAAACCTAACCCTAAACAACACGTTGACTGTTAAAGTATGAATTTAAGTTTACCTAGTTTACTTTTGGGGTTGTTTTGGACCGCAAAATGATATATTTTACGTTTGAATTACTCTAGTTATTTTACAAGTTTGGTTTCTATAATTCGCATTTTAAAGTTGTTCCAAAACTAAAAGTCAATTTATTTCGTTACTGTGTGCACTTGTGATGCCATACTCGTGGTTTCACACGCTACCCGAGAAACTAAATGTACATTTTTTGTGCGTGTCTATATGTTGGCGTCGTTTATTCCTGTCGATAGTCCGTTGCAAAGCAAGAAGGTATAGCGAGTGAAAGGAAGGCCTGAGAGGTGGAAGCAGACGGAGCGCTGGAGAAAGAAGGAGGTTTCCCTTTCTCCTCACCAGCGTTCCATCAGCTTCCTCCTCCCCGGCCTTTCTTTCTTTCGCCTCACCTTCTTGAGTTACAACGGACTATAGTATCGGATATTCAATTACGCCAACTGTTTTCTTTCCTTCAAAGCCAGCCCCAGATGAATGAAAACGGCACACGCATGGACGCCGCGTGCTCCTGATGAACGAACAATGACTCGCGTTGTCGAGCGTGGTCGTTTTTTGATTTGTTTGGTTCGGTATTTGCGAAGGCAGCCATAGCAGATTGCTTTCGCCAACATTGGGGATCCTTCCGCCCAAGGAAAACGAATGCAGCCCGACATTATGCTCAAATTGATATTCTGTGTTTCTTTGTCGGGCATTGTATCCTTCGAGTTTTTGTGACATTCTGAACTATAGGTAGCTATGTTTTGTCGTGATGCTCGATCCTTTAACGCTAAATTGTGACACTACGGTCCCAACGATTTCCAAAAATTAATTTGTATATAACGTTAAGAAAGCTTTCTCGAAACCGAGCATAAACTCAGCTGGTCTCTTTTTGATCTGCACCCCACTCCCGCCTTTCTTTAGAAACCACCGAATAAAAACTCTCTATTGTTAAATGTATGGATGAATAACTTTTGAAACAATAAAGCAAAATTTATTTTGCAATATATTGAGGTTCGCTATGGGCTTCTACTTTGTGCGTTTATTTCGGGACGACGTGCCAACAGAAAGACATGTTTAAGATTTGCTCCTCACTCAAAAGGAGATTCACGGCGTTAATATCTAAAAATAACGTTAATTTATTTATGCGATACAATTTGTGCAAACTACACACATAACGAAATTATTGTGGTGTTCAGCTTCTCTAGGTGCGCTCCCACAACCTGCTTTTATTTTGAATCAACATGGCGACATTTTGAAATCGTCACTATTTATAAATATGTTTAAACGCTAACATCTATTGTTGTACACTGGATCAGGAAAGGGGAGCCCATCGGTGTCACAGCCGGTGACCATTGCTTGACACAAGGCAATACACGCCAGTCTACGGGAGAAACCCACAAAAGTAGGCATATTGAATTTCTCATGCGGTGCTCGAAGGCGAGTATTTTATGATGTGCTTGATTATTATATCGGGTGTCTGGTGATCGAGTCGGTATTCATCAAGCGACCAAACGCCGATTAAAAAAAAAATCAAATATGCCTCAGCACCACCGACTGCTCCGGTGTCGCTTACTTCAGTTTTTAAACAAAATGCATGTTCAACAAATGAACGACACGCTCCCAGTTTAAGTTCGTCACAGAAGACCTCACTGTAGTTTTAAGCAAAGGCATGGACGAGAAGGACTGTGTACAAGCGCTTGAAACGTTTTGAATGTCCCAAGTCAATGCCGTGTAACTTATAGTCTGCTAAACTCTGAAGACTTCGAGATCACGAACGACTCCACATTGAGTCCCGACAAAACTTGTCTGATTAAACCGCACCGCCGTTTACGCCCAAGAAGTCTCAACCCTCGACCCACAATCACAAAACATCTATTTAAAACAACATTGTTATTTTAACCCTTTTGATATTTGAGCCCATGATATTAACCATCATTCCCGGAAAACGCAGTAAAGTGTTCATCGTTGAGGACAACATATTAAGATAATAAATTGCAGTTTTCCGCCTTTTTTCTTATAGAGTCCCATGCATTAGATTGTGTCAAGCAATTTGCTGGCAGTGGTGTCATTTGACCCCAGAAAGAAAATCCTCAAACCGCAATCCAGCCTACTTGAATACAGATCAGTGGTCCAGAGACGTAACTAATCAATCAGAGAGCTTTATTGTGTTTCCCAAACAGCTTTAGGGACCTTTTTTAGGGTTGCACTTGACATAATAAAACAGCACTGAGCTAAACAAACTACACGGCAATCCTGACCAGTATACTGATCTTGAACGTTTTAAAAGATATAAAAAATCCCCGTGAGGGTTAAAAAACTTGCTGTACATGAGCATCATTCCGGTCAGCGGAGGACTGGACTCTAGATAAGAAGGGTAAAAAAAAGGAGTAGAACTATTTGGTCCCTTGGGGAAAAGAATTGAGATTCCACTCAATAACACTTGGGAATCAAAAACGGAATTGAACAACTTATATAAAAACACCACTTCGCGAACTAGTCGCCTATGTAAAAGAGGCGAAAGACCAAGAGTGTCCAAAAAAAAACCGCATAATCATAAAAGACACTCCGTCCAATGTGGCGATTCTAGACAATTCTCACAAGTCGTCTCTGCATGCACTCCAACCTGAGCGCCTTATGGACACCCAAAGAATTCCATACCGTAAAACAAAAGTCCAACCCTGATAGAGCCAAAGCCCGAAAAAGGTTCAGTATTCAGGTGTAATTCCGGAAGTCACGCGTAATGTGTGCAATTATGGCCAGGATGCGCAAGGAATCATTAATAACCTCTGAAACGTGATAGTTAAAGTTCAGGTGTGAATCTACCAAAATACCAAAGTCATGCACAACAGATGATCTTGAAATTTCAGAGACGTCTAATATCTAAGTATGAGGTGTCTGCGAGCAAAATTAAACTTTTGTACTCGAAGCGACACGAATGTCTCTATCATTAGGCAGTACGCTAGGTACTTCTATGTCCCCTCGGAGCAGGTCATGCGAAGTAAAAATCCCCCTTGACCACAACCGCGGCCGCGGCCGTGAGATGAGCAAACCGACCCTGACCTCCCTTTTTCGATACAATACTAGATTTGAACGCAACTTGTAGTTCTACGAGAAGTATGCAGGTATCAGTCACGCAAGACCTGTAACTTTGCAGTCTACGCACGGCATGAAGCCCTACAAAAACTATTTTGCTATAAAAAACCCCCATCCCGCCCCCCCCCCCCCTCCCACCCCTCGGCTTCAGATTTCCTATTATGCATCATTTATCTAATAATCGTTAGTAACAAACTATTATGGTATTAGGGTATGCACTAATTTGTCCCCAGCTTCTGTGCTGGTTTCAGTTCTGGCTTTGGTTCCAGGTTCGTTCCCGGAAACAAAAGTGGCTATTGAACGTTTTCATGGATTCGTATTACTGTTTCGTTTTAAGTTTCAGTGTAAAAAACATGTAAATTTATTTCTAGAAAAAATAACGTTCAGCAATGCTCGCTTTTGGAATTGTGGTTGACCCCAGTAAGTGAATCATAATAAGTCTGTCCAAGGTGAATTTATTCATTTGGTAGGAAGTGCCTTGTCTCCTAATAATAATTACACAAATGACATCCATGCGTCCCTCTTTCTTTGTCATCAAAACTCGGCTTGTCGGCGCCATAAACATTGCCAAAAATAATATTTATTGCCTCTCTGCCACTCCATGTGTTCGTTGTTTAATTAAATAAAAAAATACTATAAATCATTCATGCCTGGTACCAAGGTTGAAAAAATATTGATTTTAAAGGTGTATAAATCTAAATATTGTTATTAAAGAAGAAAAAACGCGGTAACCGGACTACTAGCACTTGTTTCAAGTCTGTTATGTATTGTTTTACTTTTTGTACATCCGAATCCTCCAACCCCCCCTTTAAATGCCTTCGGTTACCTCAGGGCACAAGTAAATAAATAAATTGGCCTAAAGCATTTTACGCTTTATTAAAGAAATTCGAACGTATATTTGAACTTTGACACCTAACGAAATTCACAATACATGCCTTCAGCCCACGGAGGGGCAGATATATCTTACAATGCTGACATGTGTTATAAGATATGACTGGAATGATTAGTGGGTAGAACTAAAGGTGGATCGAAAATTGGCTGCCTTTCTCTCCGCTGCACTCGTTGAACGCGTCAGATCGTGGAACGTCGGCGTCCAGCGTTTGACTTTCGAATTCGAATGGGTCCGACGAGTGCAGTGGAGACAAAGGATGCTAGCTTTCCGTCTACCCTCTAATCATTCCAATCAGAGCTCGGCGTTCTCCCGTCCCCGCACCCTCTCTTCTCCTCCTTTCTCTCAGTTTCTCGGCGCTATAAAATGTTTAAACCTATACTTGCGTTATATTACTTAATATTGTTTGCTCCTATTTGCTAGGGTAGATTGTACTTGTTATGTGCTCCTGTGACACCAACTGAGCGAATTCATTTGTAACATGTCGGTTTAGTTTATCTATTTTTGAGAGTGCTATTTTCGATCTCCAACAACTCCATGTGGAAACCGCGTGACCCGATACGACTCACGAAAACATTGGTCCCAGAATTAAGTTTCCATAGAATGATTTTAAAAGAAAAAAATTCGGCATGTGGTGCTGTGAGTATTGAGAAAAGAGAGAACTGTGTGCACGAAGCTAATTTGATTTTGGTTCACATTCGAGAGTTGCAGGACTTCATAAGTTAGGAAGGGACACCTAAGGCAATTAAGCGCGACCATCGTGTCGTGAGGTGATAAAACAGAGTGGCGTACTGTTTCTTTTCCAGATAATTAGGTAATTCGAATATCAAACATTGCGTGGGTTTGTGGCTTATTTGTATTCTGACCGCATATTGGCAGCAGATATGCTTTTTGGTTGAAGGTGTAATTGAGCACAACTGTTTTGCTTACACAATTGTTTACCCTACATGTGGTGGATAGCCTGTTTGTATACACTTGATTAATGTATCTAGAATAACATGAGCACGAACGTTAAGAGAGTAAGCATTTGGAGATAACTTTAGTCATAAGAAAATAAACGTATACCTAATGATCTTCACTTCTGGAGTAATAACAAACAAAGTAGGAAAGAGAGATTTTATACGCTGTGACGACTAAATTATGTCTAAATACTGAGTGTTATGAAAAGTGAAGACGGGTACGAATATTTGAGTTTCAGTGCTACCGAGGGCGTTACGCCTTCTTGTACTTCACTTTGACTTTCACTTTCACATTCACTTTCATTTTTACTTTAACTTTTACTTTCACTTTCACTTTCAGAATCATGACGTTTTGCTTGGACTTCGGTTGCCATAGCAACCGTGCTCTCGTCAGCAGGCACAAGCGGCGGAAGCGTAGTCGGTCAGGCTCCAACGTCAATGTCTGAAACAGAATACACATGAGACCGATAACACATTTACGCCCCTGTCCTACTAAGAGAATGTAAACGGCGACCATTTGCGACCTTAATCGACGCAGAGCCGACAACATTTATAAACCAACAAAGCTATTTCGCTAAACCTGTTGGATGCCTAACGGGTTTTATGTTATGTAGAGGGCTTACCCTTCTCATTAGATATAATCTTCCAACGCCTTGAAAACGATAGTCTGTACTGGGTAAGACCTTTTGTTAATATGGGTGGTGTTTGTTAGTCAAACACGATTTTTTTTTAATCGTTCAGTCGTTGCATAAACTGAAGCTACCGGGTCTCACATTGAGAAATTTCTACTGAGCAGTACGACCGCTGATGATAAATTGAGGCTCCATACATGTTTAATTTAACTTTGTAAACATATCGTAATCCTTTTTATATTAATATTTGGTATATTAAAATAAACTCACATGAAAAGACGTGAATACCTTCTGAGAAATAATATGTTTTTGTGTCAGCTGCCAATAGAAAGAGCGAGATAAAAAAAAAAACAACGGTGCGCGTGACAACAATTTTTTTAAAAATACTTACATACATATCATACAGGTCCTCTTGTAAAGAAAATTGCGTAAGGAGAAAGGAGAAATAGAACGTTTTGAGATGGTGCAAATAAGAACAACTGAGGATATTATATAACACAAAAAATCCAAATGTATAATCAGGGGAAATACAGCACTAGAAGAAAAGTTTGCAAATAAAAGCAAATAAAAGTATAAAAAACAAACAAATAAAAAAACAGCTTAATCACGTAATTTCTAAATGATCCGCAACGACAGCCTGAAAACGCTCAGGCTTGGTCTTTGTGACGATGTCATTAGGAAGCGCATTCCACCAGACTACTGTTCTGGGTAAAAAGGTGCACGAATATGATGAAGAGTTGGAGGTCTAGCGGTCAATTTCGCAAGAGTGATTTAGACGATGTGTAATATTTTTTTGTGGGACCAAACCACGACTTTGAAATGTGGCATTGTTCTCAAAGCTAAGCAGCCAGAGCCCAATGAAAAGCGAAAGAATCATTCCTCATTGAAGGGCGCCAAAACAATAAAAAAGACACAGCTTCTGCAAAGAGCCAAAAAATAAAAGATCTAGAAAACGACTGTATTCGAGAACGATAGTTAGCGGCGATCAAATTTCGGTGAACCTTATTTGCTTTCCAGAAAATACGAGCTGGGGATATGAGGTGCGCCACGCTCTTGTAATTTGTCATGCTTGACGTGCCCCGATAGTGAACACACTAGGGGAAGCGCCCCGTGTCGATGCTGATAAGGTCTCCCTTTTTTTTTTTTCTTTCACAGGTTTAGCCTTTCGCTGGGGCCTAGTTGGTATGCAACGACGGTGTCTGGAAACAGGACCGCACCGAAATGTTGACACAAGGCACCAGAGTATTAGAGCCCCAAAAAACGCCGTCTTATAGAAATACTTTTAATAAATAAGTTCTATAATTGAGAATCAAAATCAGACATTACACCACCCACAAACTCTGCACACATTTTCCTAGTTTGTTTTTTATAAGGAACCAAATAGCACTATATTGTCTTTATGAGATCTGTGGAATAGAAGAATTAAACCAGATTGGGTATTTTGGAAAAGAGACTGTAGTAGTTCAAAACGAATTAAAAATTATTTCATTTTTACAGCAAAATTTATCTTTAGAGATCGGTGAAAAACTGTCAGAAGCAACTCAACCGGCACCCAAGCCTCTAACATAACGCAAAAGAAGACAGGTATAAAAGAGTTGTCTTATAAAATTATCAAAGAACAAAAATTTGTTAAATTTTTTTACAATATAAAAAAGAGCTAACTCCGTTTCTATGGAAATATATATTTTTTTTTAATCTGAACACGCTCCATCGGGCCTGTCCTTACTAAGTAGTGATTAAAAGTTTCAAAATAATTTATTTGCGTTTGCTGTATCTAATTACGTTGGTGCGAATTGGTTTTGCATGCCCACGATTCTTCCAAGTTCGGGAAGTAATAAACTAACTTTATCGTTCAGTAGTTACGCAGTTTCGCGCTACTCAATTTTCGGAACTGGAGATCCAGTTGCTTTTATGTGTTTTTTGTTTGTTTGTTTAGGGTCGAAAGTTTAGATGGTCGTTTTCGACTATTTAACAAAGACGTTCAATACAAGCTAATATTATAATATTTTATTTCTAATAAAAATATGGGTTGGAAATACAAAAAATCCTTTCTTTACCCTTGCGTATAAAAGGAGTAAAGAATGTGGTAAATATTTCTGTCAAGTCATTGAGTAGAATATTTGTGTACTTCACAACGGTGCGTGATGTCGGTATACCAGCACGTTTACTGATAATGCGCATATTCGATTCAATGCGCGCATTTCTTAATATTACAAAAGATATGTGTAATCACCCCGAGCCGCCATGGAAGGTCAAACTATGGAACCAATCCTTGACTGGTTAAAGAAATGGCCATATTGGATTAGAAGTTAAGGCCGCACTAATTACTAATTTTCAAGCTTCCTTGGAACTGGGTAGAAAAAGGTTGGTCGGGTGCACAGAGACAACATATTGCCCCACCTCGCGACTTCTCGGGTTGACCTAATCCTTCATCCGAACATGTTAGGCTTAGAGGGGTAATTGGCTGAGAGTTAGTATCAGAACTCGAAAGCGGGAATTACGAGTGTTCGGAGGGTTTAGCGTTTCTTGCAACTTTGAGGTGCCAGCCAAGGAGGTGTTGGGGACGTCGCTATCAACTACTCTGAAAAGGACACAACAAAAGTTTGTGTGGCTTTCAAGAAAACAAAAAGCTTTAAATTTAATCAAGACCGTGTGTGCCTTGTCATATATTTACGTCCAGAGCCTACACCAGCTTACAGGGACAAAAAAAAACATGGAGGATTCTTAAGATTCGCCATTAAGGGTGGAACGCATTAGCGAAACATATAAACTCCCGCTCGTTCCCGATCTGTGCAAGCGTCTCTGCGTGCCCAAGTCAGTAGTGCGTCCGGCTCGCCACCGTAGGGTCGTAGTTTCGAATCCTGCCTAAAATTCTTATTTTGTTTCTTTAAAAGTCGGCTTTAATTTTATAAAGTAAAATCATTTGAGACTGGCCGCGAAACTTAATTCGCACTCTATGTCATGCTTTAATCACTTGCGTTCTACGCTTGACGTCAAGTTTCACGTGAGAGTTGTGGAATTCTTCAAATTCCCGCGCAAGGTCATGTGGTTGTGACGTCATGAACCTATTGACTAATCAGGGTTTTCCCGTCCTGACGCCATCGACCGCGACTTTTGTGCGACACGGGCTCCTTAACGTCATCGCGTTAATAGTGAAGGACAACGCGTGTAGAAAAAGAGTTGTTATTGGCAGACTATAGAAGACGAGAGTTTCCGATGGCCCGTGCTGCTTTTCTCTGCAACTTTGTCACCCCTAAAGAAAAAACAGAGCAGGTTTCTGAACGTTGGGACACTTTTTCAGGGCTTTGGTTGGGGTGTTTTTTTAATTATTATTGTTCCACCCAACCAGACAAATTTCTTTGTATGATGTCTACGTTCCAACCTTTCTGGTAGGCAGAGAGAGAGAGAGAAGCAACTTTATTGAATCGAGCTAATTGCGACGTCTTCTTAGACGCCGTCGATGGAAGTGGTTCCCTTGTCACGGGACCCATATGCTTCCCTAGCCGCCTGGCCCCTGGAGATCAGGACGAGCTGGTCTTCCAGGACGGGGCTGGTCAGCAAGGTCTCGCTCGGTAAGGGAGGATGAGGGATGGGGTGGGGTGGTGGGGATGGTAAGTGGTGGGGGGATTGGCTTGACGAAATCGCATACTCCAATGACGTGTTGGAGCGTGCCTAACTGATTCTTACAGAAATTACATTCCTTCTTGCACCTTTCCGGGTACATCTTGTTTTGAAGGTAAGGGTGCGGAAAAGATCCTGCCTGTATCTGCCTATAAATCACTTGCTGTTCTCTGCTAAGCGATTTGTGAGGATCGGGGTAATGTCGCCTCTCCGTTTTGTAGTAGTTCGTAATGTCCTTATAACTAATTATGGACTTTGGCTAACCTTCCTCTACCCGGTGTTCATCTCTTGGGCGAACAGGTGGGTAAGTTCTTTGCCCTCCAGCCGAGAGTGAGCCGGCGTCCATATCAACTCAACTTTCCTTTCAGGTACGTTGCGTTTCCTCTTGAGAATATCTAGTGCCGCAAGAGACACCCACCCCTTTCTGTAGCTGTTATACGCCTTTTGCGAGTCAGTGACAATTCTTCCCCCTTTGGGCTGTGCGAGTGCTAGTGCTATTGCGGCCTCTTCTGCCACCTCCGGAAAAGACGTCTTGATGGAGGCGCAGGTTACAAGCGCAACCCGCGTCGTAACTGCCAGCGTGGCTTTCGATGAAAACTTGGGTAACGAGGCGTCTGTGTAGAGGGTGACCCCCTCTTCCTCTTCTTCTATTTGATCTAAAGTCTTTGTCAAGGCCGCTATACGAGCCGCTCTGCGGCCGTCGTTACGACCCGGCCTCATGTTTCGAGGCAGCGGCTTACTCTCAATTTTATGCGCCCATAACCTGGGTAACGGCCCCGTTTCCTTTTGATCTGCCTCTTGCCAGCCCAACCTGGCAAGAACGCGACGTCAAGCCGAAGTTTGACTGAGCCGAACTCTTTGATTAGACAGATGAGCTTCTATTAACTCTTCAACGACGTTGTGTTTGGCCATGCCGAGAAGCTTGTTGGTCGACGAATGCCTCGACATGCCCAGCGCCATCTTGGTTGCCTTGCGTATAATGACGTTCAACTGGTCCCTGTCTTTCTTGAATAACTTGAGGTACGGCGCCGCGTAAACAATTCGCGACGTCACAAAGGCCTGGACCAGCGTCAGCGCTCCTTCAATCCTCTTCTTCTGTTCGTGACTCTTCTGATCATGTTCGAAATTTGTTCCGTAGAAACCTTGATCTTGTCGATCGACGCCCCCGCCTTGCCGTTGTTCTAGAAGATGACACCCAGGATACGTGCTTGCGTGGTTGGCGTTATGTTCGTCCCGTCGATGGTGATGCGGACGTTCTCTTGTTCTCCCTTCGTTCTTCTTGGCTTGATGACGAGTAACTCCGACTTCTGTGGCGAGCAACTGAGGCCGCACGATTTAGCGAACTCGTGCACGGTCTCTGCCACTCTCTGAAGGGTCTCCTCCATCCAACTCTCCGACCCCGCCCTCGACGTCCACACAGTGATATCGTCTGCGTAGAGAGCATGATCTATGCCGTCTATGTCTTGAAGCAAAGCCGGGAGCGGGAGGAGTGCCAGGTTAAAGAGAAGCGGCGAGAGAACCGACCCTTGCGGGGTGCCTCTGTCTCCCAGGGCTATCGGCTTCGACTTCTCTTCTCCAATTTTGATCGTTGCCGTTCTATTGCTTAAGCAATCTTGTACATACTTGAATGTTCGCTTTCCGCACCCCGTTTGGCGCAGGTTACGGAGAATACTTTCATGTGTTACGTTATCGAAGGCCCCCTTGAGATCGAGCGCCAGGATAGCTCTTGGCGTAGGAGTCTTCGCTTTCTTGATTACCAGTTCGTGTAGTTGCACCAAGACGTCTTGCGTGCACAGGTGCCCCCGGAACCCGTACATGGCGGTGGCATCTGATCGGTGACGTCCAAATGTCTCTGTAGTCTCTTGAAAACCATACGCTCGACCACCTTACCCACACACGACGTCAGGGAGATGGGGCGCAGGTTGTCGACGTGGGGTGGTTTCCCCGGCTTGGGAATGAAACGCACCTCCGCTTCTTTCCACTCTTTTGGTAACGAACCCTTCTCCCAGGACGCGTTGGCGAGGTTCAGCAGTTCCGCTCGGCTTTTGTCACTCATATTTTTAAGCATCTTGTATGTAACGCCGTAAATGCCCGGTGCGCTTCCTTGATTACTTTCATCGATGGCCGCAACCAGCTCCAGTTCGGTGAAGGCTTCGTCCATCTCGACGTTGCTATCCCCTTCGTACTCGAAAGTCGGGTCACCACTCTTCTCGGTCTTGAGGTATGTACTGGTGAGTTCACGGATGAGCTTCTCTTCGTCCCCGTCGTAACTGTTGATCGTTCTTGTGAGGTCTCGAGCGCTTGCACTCTTGCTTTTTAACGGATCTATGAGGTGCCGCAACAGCTTCCAAGTCTTCTTCGTAAACAGTGTGCCTTGTAGGTCTGCACACATCTGTATCCGATTTTCCCTGCATAGCTGATCCGCATATTCAGCCGCCTGCTTGTTAAGCGCATGTATACGTCTGCGAAGCTTCTTGTTATGTCTTTGCCTCTTTCATCTTCGAGTAAGACCGTGCCTGGCCGCCCACATGTAGCTAATCCTGCTGTCCACGAAGAGAAACTGCATAGTCGTAGTAATCTTCTGCGTAAATTTCATGACAAACTCACGTTGCTTCTTGGCCCACGCCTCATACGTCTTAGTGTCTTGGTCCTCGTCCTCGCCTTCACTGTCTGCGCTTCTACGTAACCGGTCCCAGTGTGTAATGTTGGCTTGACCCAGTTTCGCCTTGATGTCGGTCCCCCCAAGGGTGACACAAATGATGTCGTGATCTGAGCCAAGATTCTCCCCCGTGTTACGCCAACTTACGTCGAGGTTCCCCCGAACCAACGTCAGATCAGGAGTGGTGTCTCTGACCGTGCTAGTGCCTGTCCTGGTCGGCACGCCCGGTTCGTTAACCACCTCCATGTCGTGATCCTCTATAGCTTTTACCAATTGGTTTCCTCTTTTAGACAAATATTTGTAACCCCACGTCGTGTGAGCCGCGTTGAAATCTCCTAGCACTAAAATCGGTCTTATTCTTGCTTCTGTAATACAGTCCAATATGGTGCCTTCAAAGTCAATGACCCTGCTGGACGGTCGACAATACGCATTCAGTACGAAAATGTTCTTGTCACCCCCCACTCTTCTGCTGTGAATTTCGATGAGCGTATGTTTGCAGCCTCGCTGAGCGGTCACGTGCTGTGTGGCCGCCACGTTGTTGCGGACCAAGATCGCAGTACCCTTTTCGCTAGGGTCCGTATACGTAATGTATCCCGCGAGCTTGGCTCGGCCGTTGGTCTCTTGTAACGCTATTATATCCGATTTCTGGTCCAATTTATCAACGTATAGTTGTAACTCCCCTATCTTGTTTCTAATACTCCTACAGTTCCATTGAAGTAACGTCGCAGTCTCTTTCTGCTTTCCTTTAGTCTTCTTCATTTTCTACTTTTTGAGCGGTAGAGTTGTGCACGGAGTCAACTTCTCGCGGCCTGACCCGTAGATTAACTCGTGATGACTTCATCTTGGCAACCGTGAGATGCTTAATTTTCTCATCCAACGTCATGACTCTAACGGAGAGTTGTCTGCGTTTGGCCTCCACATTATCCATTCTTACTGTTAGACTATTCACTTGCTCAGACAATTGAGAAACTTGGTTGGAGGTTTTCGTAAGCATGCTCATGACCGTCTCCATTGTCGGAGGAACGGCGGCCTCGGCCTTCTCTTCCTCCATGGCAACAACTGCCGTTTCTATCTTTGGAGCTTGCGTCTCTGACTGCGTCAATGTCGGTGGCGTGATCAGCGCCGGCGGCATGATCGGCTTCGGCGCTGCCGGAGCAGCGCAGGTGGTGTCTCTCTTGGCTACTTTCCTTTTAGCTACACTGTCGTCATTACCATTGTTCGTTGCTCTACTGAGCGCCTCGATACGCTCCATCATTGCCTCTATCTGATTCTTTTGGCTCTTGATTCGATTGTTCTTCCTCTCTATCACCTGCTTGAGTTCCAAACAGTGTCTACACTCTTTGTCTTTGGAAGGGGAGGGGGAGCGAAGGGGAGGGAAATTGCTATTGTTGAGAGCGGCGGAAGACCCCGCTGCCCAGCCCACCTCTTTCTCGGCGCCGTTGCTCCGCCGGGTCTTCGACTTGGACCTCGAACGAGATTCGCGCCTGCAAGCCCCAGCCGCCGATGGTGACCCGGTAGCGCTCTTGCTTCTCCCTCGCCTTGTCTGGGAGCGGCCGCGACGCCCATCCGACACCTGCCACGTTGTCTGCCGCCACGCTGGCCCCCTCGGCCGCTGCTGCTGCTGCTGCCCCCCTTCGCGTTGCTGACGTTCCCAACGCCGTTTACGAACTACGTATGGTGTCTTGAACCTTGCTTTACATTCCTTGTTCGCGGTGAGGTGGTTGCCCCCGCAGAGGCTGCACCTGGGGTTACTGCAGACGTGGCTTCCTTTGGGATTCTTCATGCCGCAACCACGGCATATCCTGTCTTCGGGGTTAGGGCAAACGTCCATCCGATGACCGAGGCGACCACACCGGTAGCACAAATCGATCTGCTTGCGATACAGCGAACACTCGATCAGCAGGTTGCCGTATCTGATGTAGTTTGGGACCTTATCGCCGTCGAATGCGATGACCACCGTCGTCGTCTTGCCGATACGGTTGGCTTGCATAGGAGTGGGATTATAGTCTTGAACGATGTAGTCGTTGATTTCTTGAATAGTGTCCGTCAACGGAACACCCCTGATGACACCCTTAACGGTGCCTTGGGGAGCGGTCTCGTAGGCGCTGACTTCGTGTGCCATGCCGTTGATAGTGAGGCTTCTGACTGCCGAGTAGCGGTCTGCGTTCTCTCGTTTATGCGTACTAACAACGAATATGTTTTGCTGTTTGTTCGGGCAGATGACGTCTTGTGTCATTTCCTCGCCACTCACGTTCGCAGCTGCGACGATGGCTCTGCTGATCTCGAATCTAGAAACTTCTCCAATGTTCAGGCCTGCCCTGGGACGCATGACGATCTTGATATCTTGCTTCGGCAACACAGGCATCCTCGCTGCCTTGAGTAGCTTACTCTGAGAACGAATTAAGTTTGTGATTTTTATAAACGAATTTCACACACTTTGAATTATACCGTTCTAGACTCTTTACTTTAAGCCTTACAATATCTTTTTTTTTATATAATATATTAAATTTTCTTCAAGTTTTTCTTTTTGTTTTAGAAAAAAAATAACATGTAAGAATAAAAAAAAATAGAAACTTTTGCGGTTTTGGTTTTAGTTATTAATATGTATTGTGGCAGACTTGTTAACTATATTGCATACGACTTTTAAAGAATGTCGGCACTGCTTGTAGTAGAAATTTCTGGCGCAAGTTTCTGAACGCCTAATTTAATCTGAACGCTAAATGATGGCCAAAATGAGACAACACACAGAACGACTGGTAGTGTTTGTTGTATTGCGTGTAGTCTGTTTTTTTCCCTCTTGCTTCGTCTCCGGTTTAAATTATGCGTGACTTAAACCAGTTTGCTAGCTCGCTAACTTTGTCTTCATTCTAAAGGCAACTAGATCCGGGCGAATGATCGATTTTGCGAGCAGCCATGAGGAAGGAATTACGATTGCAATTCAGTGCAGAAGCTCACATCCAGGAAAAAAAAAAAAAAGTCCACGATCAGAACGCAGCAGAACGCACTTTGTTCCACAAGGCGATACCCGGTGCTTTTCTGCCAATCTGTGCTATGGAGCAGAATCCCAAGCTCATAAAATTGCAGCAACTCTAACGCGATCAACTGGGAAGACTTTTCTCGGGCACCATTTTCCCCCAGGCAGAACGTTGTATGCTCGCCTTTTTCTCGAGGACCTAAGGGATCGTAACCGCACAGCAGGAAGCCGAAAGGGTGGGCGCGTTCGAGACGGTAAACACAAAACTACGCAGGCGCAATTGAGCGAAAATAGCGCGCGTATTAATGAATGAGAGCTTGCGGGTTTATCGGGAGATATAAAATAAAATTTGGGAAGTCCATGCATGTGATAACACATGAATGCGCATATGGTATATGCACCTCTGACGAACTGATATTTAAGGGGTACTCCGGCGTTCTCTTCATAATACCCGATTTGCTTGAAAATTTGCTAAACACACAGAAAAACATCGCTGTAATCATAACCGGAATATTGAGCCAGATTATTTTTTTTTTCTCGCGAGGCTTTCGAATTTACATGTTTGGTTGACACGGTGTTTATTAAAGTAAAAGTTCCCAGTGACAAAAAAAAGTTACTTCAGGGCTAGGCAGGCTTTAACTCTTTGGACTGAAGACTGTTTCCGGATGATTACAAGGAGTTTCATGGTGCCGAAGGAATGTTATGGAACCCCGCTCCAACACCAGTGCAGCAACACGAATTGAATGCTCGGCACAGTTCATTTTTAGACTTCCCGATCGACATGCAAGCCTGCCTTCCACTGACATCACGCCACTGAAAAGCGCGGGTATATTTGAATGGTGGTTTTGACATTCTTTTCACTTTCCTATTGCATAATGACGGTTTTGAATTTCGCGATACTAAATACCATACCGGAAAGAGTAAAGGCCGGGGTTTCATAAAATATGGTTAATTCTGGTAGCTAAAAAAACTCACTGGAGTGCCCCTTCATGCAAACCTCTCAGGAGTTTTTTGACGCGAATCCAAAATCGCAGCTTCACCAGACAAGCGTAATAAGTTGCGTATTTTTTTAACGGACAAAACTTAATATTCTATTAGAAAAATGCAAGGGAAGGAAAGAAGTTATCTAAAAAAAGTAGGGCGCATCATTCAAAGTCTTTTAAAATATTTTCTGGGCTTGTCAGTACTATCTTGTATCAGTTCAAATTCAGGTGGTATAAAACGTTTTGGTTTGTTCAAAGAAAAGGTGCCACTAAAAACTATTTGTTTAACCTGTGCTCACGTGATTTCGCTGTAATTAGTTTTGTATTTTGGGTTTCTTAAACAGCGTTGACTATTTCCGCTAATAATTTGTGGGCCTTTCGCTGTATGGCGGTGTTCTGTCAAACATATTATAAAATGAGATTGAAATTGATTGAGTTGATCTTCTAGACACCTGCAGCGTACGATGCAGTGGCTGATAATTGAAACAACTAGAAACTTGATATTTGCACAGCGGACACTGTCAGCGTTTTAACTCAAATTATAAAAAAAATACACAACCAGACGTTGCTTTTAGTTGTAAATATTTCAAGAAGACCAGATTGCATGGTTTTCGCCAAGCTATTTCCACAATAAGAATTTTATTACGCATTGTTTCATAGGTTACTTCGAACGCCTTTTTCTCTCGGTCAATTATTTAAGGAACGATAGCATCCTCAATAAAGTTACGATGAATTCTTCGCTCTCGCGAGACTGAGGACTCAGGAGAGCAGTAGCATTCATGTGTCATTAAGGATAAATACTACTACTACTACCACTACTCCCCTCCCTCGTGGACGGGGCTATGACTCGCATAAAAAGTCAAACCAAACATAGTGCAGAAAGGGTTGCCTTGAAGACTACTTAGAAGGAATAAATAACAAAATAAAGCATTCAAAGAGAACAATGTAACTAAACATAAATGAACAAGTCGCCTATAATTAATTTTAACACCATGTCGAAAGGTAAACCCAAGGCGATCTGCCCGTTGAGCTCACGCAATAAAATAATCACTGCTCTGAAAAGGAAGCAAGTTGCTGAATGCCATCGATAACTGCCCTCGATATTATCCAAGGTCTCATAAAAGTTTTGCTTAATTTCACCAATCGAGAAGAACATTTGGTTTCAACCGATGTTTATCCCCTTCTTGCAAGCTGATGCCCAAAGACGTCATATTATTGCACTTGTCATAGGATCGAATACTGCGGTGCTTGACGCGCGTTCCATCCCAAACTCCGGCGGCAAGGAACTATCCGGGAAAACTCTACAAAGTTTGTCTTTGAGTCTTTTAGATAATAAGTGGGCTTGTTGCAATCCTATATTAACAATTATATTATATGTAATTACATTTACTGATGACTTCACACACAGAAAAGCACACGTAAAACTCCAGGCACTTCATTGGATGAAAACATCCACAAACTATGTTGATATGACTTACGTGCACTTGAAGAAAAATATCAACGCTTGTTAGACTGGAGAAGGCACTCTTTAAGCAAAAACCAGCTTGTCTTCCTTTTTTGGCAAGTTGGCGGAAGCACTCGCTTCAAATAAACAATGCCCTCTTTTTTTCTAATATGTGTTATTTATCTTTCTTGTAGAAGAAAAGCTAAGAAGTGTATATAAAAAATGCTGGAGAAGACGGGGCCCCGCAGGTAAGCCACAGTGTCGCGATCTTGCCATAAGAAGACAGCACGTCGATAGTTCGCCTTGCCCTGCCCCACTGGTTGGAATATGTGTCTCCTAGCCAGTTTCGTACAATCAACTGGTTGGCAGGCTACAGATGAAGAGATATGGGCCGTTTACGTCTCTTCTGTCGAACTTGAGTGTGCTTTGTTAAACCACCTTAAGTGTCGCAGTGTCATAGTTGAAGCCTAGACTTTCTGATTAAAGAAGGTACACGCCAACGCGAACAAAATAAACGTCACTATTTTATTGGAAGTTTGAAAAAAAATGGATGACTGAATAGATATTGGTTGAGTGGTAGCAACAAACGTCCGTAAAACAAATAAAGCGAGACAAAAACAGCACTTCTTCCTTCGACAACAAAAATTATAGAGACATACATGAAAGTTAAAATATACTTAGATATTTAACTTCAATTAGAACAGATTTAGAAAGAAAGAGAGGTGAGGGTTAGACATGATTCGTCTTTCCCGTGTATTTATCAATATCGGCGGATGTTCCATAAGGAAAATCGCCAAACTAAGCTAAATAATTAAAACAATCGCATGTACTATTTGCTTAGCGGCATTAGGTATTTTTTTTTTATTTATTTCAAAATACTGCCAATCCTGAGGGGATTATTGCAGGCATTGGTGCATAATAAAAAGATACATGTGAGGCATTTAACAACGAATGAACAACACTTCTCGTCATTCAAAACATCTAATAATTACGAAAAAAGTTCATCTTCGACTGCATTGATAAATGATTCAACAGTGCCGTGACTGAACACGTGTGGATCAAGGCTATTCCAGATTCTAATGGCAGAGGGAAAAAATGAGTGTCTAAAAGTGTTATTATGAAACGAATAATCAACAAGTGTATGGCTGTCCTTGTGTCTAGTCGGTCTTGTGTTAGACAATTGAACGTACTTGGATGAGGCAATCTTAAAGGCGCCTTGTAAAAGAAGGTAGAGAAATTTCAGACGATTTCATGCTGCGCGGTCAGTAATGGTCTGTAAACCTGCTCTTTTCAGAAGCTCTGTAGGGGAGTCAAAACGGCCATACGTGTGATAAACAAACCTAATTACCTTTCTCTGAAGGCTTTCAAGTGTGTTTATGTTTATCTTCGTGTGAGGGAACCAGGCAATATTTGCGTATTCAAGCACTGGACGTATAAGGGTTTTATATGCAAGGAGTTTTGTTTCACAGGACGAACATTTTAAGGTTCTCTTCAGAAAGAATAATTTCGTGAGAGCTTTATTAAATACATATTTAACGTGTGCGTTCCAGTTAAGATCAGATGTTATCGAGACTCCTAGGTACTTATACTCGGTGACTCTATGCAAAGGTTCATCTTTAAGGCTATATTGAAACTGGGAGACATTCTTTTTCTTTCTCGTCAAACTCATGGAGACTGTTTTTTCTTTGTTAAGCACCATTTGCCAGTCATCACACCAGTCGGAAATCTTTTCAAGGGATTTGTTTAGTAGGATGTGATCATCTTGATTCTTAATTTCTTGATATATGATACAATCGTCAGCGAATAATCTTATGTTAACATCAATGCCATCTGCTATGTCATTTATGAAAAGAAGAAATCAAAATGGAGCTAAAACGGAACCTTGTGAGACGCCGGATACTACAGCAACTGGTCGCGTACTTTGTCCCTCGTAATAAACAAATTGGAAACGATTTCTTAAGTAGTCTTCAATCCATGCAATTATCGGTCCTTCGCCCATAACGTGTTTAAGTTTTATTATCAGTTTGTCGTGGGAAACGCGATCAAACGCTTTCGAGAGATCCAAGAACACTGCATCTACCTGACTTCTGTTGTTTATGTCCATCGTGAAATCGGGAAGAATCTCAATTAGCTGTGTAACTGTCGATAGTCCACTTCTAAAACCATGCTGATGTGGGAATAAGATATTGTTATTTTCTACAAATGATGTCGTGACTTTGAGAATAATATGCTCGAGAAGTTTGCAGCACGTGCGAGTAAGTGATATGGGCCTAAAATTTGAAGCTAGAGTCTTATCGCCAGATTTATGTATAGGGATTACTTTCGCAACTTTCCATTCGGCGGGTACCGAAGAAAGGAAGAGAGACTTGTTAAAAATTAGCACTAAATACTTGCTAACCCATTCGGCGTATCTTTTAAGAAACATATTCGGAATTTCGTCAGGACCGTTACTTTTTTTGGTGTCTCAATTGAGTAAAAGTGCAAATATGCCTGGTTCCGTAACTATTAGGCTTCCAAGTTCTTCAGCAGTGTTGCGTTGTGGTAGAGTTAAACCGTCATTACCATCGTCAGCTGTAAATACCGACTTAAAGCAATTGCTAAATTCATCTGCCATTTTTTGTTTTTCTATGGAGCTCATACAATTCATTTGAGACTTTTTTGGGTTAACGTGGTTCCAAACTTTTCGAGGTGACGTTTTCATGAACTTGTGAAGGGTCACATTATAGTACTTATGTTTGGCTTCTTTAATTTTTAATTTAAGAAGTTTAGAGTGCTCTGAAATCTTTGCTTTGTAGTCGGTGTTGTCCTGGATAGAGTGTATTTTAGATGATTTTCTTAGCCGCTTGAGTTTGCGTTTCAAGTGGATAATTTCTCGCGTGATCCATGGGTTGTGCTTTCTTGTTATTTTTGTCTTTTTGGGACGAACTGTGTAATGCAGTGCGTGACAATTGATTTAAACTCGTTCCATATGTCGTCAATACTGCACATCTATCTCATCACAAAGTTCACGGAAATCATAAAATCTATGGGCAAGGTAGGCTAATATACACGCGTCATCGGCACTGTTGAAATCAAGTACAGTTTTGATGGTGCCGTATGAGAACCTAAATGTACGTATAGGTGTGGTGCATATAACTGCTTTATGGTCGGATATGCCCGTTACTACTTCAACATCGATTTGCCTCTGGGGGAAGTGGTCACTAAGAAATACAAGGTCAAGCAAACTGCTGTACGTTCCCTGCACCCGTGTTGGCTCTCTTACGATTTGTGACAGATTAAACGCAAATAAAATGTCTAATATTGCATCAGAGGTAACAGTGCCAAGTTGCAGCGAATCCCAGTTTACCTCAGGTATATTAAAATCGCCGGCCATAATAATCCTTAGATTTTTAATGTGTTGTTGCATGTAATCATATAAGTTGTACAGACACTTGTGGTCGGAGTTTGGAGGCCGATAAACAACACCTACAACGACAGAATAATGATCGAATGACACTTTGCACCATAGAGATTCAACATCTTTCACATCAGGCATATGTTCGTAGGGGATACCTCGTTTTAGAAGTATTGCTACTCCGCCACCTCTAGTCGTTCTGTCTTTTCTCAGGATGATATAATTTGGTGGGACAATTTCGCTATCAAGTATTAAGGGATGTAACCACGTTTCTGTGATTGTAACTATGTGTGGATTAAATTCTAAAAGAAGGGACTCCAATGCATATGCTTTATTTTGAAGACTCCTTGCATTTATATTTACGACTGTAAGCTTAGATGTCAGAATGTGGCTTTCGGTTAGTTTTCGTCGGGAACATCGTTTTTTTCCACGGAAATTATGTCTTGTTTTATCTCAGCCCACGCATAGAGATGCCCATTTATACGAACCTTATCAAATGTTAAGAAAACCTTTTCTCGATTATCTCGGTTAGCTTTAGTGCGGTCCCAAAGCTTCTTACGTATTTGCTGTACGTGTCGGGAGAAATCTTCACCGATTGAAAAATGCGTTACTTTCAGTTTGACGCAGTTTTTCAGTATCTTTGATTTATCTCTGCTCTCCAGTAGTTTGAGTATGACTGGTCGGATCTTGTTATCAGCCTGTTTTCCGAGGCGGTGAATTCTTTCGATGCCTGCTATTTGTACGTTTAGAATTCTCGAGATCCATGGGTTGTGCTTTCTTGTTATTTTTTGTCTTTTTGGGACGAACTGTGTAATGCAGTGCGTGACAATTGATTTAAACTCGTTCCATATGTCGTCAATACTGACATCTATCTCATCACAAAGTTCTCGGAAATCATAAAATCTATGGGCAAGGTAGGCCGCGCGTCATCGGCACTGTTGAAATCAAGTACAGTTTTGATGGTGCCGTATGAGAACCTAAATGTACGTATAGGTGTGGTGCATATAACTGCTTTATGGTCGGATATGCCCGTTACTACTTCAACATCGATTTGCCTCTGGGGGAAGTGGTCACTAAGAAATACAAGGTCAAGCAAACTGCTGTACGTTCCCTGCACCCGTGTTGGCTCTCTTACGATTTGTGACAGATTAAACGCAAATAAAATGTCTAATATTGCATCAGAGGTAACAGTGCCAAGTTGCAGCGAATCCCAGTTTACCTCAGGTATATTAAAATCGCCGGCCATAATAATCCTTAGATTTTTAATGTGTTGTTGCATGTAATCATATAAGTTGTACAGACACTTGTGGTCGGAGTTTGGAGGCCGATAAACAACACCTACAACGACAGAATAATGATCGAATGACACTTTGCACCAGCAGAGATTCAACATATTTCACATCAGACATATGTTCGTAGGGGATACCTCGTTTTATAAGTATTGCTACTCCGCCACCTCTAGTCGTTCTGTCTTTTCTCAGGATGATATAATTTGGTGGGACAATTTCGCTATCAAGTATTAAGGGATGTAACCACGTTTCTGTGATTGTAACTATGTGTGGATTAAATTCTAAAAGAAGGGACTCCAATGCATATGCTTTATTTTGAAGACTCCTTGCATTTATATTTACGACTGTAAGCTTAGATGGCAGAATGTGGCTTTCGGTTAGTTTTCGTCGGGAACATCGTTTTTTTCCACGGAAATTATGTCTTGTTTTATCTCATCCCACGCATAGAGATGCCCATTTATACGAACCTTATCAAATGTTAAGAAAACCTTTTCTCGATTATCTCGGTTAGCTTTAGTGCGGTCCCAAAGCTTCTTACGTATTTGCTGTACGTGTCGGGAGAAATCTTCACCGATTGAAAAATGCGTTACTTTCAGTTTGACGCAGTTTTTCAGTATCTTTGATTTATCTCTGCTCTCCAGTAGTTTGAGTATGACTGGTCGGATCTTGTTATCAGCCTGTTTCCCGAGGCGGTGAATTCTTTCGATGCCTGCTATTTGTACGTTTAGAATTCTCTCGGGATTTTCACCAACGACTGCTCTTTCGAGTGTCTGACTGTTTTCATTCTCTTAGAAAATCGAAGTAGACGGTCGTTCGACCGTCTACTTCGATTTTCTAAGTCGTCTACCTTTCTGGTAATAATTTTAACAGTCGTTTCAAGTTCAGTTATTCTCTCCCGAGATGCACTGACGTTCTTCTGAAGCGTACTGAGACTTTCCAGTTTGCGCTTCGATCGCAGAAAGTCTGTCATTTGTTGTAGCCTTTTCTTTTTTAATTTCCTGTATGTCCCGGGCGATTTCTTTCAGTTGTTGCAAAATTTCGCCTGTTTCTGGACCAGGGTTGACCTCCACATCCCCACTCAGCAAAAGTAGCATTCTCAGATAGAAAAACACATCGCACAACCACAAGTAACAGGACCGTGGGCACGGCAGCAAAATCAAGCAAACATTATTGCTACGGAAGGACTTGCCAAATCGTTTGCTTACCTGGACGAGAAAGACGAATGGGTTGTTAGCCCTCATGTTGGCAGTGCTGCCGTGCCCAATGTCTGAATTTCAGTATGGACGGCAATTACTATTAGAAGCCAGAACAATTTAAGGAATTTGCGAAAAAGGTTGTAACATCTGAGATAATAATCCATCGATTTGCATTTTTTCGCTTTCCGATTTAAAAGTTGCCCACAAAAAGAGCGCCTCAAGCCCTTCCCACAAGGACGCTTGGAAGAGTGACGTAGTCGATTAGGTCACGCCGTCTCTTGTGTTGTCGGCGGAACAACCAAGGACACGCTGCCTAGATAGTGACGACATGATTAAAACGACGGCGTCTCTCTTCCACCGGTCATTGTGATAAGCTGATGAGCGCAAGTTTTATGTCAGGCGGAAACAAAACTCAAAAATGTATGCTCGATTAATATCCATACAACGATTACCTCTTCATGAATTATTTAGTGTAGTCTGGGTTTTTATAGTCGCTGCCGTCGATAGTGCAATTTTAACATTACCTTTAAAACCAATACCTAAAGAAATAATATATTTTAGATAAATATACTCCGATTCATGCTTAAAATGCAACGCTATCAATCTGCTGGCGTGAGCTTCGTCTCGTTGATACTTTGCACGCGTTGTCGCGCAAACAAAACCATAGATGAAGCCGCACGCTCGCGCCAGTTGCTTTGACAGCGTTGTAGATTAAGTATGACACGGAGTAGAATAGTCCAATTACCATGACGAATATCCTCCCATATAATGGACATCGATACTGATAAATACATGGGGACGACGGATCATGTCATTCCCATGCATTAATATGGGGAAGAAAATAAATGATGAAGAGGAGAGATCTTCTCATTCTCACCAGATATTTAAAATGAAATAGTTTGAATTAAGATCAAACCGTCTGTATACTAGGAAAACGCGATTTGTATGACATCGTTTGAAGTATTATACATTTTAGAATTATTCCTCGCAAAGTCTTAAAATGAGTCAGAAATACCATTTTTTTTCGCAAATCGAGCAAAGCACGCTACTTCAGAGTCACAATTTAGAAGTTGCTGTCTAGACCATGAGATATGGAAGCGAGAGAAGAACCAAAAATAGAAACAAATGCTAACATAAGATCAAACAAAATCATCTTTATGCTTCGGAGGCACTTAGCTAATATCATTATGTTTGTCAAAATACATGTACATATACACCCGCACTTAGATATTGATATACTCAAGTGTTTTTCTTTGAATTGTGCTGGTGTATTTTTGGATAAACTCATACCTCGATGTGTAGAAAAAACGAAATGCACACGGTGTTGCAGACTCAAAAAGCAATTGACCAGTGCTATAATGGTGACCCTTTTAGATAATCCAATTTGCAGGTTTCTGACTGCTGGGACACAAACAAAAAAAACCGAGCGACCCGTTTTTGTTTTTGTTGTTGCATCTATTTAAAAAAAAGAAGACAGGAGGTAAACCGAAAAGGATGCGCGAAACGGAGACAGTTGACAAACGACTATGGCTTGACCCAGAATGCCTTCAACTGAAACACACGAAAAGAGCGGACCCAAGATTAAAAAAAAAAACAACATAAATAACGCTTCCAGTCATCCCCATGCGAGAGTTTAATTGAGATCATTAGGTTGATTTATTTTTATAAATCTAACAACTCACTTCTCCGTTTACTGTTTATGCTCGAGAATGTACATTTGGCGACAACATTTGGAGAGAATGCCTCTGTACAACCGGCCGAACCAATAATATAGCTGAAGTGAAAATTGAACACTAGAGTGCGTTCGAGTAGAAATATATCGAACGACCATATAGAAGAATCAAATGATATGTAGTCCTAATATAAAAAATATATAATAAATGATTATTTGGATAAAAACGAAAAGCTACCACCAAGTCAGTTCAGATATTGCTCCTTCCTGAAACAGCGGAGATCAATGAAATGAACAAAATATATCTATTTTAAATGTATACAAATACGCCTTTCTGGATTTGTCTATCATTACGGCAACCTCTACTTTCCTCGAAGGAAAGTGGAGGAGCTTGTTTGGGGTTCTACTTTAGCGTACGTACGCGGTTGTTCCAGGGGTAAGGTCGAAGTGGAAATGAAATTGCATCCAAAAAACCACATAGCTACAAGAAGAATATTCCAAAGCGAGACAAAAGACGGCTGAATAATAGATTGCGAAGCAGTTGAAATAAGCAGTCCAAAAACAACGAGAGGGCTTTATAAATGACCACATGAGCAAAATATAAAGCTAGATAGAGAGCTCAAGCAGAAACGAGAGAGTATAAACAGCGAGCGAGCAGATGAAAACAGAATCGAGTAGTTTGCTCTCATAAATGTAAAAAAAAAGGTCATAAAAGAAAGCGATTTCGATATTATGGATTCCAAATATATATTGAGTTTTGGGGTTGCACTCCGGAACTCTATAGAACGCACGCGAGAGGAATTGGTTTTGGTGCTCCGAGCAAAGCCGGGTCTTTGGGACTGCCTCCATCCCAAATTTTGGGGACAAGGACTCCGCTGCCTGACACTCAGACGTAAGCCCCCATTTACATCCGCAGGTGCTACGTGTTTTATGGGTTAAGAACCACGTCTAGACCCCCCCCCCCCTACACCCCCCTTGCTCCCACCCCACCCCTTCGCGAAACAAGTAAAGAGGAACGAGCTTTGTATTTCCCGTTTTGGGGGCAGGGGTTGTACAATGTCGTTCTTGCACTTGAATACGCTCGCAATGCGATCGGTTTTCATTGGTCCGTCAGTGGCTTATGCAATTCCAACTGTCCAGTTTCTTTTTTAGGTTTTTTTAACCATCGCTGTAAAAAAGTACGAAACAGTCAGACAGGCACATGCGCCTGACGGGGAGGTACGTATTCTTTGTCTTAAGCATATTTTCTAATCGGTCCTGTTTTTCTGAAACTTTAACAATGTTTTAAGGTTTTTTTTAAATAATAATCACCGTTGATTGTATTCACTTGCGTGTTTCGTTATTAATTTTACGTGGCGTAATTTCACAAGGCGGTGGAGGGGTCATTGTTTCGCTCTCCACATTGTTATACACAGTCGCAAATGTCTGCATTCCAGATATTGGAAAGACAAATGCACTAATTTTGTCAAGTTTAGATTGCCAGCGTAATGTTAATACACAACTACAGATACAAAAAAGTGTGAAAGCAATTTTGAAAATGCATTGCATAACCCCCACACACACATCACTGCCCGGCCAGTGTATAAAAAAGTTTAGTTCAGACTGCCTACTTTATAAACTTTCAGTGCACGTCAAGATGAGAAAAAATTATTTAAACTATTGCTGTGTCTTTTTACACGATGCTGTAATAAAGCCCGAATATCTGTACACTCACTTCCCTGTTTTAAAATGCACTGACATTGTTGGGTATTCAGAAAATATTATTTAATCAACAGAAACGAAGAGAGAAATAGCGTCGAGTGCCCCCGAAATTAACAAACCAGCCGCAAGCTCCAGTGAGCGGAACAATGAGTTCCGGCCGACACTTCCTATCTTCCGGTAGTGACATGGTCGTAATTGATATGGACAGAGGCCGCTGCAAAAAAAGCTGTTGAACAAGCGCGTGGTGAGAAACCCCAGCTGTTCTTGTTATTTGGATAGCGCCCATAATGGGCCTCTAATAAAGGGTTTTTTCCCCAGGATGGAAGGAAATGTCTTTCTAGCGTAAAATTACTTTAGAATCCTTAATATGTTTTGTGGAGGTTCCACGAGATACTTTAGAGTTTTGAAATTGCTCCTGCATGAGTTTGTATTGCGTAGATGATTACAGACACAAATTTTATGTTGCTACAATCACGCTTACTTGAGCTGTGACTTCTTTCCAAAATCCTCCTTTCAGATCGTCTTTTTTTTTTAGACCGCCTGGTCATGCATCTATGTTATTGGTGAACACGTTTTGTGTTCACCAAACACAACATCTAATGTTACATGTTTGAGAATAAAGAAATGTAGAAAAGACAGGGTTGATCATCTATGAATGCAATAGCATTTATTGTTGCACACACACTGGCAGGTTGGGGGAAACTGAGTTGGTGCATAGGTCGTGAGACGTGAATTTCCGTCTAAATTCAGCGCGAAACCTGAATTGGTTTACACGTCACGTGACGTCAATTTTTTGCTATATTTATTGGGGAAACCTAATTGGTGCATAGGTCGTGAAGTAAATTTTTCCGCTAAATTTAACGGGGAACCTGAAAAATGGCCAGGTAATAGGATCGACATCAAGCTCGAGATCTGAAGTAGTAGCTTAATAGTGCTATCGCTTTAAAAAAACTGTTTTATATGAAGCAGCAATTGTGTTGGCAGTTATGAGGTGGTGGATGCAGAAACATATTTCAAAGTGGTAAACTATAGTATTTGAATCAACTGCGGCCTACTGCATAACGGTTTTGTTCAGACTATGATAAATTATATATGAATAAGGTATTGTATATATTTATGAGTGAGAAAGAAAAGGCGAATAAAGCGTTGAAATTCTGTATGATTCAAGCCTACAGTCTTGCCATTCGTAAAATGTACGCGAAAGCGGAAGTGCAATGAAACGTTTTCACACCCGGAATGTAGTTACGAGTACTTCGTTAGCGCTCGTCAGAAACCGTCAGAAACTTTTCAGTGGACGAATTCATCTCATGACGCTTGAAAAGTGTGACTTCAGATCAAACGCAGTCATTGTGGCAATGCAAAGCTAAGTGCCACGATGCAAATGCAATGCGTCTCAGAGCTCTAGTGGCGTTGTTAACAATCAATATTAGTGCAAATACAATCCGAAGCATTATATAGCTATTGCCTATAAAATCAATAATCACATTTTTTCAGTTGCCAGGCATAAGCATGTAATAACAAAGAACCCATAACCAATTCAGAAGCATCCAAAGAAAGTTGTGCGTATGATAATGGCGTCTCATAAGCAACTAGTCCTCATGCGGAGTAAAGCCCAGCGGAAGGCAACGATCACGCGCTTAGAACACTGCATCCGATAGAGATGCCCTTTTGGGTGGCATAGTTCTTCCGACAGAAATTTAAGTTTGGGCTTGAAATTTAGGGCCTTATAATATTGAGATAAGTCAAGGTATAGCCAAACTTTTCTTCTGGACTGAGGTTCAGTATCATGACCCCAACTCGCCAAACAAGTGACGAAGGTAGGTCTCACTGCTGGTAGTTTGGCTGTAGACCGGCATCCCTATGGGAAGCTCAAGTTCGTCTGCTTCTTTTGATGGGGTTGTGGTGACGCGAGAACAACAAGCTCTGATTTCCTCTGATTGAAGGATAGTGGGTAGACTTGTAAGGAAGCTGCTTGAGGTCTACCCACAACCCTTCAGTCAGAGCCAATCAGAACTCGCCGTCGATTTGACGTCACCGACACTCCTGCAAAAGAAGCAAACTTGCGCTCCGAATAGGCCTAAACCACCAAAACAAGTGCCAGAGTTAGGCTTCACTCCTATTTGTTTGTGTTTTCACGTTGCGACTTTGGGCCCCAAGTTGTCGAACATGTGCCAGATTTTAAGCTTTGCGGCTTATTCCTCCGTTCAAACGTGGCATTTTTTGTTGAACGTTTGGAACTTTGTCTATTATGTGGCGAATCAGGAAAAAAAAAGCCATACAAAATGCCGAACAAAAGTAGCGTGGCACTAACACCTTGGGGAAAAACCGTATAAGGCCCCTAGGGTTGCCAACTTTGAGCCAAGATAAGCGTTTCCCTGGCGTGCTCCCTGGGCTGTTGCGCTCATAATAGAGAGTTTTAGAGAACCGTTTTTGCACATCCGATACGGTACGATGGGCACTCTGGGACGAACTGCGCATGTGTTACCGCAGAAGACTCGCACATGCGCAGTGCGCAGTGACGTACCAACTTGTTCTTGAGTGGGGGGCAAACCAGACCCCCCCCCCCCCCCCCAGGGCCGGGGGCGGTGCCCCATGGTATCCCTATAGGGCGCCGCCGGACAATGTTCGCCCTGCCCAGTGGCGGCTGTTTCAGGGGGGGGGGGGGGGGGGGAAACACATGCCTTGCTCCCCTATTCTGAGAACTGGAGTGCAAGCACCCCCCTTGCCCCCTCCGGTTGGTACGCCCATGGCAGTGCGTACCGCAGGGCCCAAAATACCGTATCTGATGTGCAAAAACGGTTCCCTAAAGCTCTCTGATGTCATTGACTATAAGGTTCCTGATCAATATCGGGGCTTTAAAGAATGAGATGCTTTTAAACGCAACACCCCTATCTGAAAATTTCGTCCGTCCGTTGTATTTATTTGTTTATTTAGGTGGAGTATTCTAACCCTATCGGCGAGTACCTGTAATTAGTCGGACTTTACTAAAAGGTCGATAGCCCTTGTGATACCCCTTATGGCGGGTCGCGGTCTTCGGCGTGCGCATATACTTCCGTCATCAAGGTACGCCGGTTCGGACCGGCAGATGGTACTGCAGGTGGAGTAAGTTGCCAGAGACGTCATAATAAGAGTGCATGTAACTCCAGACACCCAGTATCTTTGCCGTTTTGGCAGGGAGGAAAAACGAAAGAATGCCGAAATCATCTTAGTTGTCATGTCTAGTAGGTGCCTGCGTGTTGTTAGTGTTAAGGACATCTGAGTGATATTGTTGGCTATTTGGAGCCTTCAAAAAAAAAAAAAAAACCGTGATATCATTATTGGAAATTTGAAACAAAAACGGGACTCAAAACAAAGCCCTGTGAGACTCCGGATATGACAACCACATAGTTTGATCGCTTGCCATTGTTTAGAACTGATTGATTTCTTTGAAATAAAAAATCGGCGAACCATGCAAGCATGTCAAAAAATGTTTAATCTTCAAAGTTAATGCACACTAAATGCGTAAAGCAACATGTTGAAGGCCACCTGCAAATCAAGAAATATGAAATCCATTTCGAGCCCGCTAATAAAACAATACGTAACGTCATGGTAAAACGTAACCAGCTGTGTCTAACGAAAAGAAAACCCTTTCTGAATTTCTGAATCTAGGTTGAAAGGAAGCCTGTGGAAGCCTTTTTGAGCATAATTATAACCGATGTCCGTAGGGGACTTTACACCTCAAACCGACTTTGCTACTTAAATATTTCGAAGACTCTGTGAGCGATGGCAAGTTTTGTAAAGTGGGACACAACAGCGAAACAATCTAAGTTTTTGTAAACTTTAACCAAGAAGAATCTTCCCGATTTTATTACAATGGTACGTGCACGCATGATCTCGAACGACCAAGCACAGTTCTCGGCAATGGCGTTGCCAGAAAATATTTTCGGGGGTGTTTCAAGGTACTGGTGCAATCACACACACACCAAAAAAAATATATATATTTATATAAATACTATATACAATAAAGCAAATATTTCGGAGTGTGTTTTGACACCTCAACACCCCCCCCCCCCCCCTGGCTACGCGCCTGGCTCTCAGAATACTCCTAGCTATAAGTTTAATGCCGCGCTTTGTACGCTGGGCGAGGGCGTAAATCCTTTACCCAAACCGAGAGCCCGGTGCGACGGTTTGTTTACCGATTTCTCTATTGTGATGCAAATCAATCCGCAATCTCAACCGACTCCCGCAAAATGTCTAGCCCGCTTTGAAAAGCGGTTATATTGTGACCACTTCCGCGCTTCTGGTTTAAACACAATTTATTTTGAGAAAACACTTGTTTTGGAGGACTCCGAAGAACTCAGGTTAACTTGATTGACTTCTAAAACGTACGATAATTAAATGAATACAGTTTATTTGCCGCACGAATGCTACGCAAATGTGTTGAAACGTTGTTGTATTAAGAAAATTAATTTTAACCAAAGTGCTGCGGGGGTACGTTTTACATTTTTAGCCTACAATTCTCCGCGTCACTGCTTCCTGAAGTGAGCTGATTGAAGCAGCCTAGCTTTGTGCTATATATATTGGGCGAAATAAATCAAGAATGTGATACGAGAACATTCTCTGCGTTTTTGTACACAAGAAACGTATTCTCTCGAGACTGTTCGGATTAATCGAATCGCTTAAAAAATATAATAGCCGTGGTTTTCGTGGTTTTTCACATTTACTATAAACGTTTGCACTCGAGATCGTTGATCATAGCTCGAGAGAAAAGCGCAAGCACTAGCTGTAAATAAAATTTCGACTTTTGTTTTGTTGTCAAACCTTCAATAATATACTTATAAAGCAAGATAAAAAAATGTAATATGGGACGCTTTAAGATTAATGGTAGCGTTTGTTTCGTCAGTTGTCAAGGGTAAGACGCGAGGTGATAACACAACACCCGAATTGGATCCGAATTGAATCCGAATTCCGAGAACTGTTCGTGTAACCTGTTGAGATATCACGACAAACTGTTATTTTCAAGACCATTCGCGTTTTTTTCAGACGCCTAATTCTTAGTACATCCGATTTGTTTTGTTCTTTTCACGTGAGATTCGCGCAAATTAAACATAACATGGACGCGTAGGCGTTTCGTGTCAACATTTGTTCTGTTTTCCTGATTGTCAAGGAGAAGAAGGTACGAGGTGCGTCAGTTAGCAGTCAAACCCATTGTATTTATAGTTGGCCTTTCAGGGGGTCTCGTTTTGAAACATAGTTACTTCCCATATTATGCAGGTGCTATTAGACTAGAATAAACAGAAGCTTGTGCACCTACAACTCAAAAACAGCGATCATGTTATTTCATAAAAAAATAATTTCCCGGAATAGTTTGTTAACTAATCCTTAATAAACAAATTTCGTACTTTCACGACCACTCCCATCGAATGTTCTTTACGCTACTTTTTGTTTTAATGCGAATGTCTTATATGTCTCATAGAGTGAAGCCGATGGAAACCGGCACCTAAATTCCCATTGGCTGAGCGAAACACGACTTTAATTCCCAATGGCTGAGCCATGCGGCAGATATATCCTTATTGGCTTATCCCCCCCTCCCCCCAAAAAAAACACAAAGAAAAGCACAGCAACGCCGATGCCTCGTAACAGAAGCCTACAGGTGCGCTCACGGTCAAAGCGGACGTGCTTCAGAAAAACAACTCAAGAGAAAGCACAGCAAGGCATTGCTTCGTCACGGAAGCCGTCCTGAAGCCGGCAGGGCTCGCCGCGCCTGCGCAGTGGGGGAACCTGATGTCACCGCTGGAGCAGCGGGAGGTGAGAGGAATACGGGGGGCGCTGCTTGTAAGAATGCGCTGCGCGTAGGAATTCTTTCAGATTCCTACACGTAAACAATCCTAATTGTGTCTGCCAAATTCTTTGCAACTAAAAACACACTTAGTGTAAGTGCGCAAAAGCCTTCTGTTCATTCTTTGATGTGAAAGACCTCTGTCAAGATCTTTCACATCAAAGAATAATTTTATCGGAAGCTATTATAATCAAAACAAAACACGAAATGCCGAGTTCGGAAGAAATCCGCGCGCCGGATGTATGGAGTCTTGCTGCAGTCTGCATCTTCCGGTTCGAAGATAACTTCCCTCGCTACACTAACTCCATCACGGCGTTTTAAGCCACAGCATTTAGTTTCAAATGAAGGTGGTACTAACGCATGCATTTTCACTTTACACGAAAGTATTCATAATCTGTTTGAAAGCCTAGAAAATGTTTCACTCGCTAACAACTATCCATTTTTTTACATAATAGTGCATGTTAGCTTGATGCCGAATGGGAACATTTTTATAAAATGTGCGTTTGAAAAACAAACTCGTGCGAATGTTATAATATTAAAAACGGGGTTGAAAACATCGTCCGTTACCCACCCTACCTGGTGAAGGAAGACATAACTAAAATGTGTTGTGCGTTGCTTCGCGGTGATGTTGCGCAAACGAGCTCGGTACACATTTTATGCATCGGTGGTAACAACATCGTGCCGAATAGCGTCTTTGAAAGGTACTCCTACGAAAGCAAACATATTCTAGATAATATGACCTGCACACTTCGTTTTGAGAAGGCAGCTACTTCACAGCTCCTAGGCTGCAAAGTAAGATACTTTTTAGGTGATTATACGTAGCATGGCGAGCGCTGAGACTCCATCCAGCAGACACAGTCCTACTTGTGCGCACATTAGTAGCCTGTGCCGACAGCGTCGCCGCCAGCCAGACGGCGCAACTGGCAAAAAATAAAGGAGCAAAAAATGACCGCGTCTCCACGTGGTGAATGATGTTGATTGGGGCGAAGCTCTGGTGGTGCTGATGATACTGATTTTATTGTTCATAGGTAGTGCTGATGGTGCTGATTTTTCTTTATTGCTCATAGGTAGTGCTGAGTTCCGGGTTGCGTTTCGACTTCATTATAATTTATTACTGCTTTATGGTCGGTGAAATGCAGAGCCAGTGGTTCTTCTAGCGGATCAGCTTGGATCCGCTAGAAGCCGTGGGAACGCATCTCCACCGTTTAAGTCAACGGTCCATGTCAGAAATAGAATGTTTGGTATAGAACGTGGTTATATACGCATTTGAGCATTTGACTGCAGTGCCCTTTCGTCTATAAACGTTGAGCCAATGCATGCAAAGTTTAATGCGATTATATACGCATTTGACCGCAGCACCCTCTCCTGTATAGACGTTGAGCGGCTGCATGCAACGTTTCATCCATGACATCCCCAGCTCTTGAGTTACTACCACATCTCAGATCCCCCTACTGGTCCCGTAGTCGTTGCCGAGTGGTTAAGGCGATGGACTAGAAATTCATTGGGGTCTCCTCGCACAGGTTCGAATCCTGTCGACTGCGCAAACATTTTTTTCTTTTTTTTTAAGAAGACCGATGGGATGGCAATCAATGTGAGCACGGAGGGACGGACGGACGGACGGACGGACGGACGGACAAGGCTAGACCCTAAGGAGCTTCGCCCCTAAAAAAAGTGTTTGGCTCCCATAGGACGGGAAAGCGTTGTTTCCGCTTGAAACGTCTGCTCTGACTTTGACGGACGCTTTCTAAAACACCGCGGAGGAGATCTCTCCGCTTCAACGCGTTCATAAACTGCTAACGCGTTCGTTGAGACACGAAACTGGGGTCTATGACGAAGAATGATTGAAGCAAAATGTGTTGCAAAAGTAACAAGTCCTACACGACGTGGGGCACCCAAAATGGGATTAAGGAAACACGCATGTCTCTCCTAAAGAAGCACGGGAAATCGGGTCCGCCACAGAATGCCATTAGCCGCATATCGAAGTGTTGTCTGTTGGCGCCGCTTTCGTCCAAGGCAAGGGGAGAACTTTATCAGGCAGCTGCGAGGATGCTGCATTCTCACCTATGTGTCTTAAAACGTTAGCGTGACCCAAGCCAAGCGTCAAGAGCCAGCAGAACGTCTTCATCACCGAGCAGCTGCCAAGATGCTGACGATGCTCGCCGAATAATGCGGGTACAACTCTCTTTTTTTTAGTATCTTTCCTTTGTGTATTGTCAACTTCGTTCTGTCTGTTTCAGGTGGCAAAGATGAAAGTGGAATGTAGGTTTTAACGGCAAAAAAGTATTCACCAAAAATTTTAAAAATATTTTTACACGACTTGGCTATTCCTTTTTATTGGACTCCAGGGGCCTTATACTTAGTTTCAGCTTAAGTCCAGCCGCAGCCGACGCCATGACATGACGACATTAATCAGAGAACGTCTAAAGCGCACCATCAGGGTGTTCGTTTTTTTGTGTGTACTTGTTCTATCGTGGCTGAACAAATCATAAACAAAAAAGGCCTTGTCAATTGAGCTTTTGACGCGGCTTGATTGGTCCTATCACCTTGTAGCGTTGGCAGCGTCTGGACTTAAGCTGAAACAATGTGTAGACTTATAAAACACATAGTCGGTCCGGTTTCGAAGTTTACGCTTCGCACCAATTGGAATCTCGCGATGATGATGCCGCCATTTTTTCTCCGAAGTCCAATCGACGCGCTCCGCCAACGTTCGTCTCCAAAGTCGGACGTCTAAAGGTACGTCGGACGTATCCTGAACGAGGACTCTAAAGGCCCGTTCACACATTTGCGTTCGGAGCGACCACTATGCTTACGAACGAATGCAACCGCTGCGACTTCAATGACAACTGTGCGCGACGTGTACACACACATGCAACCGCATGGAACCACACGAATCAACAGCCAATGAGAAACGAGCTTCAGCTCTTGCTCTTAGCCAATAGTAAGCAACCCAGCTACGCTGACAAACATGGCGGACGGTTTCCTGCCCGACGCGAGGTCCACCGTCCTCACCGGAGCAGCCGGAGGTTTCGGCTACGGCGTACAGTCACGAAGATCTGCTGTTTGCTGTGTGCCTACAATAGCTGTGTAAAGGCTGGTTCAAACATCTGAAACGAACCCGTTATCCACGACTGCGTCCGTTGTGACCGGAACGACCGCTCTGCGCCGCGCGTACACTCCTGCAACAAGCGCAGTGAGTCGGCAGCACGGCGACCGCCTCTCCGCCGCCGTCAGCTGTTTCAGCGGTGCCTCTAAAAAGAAGGGGACGCGCTGCCAATCACTATCGTAACAGAAAATAGACAGACCGTCTTCTATGACTACAAACTTTATTTTTTTTATTTTTCAGGATACGCTTGCAGGGTAGTTCATTAAAAAAAGAAAAAAGATGCAGTGTATACGCCGGCTTGCACGATCACGACTTTAATACACGACGTTTCCAACAGTAAAAATCTCGCCACATGCCTTTTCTACGATTATAAAAGACGATGTAATCTTAGCACCGATATAGCAACGTAAAAATATAATTTAGTGACCAGTTAAGACGTTGCGAGCGAGACGTTGCGAGCGTTCAGGATTGCTAACGCTAATCACCTCTCTCGGGGGATGAAAACGCGTGAAAATTCTCATCCTTTATACGGTACGCACCAGTAATACCTTGAACTTGAGCACACGCATGGAATGCGTGTGCTCAACGGAACGACGAGCTTCCACCACGCCGTCCACGTCGACTATCGCCACCGACGCCATGTTTGCAAATAGAAGGAGCCCGGCACGACCGGCATGCAACGCGCGCGACCGAGCTCTCCTCGACCTGTGATTGGTCTGTCGTTGCCGTCGTTCCCGAACGTGACGAAAAAGTTCAGCCCGGCTCAACTCCTTGCGTTGCGAACGAACACGAACGAAACGACCGTTTGGCGCTTCGTTGCTATGGTAACTCGTCGTTCCAACCGGTTGCATTCGTTCGTAAGCGTAGTGGTCGCTCCGAACGCAACTGTGTGAACGGGCCTTAAAGGTACGTCGGACGTATCCGTACCCCGGAGCCTTAAGATGCATGTCGGATCTGCGCGAAACCGGGAGGTACGTCGGAAGTAGCCGCGATGGGGAAGGGTTGTATCACAGCGGGTCATAGCGTGCCTTACTGAGACCTCAGTGGCAGTTTTCATTCCATTTTTATATCTCATTGTTACCGCAATTAGTCCATTTATTTTCACACCCGCGCTGCTCAAGGAGGGGGGCGGGGGAGAGGGAGGAGGGAGTTTACATTCGGGAAATGATTCGAAACTACAAACTTTGTGCAAGAAATGTCAATTTAATATAGGAAATTCATAAGATAATTTCCACAGAAGAAATAAAAACCAGCCCTGGAGCGAATTAGTCCGCGCGCCGTAAATTCTCAACGCGCACCACTGTCAACCAGTTGCTCTCACTACGACTCAACGAGTCCTCGGTGGCCCCGTCCAGTTATCTGCATACCCAAGCAGCACAGAGTTGCCCAACCATTGGCCAATGGCTGGCAGTGGCCCTTGGCCAAGTGGCCAGACAGTGGCAAGAGACTGGCCGGTGACTGGCCTTTATCTGGCCATTGGCCAATGGCCACTGGCCATCAGCCATCGGCCAAGCATTGGCCGATGATTGGCCACTCTCTGGCCAAAAGACCATCGCCAGACATTGGCCATTACTCAGATTTTCTTCTCGAGTTTCGGATGTCGATTTTTGCATTATTACCTGGTCCCAGACACTTTTTACGGGTTGCGGCGCCTTTGAATACCTACTCCCGCTGTCTTCTCCACCGTATTACACCACTGTCTTTCGCGTAGTTGACCACCGTTCTAACTTCACTGTGTGCAAAGTTCTCTATGAACTCATGGTGGACGGCAGAGTTCTGAACGCCTGAACCAATGTCCTGAACCGCGTAAAGAAAAAAAGAGGCGTGCTTGGAAGTAAGACGACGGAGTCGAACGAACGATGACGAAACAGAAACAGAACACACAACGCCATACTAGTGCCTATATTTTAACGCGCCTGCACGGTAGAGCAAGGCCCGTTGTGTGCCGCCAATCGATGACGAAACCGAGTGCTAGGGACCAAAATACAGTGTGCTGCCGGCACGTGAAGGTGGGCACAAAACTAAAAGCGTGAATAAGACGTGCAAAGAGAAGGGGAAAGAAAACAGGCGACGTTTTGGACGCTCAGCCTCGATGGAGAGCAGACATCGCATGTTTCCGATCTCTAATTTTTTGTACAAAATTGGGGTGCTTAAAATATGACCGACTTATCTTTAGACTAGACGCTCCAGATACGTCCGATGTACTTTTACACTTTTCATTTGGTATACGCCCGACGTACCGTTAGACGTTCCGGGTACGTTCGACGTACCTTTAGACCAGGGATGGCCAGGCTGACCCGACCTAAGAGCCGCAAACAAATCTACGAAACTTCCAAGAGCCCCCGGGGGGGGGGGGGGGCAAACTTTTGTTTACAGCAATATACGAACCTCAAACTACTTTCAATCTATCCGATGTCAAAAGCAGTCCAACTGTATGTAACGTAGCAGTAACACAAGATTACCAAACCGCAACATGTCTTTCAATATATAACGCATTCCATTTCTCTTTTTGGGGAAGTGCTCGTGTGACCTTGAGGGAGGCGAAGGAGTGGGGGGGGGGGGGGGGGAGGGAGGGACCCGCGACCCGCACTTTAACGCGCGAAGCGCCTGCATGCGGCACGCGAGACGCAGCTTGGCCACCCCTGCTTTAGACATTCCAGGTACATCAAACGTACCTTTAGACTCTGCGTTCCGGATACGTCCGACGTACCTTTAAACACAGCGAATAAATTATATCAGACCTTATCGTAAGAATAACTAAAATATGTAATTTTGTTTTAATTGGTTGACGTATATATCTGGGTTTAGCTAGAAACATTCTAAGCGTCATAAAAAAAAAAACTACTAAGACATTACAGGTTAGAAAGACGTGGGAAGTACGACAGTGCGCTAAAGTTTCCTCTCGAGACAACAAAAAGCACCGCTGGCGGTTAAAAAAAAAGTGATAAAGTGATACAACAAAAAAAAAAAAAAAACGCGCTGGCAATTTTTTTTTTTTTATCACATCCAGCCCTTCGCGTTTTGCCCGAGTGGAAAATTTTGCGCTCCATCGCGCTTCCAACGCGCACCAAGTCTTTCTAAAATTCACTAATTTAGTGGTTCTCGATTACGAGTAGCAAGCTTGTTATTGGAGCCATATGTACATCTTGAGCAACTTAAAAGTTCATTGACAAATCTCAGTGATTTAACTAACTATGGGGACTATTAGCCCCCTGTATTATGCCTCCCCCCCCCCCCCCCCCCCGGGCCGTGTCACTTATCTGCAAGTATCGCAGTTGCGTATCTTTTACGAATCTGTTTTAGAAAAATTAAAAATGATAAAAAACCTTCTATGTACTTGTCTCCCTCATGAAAATATATGTCCTACCCGACTAGCAATTCGGCATTAAGATGAAAGTAAATATCACCTTGAATTGTATTAAATCCCGCGTCTAGAATAATGATAATAATAGTAACTTATATTATGTGATGAAACAAGCTACACCTGACTTTACAGAACAAATATAACAATTTAATTACACGTTTTTCGTCTCCCGTGTAAAGTCGCTATAATTTGTTTCATCATGATGAGTCCCGGCCTCTGGAACACTTTTGCACTTACATTAAATGCAAAAATGGAAGATATTTAAAACAAAAACTCAGAAATGGCCCGTAAGTAATCGCGCTTCAATACCGGCCGCGAAAATGGAGTAACCGATTCGTCATGAAAGAAAAAACTCTCAATTCTTTACTCGTAAATTTATGGCAAACATGAGAGGAAGCATTGCATCGCGATTTCTCCGGAATTAATTCGCAGTTGCTGCCTTCAGAGATTGCTTCGCATAACACAAGTCCTCTGCTTGTCATCAATTCCGCCAAAAACCATTTGGATGCAGGAAGGCGAACATTTCAGAGGGCCTAAGATTACTTCTGAATAACATCAAGTTTATATTTTTCTTTATACAGCTATGTTTTGTATATTTTGTAAAAAAGACGTCGTCTTTAAACGACAAAGGAAACACGCGTTGTACGGGTATTGTTAGTAATGCAATCACTGAAGTAGTTTTGAACGAGGGATGACAGATGGTTTCATTCGCGAAGGAATGAAGGAAAGCTTTGCTGGAAAGAATGGTGAATATTTGAGGAAGCTTTGTATGATATTGTGCCTAGCACTGTTCCATTAATTCTCAATAGCTTTTGTGTAGACGCAGGTGAAACGCCGTTAAAAATTGCGTTCATATGCCTTGACGAATCCGAATGCATTGAGTCGTTTTTTGTTTCTATAAAAAGAAGCATAGCCCTAATCTTGACCTGAGAGCATTTGAAGTAAAATTATAAATATTAAATTTGTAGACAGTGTTTGACGGAGCGTATGAATTGTTTATATTGTGGATACTTCGATTACAAAGTATGTACTGCCCCTGAATCTGTGACAGAATACCGGTTGGGATTCTTTTGAATATAATTTAATTGAAAATCCCTCTAAATATTTTATTGTAATTGTATTTTTTTCACAGTGACCGAAATTATGCCATTGATATACAGGGTGAATTTTGAACAACCACCGCATATTTAACGGGAATATTGGACATAAAATGGTAGAAAAAAACATTACACTAACTAGTTATTTTATGTAACTGCAACACTTGATTAATGGGGTAACGGGGAACGGGCTTTGGGGAACACGACATTAGTTTTCGCGTTTTTGTCGCTTGATTTTGAAACTCTAATAAGCGCCATGTGTCCTACAACCAGCGCTGTGCAGAAATGGAAGCTACTTGTTTTAGACAACGAGTCACCATTTTGGCAACGAGACCCGGGCGCATCCACCAATGACAGGCTTCAGAGATAAAAACGAGGTGCACGAAACGACTACGTCACTCGTCTATGTGTAGTTGTGGGAAGGGACTCGGGCGTTTTTCATTCGTTTATTTCGGAGTCCGAAATGAACAAGCGCAAAGCGCGTCAATAAATATTTCAAGACCCGTTTTCTCCTTCTAGGTTGTTTAAATTAATTTCACCTCATATAATGACTGTATTAACCACCAGCAAGTGAACGTAACTCGCAAATTAAATAATAAGTTTTGTTTTACGCATGAAAGAAGGAAAAAAAGTATAGAGCACAGAACCGTCCTATTTGTTTATTTTTTGTGCGAAAACAAAAACCTTACCAGCGCGCTTTGTTTTTTAATTATAAAATAATATTAAGGCTTTCAACGTATGGTAGTTAATTATTCTTGTGTTTCTGACGTATGTCTCCCCTAGAATGTCCGTCAAACTTCATATACAAGCAAAGAAAAAACGCGGTATGCACCAGATACCTAACTTTTTATGTGTTGCGATTAAACATAAAGCTCCCTGTATGCCATCTTTATTTTGTTTTATAGATCGTTTTATGTTTAGAATATGAATCTACGCATTATTGATCAAGTTTGTTTTTAAACGTTTTGCCCGTGTAACATAGCCACAAATGAATAAAAATATAAGCAAAACAAGAATTTGAAGCAATAGGGGAAAGAGAGATGAACAAAATGAAATCATGCACCTTAAAAAGGAAAACCATGCAATCAAGTAGAAACAGTTTTATTTTGAGCCATGCTCACATAAATGTCCCAAACCGACCTTGCTCCTGTAAATATAGTAGTGTTTTTGCTCGTTTTTTTCGGCTGCAATAGAACCACATGTCCTAAATTCCTGCAGCCTCGTCTTCAATATTGACTGTAATGATCTTTTAACATCAACCTAGGTGGAGACTATTTATGGCACCAATACGCTTGGACAATAATACGTTGTAAAATTTTACATGTGCATTTTCTTGGTAACTATTTAATTTGCACAAACTTAATTTTTATTTTGTGGCGATTTCTGGTAAACGGAGTGCCCTTTTATAAATCGTAGGAATCAAAACAACCGTTTTAGTTGATGGTGGCCATGAATGATGTATTTATTAAAAAAAATTCAAACACAGCAGAAACATTTTGTAGAATGTTTTATGTGCAAAGTGGCATTATATAAATAGAGCCCTGTAGAAGGGTTTCTACAGACAGGTTACATTTTACAGTAGTGTTTTGTATTGATTTAAGTGTAACATTTGCTTTAAAACGTGGCGAATCAACTTAACAACCACAGTCGCCGAAGTATGTTCAATTTTCTCTGTATTCAGAGAGATCATCCAAAGGAGAACTCCAGAAGCCTAATGTTCACCGGCAATTCAATTATTCAATCCTCTTATATCCATGTACGCTTTGGTATTATCTCATTGCAAGATAAACGAGTAGCAAACAATATGGACCTAACGATGACGAGCTTTCTTCACCACTAAAAAACTTTTGTTGTAAGCTCAGTAGTTGAAGTCCCTGTTCATGCAATCTTGCGACGTCATTATATTTGAAACGCGAGAATAGCTTCTCAAAAGAGGGACAGACACTCACGTTGCCTTCATGTTAATAATTTACGCGTCTTTCCACGTGCATTTTTTTCAGGTTTAAAATTGTATATTGTGTCGCCTTGCTCACGATAATATATATGATAAATAAAAATAAAAAAATAAGAAATATTAACTTCCCCTTTTGCTTCCAACGAGCCCCTAACTACAGAGACGGCAGGAAGATGGTGGCAAGTGTGTAGTAGATGGGTAACTATAAATATGGAGACACACAAATAAAAAAAAAGATGAAGGAGAAACAAAGTTTACGCAACAATATCGTCATAGACTTTCCTTCCTTATCTTTTTATCTGATTTGTGCGGCGTTGAATGAAAAGCAACCATGATATTACTTGTCTTTTGGGCTGAAGTACAATCACACGTACCATTCAGGAGCATGCATTTTAGTATGCGCGGATGCTTTACGTCGATATATTAACCATCCGCTAGGCGTTTTAACTATCGTCATAAACCCAAACTCAAACTTTTACTCAGTTATACATGATAAAGCAAAACTAACATTATATTTTGTTATGGGCGAAGTACTGTAAGCTTTCCGAAATAAAGCCTAAGTTCTGACGAATTGATTTTAACATCAGCACGAACCACCCAACATCGAATCGCAGCACCCTCCCCCCCCCCATTTAACACACACACACACACACTCACACACACACACACACACACACACACGCACACACACACACACACACACATACACACACACACACACACACACGCACGCACACACGCACACACACACGGACACACGCACACACGGACACACGCACACACACACACACACACAAACACACACACACACACACACACACACACGCACATATATATATATATATATATATATTTATACACATATATATGTGAATGTTCTTTTAGGCAACGCGGTACCAAGCGATAGCAGATCAGCCTTCCCGAATGATGAATTACCCCTGCCGGGAAGCGCGCCTGAAATTTATCTCAGCGTCGTTATAATTCTTCGATTGATTTCGTAACTTCTAGGTCTCTCATTTTGGAACCTTCCTATGCAGAAAGGAGGATATTTTTTAAGTAATTTATAAGAAATTTTTTTGTCCAGATTGCCTTTAGTAAATATCATGATTGCCGTACGCCCGCAGGGACTACGCAGTTGCTTACAACAGCAGGATAGAAGTATTAGTACTTTAGGCGTGAAAATAATTTAAACTGTCGAGAGAAGCTTCAGGCCTCTTGCGCCTCACCCCGAATTAGTTTAAATCACGAAGCAAAATAAGTGCGAAAAGAGACCCACAAACAATGCGAGAAAAGAGCGAAAGAAAAATATAATATTCTTGGACAAATTAAAATAAACAAATGCGAGAAAATTTGTTTTTTTAACAGGCAAATATTTGTTATTGGCTAATATCTAACAAAAATATTTTATATTCATCCTTTTAACCTAATTTCTTTCTTTATTTTGCATTGACTTCGAATCTTAAAAGCACTAGTAGAGGAAGGTTGGCGAATAAAAAAAAACGTTCAATTAATAATTAAGAATAGATATACCTAATGATGTGCGAAGAACAGAAACTGCCTCTTACCTTCGAGTAGCCGCATCCAGAGTATCTTTGCCAGGTAAGAATATATTTTGAACGTAAAGTTTTCTTAGAGCCTCGTGTCAACACATTGTAATATCTGAAACCTGCAAACTAAAAAAAAAAATAAAACCTTGATATATCGCTGACAAGACATGGTGTGCTCGTATGAGAATACTTGAGGGAAGTCTAGCTCCCACGCCCCCGACATTTCATTAGACCTTGGTCACAGAGGAAAGTAATTTTTTTTTGTAATATTCCAAATTTTCGAGCTTCTCTCAAACTATTTCTTTTACTGCATATGATTAATGTCATAACCGACTTCACAATTTAGAGCCGAGATTTCAGGAATGCAACACAGAGATCACACACTTTTTCTTTGCTCTTTTATGGTCGATCTTTACGAAAAGGCTATACATCTGTATGCACCCACAAGCTTACAACAGAGAGTGTTTTTTTTTATATTAATCAACCTATGTCAATCCGCTGTGTGAACAGCAAGCGTGCCGAGATGCATGAATGAGTTAATTTAGTAGTTTTGGCCTTCTTATGCTTTATATATATATTTTTAATCTGAAATACGCAAAATCTGCAAAAAAGGCTGTTTGTGCAGGTGAATTATACGGCCAGGGGTACATGGTGCTAGTCGTCCGGATAAATTGAAATATCTGAAAATCGTTAAATAACGTTTGTTTTCAATATGTGAAAATAAAAATATGGTTAGAGAAATAAACTTGTTATGCCTCATAAAAAACCACTAACCCACTACTTTTTAGAAAAATATTGGAGACCGTGGGAAGCGCAATGGTGCGTTAAAGTTTTACCGCTCTTCGAACTGGCAGGCTGCCGGTGGGAAGACGTGGATGATAGGAGACGGCGCGTCTTCATTCTCGCACCGGTAGCCTAGCTTCACCTGCGCGAGAGATAACTTTAGCTCTTCTGAGTGCTTCCCATGCGCTCCAAATTTTTTTTTAATTGACAGATTTAGATGGTTTTGATGACGCTAAGCAAGTTTCTCATTGAAACAGTATGTTTGTTTTCACGTATTAAAAATTATATAATGATATTTAGTAAATTAAATGACTTATGGTGACAATTAACCCCACATATGGTGTGCCCCTGGTTGTATAACTCACCTGCATAGACCACAATAGTGTAGATTTTGCGGTTTAACAATAAAAAAGAAATTTAAAATAATAAATAAACACCATTTATAAGTCAAACCCAATAACGTACAAAAAGGCGCAATAAATTTAACCATACTCAGGCTTCCATGTAAATAGTATAATTAATATAAATTACGCATGTAGGTCGCTGACTGAATCCCCGCTTTATGCAAGAGTGAATCATGATGAGCAGGCAGAAAAAAGTCACGATTGTTTTATATAAAATAAAACAAATTTATTTGGTTATAGACAGAGTTATTTGTAATTAAAATTTTTGATTTAGAAACCCTTTGTTTTCTAGATTCAGTGATTTAAATAAAATTATTAAAATTTATATAATCAGATTATTTTGAAATAGATCCCTGAAGCTAGGAAATAGACATTCTTAATGACTACGTGCATCTTTAAACATGGCAGATTGCTCGATTAATTCGTTCGATGCTGATAAAAATACAGAAGGAAACATTTATGCAAAATGGAAGTAGAGTTTAATTACAGCTTTATATTCATATCAACTGCGCCATACTAGAAAAAAAAATCAGCTTGTTTTTTTTTAGATAAAAAGTTGGATTTGCTTTTTTGTCTCGTTCTGATTTGCATTCAATAAAAATGAGTTTTACAGTTTTCGTTTCTTTTTTTCGCATTATCGTAGACTTCCGTTATGTCACTGACGACCGAAGTAAAATCTAGGAAGAAAGCAGAGCTCTCTGAATTTCTCAGGAAAGCCTTGCGTTCTGCTGGGGTTCGGTCTGATATAAACATGTTTGTTGGTAATTTATGTATTTCAGTACAAAACAAATGCACACCGAAAGCATCAAAGGATTGTATTGAACTATGGTTAAAAGCGCTAAAAAGACGTACACAGGATAGAAGACAAACACGGGCGCTACTCACAACTCTATTGGGAAAGTAAGATGGAAGTACACCCGTGAGCGATATGAAGGTGAACAGCCCTCTTCTTGTTTTTGACGCTCCTGCAAGTTTTGGAACAAGCTCTGTTCCAGAAGAGAGCTAGAACGCAAAGTTTAGACCCCCAAGCCACGTACCATTTGAAACGTTGAGAGTTAATATAGCTTTAGGGAGCCGTAAAACAGGCATGAAACCAGATAAGGTGTTCACCTTCATATTGCAGGCGGGTGTACATATATATATATATATATCTGACACACTTATCGTCACCCAGGCTACACATGTGCGAGATACGAGAGCATAAATATCTATATCTATATATATATATAGACCGACACGCTGTTTACAAACAAGCCCGCGTTTGCCCACACCAGGTGTGGGCACTGCGCATGTGCAGAAACTGAATTCGCGGGAAGTGAAACGTCTGCGCGTGCGCCGTGCCGTCGACAGCGCCACCGCAGCTGCGTGTCGTCAGGGACCGCGTGTTGGTCTATATGGAATATTTTTTTTCGGGGAACGGTTTGATTTAAATCATAACAGTAAAAAGATATGGTTTGAATCAGGATTTAAATCAATATTTAAATTTTGATTCAAACCACCTTGACATTTATTTTCTGCCCTGATGGTGTGTCTTCTTCCATGAAACCTAGTTTGATGTTTATTATTTTGCATAAGAATAATCAAGGCTGGCTACACCGCACAACAGGATCGCATTAGACAGTGCCCTCTCCACTCCTTCCTATCATTTACGTATTGTTATCGAGTCCCCAAATACCCCCCCCCCCCCAAAAAAAAAAAAAAAAAAAAAATGTGAACGGAAGCGGGCAAACGTGAGTGCAGCAGACCGTATTTCTTTCCGAGCTCAGATTCCCAATTGCGAGGGCGAGATCGTCGATACAAACTTGTAATTCTTGAATTTGGTCTAAGTCCAAATTAGCTGCCAGCTCTTCGACCTGGTTTCTGCCTTTACAACTTTGAATGGCTCTTCTTTTTGTTTTGGATATCCAGCCCTTTGTTTGTTACCTTTAACTCCTTCAGACACTCATTCAATCCTTCATTTCTTGGCACTTCCTACCTGAAACTTAAATCTGATATAGTTAGCCCGACATCCATGCCTCCCATTGGACAAAACGGTCGCCACGACGTATGTAGGAACATAAATATAAAGGGTATATCGAACAAAATAACCAAATAATAAACCAACTCTGGTGCAGATAAAAACATAAGTAAATTACCAATATTATATAGGTTGCAGGATAAAACATCTAAGCTTTCTCGCTTTCTCATGTTTCTGCAATCAAAATATATTGCTGCCTCTTTCCTTCGTTACGCTGTTGTGGTGAACCACTAGCATTGTTGGAAAGGAACATAAAATACTTGCGGAAGATCATCTATTTTGGGACGGGTATATCTTGGTTATTGGCAAAGGGAATTTTGTGTTTTTTCTTTTTTCCGACAACAACTCTTTCATATCGTGAAGCTTCGAGTAAGGCTAACATAACCTACCCAGTATTCGACATTGTACTGAAGCATTTTCATTGGTCCTTTATGAGCCAAAACCAAATTTGAAGTTTTCAAAATATGATAACAATTTCTTTGCGATAATAAATTGTTTTGATGTACGTGAGATGCGCGCTTAACCGTATTCCAGAAATAGTTTACTCACAGCGTCGGTCCTTGTACATTTTGTTTTAAAGCCTTTGTGCCTTATAAGTGAAATTAAGACTCAGCGTTAAATTAGTTGCATCTCTAACGCTGCACTCAATTTCAAGCACTAACTTGGTTTTTTTTCTGTGAGATCGCGAGATTTATGGCATAAGAAAACACCAGTATTGTCAATGCGCAGGGCCACAGACGCTCATCTATGATCTACCTTTTGTTATTTAAACTCTCCGCACCGTATTCTTATGACTGCAGTGAAACTTTCGAGAATGATAACATTTAAGTCACAGCATTTCGACGATATAAGATATTTTACTCTTGGCATCCACTTTTCAAATGGATGGGTATTTTACAACGTTTAATATAAAAAAATAGAACAGTTGTTAATATACAAAGTGGTTCTGTGAATGTTCAAGAACATTCCTAAAAATATGCTGTTCGAGATAAACAAATAAAATCTGCCTAACAAATACCAGTTTTAGTGGCTGTGAAAGATTGCAAGAGCATACTAATCAGCAAAATAATTAACTAAAACTTACTAATTATATTTAGGTGGCCAAAATAAACATTGGTTCCACTGATAGGTCGCGTGCCGTGCGCATCGTGCCTACACGGCCAGATGAACATGCGCCCCGAGCGCGTCTTCGGTAATAGGTAGGTTTTTGCGAGCAAAACAAAACATTATTTATATTTTCTACGTTTTCAGAGTTGGAAACTGTGTGTCTATTCTCGGATGCAACTTTTTGCTGCATTTTTGAAGAGGAGGAAATAGATTTTTTGGCTGGAGTAGCATTTTACGCTGTTCTCAAAAAACACTCTGTTTCGACGTGTTCGTAAATAGGGAGTTTTAGAATAGCGCACGCTAAAGCTTTGCGTGCGCAAAGAATTGCGTCGTCGCCACTGCGCATGCTCCGAACGCAAACCAGGTTTTGCGCTTTGCGTGCGCCATTTTAGCTTGCGCTATTTCTCGGAAGTAGCGTGCGTACGCAACGGGTCTTTGCGCTCCTCTATGGAGGATTCGTGATGAGAAGTTGGCTAAAGCCAAGACGAGCACAGTTTAAAAAAAATGGCGGCCCCCAGGACCATGGAAGTGGTCGCTTTGGCGGCTTCGTTAGCGCGACGTCGGCGGCATCCTCGCGACTGCGATTTTCAATACGGGACGACACTGCACTCGGTTTGGAAAACCCAGTAAGATGGGCAACGATCACTGGCAACTTGATGCTTGCGACGAGCGAACATTTATCGGCGAAGATCAGTACACTCTTGCCGAGGCGACGCATGCTGTGGACACGACCGGTCGACCGCTCGCGTCGCACTCTCACGTTTAAACAAATGTAGAATTGTTACTCCGGACCAAAAATCTTGGTTTTTTCTAAAGTTGCAGCATTTCGTGCGTGAAATAAAAATCGTGACTGTATCTTGGTGGCGTTGCAAGCGCGATTTGCTTTGTTCTTTTTGCGTCGCGGCGGAGAAACGCTATTCTAAAACTCTCTTGCGTCGCGTGCGCTAAAGCAAGCGCTACATTTAGCGCTAGCGTGCTCTAAAATTGCGTACGTTATTCTAAAACTCCTTAATTTCGGTTTCTTATCGGAGCGCATTTTTGCTCCCGCGGTCCCCCTTCCTCATGGTCTGGGGGGGGGGAAGCCATCGCCTCCTTTCCCTCATAGGATTGTCGGAAGTATGGCGTACGTGTCTTGCATATCTCGACCACGAGGGTACAGGACAGCGGACGGAGAGATGCGTTCCGATAAGAAACCGAAACCTAGAAACGCGTCCAAGTTGAGCGTTTTTTTTTTTTTTAGAACGCCGTAAAATGCTGCCCTTGCCTTATATCTATCTAAACAGAGTTGATTTAGTAGTTTTCGATGGCGCTTAGCAGGCTAATCAGTGGAACCATACGTTTGTTTTAACTAATTAAAAAATGCACCAGTGAACTTTAGAAATTATCTTGATAATTAGTATGTTTTGCAATTCATGACGTCCGCCAAGGCAGGTAGTTTGTTTTTGCAAATGATTTATTTGAATCTCGAACAGCACATTTTGAGAGATTTTCGAAAGCTTTCGCAGAAACACGTTTTATGCAACATTTTCACTCTTACGTTAGAAATTCGCAGTCAATAATAGATTGGTTAGCTGCGTTAGGTGACTCCAGACGTTGCACAACCAAAACAAAAAAAGCAAAGAAAACTTGCCACAAGATTTTGAATATTGAGGAATATATAAGTAATGAATAGACGCCCCTTTTGTTTGTGCGAACAAGAAGAAAAAGGTGTTTGTTGTTTAACAAAATATATATATCAGATTAAATCGAGCATGAACTTGTCTGGGAATCTGAATGCTTAAGCCATATCTCAGACCGAGTCAACAATTCGGTGCATCGCTTTCGGAGAAACAAATTACGAACTGAAGTCGCCTCTTAATTTCTCTTCCAAAAATGAGTAAAACGGCTTCCATAGCTCGTCAGTTGCCTTGAGACAATATGTAGCAAGCGAACCCGAGTGTACTGGAGTGTAAAACGTAAAAGGATTGAGAAGTGGCCAGATCAATTTCTGGCATCTCTTTCTATCGGGCAGAGTCTCGCAAAGGGTGCGCGACTTTGCTTCTAAGAGTTCCATTTTCCATTTGGGGCTCTCTTTGCTGCGCTCTTTCAATAGGAATGTTCCCCCGTACCACGCTTCGTTTCTGCATTCTATGGAATCAAGGTTCTTTCTATATACATACCTACAGCAGAGTCCTCCCAATATCGTTGTAAAAATTTGCAGCGTAAACATAACACAAAATTAAACACACACGGGAAAGGAGCGGACTTTCGATAGCTTCAGCAGAGGCAAGAACGAAAACGGTGGCCAGGCATAAAACCGTTTATTGCGCTCAGGGGAGTCATTTTACCGTACCGAACATTGTATTGCATTTTGTGGCTGTTTTTGTTCTGGTACGCCGCAACTGACAGTGTGAAATTTGAATGTGTTACGTGACAAACTCGGGAAATAAGGAAGTAATGGCTTTGACTTTAATTCCGTGCTATCTGTGGGTCCACACCTGGAACTGCGCCTTTAACGGAATCCGCCGATAGCATTTTCCGCTATATTATGTTTACTTTTATATTTTTGTATCCATGATTCATAAATCATTTGAGCATGGCAACAAGCGGCGTACGTATACAAACGCATTACAAATAATATATGTAAAAAAGGCATGCCGGAGTTTCTTGGGCAGCGCTAGAGAAAACATACAAATATACATTTTTGTAGTTTATGATTTTGTTTTCGTACCCCGTTAACTCTGCTGTTTCACCTGGGTCACTAAACGCGGCGAGCCGTTTTAAAGAAACAAGCGAATTGTACGAGCAGCCATATATTGGATGTAACAACGCGCCGTATTTCAGCTATTGCATCCGATACCAGTACACAATTCGCCGTTTATGGTAACTTAACTTTAATTAAAATATACACTTAATGAAAAATGTGTTATTTTTTCGAATATAATAAAACATGCAAGTTAAACATCAGTAGCTTAATTGCGACTGCGGGAATTATATACTCAGATAAATAATGTAAAATAAAGACGGGTCAATTTATGTCAAACGTCCCAGGCGCTTGACCACTTTCGATTTACAAAAATAAAAAATAAAAATCATGGCCTTTTGCCGCAATGTTTGTAGCAATGCTATAAAATATTTTTGACAAAACAAATTTATGACGTGAGCGCGGTTTTAACTTTTGAAAACAGAGTGATGCCAATAATTGATGAAAAATCTACTTTTTCATAAAACGCCCAACAATTATTTTTTTCTTAAATTTACATGGCTTTCGACTTATACTGTGGTTGGGCTTGTTCAGTTTTGTTGAATTTAAATATTTTTTTAAACCCAATTTTTGTAAATATTTTAGCATTTGTTTGTTTTAATAAAAGGTATCTAATTGTTCCCGTGACTTAATAAAACTTTTTACCGGCTGCCCTGCAGTTACATAATCTATGAAAAATGTTTAAAGTGGCGCAATGCAAAATCTTGCAGTAAAAAGAGCTTGAAATTGCCAAAAAGGGCGTTTTGACGCAAAAACAGCCGTTTATTTCCCCTTGAGGTGGCCCAAGCAAAAATACAAAATATGGTGGGTTTGGAAGCGAAATAGATTGTCTTGATTCTGAAAGTTTGATTAAAGTAATTAATGTTTAAAGCGAGAAAACAGTGTTTGAAGTATAGCTCTTGCACCACTACCCGGCGTCGCTTCTTAACGCCTCTTGGCCGCACAGCACGCTACCTGCGACGATTGTTGACACGATTAGGTCCAAAGAAAGAACGGAGTTTACTGCCGCTTCCCCTTGTCCGTCTTTTCGGCTGCAAGGGAAGAAACGGCGGATCTCGTGTAATAATCTGAGGTGCCGCCAGTGCGTATACATATCAGGCGAATCGAAAACGCAATTTTTGGCAAATTCAGGATTTTTTTCACTGCAAGATATTTCATTGAAAGGTTCTAAACTTTTTTTATAGATTATGTATCTGAAGGGCAGCCGGTAAGAAGTTCTATTAGGTCACGGGAGCAATTATATATTTTTTTTATTAAAACAACAAAAATGTTGCGGTTTTAATGTTGTGTTAAAACAACTGCACAAGCCCAACCACATTGTAAGTCGAAAGCCGTGCAAATTTAAGAAACAAAAATGTCGTTGGGTGACTTATAAAAAAGTGGATTTTTCATAAATTATTGAGTGATGCCTAGTTTCACGCTCATTTTAAAAGCTAAAACCACGCTCACGTCATCAAAACATTTTTTTCGTCAAAACTATTTCAGGGCATGGCTATGGACATTGCGGCAAAACGACATGATATTTTTTTTTTTTTTTTTTAGAAATTGGAGGTGGTCGAGCGCAAGGTCTGGGACGTTTGACATGGAATGACCCAGACGAGATATTATCAAAGCTGCGAAGAGACACGCAAAATTATACAAGTATAAGTTATTCTGAAAAGGAAAGGTTCGTAATTTTATTCCTTCAGAAAAAAGTTGTGTAGCTGAAAATAAGTATGATTTAGCAAAAGAAGAAAAGGAGCCTACATAAAAAAGTGTGGCAACAGATGCGTTTAATTCGGATCTTTACGAAAAAGTTCGCTGAGTGTCTGCGTTTTCTTTTTTTTTTTGTCTTTACAAATATAATTTTCTAGGGTTCTGGCAATTGCACATACTCAGTCGGTTCTTTAAAAGTTGAGAAAAAAAGTGCTGTGAACTTCCTTTTCCAAAAGACTCTGCCATTTTTGTTTCGAATATAGTTTGAGTATGATAATTTTCTATCTTTTAAATCGAGTTCAGCCGGAGCGTCGTTTTGAATATGAATAAGAATAAAATCAAGAACGCAATTTAATGACTTAAAAATAAATATAAAAGGTAATTTTCCAAGAACCTTTTAAGAAATATACATTATCGAATATGGGGCTCCGGGGGCCAATGTATAATTATTGCAGATGTTTGCGTTCAACAGCCGAAGGAAAATATGCGAATTTCGTTGCATGCCTTTTTAGCTTCAGATTGTATTTTTTCTTCCGAATGTATATCGCAAAAAATACGCTTTTGTCTAAGTTTTTTGGAAGACATTTGTTCTATTGTTCTCTGGGAGATGGTACTTCAAAGAAGTCAAGCATTATGCATTTCTTCTTATCTGTTCGGCTTTGCTAGCTGAAAGGTTAATCCACTGAACCTTACATCACTGTTTTAAAAAGTGATTAAAACCACATTTTATTTAGTTAGTTTCAATTGTGAGTGACTCATGCATAGCAATTTTTAATCATAACCCAACTATAAAATGTTTTACATTTAAAGAGGTGCATACATAGTGTTTCGTTTCCCAGAATGTTCGGAAAAGTCGTCTGTGCAAAACGAAAATAGGCAAAACGTTGTAGAACCCACCTATACAAAACCTTCTAAAAATCTGAAAAAAACATGAAAGCAGCAACTCATTATTTTTATATAAAAATCATTCTAAAGGTACCTAATTGAAGTTGTTACTTTTACGCGTTTAATAGTGTACTTGGAATTCGTACATTAAAGATTGCTTCTCTAAAATGTTGGATTGTCTTAATTTTCCTGTTGCTTTTTAAACGACAGTGATGGCGGCCAACGTTAAGTTACATATAAGATGCGGTGCAAGTATCAGCATCAAATTTTAAATATGGAATCACTATTTATTTGGCTTGTTGACAACTCGTGAGGGAACGTAAGCACAATTGAATTAAAATGATATGTTTAGCGATAAAACCGCCCCTACTGATTCAACATTTGATCGACAGTCCTCGTTTGCTAATTTCGCACTCCCTGATTATGACACAAATACAATATGATCAAACATGTCTGCTTTCTTGGGGCTGCCCAGGATTCTCATATAAATTACCTAAATACTGCTTTTCGTTACAAAATATTATGAGTGCAGCTTAAGTTCTTTATACGATTCCGTTTAAAGATCTGCTTCGCAGCCTGCTTCGTCCGCTTTGCAGTGCGCTAGAGTGTAAGCGAATAGGAATAAAACTCACCACGTTTAAATAATCAGCTTGATGTAGTGGCCCATATCCGAGATATACAACCCACGCGACATTTAAGAGCCCTAATAACCTCCTTCACTTTGCTAATACCAGTTCGTGCCAATCCTCAATATTTATCATTACTCGATTTGCCTAAATTTGTTTTTTATGTCAAAGCTGTTAATAAAGTTGTCCTACCTTCCGAAAGCTAGAATATTATGGGTAGTCTTATTATAGTTGCTTGATAGGCAATGGCGACGTGTGTTCTTAAATTGTATGTGGTTTTACTGGCGGTGACTTTTAACTCTGCATTCATAAAGACAATTTGAAAGTAACTTTCATCCAGAGACATAGCAATCCGTAGGGCACAGTGGCGTCCAAACATTTCTTCATCACCGTCTTTCCCAGTTTTTTCAAAAAATATCTGTCTTAATGGCTTTCGTTCCAGCTATCACATAATAGTCAGCATGGTTGGGCTACAGAGCTGTTGCCAAAATAAGGTAAGCACTAAATACTAGGATCTAAAGGTACAGTGCACGGGTGGCAAGAGTGACGGGGAGTTAGAGCCATGGACAAACCTAAAAAGTTCAAAGAGCCGCAGAGAAAAAAAGGGGGGGGGGGGAGGTCTACTTTTAACAAGAAACGTTATGGAGGAAACAGTCCTATCCAAATGGGACAAATATAATTGACGACTACAGCAAATAACAGCAGGCAGCAGCACGTTTCTTCGAGCACTAAGAAAAAACGAATACATGGTGCGCTAGACAGCCGCTTTTCGTGACGCACGCTATGCGTATACAGTTCGAAATTATTTCTAAAACTACAAACAACAAGGACACTGGACAGATCTATGTATAAAAATGCAGTCCAGCATTATGCACTTAGGGCCTTCGTCGTTGTACAAGACTACCACGGTTATGAGTTTTTTTTAATTTAAATCTTGTAACTTTTTTTGTCCTGGGGACACAGAACGGGAAGGGGGGCACGCTTACCAGCGAGCCGCGAGCCGCACTTGGACAAGTGTGGAGCAGCATGCGGCTCGCGAGCTGCACTTTTGGCCACCCCTGGTGAAGTGTATGCCTGTAGTGCATAGTGCATTGTGCTCCCTAAACAAAATACGGCCTGCTGTACTTAAGGACATTTTCGATAAATGTTTCTAGGGTAAGAAAGGGTAGTTAAAAATATACACAGAACTGTATAACAAATCTTAACTGCTCTTTTTGAGCTGTCATTGGTTTGTTATCTCTCTATATATCTTGGATTCAACTACGTATATATTTGTCCGTGGTTTAAGGGAAGTGTGAAAAGGGACCATAATGGCGTAGCTGAGAAAATCCCTTTCGTGTAATGGAAGATCAATGGCTGCAGTTGTCGGAAGCTGGTCGCAGTCTGCTTCCATATTCGTCATAGCCGAAACTCTCGCATTGCTTAGGCCACTCTTAAGAACCTTTGTTGCCTTGGTCGAAACCTAAATAAAGACTACCTCTGTTCATTCTTAAATTTTTGTAATGACTTAATTCTGTTGAAGCTTGGGGCGTGATGTATATCAGGGTGAGGATAAAAAACAGTTATTTCAAGTAAAGCTGCAAGGGCTTGGGTTGCTAGATAACACACTTCAACACAGTAATGTCAACGTAACTTTAAAAACAAAAAAGATTTAAATTGTAATTTCACTTGGACAATACACGGGAATCTAATAAATGTTTGTCCGGTAATATGCGTGCCAACAGCTAGTTCTTATTTAAGCAAGGCTCTAAATTTTAATAGTAATAGTAGATGTTTGAAAAAAAGAATCGCGCTAAAAAATAGAGTTTCCCTATAGAGCGGTGGAGGTTGCTTAACGAGTAGCATACAAATAATCAAATGTAGAAGCGGTGGAGGTTGCTTAACGAGTAGCATACAAATAATCAAATGTAGAACCGGCTAAGCTTGTTGAACTTTTCCAGTTCCAACGACCTAATAACTCTAGTTCAATTTGAAAATAGTGCTGGAAAGAAACCATGAGTCCATTAAACGACCCCGTACAGTATAGAGAAGTCATTTCCCCGAGCTATTCACTGTTAAGGTGATTAACAAAATCTAGCTATGTCAAAAGATGTTACATGTAGATTATCATTATTATATAACTGAAACAGGGGTTGCAATGGTTTTGGGGCTTTAAGAATAAAATAAGCACGGCGAAGTTTCTTCAGCACTTTCACACAAATCTAAGTACGCGTGTCTGGGGCTCCTGCGTCGCCCATTTTTGGTGAAAAAAAGCGCACTTTCAGTTTTTTTTTATTTTTCTTTATTTTTAAGTACATGTGTCTTTTTAAGATCACTGAATGATTGACCTTATTAGAGCATAAACATGTGTAAGTGTTTGTGACATATAAATAAAATTTGGGTGATCAGTGAACTGCTATAAAATATTTTATAATATGTTGGTATATTTGTTTTGTTCAGTCTAATATAATTTAAATAATCGCATTGTAAATTATAAATTATCAACAACATTCAAAATGGGTTGTAATTGCAGCTTGTAGCCGGATGATTAGCACGCGAAACAACTCTTAAAACGGCAAAATATTTTAGTTGTGATAATGAAGATGATGACTCCTATTAGGAAACAAATTGCTGCTTACCTTTTTGATTGCCAATATTCACCCCTAACTTAGGTTTATATTGTATCCAATTATTTTGCTTGGAAATTAGAATGATGATTTGTAGCGGGATCAATTCTTATTCCGTTCGTGGATTTGGCTTACCGTGTGTTTGCTTGCATTGCAACTTTGTGTGAGCTTTTCGTGAGTTTGGGGGATAGGATTGTGAATTCACGGTATACAAGGCTTTCTCGAGCTTTGGGAATAATAACACGAATACATGAAAAGGGACGAGGATGGAAATAATGTCTTTTTTACGTCCTTGCCCTTTTCTCATTTATGTTTGTTTTAGCGATTCCGGCACATATTTTTGTGCGTATGGCGTTTTATTTACGTTACAGCGCCGCTTTCATTGTGGCTCATATATTTTTGAAAGACCTCCGCCATTCATTTGTCAAAAAAAACAAAGCAGAAAACGTCACGGTCCAGTATTCAGAACGGTTACTGACAGGTTACATTGTCGTGCTCCAATATTAAGAAGTGGGAAACATTCCCAGAGCATCCAGTTACACTTGGTCCAGCCTGAGCAGCATACTCAAACAAAACCTGTTTAAACATACTGTAAAAAAACATGTTTGAACTGCGTATTGTATGCTATCTTCCTGCGTCTGTATTCTTCGATACAAAAGCAAATTTATGATTTTGGGTAAGCGAGAAGCCGCTCATGCTCCGAACTTTTTCCAGAAAACGTCCATTATTCGTAGCTGAGATTACGTTGCGTCTCCGCCTGAAACAAATATTCTGGTATAACATAATTTCGTATCTTCTGTAATTAGAAACTAGACGAGCCATACTTCATTTCAGTTTAAGTCCAGACGTAGCCGACGTTACGAGCTAATGGGGACAATGAAGCAGCACCAAAAGAGCGAGTCACTGGGCCTTTATTTGTTTATGCTTGGTTCAGCGATGATAAAACACGTTCAGAAACACGACGAACACCAAGATGGTGCCTTTTCGACACTGTCTGATTTGTCACATCAGGTCGTAGCGTTGACTGTGTTTGAACTTAAGGTGGAACAAACTATGGACCTTCCCATAAGTCGTGTTATCTCTATTTACTGCGCAACAAACTCAGTTCGCCGACAACATAAGAAACGCCGGCGAGGTACAAGCCCCCCCCCCCCCCCCTCCGTTTTATTATCGCTCTTTCTCAGATAAAATCCCAGCGTGAGCCGTTAAGAACGGCGAAGAACGATTCCTGGAGAAAAAAAAGCACGAACGTAAGAACCCTTGTGCTTTTGAAGCTCTCCACGTCTATATGGGACTCCGTCTAATTTTGTGAGAGTGACATGGCAATGGGAAAAAAATAGAACACCAACGTTGTAATGGGTGTAAGAGTCTGGCAAAGGCGATGCACCGTTGACACCATGAGTGGCTCGCGGTTCTCCAACCGCGAGCTCCACAGCGAGATTGCAAACTCATCCATCATTGTCGATAACGCCAGTCCGGGCTGCTCGGCATCAGGCTTCAGATCGGAAGGGGTCGCCCCGCAGTGGCCGCTTTGGCGTTCCGTATAGCAGGCGTGAGCGGGTTGGCAATTGGTCTCCAGCAGCTGGCTCTTGGAAGGCGCGCGTTTGTGCGTGAGCCAATGCGGCACTTCCGTCCTGCGATTTCTATAAAAATTTATATTTCCGTATTATTATAAAAGTGCCCAAATGGAATTCGTCGCGATCGGGAAGTTCGGTATTTTTTTTTTAATTTAGAGAATATTTTTTTAAAGAAAGAGCGATTCAAATTAAATTCGATCGCGATGGTAGTAAGTCGACCTTGTTTGCCGTAAACTCAACCAACGGCGTTACAGACTCGTGCCTGCTCGAATTAAAATCACGTCTTTAAGACCTGCTGCACCTGACCCTAGTATTCTAGTGACGCGGAGCTTGGAAAGTGCCCGTCGTAGAGTTATACATTTGTCACTATACGTTTCGTAATAAAATGCTCGCATTACTACGGCGGCGGGTGTTGAAAATAAAGCGTTATCAAAGTGTCGTGTTGTGGTCGCAAAAGTGATCGCCGTTTCTATCATTACATTGTGAAAAAAAAATTAATCATATACGTTATATGGCGAAACGTGTGTGACAGAGACAGCAGCAATTCGCTCTAGCGTAATTCGTTATCGTTGAGGTGCCGTTGTCTCGTTTCCGCATCGACTCCCGAGCACGCCAATTTCGAGGATTTCCATGCCGTGTTCAATTCCGCTCTCGGTTCCGCGCCCGTCCTGAATGCCAGCTTCTTCTACGACGATCCTCCTCGGCCAATCCCATCTAGACGACATGGCCTGTCGCATGACGTCATCAATCACGCTAATGCGTGACGACAGTTGCCGCAAAAGCACCAGGCGCGTTCCTCTCGGCTCTGCATGAATCCCCAAGTGATGACGTATGTCGGGGAATAGCTCATTGTTTTGTCTTCCATAGGTGGCATGGCTAATTGGCCAACACTGCCTGTACGTTTAGAAACTTAGACTATCACAACTATTTCTCCGTGCATTCCGAGTCACCCAAGCAGCTTTAAGAGTGGGAATTTGTTGCCAGAATTACTAAACACTCGCTAAATAATCGAGTACGCCTGAAACAACCAAACTTTATTTAATAATACAGCATATCGAAGGCAATTTATCGCGTAAAATAAGTACATAGTTACGCTGTTTGATTGTTACACACGTTCTCATTACTGACGCAATATACAATGGAGAGTACTCAATGAGAAAATAAAAATACTAGTTGACTCGTAAGTTTTGTCACATCTAAATTTTGCAACCACAAAAATAAAATATGGCGAATATAAAAAGATTCCAACTCCCAAATAAGATAGTTCAAGGCTTAATTTTTCCCAGTCTTGCATTTAATAGGTCGTTATTTCAAAATATGTAATCGGTCATTCGCTAGAATATTTCAATATTGATGAAAGGATGGATGGATGTTCGCAAGCAGCATGTTTACAAGACGTAATGAAGTAAGCAAATGACCATGGTGACGTGTTAAAAAAATCTGATTCTGAAAGAGGGTGTTTAGTTTGCCGTCACGCCACCCCTACAGAAAGGTTCTTTACATGAAATATTGTGTAAGCGTAAAATTCTAACATTATAATACCCGTCATTATTACATGACTAACACCCATGCACGCGTAGTGGCTCTCACATTTCAAGAAATTATTTTTAGAGCGCAGCTCTTAGGCGCCCGTTTCCGGCTTGAGCGGCGTCGGCGTCGCCGTCGCCGTCGCTGTCGGCGTAACCGCGCGGTGCATGTTGGGACATGCACCGCGCGAACCCCCCCCCTCCTTGAGCGGTGCATGTTGGAACATGCACCGCGCGAGACCCCCCCCCCCCCCCCCCCCCGAGGTCACGTGACCTCCCCCCCCCCCGAGGTCACGTGCCCTCCCCCTTCGAGGTCACGTGACCAACTAAAAAAAAATATAACTCTATGTACGAATGAAGCGTCTACAGCCGCCTTCTGACGAGCGCTTAATATTAATCGATGTTCCAAACTCTTCCACCTATTTTTTTCAATACAGAGCCCATAGTTGTCATACAGCGTCTCGAGAACATATTAAAATAAACCAACACAAACACAGGTGTAATACCTGGACCACAGGTAATCCTATATAATGCTTTGCGAGCTAGATATAAATGAAAAAGGGTCATTATTTTTAATTTTTTTTGTGACAAAAAAAGTTGAATTTGTAAGTTTACAATTACTAATTAAAACGATTGCGCACATTGAATGCTCCATGATTCTGTGCCTCTCTCTGTCCGTTGTTGTTTCATCTTGCAATTCCAAGAGCACAAAAAAGAGATGCATTTCTGGCCTCGCCTGAATGTGCCCATCCGTTGTAGTGCCGGCTGCGTGTGAAATAGAGAAAAAGTCATTTCTTTCGATACCTTTCCGGGAACTTTTTATTGTGACTGGACTGCACGCTTAGCTTCCGTCTATTCGTGCTGGCTTTGAAGCCCCATTATGTGGGCGCGTGGTCACGACGTAGGTGAAATTGTTCACTAAATGTTTTAGCAACCAAAGGCGACGCTAACTCTTAACGTGCAAAGCAGCAGCACGTGAGCATCAAAGGGTGCACAGAGTGTCATGAATATTCAGATTGAGTCAGATAGCATCATCAACTATACTCCGGTCCTTATGCTATGTCTCGTTGCTAGTTTGACTATCCGCGTCGAGGCGGCGCCACAGGTGTGTTTCGATTATCCCTAGGTCTTTTTTAACCTACGCGCTCCATGACTGTAGATTAAGTGCGCTAGCTGTGAAAATAAAAAATGCCTAAAGGGTTGTTCAAGCTATCAACAGTTGTATATGACATGTGCCCATGGGCATGACAGGTATGTTGTAAAGAGAAGTCAATATTTTTCTTTTCTATATATCTGCAGACTTTGACTTGTCAAACGCAAAGTTTGGATCGAAGTTTACGGAGCGCGTCGATTGAACCCAAGCAACAGTGACGCTTTTGTCGCTCAAGACCAGTCGATGTGCCCCACGAACTGTCGGCCCCAACTTGGTGTCTGAAAAGAATAGAGACCCAACAGTTGACTAAGCTTCGTTAACAAAATAAAATTCAGTGTTACCTGAATGATTGTACTAGTAATTCTAGTTTGGCTCGTTCACTCGCAGGGTTCTTTGCTGTTTAATATTTTATTAAGCAATTAAAGTTTAATAAGTTTGACTAGTGCAGCATGATGCAAACTTGCGCACAAAATCATGGACGATAAGATTTTAGGCTGTAGGGTTCCATGCCGTGCCTCCAATCTCCTGCAGTTCCAAGCAATCCTGTGTGTTGTTTTCTAATTGCAGCTTTATGCTTCGTTCTAAGCGCAAGCGATAAACCAAAATCATGTAGGCCGGGCTTTGTTACGCCGAACCACGAAAATGACATAAACCCAAAGGAGTGGTATTGTTTTACACGTACCGGGCGTTTCAACGATGGCGTTAAAAAATCTCTACGGATAGTGTGGTTGAGAAAAAAAGAAACCCTCTTCAGGAACAGACTCCCAGTCACGGTAAACGTCACGAATTGCGCAAACCATTGTAATTAGCTAAATTTCAACTCAAATTTACTAATTACCCTTTGAAATTAGTGCAATCAAAAACAGGGTTCCAATCAGAATAGTCCGAATCATGATGCAAAATCGTTAAATTCACTCATTTCCGAAAGCGATAAGGTTAAAAAAAGCATTTTACGGCGTTCTGAAAAAAGAAAGAAACGCTGAATTGGGACGCGTTTTTATGTTTTTGTTACTTATCGGAGCGCATCTCTGCGACAGCAGTCCTGCTCCCCTGTGTCTGAGGCGCGAAGCTATCGTCTTTCCACCCTTGGAGGATGGAGGGAACTGCGGCGCACGTGTGTTGCGCATTTCGGCCACTGGAGAGCAGGACCGCTGGAGCAAAGGTACGCTCCAATAGAAAATCTAAAGCTAAAAAGACGTCCAAATCGAGAATTTTTTTTTTTAACGCCGTAGAGTTCTGCTTATGCTTTATTTATTTCTAAAATATCTAATTTAGTGGCTTTTTTATTATGTCTAGCAAGTTCCTCAAGAAACCATATGTTTATCTTTATTAATTAAACGTATTCAGTAAACCTTTGGCAAAAAAATTAGCTAATTAGTGCTTGTTTTGCAAATCCTTGACGTTCGCCGTGGCTGGCAGTTTGTTGCCGGAAAATATTTGTGTTAACTGCGCGGGCGCGGTATCGCGCCGGAAGCCTTGCTGCTGCTGCAAGTCCATCTAAAATTGACGAATTTAGTGGTTCTCGATGACGCTCAGCAAGGTTATATTTAAAATCACGTTTGTTTTCAAAAACTTAAAATTTAAGAAACATAATATAGTTAATTAGTTGATTAATCGAAAAAAAATTAGCGTCTCTATTATGTGCTCCTAATCGTATAAATCGTACGCACAAACCGCATTAGTGTAGCATTGACAGCTTTATTAAAACAAATTTGTTGATCCTAAACTCAGACCCTGTATAGTATAACTAAAATGTATGGTTCAGGAAGTACAGGATACAAGTAATAAGCAATATGTCTGCTATTGCTGAGTCAATGTTGTAATATTTATCTAGCTTGTAGCAGCATAGCAGGAATTATTAGTCTTTCAGACACGAGTTTTTTTTAAACTATAGAAGCTAATTTGATTGAACGACATGCTGCCGTAAATGTGCAAGTAGTTTCTAGATATGACGTGCACTAGACTGTATGAAAACATTCCTTAATATTTTTTATTCTTAACCTTCGCCTTTAGGAGTGGAACGCGAAAGCCTTGCAAGCGTGTCTGCGATGCCTAGTCAGTAGCGTGTATGGCTCGCAACCGAAGGGTTCTGGGTTGGAATCCCGCCTAAAATTCTTGAGATTGTTTTTTAAGGCAAATGAAATTCTTTATAAAGTGAACTCATTTGCGACATGCGGTGACCTTTAATTCACATTACATGTCAGGTTTTAATCACTTTCATTCCAGGCGTGACGTCACGTCTCACGGGAGCGTTGGAGGTTGTTTGATATTTTCGCGCTAGGTCATGTGGCTTTGAAGTCATGACTCCATCGACCAATCAGGATTTTCTCGTCCCACCGACGCCGACGCCGACTTTTCTGCAACACGAGCTCTATAACGCTCTAGCGTTAAAAACATTCCTTCCAAGCTCACGACATGCTACTGTCAAATAATAAGAAAGAGTCAAATCTTCATAAACATGCGTATGCCTTTGTTTATTTTTGGCATATCCCGGCTCGTAAAATACACTTTTATGGCGTTTTAAGGCACGCTGCTGTTACGGCTGAGGCTTGTGCTAATTTTGGAGAACGAAAACTGCATTATAGACTAAAAACTCAAAATGTAGCCATGTGATGTGATATATCTTTTCTGAATGCAGCTCTCTTGTGATATCCGGAAGTTTTCAATTTCCACAATGAGCTGCAATAACGCAATATACGTGAATATTTGGCTAAGAAATGTTTTATGAACGCTATAAATTTTTGCGAAATACACCACACCCAAACACGGAGCTACGTTATTTCTTATTGTGAATTACTCCCAGGGCATCTATTATTCATAAAAAAAAATATTTGCGGAAAGTTGTGTTTGAAAACAAAAATTTACCGTGTTCCTCGAAATGCAATGTTAAAAGAAACAAGGCCTTGCACGGAGAAAAATGAAAATTGCTTGAATAAAAACAAGGTTTTGAGGAGCAAAATATGCAACCATTGAAATCTCGTTTCTCACCTTACTGAAGATTCGACAACAGGTGCGTATCTTCTTGGAAATTGTGGGCATTCCTGTCCCAAGTGAAGAAACAATGAAGTGGGGTTGGATATCGAGAAGGTTCAAATGGAAGCGATTGCAAGGCAGCTGGATCTTTAAAAAAAAGCTACGAGCACGACCATCACAATATGGAAAGTTTTCCGCAAGATTGAATTTTAACAGACCGTTCTACATCGGCATATTGGCGACTCCAGCGAAATCGCCGCCGCGTAGCGGCAACTCCGAGAAGCTCGAGAGAGGAGGTCGTTTCGATTCTGTCGTCTGCTATCGCTGCTTGGTTCTCGTAGGCAGCATAGAAACAAACATCGTTTCAAGTAATTATTTTTATGCTTTCGCCGTGTCGTTCCTACGCACTGACTAGAAGAAGGTTTCTACCGTCGAAAAATCGCTCTGCTTTCATATGTAACACCGATTTTACGCTGCAGTGCAAAAGATTTATGGTGGTCCGCGTGCTGAACGACGAAAACGACCTCCTTTCGTCCGCCATTTTGCCTGACCAGCGCGCCCCCTATAGTTCCTTGGAGTCGCGAATATTACAATGGTTTTCATGCAATTTATCCTAACATTGTAGTTAGGTAACCACCCTCTTTATTGTGATCTACAAAATTATAAGTAATTTTGTTTTACAGCAATGTAGGCATCGCATATGGAACCGTGGCAGCATTTATGCGTCCCACTTCAGCTTTTTCAATATTTGGTCATAGAAATGGGCTTAAAACGCTCGGCTTAACTTGCCTAATGGTTGCATAACATTCAGACATTTCACCGCCCTGGTATTCTTGACAAAAGCGAAACAAAACATAGTGTAAGTAAAGCAAAACATAGTAGGAAAGTTTTTCTAAATCGAGTGTCTGGATTTTTAGCAAACTAAAAAACAAATATCATGACAATGTCCTACAGGGCACGAACAGGAAATCCGAGAGAGAGTTTCAATCTTCAGGAAATGTCAAATGGGTACCTTGATGATTTCAGAATATTAACAAAGAGAAGCGTTGAGTGAAAGAAAAAGCTGCATTCAGGACTCTTTAAAATCGTATGGAAAACAGCACAATTCACGAGAATGACAATCAATTCCTTTAGAAAATCGAACCCCAAATGACGTCAATAGCTAACACACGCTCTATATTTTTGCTGCTTGAAGAAGAAAGAACAAATGCGCCGAGAAAATATTTGCTTGCGTAGTTCAACAGAACTGATTTGGGCTAAGCAACTTTTCTGCTACCTGGGGCGACGCGTGATGTAAGATTCCACCATGGAACAAGACTCTTCTTCGTACGTTCTTGTGTAGAGTTGGTCGCCAGGGTAACAAATGGGACGGCCTCACGTATCCAGAAAGGGTTGCATCATAGCTCGGAGACCGCAGCGAGGGTCTCGTAAAAATAAAACCGTCGGCCACGAAGGTAATAAGGTTACTGATAAGTAATATTATTAGTCGGAAGCTATGGCTCGTGTCCCATCCTTGTTAGCTTCAAAGTACACTAGACTCGACAAATTTATATCCAGTGAGTCGGGAAAAGGTGCCATACTAGTACGCGATTGAAGTGACCTAAGGTAGTAAAAAATAGCAACCTTAATTAGATAAGTGTGACGCAAGAAGAACTCGTCGTAAGCAATTTCCAGTGGGAACATCATCGCTCTGCTCTTAGTCGCAAGATAGTGCATTACCGATTGTTTCAATGACACTTTTGTTCTGAGGTTGAGGAAGTACCAGAGATTTTCATTTCAGATAAGGGGAAGATTGAGGGCACCACCGCTAGAGTGTGTGTGCGGTTGAGCTGCAAGCAGGCTCAAAAAAAGTAGTATTAGAGCGCAGCTCTTAAGCGCCCGTTTCCGGCTTGAGTGACGTCGGCGTCGCCGTCGGCGTAACCGTAAGGTCACGTGACCCCACAGGTCACGTGACGCCCCAGGTCACGTGACCCCCACAAGTCACGTGACCCCCAGGTCACATAACCCCCACAGGTCACGTGACCCCGCAGGTGACGTGACTCCCCAGGTCACGTGACCACCCAGATCCCGTGCCACCCAGGGCCACGTGACCCCCGTGAGGGGAGGAGGAGAAAGGAGGGTATACCCTCCCCTCAGTACCCTTCGCTCCTCCTCCTCAAGAGCTGCGTTCCAATTCGGCGTTACAGGGAGTTGTAAACGGCTTTCATTTTTTTTTAATTATCAGCGGGATGCAGAACGTTTCCGGCTTGAGCGGCGTCGCCGTCGCCGTCAGCGTCGGTGTCGGCGTAACCGCGTGGTGCATTATGGAACGCGTGACGTCACTAGTGACGTCACTGATGACGTCATTAGTGACGTCATCCTCATCGTCATCATCACGATGACGTCACTGATGATTTCATCAGTGACGTCACTGATGACGTCATCACTGGTGACGTCTCTAATGACTTCACCAGTGACATCATCGTGATGATGTCCTCACGAGGATGTCATCGTCATCGTCATCATCACGATGGCGTCACTGATGACGTCATCGTCACGTGTGACGTCATCACTGACGATGGCGATGACGTCATCACAATGACGTCACGTGACCCCGTGAGGTCACGTGACTTCGGTGAGATCACGTCCCCCGTGAGGTCACGTGACCCCGGCGACGTCATGTGACCCCCGTGAGTTCACGAGGGTCACGTGACCTTGCGATTACGCCGACGGCGACGCCGACGCCGCTCGGAGGGAGGAGGTGGGGAGGAGGGGTTTACGCTCCCCTCAGTACCCTTACCTCCTCCTCCTCAAGAGCTGCGCTCTAATTCGGTGTTACAGGGGGTTGTAAGCGACTTTCATTTTTTGACAACGTTTTTGGCTAGAGCAGCAAGTAAAAAGCAAAAAACACCCAACATTCCGCGATCAGCTAACATACTAGGATTAAAGGCGTTGGTATGGTCAGATATCCGAAATTTATGGCCAGAGGAGGTCCATAACAAAATAACTCTACGATATTGTGTTTATCTTGCAAACTAGTGTACATAACCCTAACAAAAAATACACCAGGCAATCCTGGTGTGACATCAGAGAATCCTGGTGTGACACCAGAATATCTGGTGTGCCCACCAGCAATGCTGGTGTATCGAGCACACCAGCCTGGTGTGCCCACCAGCAATGTTGGTGTATCGAGCACACCAGCTTGGTGTGCCCACCAAAAATGCTGGTGTACCCGCACACCAGCCTGATGGGCACACCAGCAATGTTGGTGTATCGAGCACACCAGCTTGGTGTGCCCACCAAAAATGCTGGTGTACCCGCACACCAGCCTGATGGGTACACCAAGAGAGTCTGGTGTCATACCACAAGGGCTCACACTCTAAAACAAATGGAGGAAAAAAGTAGCAACGGCGCGTCTTCCTCCCTTCTACTGACGCGCCCCCAAGCGGACACGAGAAGGAGGGAGGAACGAGACATTTTCCTCCTTCTCCAGGCAGACTGGAGAAAGCTTTCGCCCTCTCGACTCAACTTTTTTCGGTTTCGTTTTCGAGCAGGTCGCGCACGTTGTTTAATAAATGCTGTTGAGTTGATTGAGCTTCAGCGGCAGCGAAGGCCGCCTGTAATTCCGTCTTCTAGTCCAAACGTGCAGAGCACTTCGGTTGCATTGACGTTTTTATCACTAATTTTATGAAACGAGCAAACGAAGCCGCTAGAAACGGCGAAGTTCCGGAGCAGTGCCAGCAGCGCCACGTACACTGGGAAAGATGGCCGTCTCCGAATTGCGGGGCTCACGCGGAACTACAGTAGCGAAACCACGCGGAACTGTGTCGACGTTCTCGACGTTATGGAAATCGCAGGAACTGCGTCCAAGACAGGCAGGTTTTGCTGCCGGCTGCCTGGGCGCCTTTCTTGCTGAGTTCGGTTCTGTTTTCCGATGCCGAGTGCGACCGGCGTTCAACGTGGTTCTGTATTTGTGCGTGTCAGCAACATAGCAGCAACATCGTGATGGCAGTGTTGTGGGTTGTGAACAGAAGACTGGAATTATCGCCGATGTGACCGTGTGTTCGCGTATCAGTGGTGTAACAACAAGATGAGATGACGTAAACTGTCGGGCATTGATGCCGCTGGTCGGGCCGTGATCGGACGGGGTGGGGTGTCGCAGGTTGACATTCCGCTTTACATTAAAAAGTTTAATACCACTTGAGGGGTTAGGTGCAATCGATCGACGTGCGGATAGTCATGTTGGAACGCTGGTCTGAACAGTAAGCTCCTATCGTACAGTGGCCAATGTGACTGTCGGTTGTCTCGTGCCCGAGAGCGATTGCGCTCTGGGGAAAGGACTGAACAGTACGAAATCATGACGGAAAGTAGGTATATTTACAGTGTGGAATTTTAGCATGAAAAAAGAATAGTAGGTAAAATCGAAAAAAAAAGCTACCCTTTATTTCGCTGTTCAAATATACTACGGTCCCTGGAGAAACTGCCCTCAAAGTGGCGCGCTGGGATGCTCGCAAGAAGTTTTTGAGCTCGCCACGGCGTAGCTCCGTACACTTAACACCTGCCGCAAGTCGCGGACTTTGACTGCATTCAAGTTGATCGAAAAGCGATCTCTCAGCCCGTGAAGCATCACTTCCAGCTGAGTGAATATCCGCTCTACAGAGATTAATTCAAGACGGCAATTGCAGCCTTGCGCGAACAGCACAAATAGAAAAACAAACACTACAATAGAAATAGAGGCTACGACGTGCCGCGCGGGGAAACAAACTCATGGCTTCGAACCGCATTGGAGCGGCTTGATTTATTGGATTTCAAATATTTACGGCATGATCGAGCGTTCGCTTTTTAATAAGAGATTCATCCCTTGAGTCATTCAAAATACTGTCAAAGGTATGACATTGCTAGAAAAAAATCAACATGCTGGGAATATTTTTTATTGCTTATTCAGTCACCGAAAAATTCGGTACGTTCAAAACGACCAGTATAAAAGACGGAAAAGCAGAGCTCGGGTGTAGCGCTCGGGTTAGTGTGCCGTTGAATTGATGATTGTATGTGCTCAGTGTATGTTCACGTGGTATGTGTAATGTGAGTAAAGGAGAGGTTGCTTGTAGTGTATGTGTAATGTGAGTAAAGGAGAGGTTCCCGAAGATCCGTAAGCGCAATGGTGGGCTGAAGAAATAAAAATATTTTTTTTTGTAGAACATGAATTGGGCAGTACCTAGCGCCACCTAGCCTAGCTACTTGCAATTACTCTGCTTGACCCTGCCATCTAGTGGCAAGCGATTTAACCTTTCACGCTACGCGATAAACAGTGCAGTGGCTTCGAGCTGCTTCGAGTTAGTTCTTTTGAGAGCGGCTTTTGGTTTCGCGGATTGGGCAGATTGGGTTTGCCGTTCCTCCGTGATGTGAGGTTGACGAAGTAATAGTATCTCGAGGAACACCAAAGGTAAGACGTAAAGTGCGCGAAGTAACTGGGTATCGGTTGTCTCCGTTTAACATCGCAGTACTGTCGACGAGAAGACTGAGTAACTGCTTTCGAAACGCAAGTTTCTGTACCTGTGGGGGGAATCTGGCTTCGGAAATAAACACAGTTCGCGGAAAGCTCGTGTTACGCTTTTATTTGCTGCTCCTCTCGTCCCGTACAAGAGACGTAGCGTCCTCGTTAAGCCTTATTGAACTCGATTTGCTCGATTCAGGGCCGCCATAATGAGATGCAGGCGACGGAGGAACTTTGCTCCCCTGCTTCAGGGACGAAAGTTCCTCTCTTTCTGAAGGAACATAGGTTACAAGACCGTTCCTCCCCTAAGGGAGGACTATCGATACCCTTTTTTCTAAGAGTGCATGTGCCCACCAGGCAGCCTGGTGTGCACACCACGCAGTTTGATGTGACACCAGTTGTGTTTTCGATGACTTTTCCCCCCATCCACGAGCGTGTTTTCTATTAGTTTGTGTGCCGCCCCGTCCCCCGACGTGGTGCCTTGTTTCCTCCCGTCTTGGTGGTCGCCAGAGACCCCGCGGCGGGCTTCTTTGTGCTCAAGAAGTGTCCCGTCGTCCCGAGCACTTTCCCGGTCCACCTTGAGCAGCTTGAGGCGCTCGCCGGCTCGCCTCTTTGAGGGTTTCTCTTTCCCTTTCCGCCGGTATTCTTGTTTAACTTTGAGAAAATAAAGGAGTCTTCTTTGTGAGTCGAAGCCGAAAAGATGTGTGTTGGCACGCTTTCCTGAATTCCGACGAGCTTGGTTTGCCAGCAAAACAAGAAAGAAAGCTAGTAATTATTACAGTTATTGGTGCCGAAAACCGGGAATTAACGGCCAGATCATGCCTACTACGAGCGAGGAGGGCGTTGACCGCCTGAAGCGAAAGAGGATTACCCTGCGAGCCGCCACAACAAAGATCATCAACGAGATTGGCGTCCTGCTGGCCACGGATACAACCGACATCGGTGAGCTCGAAGAAACATTTGATATTCTTCTACTTAAGGAGGCGTTCCTGAAAGAGCTGCACAAGGAACTCGAGCCATCTGTCGAATATGTTGCCTTAGAAGAGAAGATTTCTGGCGCGAGGGGTACGCGGAACAAATCGGCGTACCTAAGACACGAGTCAACCGCAAGCTGAAAGACCAAGAATTGCAGAACGACAGGGCGCCCGGTTCTTTGACGCAGGGCAGTGGCTCCGGACAAACTCCAGTTGATCACGCCCAACTCCCTACAACAGTAAGGCTTCCGAAGCTTTAATGTTGTGCTTTGTTGCTTCTTTGAATAAAGTAATTATGACAGCAGCGTTGTTGTCAAACTTATCATTGTACCCTTTTTTGTGAGTAAAGCAACACCCAGTCAACAGGGGCTCTGGTATCACGCCACTACAAAACCTGATGTCCCACCAGAACACCAGATTGCTGGTGTCACATTAGAACACCAGATTGCTGGTGTCACACCAACAACCAGATTTCTGGTGTGAAAATGTCCCAAATCACATCTGTGAAAAAGTCTGGTGTAACATCAAGTCACACCATCCCTCGGCCTGGTGTATTTTTCACTAGGGTAACTGCAGGCGGTTTGAAAGCAGTATTTGCTCCATACTCCATATAATATATTAGTACGCATCGTTCCGGTGGCAGAAAAGATAGCACATCGCAGCACGTGACAAATCAGCAAAACAAATTTGGAGACTATGAATTGCGTTAAATATTTAATAAACCACATCACAAACTATCGATTGCTTTAAACATTTAATAAACCACATCACTATGGATTGCGTTAAACATTTAATAGACTATGGATTGCGTTAAACATTTAATAAACCACATCACGCCATCTATCAAGAAAAATTTAAGTGAAGCATAAAGGTGCAATACATTCTTACATTAACACTTAAGTGCGGGCTGCAAACAAAATATATGTGGGCAAGCAGATAAACTGAGTTGCGATTAGTTTTACTTACCTTACGAATGTGAGCCTGCCAAGTTGACCCATTAAGAACGCTCAGCTCCAGGCCGTCTCCACTGGTCATATAATATACAGTATCATTTGTTTACATAAATAAAACGACAATTTTATTGTTGTTACACATCAAGTAAGCATATGCACTATACATTTTCCTCGGTCAATAGAGTTCTGTGCTCCGTGTCTTGGATTTTAAACTTTAATATGTATTTGGGGTCACAGTTCCTATTTTAGGTGCCAAGCACTCTGAAACACTGGGTGTTCAGGAAAACAACAACTGTGTTTTCCCTAGACTACAAAAACAGTCCACCACCCAGTCCTCAGTCTCTGACTTAACACAGCTCTAGCGGTCGGGACACAAAGCCAAGGTATCAGAACAAGCTCTTCTATCTGACACAAAAGTTATACGTATTTTGCGGAACAGTTTAGCACGCAAATTACGGCCAACAAAAGCTGCGAGTACATGGAGATGACTTCGCGACCACAAGGCCATCATTTTATTAAACATGTCCAAAAGGGGCTTGTACTTTACGAATCTTTTCGCGCCGAATTTGTAGACCTTGACATCTGTTCCCAACTGCTGGCGTTACGTTCTGAAAAGCCCTTACACTTTGGTGATGTGTTTGTTTGTTTTTTTCGGTAAAAAAAACACGGCTCACTCTTTCTCCCGAACACACTGCACACACATAGGCATTCATTCTGTCCATGAAATAATATACCCTTTTCAAATGTCCGCGCCATTTCGTGGCCGCTTTGCCTGTTATCTGAGTCCGCCATTGTTTGGGCACACACTCGGAGCATGTATTGGGCCCGAGGGTATACGTCAGCACTCGCCGAAGACTCGGATTCAATCACGCATTTCGCGCCCCATGAAATGGCGACCGTCAATGTTGTTCTATGGGCTTTTTAAAAAGGGTCTATTGCAAACCTGTTTGCGTTTAAAAAAGTGCTCCACATTTTGACCAACGCGATTCTTTATAGAAGCCCGGAATCGCGGTGTGCACATCCCCGCCAGTTGACCTACGTTCAGCGAGCTTCGTCGACTGAGCCCCGTTCCATCGGAATTCGACGGCTCTCCTTCCTCGGACCGTACATGGTGGATATGGAAACACGCACCGCAAGGAACGCTTGACTTGAGGTCGTAATTAAATGACCTCTGAATCTCAAAAACACATTAGAGCAAGCGACGGCTTCGCTGGTCGTGATGAGAAGTAACGTTCGTGAAAAAAAGAGGGAGACGAATCGCTCGTTCCTAATGCGGAAATATTGGCGCAGCTGTCCGGCCGTCTATAAACTATCCTTAACGAGGATTATTAAACAACCCGCCTTATCTCCCGCTCGAGACTAGGAAAACTGCTGCGGACAAAAAAGTGATTCGCTTTAGCGTGTGTGAGGTCACGGGAAAATACAAAAAACACCGAATATCCGCTATTTTCTACCGTTAATTTTTTCTTTTGTTCAAATCTTCACATTGAAAAAAAAAACAACAGCAACGCTGCAATGCTCTTACCCCCATAAATAAGCGCTTTTTCAACGCTTTCATTTGCGGAATATAAGTAAAATTAAAACCAAAACAGAAGTCGACATAAAATATATTTTTATTTTGCACTATTGACAGCAAACATGTTACGGTCGCCCCGTGCTTACTTTTATATAGGAGAGTCGTCGATTGGGACCGCTGTGGAAATGGAACCGGGATAAAATATGTCGTAATTTTTTTTTTCACTTGCTGCTCAACGAAGTTATCAAATCTGATAATCAGGTTTTACGCGATATTATAATAGGCCAATTCTACGCTTCGCACGTTCTCATTGAACCTTTTGCGTGTCCAAGTGTGAGTCCTTCAGACTGCCGCCATGTCGCTGATAGTCACCAATCAAGTTCTGGCGAGTCACGATGCACAACGCAATGTCTCGAGACCCCAGGGAAGTAACCACAAAGCAACGCGACGACGGAAAACTGATTCCCAACGACAGATCAAACCCGGTGACCTCGCCCGAATGTCAGGGAGCCGATGCAGCTGGTAGATGGAATCCGCGGGTTCGCCCTAAGATATCTCGTTCCGTTCCCATTTCATATTTTCACGTCTACTTCAGCGAGCCTACTGGCATTCTCGCCATTTGTCCCCCTCAGTCTCAATTCTCCTAAAGCAAAAATAAGCCAAGAAATAAAAAGGGACGAAACTATCGTGAAATCCCGTTTCTGCTCGATTTCGCACACGACCCACCCCTTGGAATCTGCCTGGGGCTTCCTTGGAGGCCCTGCAATTGGTAACCGCTTCTTCTCTTTCATTGTTAAGGCGACGGTTTGCTTCGCTTTTGTCTCGCATTCGGCTCCACGAGGGACCGTGCTACAAAACACGATCTGGCAGGAGCGTCGCTGACGCGTTGACAAGGAAGTCTCATGGCCCTGTCTTCCCTGCGGTCATCTTGCCTCCTGGGTTTATTTTGTGTAGCGAGTTGAATGCTCTCGATAAAGCCTGGCAACCGAAATGTGCGCCGTGGGTAAAATGTGTTTTCTCTTGGATGTCCTTTTCACGATGATGAATTCTGGTTGTGACCGACAGTGCCGGTTCTCTGGAGAGAGTAAGAGAAAGAGCGGTCTTATTTATTTCCTGCGTCATGTGAAAGGTCTATGAGTTATGTCTCCTGATGTGTCCTCCTCTTGACAGTTCCCACAAGATTGGTAACTGATCACCATCGGAAATCGGGTTATGACATAAAGGCAAGCTTTAATTATGGAACAGTACTTCTATCAGCTGAGGTAGAAAATATGTACGAAACGTTTTACTTGTGTGTGAATAAACTAGCGCAGATTCTGTACGGAGCAGTGGTACAAAATATTCCCCTAAACCTTCATAAACTGTTTCTTAGATTATAAACAAAGCTACTAAAAGGGCATCATTTGACGATACTCATGCCGTTCAAAGTCCAGAGCAATATTCTGAGAAGGAGACAGTTTTTACCCAAACATTTTTGTACCCACTGCGAAACACGCTAAGGAGCTAGAATGGTGGCACCACCGGGCGGAGGCACGTCACCTAAAGACAAGACAACAAAATCAAAACAATTAGGTTTCTGCTTTCACTGGACAATAATGTCTATCTGGGCCGATACGAGCTGGACACAAAAGACGCCGCTAAGCAAAGAAGTCGGACACTACAAGGCTGGTCGAGTGAGCGAAAGGAAGCCGGTGATAAAAGCTGCCGCTAAAAAAGAAAAAAAAAAAAACATGTGACGAAGGAGGAATAAAGGGAGCGATAGGAGATGGGAGATAAATAAAACCTTCTAAACTAAAACTCTTTGGTTTATTTCTGTTTAAACTATAGTCAATTACGGCTTTAAATACCGCAGTGCCACGTCATCACTAGACGTGGCACCGCGGGCCTCCATGGTACGGGCTGTCGCCTTTCCGCGGTGCCACGGCTCTCCTGAGCCAATAAAGATTATTATTATTATTATTATTAGGTCTTTGCAAGTGCCGAGTCTCTTGATATTACTCCGCAGTCAATGAGAATGCAGAAAGGAAATTTGCGAACTAACCATGAACCGCGATAAAACACTGCGACATTCCCTTCGATGATTATGGCACATAATTTGATACTAGAAAATATGGAAGTTTATGCAATTGTCTATGCGGTATCTGATCAACAGTATAAATTATTGCTAACATCGCATTATCGATAATTTAAAAAAAACGATATATAGCGAAATTATTTGTGCCATTGTGGGCGCGTATAAAACGAAAGTATTCCATACTGCATGCAACGGGGTTTTCATTTGTCAAGATATTCTTATTTAGGAAGTGCCGAGAATTTGTGCACGAGAATTAGCTGAAGGTTGAATGGTTTCTTTTTGGATACGAATTAATCTTTTTTGCTTTCAATTTATCTAGATATGTCAGATTAGATGTGACATACATAGAGGGAAAATGTATGGACGTTATAGACGTCTTTTTTTGTAAAGGTTGGCGAATTCCGGTTTGAATTGAATAGCGCAGTGTCATTCCTAGCTTTTACATTGTTAAGAAGACAGGATGGTGTGGCTTTCCCTCCCACTGTCAAGGTTGGGAATGACGCTATGGCCTTTTGCATCGAAGCTGTGTTCGCACACGCTTCCGATTGTATTAGGGGCGAAGCTCCTTAGGGTCTAGCCTTGTCCGTCCGCCCGTCCGGCGTGCGTGCTCACAAAAGAAAAGTGCTTGCGCAGTCGACAGGATTCGAACCTGTGCGGGGAGACCCCAATAGATTTCTAGTCCGTCGCTTTAACCACTCTGCCACGACTGCGGGACGAATAGGGGCTGTGAGATGTGGTAGTAACTCAAGAGCTGGGGATGTCATGGATGAAAAGTCGCATGTAGCCGCTCAACGTCTATACAGGAGAGGGCGCTGCGGTCAAGTGCGTATATAATCGCGTTAAACTTTGCATGCATTGGCTCAACGTTTATAGACGAGAGGGCGCTGCGGTCAAATGCTCAAATGCGTATATAACCACGTTCCATTCCACACATTCTCTTTCTGACATGGACCGTCGACTTAAGCGGTGGAGATACGTTCCCACGGCTTCTAGCGGATCCAAGCTGTTCCGCTAGAAGAACCACTGGCTCTGCATTTCACCGACCATAAAGCAGTAATAATGAAGTCGAAACGCAACCCAGGACTCAGCACTACCTATGAGCAATAAAATAACCAGCACCATCAGCACTACCTATGTACAATAAAATCAGTATCATCAGCACCACCAGAACTTCGCCCAAATCAACATCATTTACCACGTGGAGATGCGGTCATTGTTTTTTGGTAAGCGTAAGTACTCTATATATCACATAAAGCTTAAACGTCGCGACGATGTGACGCCAGAGGTTGGGATAGAACGCGAAAGATCAAGACCATGGCCGTCACTTGCATCAAACGATAGTTTAGAACGGCGAAAAAAGTATTTATGATCTGATGTCCACTTAAGCCTATTATTGTCAAAAGAGGGACCAAGATAGTTGACGCAATGATGATATTATATCAGTAAAAAAGAAATTTCTCGGCAAAAAAAAAAAAATATTGTATTTCAGTCTGACAAGCTACTTTCATTCATATAACCGTCCCATGCGTCCACAATATTAGTTCTTGTTTGGCCTAAGAAAAAAGACACGTATTTTGTATTTATTGAGCTTTCTAGAATGCATTGGTTATTTACGCAGACCAGGAACATATTTCTGGTCTTTTATGAACTCCCCGACAACTCCCTCAATCGCAAGACAAGGCCCGTAACTTTCTAATGTTATCTTTTTATGTGGGCCTTGAACATTCCTTCCAGCAAAACTTGGCAGATATCTAAAGTGGAGACCTGCTCGTCTGGCAACGTGTTACCCTTCCAGCCAGGTCATGAATATTCCAGCGCCACCCTCACTCTTGCTCATCACATAGAACACGCGGTGAACGAAAACTCAGGACAAGCACCGTGCGTGATTCCCCGAGAGTGTTCCGATAACAAAAACCTTGTTCCTTGTGTTGGAAGAGTCACGCTCTCTTTGCTCGGCGGGTCTGTCGCCATTTAGGCTCCTTGATATAATTTGCGCACTTATACAAATATATGTCGGCCAATCCATGAAGGAACAGACCCTTCATGATTCCGAACTGGCTTAATTGTTCATCGACGTATACTAATCTTTTTGGTGAGGATGAACCAATTTAGAGGAAGTTTAGATTAGAAAAGTGCATGGTGATGCTCTACTGTCATATGAAGTGGAAAATGTAAACACGAATGCAAGACACGTCGTGGTTGAAGACCAGCATAATTCAGCAAGAAGTAAATTTTCGTGCGTTACATAGATACTTTTAGGTTTTACCAAGTAGAAACATAAAAGGGTGAACGCGAATTTTGGAATGACAGAGTCGAATAAACTATCTGTGAGCTTCGTTTGTGCCGGAAGAGAATAATTGTATATTTAAAACAAGACGAGGACAACCTTATTGTTAAGCGTGATATAGGCGTATTTTTTGTCATTTTGTGCATCCGGACGCGTCGTCTGATGAACACGGTTAATCAGTTTGAGCCAAGTTGCAATAGTGTAATGATACGCAAACCTGGTAACGTGTATAGTTTCGAAGCACACTAAGAAATGCCAACGATCTGGCATTACTTAGACAAGCCTTGCTAAATCAAGAAGTTACGACAATAAGCATTTTATATAGTTTTTGTGTGGTTTAGTAGCCGATTTAAAATATTATCAGTTGTTTGCTTAAGCACATTACTGTTTAATTATTAAAAATATATATTGCAAACCTCCCAAACGTTTGTTAGCAGCTTTGGATAATGCGTAGAGTCGACGTCCGTGGATGCGATGTAAAAATGCGTAGCCTTTTTCGTTTGTGATTTTTTATTTATTCATCACTTGAATTTCATTCTTTTGATTTTATGAAGATCAAGTATTCGGGAATTATTTACATCTTTTTTATATGCTGGTCATAATATTGTATTAATTGGTTTCCTAAATACGACCTAATGTGTTGTCATATGTGGGCTTGTAACTATTCTTAGCTCAATCGTGGTCAAAGCCTCCCTCATATACAGTCCTCACAAGGAGGCGGAGCACGCGCCACGTGTTCACCTTGCGGATTATAGATTGTTTTTCACTGTTTCTACTGAGTCAAGCGTACAGAGCGCGACACTGTTAGCGCGAACAAGCGATCGCCGGATTTTCCAAGTTTTTCTCTTTGAAACCAAGGGATGTCATCCAAGTTATTATTGCTACAGAAAGAGCTCATTTAGTTCTTTAATATAAGCGATAAAATTTCGTGCTCCCTGATATTATTTTGAAATAAAATGCGAAAATGCGCCGATGTCGTGTTCGCGCTAACAGTGTAGCGATGTGTACATCACTTTTTACCATGCTCTGCGAAATTTGTAGATGTTTCTGCAGCGAATCAACATCTAATGTTTCGCTAGACAGGTGCCAAACAAACTAATGTATTATTTCAGTTGTGGAACAACGAAGCAAAACAACTCGACCAAGCGGCTTAATGTAAAGCACAAATATTTTTTTTTTATTTAACACTTAAAAAAATATTCCATTTATTCTACACCCTAAGAAATGCCTGCGCGTCTACTTCCCCGCAAAACACTCGATTAGCCAATCTCTGCAATCTACGAAATCAATTTAGCGAATGATGAGGCGGATAAAGCTTTCGCTGTGGCATCACGCAATGCAAAGCGTCATGCTTGCATTGCGTAATGCCACAGCGCAGACTTCATTTTGACGTCTTAATAGATGTCCCGCCTCATCATTCGCTGAGTTGATTTCGTAAATCGCAGAGATTGGCTCTTCAAGTGGTTTGCGGGTAAGTAGACGCGCAAGCATTTCTTAGAGTGTAGGTGCAGGTCGTAATGCTAGAGTTTTGAGCGCTTGAAGCTTCGTGAGCCACCTTTTTTGAAACATAAATTTTATATTAGATTACCATTATCCCGTACGTAGAGTTCTTACCGGCAAACTAGGTTATTAAAATCCGGTAGAATCGATAATTCCACTCCATTTTAAAAATGCCACACTTAGAATCGTTGCCTTATGTACAGGCGTTTGCCGCACGAAAAAATGCAGTCATAAAAATGGGTGCTGCTATTTAACTGTTATTTTGTTATGACTTTATGTTTTGACAGACGCTACTATTTCTGTTTTGAAGGAAATGAGTGGGCTATATAATTTTCACTAAATTATTTCAGATATGTCGCAGACTTGTAATTATGTCTCCGAATGTAAAGCTATACATTCCTATATATTATTCGAATTTATAATTTTATGTAAGGTTTATTTATGTAATGTTTCTTTAGAATCAATCGCAACATATTCGTCTAGGCAGTCGATAAAACACTTTTCTTGTCTTGAAGAACAGCACTTATTTATATTTCGGCCATCTCAGATCTATTTGTTAAAGTGAAATAGGCAATGGTGACCACAAAATTAAAAACCTACTGCAATTAAATTTTTTAATTCTATCTTAACTGTTAAATCGCTAGTGATGAAGTTAATTAAAAAAAAAAAAAGTTGAGGCCAATTTTTGTCACTCACTGTAAGTATCCGGTCTCGGTGCCCCGGCTAGGTGACTGGTTTCGCCTTTAAACCCAATTATCTTTCCAATATTTTCTCCCCTCCCTCATTGGACAAAGATAAAAACTGAACTGAACTGTAACTTGTATAAATATCCGCTGCATTTTTTTTGGTTCTGCGTTTGGTTATTAGCGCGTTGCACGTGTGTGAATATTTAACATACTTGAGACCGACGTAAAAAGAGTATATTATCTCTTAGTAAACCCTCAAATATGCAAAGTTTTTTAGCCTTTATTTGAGAAGCGTACTCACATCGTCCAGGTGCGTTAATAAGGGTGAGTTTTAATGTAAGTTGTGGTAAACCGTTGTAGCTCCAAAAGATGCGCACCGACGTGTGTAAACTTTAGAAGACTGCCTCGTAGTGTATAAATATTTGATGCCTTCTCGTCTCGTAATGGAAGGCAGGCAGACAACTTTGCACGGAATATTTACGCTGGAGTCCTACTTAAAGATGAATGTCGTAGAATGTGTAATATAATAATTAATTAAAATAAATACACCCACACACTTTGCTGACTTAAGGCGCATCATGTGCGCCAAAAGTCTTAAAACAATATATGAACCTCGAGTCGTCGCTTAACAATTGACTCCCTCCAGGGACATATCCAAACTACACTGATAAAACCTAAAGGGTGAAAAAAAATTATATACTAGAAAACGGGCTTAAGCAAAAAAATGGAGAAATGATTTTATTCAATATTACGTATTTTCAAAAGCAAAAAATTGTGATGTTTTTTTCTTTGTTTTTATTTCATATTTTTTATGTTTAATACAAGCAATTTAAATAAAAAAATACTTTAAACAAAAGTTAGTTTTCATCTACATTGTAAGTGCTCAAAAGCAGTTTTTCATCCGTTTTATCTATCCCAGAATACCATTCGTATTCAACATATAAAAACTATAACAACCCCAGTTATAAGAAATATAGTATCTCTAATTTTACAAAAATTATGAATATCTAGTCGAACCCGAGAAGATTTTAGCAGCCTGTAGCCTGAGGGGCAAATGAAGCCATTATTTTAATGTCATAAATTTAACAGTAAAGTGTGCCAAGGAACGTAGGTACAATCTCAAACAAATTACAACAAAAATAAATGGACCATTTTTAGATTGATTTAGATCAAATTAATTTATCTGGTTTATGCTGAAAATGAACACCCTTATATTGTATAATTCAGCCAGTGTATATCAAGTAGACCTTAAACGTGAATCATAAAACAAAACAAAATATTGTATTTGGAAAGCTGAATGTCTTTATTTTGTTTGCAGAAAACAAAAATAATATTTTCTTAGGACACAACATCATGCCGATATACTCAACCTTGATTTTCTCATCAGCGATACCTCTCGGCTTATTTCAGGTACTTTACAGATGAGGGAGGTTTAGGATACTTCATTTATTTAAAAACACAAAGCAATGTTAAAAATCTCTCCACTATGACCCCGTCACTAAATTGTGAGCTGGTGTAGGGTGCGCGTTTTCATTTTCGTCAATAATTTGTAAATGAGAATTAAAGAGGTTCCGTAAATGTAATCTTATCTGCTCCCATTCCGCGTTCAGGTGATGAGAAGAATAACTAACGTTGGGGTGTAAGAGAAGCGAGATAAAAACATAATATTTTTAAGGAGCGCTCCTGGTAAACCCTACTCCTAAATCGGTGGGTGGTAACGGGATCCATGTTGACAAGTTGATGACGGCGTTTTTCTCTGCGTGTTCATCTGAAAGTGGGTCCTAAAATGTAGCGTATGGGTCGATAAGCAAATAGTATATTTTAGTTAGCCTCGGCGCAGAGCAAGACGGTTCCTGAAAAATTGAAATACAACGAATGTTTAAGAACAATAATTGTAACAATATTCACTCGGCGGCACCCCAATTGATACATCCTTTTCTTATAAGTACTTAGGAGAACATTTAACCTCATCGCTTTCTTGAATACCACATGTTAATAATTATATAGATGAGGCATCACGCACACTCGGATACCTGAAACGTAATTTCAAATCCGCACCCAATCCCCTTAAGAAAATTGCATAAATAACATTTGTTCGACCAAAACATGAATTTGTGTCATCCATCTGGCTCCCTTTTCAAGCTTACCTCTCTGATAACCTGGAATGCAAACAAACTCGCGCAGCCCATTCATCCCATGAGCTAATACTCGTGATATCAGTGTTACCCAACTTAAAGAAACTCTTGAATTACCCTTACTGTCCAATCGAAGACTGCATTCTCGGGTATGCTTATTAAATGAATTCGCTTGATAATGTGAATGCTTGGGCTAGTTGGTAATTCATGCTTGGATGGAACAGCGCGGATATACAGTCACACTCACAGGCACACAAAAGGAACCAAACACGCAGCGCTGTTCCCTTTAACGGCGAAGGAGGAGATGACTCTTTGAGGAAGAAGAAATATATCACTGAGTTGTTAGTCAGCCCTGCGAGTCTGTTTCCTTCTTGTGCGCCTGTGAGTGTGACTGTATATCCGCACTGTTCCATCCAAGCATAAATGAAGTCTACTATAACTAGCCATACTCATATGCCACCCTTCTTGCTCCTCCTGAGAGAGTATCATCACGCCTTACTCGCAATTGATGCATCAAGAATATTGCGGCCAAAACGCTGGCGTTCAACTCTTTCCTTTTCCCCCACTCAATAGCCATGTAAAACTCCATTCCCGACGAAATTGTGCTCATTACTGATCCAATAAGGTTTCGCCAGGAAATCTGCTTACACATACACTAACCCTGCCCATCTAAATTATATCTGTACTTTGTGTTTTTGCTGTTGCTATTTTAACTCTCCTTTTAGCACTTTTGTCGCTTTCAAGTGTCGAAGAGAATTCAAGTTCTCGTCTTCTACTCCCCAATGTAATGCCACGCTTGGGCCCTTAAGAACAAATACATTAAATGAAATGAATTATCGCTCAGTTGATTCGCCTGGTAGCTAGATCGATCATATCATCAATATAGGAAAGATGTAACAAAGGTTGCCTGTGTAGTAAACAATTCTTGCACTTAAATCGCTATGTTCAACAAGTATATTACGGGAGTATATATGCTCAAATTACTATGGTTGGTGAAATATGTTTTTAAAGTGTTCTTGGAAAATTTTAGAATGGAACGCGACTTCCTTCGAATATATATAAAAAAATTAAAAAGCATATTTGCGTAGAACCCACAATTGTGTACCTACAGTTTTAAACAGATTATAATCTGAATTATTCAGGAAACCACACTCCCTCATATGCATATGTTAAGTTTGCCACGTACCCTAACAAAAACATTTATATTCCAAATTGTGAACTGTACCTAAAAAAAACCTCGACTTTTTTTTTCATACGTTTAAAAATATTTAATGCCTCCTTCTAAAAGCTATGTCTCAGCAATATATACCCAAAAATGTATGGCCAGAAACTCATATAACACAAAATTTACAGCTACAATTTGCATGTTCGTTTTTTTGTACCCAGAATGGTTTTCACTAAATTTTGGCGGTTTTTAAAAGCAGAACAGGAAATCGGAAACAGGAAACCGAGATTGTGTGTTTTCTTTCTCCTATTTTACTCTGCAAGGCTTCCATAACCAATATCACCGGAGTCCATATTGCGGAAAAGGCAGTCGTGTCCACTGCAGTCCAAGCGGCGCCCATGAAAGCGAAAATGGTTCCCCATCGGTGTAAACAAGGATTGCGTAAAGTGCAAAATATTTATTGGTGTTTTATATTTTTTTTTTACGGTGACCTCAAAAAGTAACGTGCTTGTACAACACATTTCACGAGGCGGTCTGAGGCTCCGCTACGTTGCGCGGTTTAACATTTAGTCGTAAAGACATATGGCACAGTCTGTGTCAGTGTATGTGTGCGTGCGTGTGTCAGTACGTGTGTAGCTCCGCGAAAGTCAAGTGTGGGCATATGTACTACGTAGTGCGTGGTCCAAATTTTTCCACACTCTTGGTGCATCTTGAAGGCGGCTGTCATAAAAATCTGTAAAAAAAGAAGGAACGGCAGGAGCATCAAGTAAAATAAAATTGAGGCTGCCAACGACATACTTTTTTTATATATAGCACAATGTTGGGAAGACATGTGCGACCTACATTCTTGACAAAAAAATGTAGATGCAAACATTCAACGGCAGTGAATGATAAAAAAAAAACATCAGTGCAAATAGGATGGGTTGAACGGGATTCAAAATGGCGTCGTTTGGAGGGCTTTATTCAAAATCCGCAGAAAAAAAATGTACCGTTTAAAAAAGGAAAGGGAAAAGAACACTTTTGAGCGTGTTCATTTGTTACTGGCAAGGCCACATTATGTTCCTATATTAGTTTACTTTTTAAATATAGTGTACAATTTTGTGGCTGCGTTTTCCAGCAAATAAAAAACCTCGTTTTTGTCCTTAAACGACGCCTCTTGTAAGATTGCGTGTATGCCGAATATTTGTATTTTCAATCAATTTTATAATACATATTTGTTTATTTTGTGTTCATGTATTGCATGAATAGCCTGAATTATGATACTTGATACGACAACACTGAAAATAAAGGAAGATAAAGGTAAAATAATTTGGTTTATAAGAAGACCAAACAAGGCGGAGTTCTGGGAAGAGAAGAGATTAAGTGATTCCTAGAGCCTCTAGTCGGTGTAGCTTTTTAAGATCAAATGTTTTCGAGCCGGGCACCTATTATGAACACACCTAATAATTCAAGCATCTAAACATAAAAAAAGTTGTATTGTATTTGGTAAAGACAACTTTCAATTCTAAAATGGCTGAGTTAACTCGAAGCAAGAAATTCGTACGTTAAGATGTTGCATTTTTAAATCAGCTACTCGTGACGTCTATTATCTCACTCCTTATGGGTTAATCCCAATCATTTAGCAGTATGCACTTTGTTGATAAAATCAACTGCCCATTTTTATTTGTGTCAATCAGAAATCAACATAACAGACATCACGAATGTCTACTTTTAAATGTTCGTTTATATAACTGATATAAAAACATTATAGTTAGTGTCATCCCCTCTTTGTTATTTTCAATATATTATAGCATTACCTCATATTATCTTGTGGTAATTAATACGAAGATGTACGACGAGTCCACCACAATAATGTAAATTGAATTTTGGGTCCTGGTGTGAACCCCGGTTGGATAGAGCGTCAAAAAATGGGTAATTAATTGGTTAAATAAATATACGAATAATCGATCCATTCATTCATTCATTCTTTTCTTCAGTGTTTTTTTATGATTATGAACAGAAGATGCCTTGGTAATGATGGCAAAACATTGAGAGTACAAATTATTGAGGGCAAAAAATTATATTATAAAAAGTTTGAATGAATACCATTAATATTCGCTGTATTGAGGGGGTTCCAGAACTTTTGTACTCAAGTAATAATGGCTATAGTAAAAACGTAGTGGAATCTAACAAATATATTCCACTCTAGTCGCGTGCCAACAACTGAAGAGGGCTCCAGGATTGAGAACCGCACCCGAACGTATGACTTCGCTTATTTTGACCCTATCTCTATAATAATAAGGAAGACATACTTTGCACAACAATTGATGTTTTGTGGAGGAACGAAAATTACTTTTTGTTTTCTAGAAAAGAAAGACTCCTTAATTGTGATCCTGTCGTGCCAAAAATTGGTCCCATTGAGATGATACCTTGATATAATTCTATTATGATGATCTCGACAAATCTGGTTCTCGTCGCTTTAGTTTCAAGAACGTAGCCCGCACGGTTTTGTTGCTCTATTCACGCTCTTTGTTTATATTTGTGTTGCTTGGGTCCCTGTTGGCAAGATTTATAAGGAGGCTCAAAAAAAAAGAAAAAAAAGAAAACTTCGGCGAACCTGCAGTTATGAATATGTTTTTCCGTAATTATTTGCTCCAGAAATATCGGCAGTAAAAGCATAGTTATTTTTTGCTACATTATGTTAGGATTTACTCGCTTCTAACAAAGAATGGATAAAGTCGACTTTATCCTCAATTCGCTGATGAGAAGATACATTTATTTCTTTGAGCCGATTTGTTACAGTAGGCAGGACGTCGAGTACCGCCACAAATAGAGACAGCTTGCATTCATCCAATGCTGGGAGATTAGTGACTCGGGAAGACAGATAAAGGGGAAAGGAATTATGGTTTGAACAATATAGTTGATGATTTCTATCTGCCGTAGAACTCCCAATTATTTCAAAAACAAAATAATGCAACAAAGAATGGCGGACTAGAAAAAAAAACTTTAATGTGCTAAAAATAACGCAGATATGAATATTTGATCCCATGTGAACACAAAATAACGAACCACTTGGCAGAAAACGGTAGTCATATAAACACTGTGTTTCACCGATTGTGGCGCTTGAAGACTTTACGCGCCACTAGAGAGATGCAGATAACGAGATAGAATAAAATATTTTTTAACAAATGTATGTTTTTTTTTTTATTTTATGCCGAACTGTGTGTGCGCTTGTGGAAAGCTGCATAAAGCACGGCGCTTCTTTAAAATATTGACGTCTTTATCTAAGCAAATGATGGTGAGAACACCTTTGAGACAAATTATCAGGAACTGGCATCACAAAAATAAGTAATTTATATAAGGTACATTATGTTAGCTTGGTCACAGAGACAGTTTTCTTGTTGTCTTGAGATTGCCCGTCTAAAAGAATTTATATGATACACACAATTAGCGCGACAGGGGACGAACACAGGAAAGAAAGAAAAGACAGGACAGAGCGCTACTTACAACTGACGTTTTATGAGAGGAAGGAGGAAGACAAAGATGCAATTATACCTAAAATCACAAAAAACAGGAAAAGAAAGAGAACAGAAAGAGTAGAAGTAAGAATAACCAGAGAGAAAGTATTTACAAAAATCTACAAAATTATTTAAAAGTATTAGTGACAAGCTGGTGGAAAAAAAGATTAAATTAAGGCAGAGGAAAGGAAAGAGAAGAAAATGAAGAAGACAAAATCAGAAAAAACTACTACATATTCAAAGAACAGAATAGAAGGGAAGGAACAGAAAGATTAAAACAAAAAGAACAGATCTGAAGCGTTTCGCACAAAAGCAAAAAAATAAAAGAAAAAAGAAGAAAGAGAAAAGAGAAAAAAGAAAAAAGAAAAAAGGAAAAATGCCTATACAAAATGCAAGTAGTGAAGTTCTTTCGCTGACAAGTTCACCGATGGAGCACTAACGCACACATCCCCTCTGGGCTTCCATTATTTCTCGTGTTCTTTTGTCAACAGATCGTCGCAGGATCAATGTTCGATCAAACAACGGATGACACCCACAATCCCTTGCATGCACGGCTAAATGGCCCGACGGTGCAGATCTGAGAGAGAGAGCATGTTCTCTTAGTCTAACATTAATGCACCGTCCTGATTGCCCCACATATGACTTCCCACAAGATAATGGGATATCGTAGACGACACCGCAGCAACAGTTGACGTATTGGTGTGCATGCTTCACGCTGCATTCGTCGTCCCGGTCTTGCGGGGTATTTATCCGGGGGCAGAGCCTTCTTAACTTGTCAGGGGCTGAGAGTACCACCTGTACTTGGTATTTGGTGGCGACTCTCTTGAAGTTATGCGAGATGCGGTGGATGTAAGGTACGACCGCTGGTCGGCGTCTTCGCTCTACACTGTTTTTTCGAGTACGCTTTGGTTTCAGCAACCCTTCCACAACTTCTGACATGATGATGGCGGGGTACCCTGAATTCTGTAACCGTAACACTTGGGCATTAAAGCTCTCTCCTGCTGAATGCATACATGATTTTTTCAGGGCCGTGGTAGTTGGAAACAATTCCTCTTTTAATTCTCTGTGCGGGATTGAATAAAATAAATCCTCTACATCTAGAGAAAATCCAAAGCGCGCTTGGGAAGAATTTCTCTTGAGGTATAGAATGACATCCTCAGAGTTGTGTACCAAAAAAGGGTCGTCCAGTTGAAGGATAGACAAATGACGCAAAAGGTACCGCGACATTTGGCCCTGCCAAGATCCTTTTTCCGTGACCACCACACGGAAGGGGCATCCTTCCTTGTGTGTTTTGGCTGTGAAGAAGAGGTCAAGTTGGTTCTTTTTAGAAGCCGTGATCTGCGTCGTTAATTGGTTCAAGTCCAGTTTCTGGCATAGTTGAAGAGCCTTCGCCTTGACAGGTTTGGTCTTAAAATCAGGCAATTGGTCGACGTTTTTTCCTATAGCCGCAGTGGCCTTTTCCAGGTAGATGTCCCGAGGGGCGACTACAAAACCCCCTTCTTTGTCAGATACCAAAAGGTTGAGGTTATTCTGGTGGAAGTGATTCTATGCGAGATGCGGTGGATGTAAGGTACGACCGCTGGTCAGCGTCTTCGCTCTACACTGTTTTTTCGAGTACGCTTTGGTTTCAGAAACCCTTCCACAACTTGTGACATGATGGTGGCGGGGTACCCTGAATTCTGATCACGGCTTCTAAAAAGAACCAACTTGACATCTTCTTCACAGCCAAAACGCACAAGGAAGGATGCCCCTTCCGTGTGGTGGTCACGGAAAAAGGATCTTGGCAGGGCCAAATGTCGCGGTACCTTTTGCGTCATTTGTCTATCCTTCAACTGGGCGACCCTTTTTTGGTACACAACTCTGAGGATGTCATTCTATACCTCAAGAGCAATTCTTCGCAAGCGCGCTTTGGATTTTCTCTTGATGTAGAGAATTTATTTTATGCAATCCCGCACTTAGAATTGTTTGAGGCAGTAAGCGAGTGTGTGGACTCGTATGGAGCTGTGCCTTTCCAAAATACCTGTGGCATCCCGGTGGAGTCTATACTCGAACTTTTGACTTTCTACCTGAGATCCACAGTGGCCACGTTTTCGGAAAAGATCTACACACAAAAGAAAGGAATTTGCATTGGGTCGTGTGTGGCTCCGGTGCTGTGCGACATCTTTCTGTCAAAATGTGACAGAGCCATATTACAAAGCTTACCACCCCAGGTAGCAAGCATATTTAGATATGTTGATGACTACCTCGTGCTGCTTAAAGAATCACCAGGATCAAACGACAGTGCCCTTTATGACACCATCAAAAGCGTATTTCTTGATAGAGCTGAGGGGCTTCAGTTCACACACGAGTTTCCGAGTAACAGCACCCTTCAATTTCTAGATTTGCGGCTCACTTTTCAGACGAATCATGTATGCTGGATGTACTTGCCAAGATCTAAAGAACGACTACTCCCATACGATTCAGCACACTTCAAACTCATTAAAAGAGGAATTGTTTCCAACTGTCTGACCGCGGCCCTGAAAAAATCATGTATGCATTCAGCAGGACAAAGCTTCAATGCCCAAGTGTTACGGTTACAGAATTCAGGGTACCCCGCCACCATCATGTCAGAAGTTGTGGAAGGGTTGCTGAAACCAAAGCGTACTCGAAAAAAACAGTGTAGAGCGAAGACGCCGACCAGCGGTCGTACCTTACATCCACCGCATCTCACATAACTTCAAGAGAGTCACCACCAAATTCCAAGTACAGGTGGCACTCTCAGCCCCTGACAAGTTAAGAAGGCTCTGCCCCCGGATAAATACCCCGCAAGACCGGAACGACGAATGCAGCGTGAAGCATGCACACCAATACGTCAACTGCTGCTGCGGTGTCGTCTACGATATCCCATTATCTTGTGGGAAGTCATATGTGGGGCAATCAGGACGGTGCATTAATGTTAGACTAAGAGAACATGCTCTCTCTCTCAGATCTGCACCGTCGGGGCATTTAGCCGTGCATGCAAGGGATTGTGGGTGTCATCCGTTGTTTGATCGAATATTGATCCTGCGACGATCCGTTGACAAAAGAACACGAGAAATAATGGAAGCCCAAGTTATAGCCACCAGAGGGGATGTGTGCGTTAGTGCTCCATCGGTGAACTTGTCAGCGAAAGAACTTCACTACTTGCATTTTGTATAGGCATTTTTCCTTTTTTTCTTTTTTCCTTTTCCTTTTTTCTCTTTTCTCTTTCTTCTTTTTTCTTTTCTTTTTTTGCTTTCGTGCGAAACGCTTCAGATCTGTTCTTTTTGTTTTAATCTTTCTCTTCCTTCCCTTCTATTCTGTTCTTTGAATATGTAGTAGTTTTTTCTGATTTCGTCTTCTTCATTTTCTTCTCTTTCCTTTCCTCTGCCTTAATTTAATCTTTTTTCCACCAGCTTGTCACTTAATACTTTTAAATAATTTTGTAGATTTTTGTAAATACTTTCTCTCTGGTTATTCTTACTTCTACCCTTTCTGTTCTATTTCTTTCCTATTTTTGTGATTTTAGGTATAATTGCATCTTTGTCTTCCTCTTTCCTCTCATAAAACGTCAGTTGTAAGTAGCGCTCTGTCCTGTCTTCTCTTTCTTTCCTGTGTTCGTCCCCTGTCGCGCTAATTGTGTGTATCATATAAATCCTTTTAGACGGGGGCAATCTCAAGACAACAAGAAAACTGTCTCTCTGACCAAGCTAACATAATTCTCGAGGTAAGACAACCTTCGGGCGTAGGAAAGATTACATTCCATCCTATTTGAACATTGAATACCCTCCAAAAACATCCACCAAGATCACTAACGAAATAAGGTCAGAAATTTATAGCACGCCATTCCTCATTCTGACAAACGTTGTGTCATAGCAGTCGCACGCATCACCACATTGCTACACTAGACAAAGATAACAATAATAAAAAAACAAAAGTGCCGCCAAAACGAATTAAAGGCAAAAAAATACGAAGTGAAATTTCTACTACACACAAGCAAAAGTAATTAAAACTAAAAAATGTCCCCCCTCCAAAAAAAAAAAAAAATCTTGATGCGAGGTTTTTATGCGTTACAATTTACCTGTTTGTGTATGAAATGTAATATTTCCTTCCGTTATTAAATAGGATAAATCGGAGTTATTATAGCTGAGAAAAAAAAAAAACTGCTGTTGACTAATTCATGCTATCTTATGTTAGGTTTGTGAGGGTTATGTTTGGCGAAACTTAGGGTACTAAATGTTTCTAAGGGTGCTACACTGAGGACCTTAATGCAGGGAAGGTATTGTTTCTTCCTCCTTCCCTCTCCCTCGGCTTCCTCAATGGAGAATGAAAATAGGGAGATGTCGGGAAGAGCCCGTTTCCTCTATCCGAAGCGGTAATCAATGCCCGGTGCAAACAACCTTCGGGAACCCTCAAACACGGACGAGCAACGTCATCATTCCGGAACGTAGCAAACAAGCGGAGGCCCTCTCGGGAACCCTGAGTATGGCTGCGAGGGAAAAGCTCGCGCAGCAGCAACACCATCAACAGCGGACATACTTCCAGCCGACAATTGCCACCCTCATCGCTCCATTCGTTCTTCATTTTTTTCATTTTTCCTTCCGCTCGCAGACTAAACAACACGAGCCAAGTAACAGAAAGAGAAGCAGTGAACGAAAACGTTACTGAGGGGGGAAATTCGGACCGCAAGGCATTTGATGTTGATTCTCCGGCAACTACCCGACCGCTTATTTGACGAACGGCCGCGGATTGAAAAACGCGTCGTGAATTGCGACAACGACACTACAGCGCAGAACATCATGGACGTCTGAACTCCTTGTCCGCACTGACGCGCATCAAATTAGTTTCGTATTTTGTATTTTAATTTATACCCATTTTCCTTCGTTGCCTGATTCTCTCTTTAGTTCGTTTGAGTCAAGCGGCGCAAACTCTGAAGTCATCAACCCTTCCGATCTCAGATTTGCGATCTCTGTTCTTGGCAGTTTTCTCACAGATCAGCCGTCAGGACAAATGAGGCAAAAATAAATATTTAAAAGCGCCAAGAAAGGTACCAGAGCCAGTGTTCACTCTTTGAATGGGTGAGTCGACGCGTTAAATGAGTTTACGCTTCATTTAAACAGATTCGCCTAAATGTAACTCTTACTGCCCATGACGATTCCATAGAATTGAATACTTGGAACGTCCAATTGTTGAAGACAGGGGTGAGGGATAAAACACGATGAGTAAGGCATCTTGGTAAATATACTTAAAGAATCGGAAAGAATAAACACAAATTCGGGACGAAAACAGACGCATACAACTCTTTCACTTTTTGTATGCGTCTGTTTTCGTCCCGAATTTGTGTTTATTCTTTCCGATTCTTTAAGGCATCTGCTTCACCCGTTTTGCTCAGCGTTTGCCTTAGCTATATAATGGTATAAGTGCAGTGTGCACTTCCTAAGAAGTGAGTAATAGGGGTGACATAATATGTTTTTTTTTTTTTTGTAAGGTATTTTTTTGTGCTTACGCGTGTTATACATCGGATAGTGACTGTAGTTAAAACAAATTGTTACAAAATTATTTATAAAGTTATTGAACCTTAAATATATAGAATTTGCAATTCAATATTAGTTTGAAATAATTTTCACGTACGTAAATGGTTTCGTGGTCATAACAAAAATGTATTCCGACTACCGACGGTCAGTAATCAAACTTAGAAGGATTTTAGTCATTTTTTCTCAAACACAAAACACACATAAAAATAACAAACTACTTATATGGAATAATAATTTTCACTTTAAACTATTTCAACTAGACTTCAAAAAAAAAAACAATTGGCTGCAGCAACCACTATTGTAATTTGGTTACGAATTGCAATAGCAATCGTCATGAGATTCAGGACCCAAATTTTGAGTAAACGTTTAATTTATGCATAGTTTACGACGCAATTATTGACGTAAGCGCGACTGCAGCGCGCCACTTCGAAATTGAGTGATTGCTTCGTCACTCTGTAATCGTTTAAATTTCTGTCTCTGTTTAATCGCTTAATTTTCAAGATTTTTCACCACCATCATTCACCATGTACCAACTAGCTCAACTCAAACCGATAATAGACCTGTTGCAATACGTACAGCTCCACGGCGGCAAGAGGTTTCGGAACCCTCGGAACGGATGACGCGCTTTCCCGTTGCGTCACCGCGACTGCACGTGAGTCGCGGCAGCTACCGCCAGCAGCCATGGGTTGTATTATGAACCAAAACCAAAACGTTGTCGGATAAGTTTCTGTGGTGTCTATGGTCGTTGTCGCTGTTTGTTTTCGCAAATTTCAAGTTTTTGGCATTTTGACTATTCATAAGTTCGACGCTTGTCGCTGGGCGCCCTGGTTTTTTCTACATTGCTTAAGTAAGATTGAAATACTAAATAATAAACCTTGCAACACCCATAAAGTATGCATAAGGCACACTAATGAACCCCTCAGACCGAAAACAGCCACGCTTGGCGCGGGCTGCACTGGCAGAAGTTACCCGGAATCGAGCGCCAGTGCTACCTGGTAACTTCTACACGAAGAGCCTCACGCGGAGGCCGCCGGTTTTTCCATTACCCCTATTCTAGTACACTGTAGTACCGAGGACTCACACAATTCTTCGCGTGGCAAGCGTGGGCTTTTGGGATTTTATTCAAAGAGTCTCTTTACACCTAGCTTCAGCGGAAATGTGATTGCGAGCGTACTGTGGCTCCGTGTATGCGTGGCACGGGTTTATCTGCTCGCCTAGGACGACGTCGAGGACGACGTCCTAGAGAGCGACGCCAAAGATGACTTCTAGGACGACCGCTAGGACGACCTCAATGACAACGTCCTAAAGGACGACGTCAAAGACGACGTCTTGAATGACATCTAGGTCTACCTCTCGGGCGATACCAAGGACAGCCTCTGGGGCTGCGTCTTGACTACCCCAAGGAAGACGTCGAGAACGACGTCCTAGAAAATGGCGTCAAAGACGACGTCTAGAACGGCATCTAGGACGACCTCTAGGACGACGTCGAGGACGACGTCCGCATACGCGCGGCGCCTGCGTGTGCCGACGTCCTCCGCATATGCGCGACGCATACGCGCGCCGCGCATACGCACGGAACATTTGGGGCCAGACAGAATATCGTGAAAACCGTGTGTAGTAGCTGAAGAATGCTATCGCATTAAAAATTGAGGGAGTGTAGATTAAAAATGCAATGCCTAACCCGTGTCAATGTTTGGACGAGCGATTGTATGGTGTATTTCGCCTATCGCACCTTTTACAGTGCAGCCTGGCAGAGCACCCTTTACAGTGCAGCTTTCCAAGTTGGTGAGGTGGCGCTTACATACTTATAATGTCTAATTTCGCAGTTAAAAAAATAGCTATCACCTGCTATTACTATTGAAGTAAGGTGGAAAACATAAGGCCTCTAAATCCCTGGGTCACTCGGCACGCACGAGTGCAAAATTAGTCCGTATTTATCAAAAATAAATTAAAATAATTAACTGGTTTTATTTTTCATATTGCCCGGTGCGAATGAATTTACCAACTCCGGGAGTTTATGTTCCAGTACGCTTGTATTTCATTACAAATACATTTCGCGAAAATTCACGAAATTATGTAAATTTATAGTAAACATAACGCAGAACAAAAGTACCTGACATAACTTAGAGCGATAAAAGGTTCTTCCAGCTTTCTTTTAAAAATAGGATGGCGAATGAACCCCAATGCAGAACCAATACATGCCTTCACGATTTATAGTCCAGCAGCTGCAATTGGAGCACCGGAGTACTCTGTTGGAACTACAAAGCCGTCGACGTCTACTTTGTTTGCCACCGCGATGTTTTCAGTCGAGTTTTATTGCTCGAGCCTTCTTGCTTTCATGAAGTGTAGCAATTTGACAGTGCTGCCTTGCCATGTGCTCTTTTGCGGCATTTCCTCTCTTATTCATTTGCAGACTAACAAGGGTCGTGTAAAATAAGAACAATGTGCCGTGGCAGTTACAGCACACAGCATGAACACAAACCAACTTCCGCACGCCTTCGCTACATTTCACATTCGGGATATTTAAGGGCGCCCAGAACAGGGCTTAATAACAGCAACGTTCCGGTCTGAGCGGCGGCAGATTGCAGCGTGGCCTAGACTGTGTACTGTTACCAGCCCCGAAAACGACATTGCCCCCACAACGTTCGTCGCAGAAGCCGCAATTCGGACCAAAGCCTCCTGGCCAGGCAGATAATCTTGTATTCGCGCACACCATAGGGACCAGCCAGGAAGCCAGGAGGCAAATACAGAGCGCAAGTCGTCCTAATGCTGTCCCCAAAATACCTCTCGAGGTTTGAAAGAGCTCGGCGCAACTAAGATGAGCTACCTGGAGGCATCCGAGAGTCGCATGATTATTACCCGAGTGCTTTTTTTTTTTCGCTTCAAGGCGGAACTCCTTTTCTGGACTCTACACGCCACTCGGGCGCCTTTGTGCGAGTGGGTTCGTTTCAAGGTGATGAGGTAGGAAACAGACTCGACCGTTTGTCTCGGAGAAACGAGGAGCCCGTTTTGTTTCCAGCCCGGCTTGACGTTGCGATGAATCCCGCGTGGGTACTTTACGAGGTCTCGGATTGTAGCATAAATAGGACATGGACAGAAAGTTCCGAAAAAAAACGACAAAAAGTACTTTTGCTAGATAACAAGAAAACACTTAATCTGCTAGAAATAAAATATTGGTTGTAATGAAAAAAATGGACAATAAAGATAGGGGTTCTGCAAACAAAAAAAGAGAATATTTCCCTCTAGTTTTGTGATTTTGCTGTGTTAAGATACCTATAAAAATGCGAAATTTTTGAACATCGCTGCGTGTATGTAAAATGTGCGACAACTAAGCTGTCTGGTTTTTGAGTGAATAATCTTTTGAAATGTAGATGTCACTGTGAATTGCGAGCAGCCAGAATGAACAAACAAAAAATCAAACTATTTGGAGGGTAGCATGCTCTTTAATTGAAAATGTGTGATAAGACTTCGAACGTTTATTTATAAAAGTGTTTTCAAGATCAAAACGTTGCTAAGGTTGGCCTTGTCCGTAACGGCGGAATTCAAATAAGGTTGATGGTAATAGCGGGCAAATAAACTAAACGTAGTTATACATTTAGATTTAGATTTATTTTTCTCATAAAGTTAGGTTCAAAATTCTAGAACAGTTACGGGTTTTTCTCTTATTCAATTTCCAAAGAAAGACATGAAATCGGTGCAAACATCAGGTTGTATAGCAAAGTAGTTTGAGGCAGGCTGAAGAAATTTGTTTTAGTTAACTTGTTTAGAATAAACATCAACCAGTTAAAGTTTATGAAAACACACTTGGACCCGATCGCACAAGCAATTGGTTTAAAAAAAGGAGTAAGTCAACAGCCTCTTTGCTCATCTTCACAGTGTAAATAAGTTTGAGAACAAAAAGAAGAACACTACCAGCTGACTTTTAGTTGTTGTTTTTTCTCTTACAATCAACACGTATAAATGACTACGTAATTTTGGATAAGCGGCTTTCTGTTCGTAGTGACTGTATTCTAGGAAACTTCATCCGCATTAAGCTCAGGAGTTTACAACTGTTAACTTCTTCAGCGCCATTACTTCACATTAACGTAAAGGACCATTCGTCCTTGGTATTTTTGTTTACAAGCTACGCCGTAAACGACAATCGTCTCACGCGACATCTTCAAATAATAAAAGAAAGTTCAACATTATAAAGTTTTGTACTCCATTTGGCCATCGTTTCCAGTGATTACATCATCAGTAGCTTGAAAAATAGGAAGATAATTCAGAACTGCGTCCTTCACAATGACCGGCTGTGAAACAAGCCTGCTACATGTGGAAAACTACTATATACACCGAAATGTGATTCCTTTATATTTTTAGACGAGGCTTGTGGTTGACATTTCATTGTGCTCTTCAATCAACTCAACTTATTTACTTGTCAAACTCATGAATTTCAACAGGCATTGTAAAGCAAAAAATGTGATCATGTTCCAGCCCAAAAAGTGGGAGCATTTTTTAAACACGGCGCCTTAGTGTTACAAAGAGCTATCTTTGGGGTTCAACGTCTGCACTGTCCCCCGTACACTCCACAAGTTTACCTATCGTCCCGCACTGGCGGAAGCTCAGGGAAAACACCACCCCAAAAACAGCGACCACAAAACCAAAGGACGAAAACCAAGTCGCAGTGAGGCCACCGCTGCCATCTGCTCCTCACACATGGTCATTTGTAAGGACCGCCTAGGATTAGCGCAATAAATATAACTCTTCTCTGCAAGCGCTCCACGAGTTCTTTCTGCTTACTCGTCGCATACAAGGAGGGTAGAATCCAGCGGAATTGTTAGTGTGGAAAGCCAGATTGAGGACTTTGGTGATGTATCTTGCGGAGACATTACAAAATACATGCGCCACAAAAAAAAAAATTAGTGACTTTGAATTAACTCATTTTTAATTTGGTTATTCTTTTAGGGTTAAATCATTACATGTGATAGAAAATATAAGTGGTGCACCATAGTTATTTTTCTCGGATAATCTATCTGAGTAAATAACCACTACATGCTGCGCCTTGGCTATCTTATTAATGCGCAAAAATGTGGCGTTTGAGCTACGAGTGATGCCTTGTTTTCAGTCTCGTACACGTCGCCGTTCTGCCCCCGACGAACGCCACCAGAAGTTTCTGCACTCGTCCTTATTTCTCCTTGACGTCAACGCTGTGCTTAATATAATAATTTTAAATGAACAACAACAAATATTGCAATGTTCTCTAGGGATATTTTAGAAGTGTCATGAAATATACATAAGCAGTAATTAAACTTTTGGACGCGTATAAGCAGTTTATACCACGGTTCTACAAGTTCCCCAAGACTGTACTTGCCTGACTATCGTAGACCTCAAATCATTTCAGATGTTCATATTTCATTCAAAACTTTCTATTCTACGGTATGTCCAGAAAGAAGGCCATGCCAGACACCTTGTTGATATTGGAAGTCAAATAGTGTAGTATCGTTATAGCGTCGAGCTCTGGTTGGAAGGAGAATAGATAGACGCAAAGTCTTTCTGTCATTGCTTCATACCTACTCTCTCCCTTTAATAAAACGCACAAGTGCGTCGCCTTCTTTCGTACGCAGTGCCTGACGTTCAGCGTTCCAACTCCAGACCCTACGCCAGGGGGAAATGACGGACCTGTTGTCTCTGACCAAACGAAGACAGCGAATAAAGATAAAAGTAGCTAGCCTTTGCATTTCTACACTCTTCTTCCAATCTGAGCTAGTCTCAACGACGCCACCGCAAGCTCCCGTCGCTTCCTCTCAATTTGTGTTTCTCCGCATAAGGCGTCGCTAATGTTTGCAGTTACCGTGTTTAAGCTTTAAAGTGGATTATGATACCTTCCTAAGCTATTACTGTTTACTGCACACAGTAAAAGAAGACACGTGTGACCTTATAAAATGCAGAGCCCCATAAAACAAGTGACCCCGCTTTGCTTTAGAGAGTGCGCGTCTGAAGGGATGGTCTTGAAAATAAATTTGTATTATATAGCAGGTCTGTTGTATCCTGTTATTTCCATAGGTTGCTTCCTTCGCCTACGAAAACAATTACTAAAGTTGAAGCCTGGGCGAGTTGGTATGACATACTTAAAAGGTTAAAGCAGCGCAAAACACAACGGACAGGGTAAAACAGGACATAGACAGAGCGCTTAAAAGGTTAAAACAGCGCTCTGTCTGTGTCCTCCTTTACCCTGTTCGTTGTTGTTTGCGCTGTTTTAACCTTTTAAGAAGGAAAACAATTAATATATTTAGAAACAAGGCGCACCACGTTTTTGGCTTGAGTACAAATGTTTCTATTGTTTTCTAACAAAGAATCACGCTTACACTACAAATATCATCGTGATTTAACGAACTATGCACACAACATGGAACATGCAAATCAACGTAGCAACCACGGGAGAAAGTAGCAGTTCTTGAGATAAATATAAGGAATGCTGAAGTCATTCGAAAAAATACGTTGTCGAGTTTATTGCGAAGTTATGTATATCCGCTGTAGCGAGTAGTTTTGATGCAGCCTTGAATTCTAAACCAGGTTTGGTATACTAGATTCTTCATGTAGTTCCCTTTCTGATGAAAAGAAATTAAATGCGATTAAAGACAAAAATCCTACTAACTTTGTATCAAAAGAAAGCAAACACTAGTAATATTTTATATAAACTTCACAACAAACAATAAGAAATGCGAAGAAAAGAACTTGCGAACAAACCGCTAAGAAGTATGAAAATTCATGGCTGCGACGCTACAGGAGGTACGCCTATACAGTGATACTAAAGAACCGTTAATAATCTGAGTTGTCCATAACAACGAGAGAAAAATGCATGTTTTTTCTCAGTTTGTCCCCGAAAGTGGTGTCCATAGAGCGGGGTATCTATATTAACGGGGTCAATATTAGCGAGACATGACTGTATACCGCTACTTTGAACTGATTTCACTGTAGTTCTTTAGTTACTTAAAAAAACTGAATCAGAATGCACACACATTAACGTCGTTATTGTGTTTATACATATATGTGTGTGTGTGTGTGCGTGTGCGTGTGCGTGCGTGCATGTGTGTGTGTGTGTCTGTGTGTGTGCCTCTATAGATTCATATTTGCCTTGGGAAATATTAAAGTGTCAGGTCCTTAGGCAACGTTGAACGAGACTAGATTTGCAGAAAATGGCTTCAAATATTAATACCTAAAAATAGCTAAACACGGAATATAATATTCTCACAAATGCTTCTAACAACCATGAAAAAAATATTAAGTAATCTCTTTTAAGGCCCGTTCACACTCTTGCGACCGAGTACGACTGAGAGAGACGAGATCTCTTAAAACTTCTTAAATTTTTTTCGAACGAGGGAACACACTGGCATTGTGGCGCCATCTATGCGGTGACCCTGGAACTGCATTTCACAAGAGCGAAGGTTTCGTGGGATTTCCGAGGTTAAATGTGCGTAATACCCATAAAAAGGCTCGTTTATAACATTGACAAACGTTTTTCGAGCCAAGAAAGAAAGGATAATGCGCGAGAGAAATAAAAAAATATGCCGGACCGCCGAGTTTACACTGCTACCCAATAGATGGCGCCAGTATGTCCTCTGGTTTAAGCAGTTTTAAGGAACCCAGGTATAAGAGGTCGCAAGAGTGTGAACGGGCCTTTATGCTTATGTCTTTTTCTGCTAGTGATTCTGTCCTAGATATTTACTATGTTTCTAATTGAGACAAAAATACGATGTGCGACATGATGCAATTTTTTACTGAGCAAACAATTTTAGACTTACTAAGCATTCTATTTCAAAAGAAGGATCTTTTAATATACCAGTCTTCATTCGGCAATAACTCGCATGTAAAAGTCTGACAGTTGGCAGCTCATCTAGGAGATGCCAAACTATTAAATAGTAAGTGTGTAGAGAGTTTGAGACGTATTCCTCTTTTTATTTCGACGATTTGAAAGCTTCTACATTGTTTGCACAACAGTCTCTGATGTTAGAATAATATTAAAGGGAGATAACTCAAGCTTAATAATCTAGCTACGTGAAAATCTGACAATCCAGCAGTTTAATCGGTCGCCCATTAAAGTTTCTGTGTGTTTTCTTATGGTGTAATGAATACATAAGGCACCAGTTAGCTCGGCTGAATTTAGAAAGCAAATTCGCCTTATATGCTTATAGAAGTCTTGTTTCCAAAATAAAATATACACAAAAGCATATTCCTTGACGAGCCTTCATGAAGGCAGATGAAGTTAAGATTTCAAGCGGAAGATTGGGAAGCGTCAGTTCAAGATAGCCTTCGGAGAGAACCAAAGTCGCCTCACTGGTTTCCATCAAAATGCTAACGCGCCTGGGATTGGATAGTGGCATGAAAGAGGAAAAGCATTAAAATAAACTAGAAAACGAAAACATGAATCGAGTAGAGAAAAAAGTTCGGAGAGCAGCGAAACTTTAAACACAGGAGCCAAGAAGATTTCTGAAAATCTCTCGACGTACTGCTAAACAAAAACAATCCAATTTTGCTTGCCGTTTTTTTTAATTATTTTTTTTTGGTTATCGCTCTTTCTTTTTTCTTTTTAAAGATCACTAAGAAGAGCTTTAAGGGGAAAAAACGTGCAGGCTCGGGGTTGAAATAGAGCCAGTGAAACCAAAAAAAAAAAAAAAAAATGCGAGCAACGTCTGGTTGCCGAAAATCAATCAATCTCGACTCCTTCTCAAAATAGAAATACGAGGAGCTCCCCTTCTCGTTGGAGGCTGTCTCCTAGGAGTCGCCGAGGGACGGATACTATACAGAAAAGCGCGAGAAAAATGCAGCTACTGAAAGGCAAACGTTTTCTTGTAAAAAAAAACAACAAAAAAAACTCTCTCGTTAACCTAGAGCCCTTTTTCGTTGTTTACACATTCGGAGAAAACAAAATCAATAAAACAAATGCTTTTTTATGTTGCCGTTACCGATGTGCCTTTTCTACCTTCAGTACCATCGATACTTTCAGATGTCAACATAATTACCGTACCACATACTTTCACTTATGTTTGGTTTGTGATGGTGACCTCGTGGTTGTCGCCCCCTGAGTCCAAGTGATTCAGAAGTGTAAATTCTCACAAAAAACCTCAAAGTACGTGAATCGTTTTAAATATGTTTGACTGTATGACTCTGTGTAAAAAATGTAAAAAGAGCACTCATGGTTGACAAAAGTATAAATGCCCATTTTAGTTCAATTATAAAATCGAACCCTGAAGTGGTGCTAGTAACGTTCTTTCTATTTTGGCAGATACAGTTTAAAAGACTTGTATATACAAATATTTCGGTTATGACTATTGCGATGAAATTGCGCGCGTCAATAATTTAGTCTCGTGGTTGTTGGTCCTTGGGTGACTGTCGATTATGGACTTTTGGCTCTCCCGTTCAGCCCTCAACAAAACATTCCCAAAATGCAATTAGACATGCAATATTAGGGACGGCAAGAAAATGTGGGAACGAAGATTAGACGACGCGGTCAAGTGTATACAAAGAAATAAGCTACACTTTTTAGGCGCCCCATGCATCCGCATGCAAAAACACGCTAATCGTTCGTAAATGAGAAAGCGGAGGAGAGACGACGCCACGCGTGAGAGTCCCGCGAACATTTTGCGAGACCCTCGAGAGTACAAGAGCTTGACAGTGATTGAGAGATTGAGTTGAGGGTTACTGAGGCCTTCGAACTCATTAACTGCTTTCTGAAACGCTCACAGGAGCGGTGCCTCGAGGAAGGCTTCAGAGCACGCGTGTAAAAGCTTTATGGTTGTTGCCAGGAATTACTTTCGAGCGAGCTGCTAGAATTTATAATTTGATAAAGCACAAATTCTACTTTCTGTTTATTGTGCGGGAAAGAAAACTTCACGGTATATCCACATTTCATAATAAACTTTCGTTCACTCCTTTGGAGAACTGTATAAGAAGCGAATTTTGTTAAATTTCAGAGGTTTTTGATTCAACAGTTGAGTGAGGCAAAATAGGACAACCCAATTTTTATTCGGTGCTGCAGCTGATTTATATGTACATTATTTTCTTCTGATTACTTAAAATATAAAATATTTTGTATTAGTCTTAAATATTATGTTTTACTTGTTTTTTCAAGGAATTGGTAGTTTCTAAAAAGTTTAGCTTTCAATAACAAGTATTAAATAGATGTCTCCAATCTCTATCGCTACTAGTTTATCTTTTAACGCTGAAAGGGGCGCAAGTAACTATAAATATAAAACATATGTACCTTCTGTTTCTAAATGCGTTTTAAAACAAGAACATTGCATTTTTGATAACAAACCTTCTGCCATTTTCCGCCAAATAAAAATATCATAGTTTGTTTAGGAAACCTGAGTTAGGAGCGAACGTTTATAGCATTTTGCCCCATGAATATAGTTATCATGCTTAACTTAAGTAGAAGTAAATATAAGCCGAAGTCGTCTTGAACAATGATGGAGCTATTGCCCCAGCGCATGCGGCGAGCCTCTTTGCCGCCAGCTATTTGTCCAAAGCGTCGTGACGTCATGACGGCATCCCCGAGCCAGCTTAGTGGAGAGCAAGGGTTATCTGATCCGGCTGATGACGTCATTTTTGCTATTTTGTTTCTCTTTGCTATCGCGTTCCTCTTGCGCTTGGAGCACCGCAAAGAGCGGGACTACCCCAAAATTTCGATTGGCGATTGCGACTCTCCTAATAATAAGACAAAAAAGAAATGTTAGGACCCATCGTATTCATGGTGCCTATATTAAATCTTTCACAGCTTTTGTTTCTTCGTTCCTTTTTATTCAGGTTTGTTTTAGCTCCCATTTAAATACGCGTACCCGACACTTTATCGGAGAGCCTATAGATTTCGCAGAGTCTGTTTTTTTTTAAACAACCAAATAGATTGGCTTGAATGCAAAACCAAATGAGTTTAAAAAATATATTATTTATTTACATTGCGAAAAGCGCATCCTGACTGCGAGTTATGCGTGCCGGCGTGGCTAGGCGTCCTGAGCTATTGCGCCTTCTCCCTTATGCTCATTGCACTCTGGGTATCGCCTCGCTTACTACTCTACAGCGGAACGCTCTCACGTCACGCACATTTTGTGATGTTGCATACCGAATGGTATGCAACATCAGCATCGCTGCTTGAATGTTTGCTAAGGACAGCTGTACCGTCGCACCGTTCTGGTTCCCCTTCATGTTCTGCAAAAAAAGCTTTGGGGACAACCGAGACGCTGTGCACAGTTGCACTGTCGCATTTGCATTTAGCGCACTTACCTTTCGCTTAATTTAAAAACAAAAAGTGAGGTCATGTGGCATGACCTCACGTGACACTGTGACATCACGATGATGATGTTATGATTATCGATAAATTGAGTCAAGAAAGTTTCCCACTAGTTTTAGCAGGCTATGTTGTATGTACACAAAATGCAAACAGGATTTTCAGCGAAATATATGGTAATAACTGCAATCTACGAAAACAAAATTACACTTCTCCACCAGGCATGGAATATTTTTTGTCTCTGAAGAGACCCTTGACATACACATTTACCTGGAATCAAAGTTCTTGAAAACAAAACATCTCGCCAGGGCATCCGAAAGACTGATACACACAAACAAATGCCATTCGGGGAAGCAAGACCTTCTTCCGAGGTACATTTTCCGTTTCAGGGTTAACACTGAAAAGCTTTCCGGTCGACTTTTCTACGGGCGCAGCAGCCCGTCAGCTGCGACCAGGCTGCGGCGTAGCAACATCTTGGGGATTTTATGACGACCGGAAGTCCAAAACCGAAAGCCAGATGTCACGTGACGACTGGCCAATAGTGTGCGCGGCGGCTAGTTCAAAGAATGGCGCCACTTTTCCCAGGATAGGGTGGCTTTAGGCCGAAGACGTTGGTATATAACTGGGAAGAAAAAAAACCTTGGTGAAAACAGCAACAACGGACGATTTATTCTTCGAAGTTTCGGCCGGAGTCACCAGTTCCTGATGAAGGCCGGACTCCGGCCGAAACGTCGAAGAATAAATCGTCCGTTGTCGGTGTTTTCACCAAGGTTTTTCTTTTTGGTCCCAGTCGTTTCGCATTTCGCCGTTTCGCACGGGGGACAAGAGATGGCGCAAGCGGTCGCGACGCCAACTGCCGCCAACGAACGAGCATACGACGCCGAGAGCCGGCGTCTTTTCTTTAGCAGACGATCTTTTCGAATCAAAAGCGGCGCGAGCTTTTTTCATATCAGTTGTTGTTTTTGTTTCTGCGACTGTCGCCCCCTGCGGAACGCGCGCCGCTTTTGAGTCGAAAAGATCGTCTGCTAAAGAAAAGACGCCGGCTCTCGGCGCCGTGTGCTCGTTCATTGGCGGCGTTCGTTGCGCCATCTCTTGCCTCCCGTGCGAAACGGCGACGTGTTGTTTGCAGACCGGTGGCGTCGCTGCGTTTCCATAGGAGCTAAGCCTTTTTCTTTCTTTACTTTTTCCTCAGGTAAGTTCGCTCTTTGCAAATTTTACAAAACAATTGCACCATCTGTGGGCAACGCTGCACAAAGTCGTAGCGCGATAGGTTAAGAAACCGAATTTTCCGGTCGGTTTAAAGAGCCTGGCGTCTCCTTGTATCACCCTGTATGATTAATCATCGAACTTAAACTACGTGTGTAGGCAAAGAAAAAAGAATGTCGCAGAACTACCAGATGCCAGAAAATCGGCATCCACCCAAGTTACATACAAACGAGGGCACCATATTTGTAACCTTCAGTGTCCATATACAAAAACTCCTGTGTTTCTTCGTATTTTTAGGTTGACACCCGAGAAGGTGGGCGAAGCGAAAAAAGGTCTTGGGTTATAAAGACAGCTGAAAGATTACTACATTTGCTGGCTTGCCCCAGACCGCCAGATGAAGCAAACCCACAAAGCCTAGCGAAAGCGGAAATCCTTACAAGAGAGTTGCACGGTAGGTCATTGCAACAGTTTAATGACAACATTAAGGTGATATATTTTTATAAATGCGACTGGTCACCCTCCCATTGGTGCACCCTCATTGTGGGATAGGATGAAGACGTCAATGGTGGAAAATAAAACGTCGGTTCAACTGGCATAGGGCAGGAATTGAACCCTCGCCACCAGTCGAGTAGGAGACATGACACAAATATAAAAGAGTATGTACCTAAAAAAATGAAACTGAAAAATAAAAAAACGGGAGAAACAACATAACTCGGACAATATCTGGTATGAGATCAAATATATTTATGAGGAAATCTCTGTTTAGATTTATTTTGATTTTACTCTTCAAAAAGGTTTTTCTTTTGTTGGCTGTTTTGGATTACCTTTTCTTGTTTTACTTTTTTTAAGCGTCGGATTTGCTTATATTACAACCACGTTGTTGAAAAAGTTAGAAAAACAATTCCAAACAAAATGTATTTTTGTTTTATCTGTTATCATGTTTTTTTGTTGTGTTTTTGCTTTACTTTTTGTTTGCCTCAACTACTTCTAGCTCTGAAAATAAATAAAGAATTTCATCGAATACTTGATTCATGTGTGTAAAATTGAAAAAAAAAAAGAAAAAAACATTAGTGACCCTGAGCCTTCACATACAAAATCACAAAAGAGGTATCTCGATTGCGAGCGAAAAGAATCCGACCCCCGATCCCGATCCCCCCCCCCCCCTCCCCCGAAACGGCAAGCAAAACAAAACATCTTCTCCTTTTAAAAATGCAGAGCCGGGGTCAATAAAATGTGATTTCGACATCGTGCGGGGTTTAAGGTATAGAGTTTTTGGACTCGTAGCACCTGGCTGTTCACATACTGGAGATTGGTTAGAGAGAACATGGAACATTCGGGTCTTCTAAAACTCTCTTATTAAAGGTACATACGTAGTCCTCAGCAGCGCTGCCCATCGTCTAGCCAGAAATATTTCCACGTCAGCGTTCGGACGTGTCACGGGAAACGTAACGGGTCTGTCGACTAACCCTCACTGAGTTTCACTTATTCAGACACACTTACGGTCGAAGAGTCCGTTAGTCAACACTGTAAAGTCATTGTCATCAGAAAAGTTGAGTATTACGTGATTGTTCCTTGTTCTTCTTTAGTATTTACTTGGTTTTCGCTACACTACCATAACGATAGTTGAGAAAGCAAAGGCGATTTGTGAGAACAACATAAATCCGAATTGATATATATCTTCAACAAAAATGTTTATAGTTTAGCTTTGCTGATGCGTCAGGTTTGAAATCATCGATGTGGTGTTTCCAGCTCAAACAAATTTAGGTTGTACTCAAGTCGTTTTATGGGAATAACCAAATGCACAATTGCGCCACAAACTTTAGGAAATAAGGACGCACGGGAGAAGAGATATTTGTCTAAAGTAGACGTCCTCACTAAAAACAACGGCCAAAATATTAAACCGGTTATATGAAGTTGGCTTGCCGAAACAAATGTTATTTTCGATACTAGAATTAAGAAAGGGATTTTTTAGAGAGTGCGTCAAAGTTGCTCAAGGAAAAATGTTAAATAGAATTGTCAGACACATTTGTGCGCGACGTCTTTCTTGCTTATTGAAATGCAATATAGCTGTGCATTTCATATTCTCCAGGAACAAATTCTAAATCAGCTTTCCTATACATACAAGGGGTTTGCTAAGAAAAAAAGAATAAAAGAAACGCAAAACTCATGACGCTCGCGACAAAAGGTAGGAAAAAAACCCCAGATGTTGGAGTACAAATAACTCAGCAGGAAGAGGAACTGGGGGAGAGAAAATAAATCCAATTCCTTTGATGTCAATCTAGTTAACAGCCGCCGTGTCCTAAACTTGGGCAAGACAGCGGAATTGAAACTCACACTTTTGTTCAAGGAAAATAACTCTCGGCTAAATCAATTTTTAGGGCAAAAATGTTTTCTTTTTTTGGTTCGGGAAGTTAGAGGTTTAAAAAGCTAAAAAAAGCAAAGGCAGAGCCAAAGTGGACGTTTTTTGGCCAGAGTCCGGATACGTTAGCCTCTAATTCGCCAAATAAGTGCCAATCTTTCCCTTCACTGCTGGCAGTTGTTCGAGGGGGTAGGTCAAATATATAAAATTGCGTAAAATAAAGACAGCGGCGCGAAGTAAAGAGGACAAGCGCTTGTCCCGTTCACATCGTATCTATGTCTTTTTTTCTGCTATTTTATATGTTTAACTACGAAGAACGAACTAGCCCAGCTACGTTCCTTTCCAAAGTTTATATTTCATTTTGGTTGTTTGGCTCTGATGTGGCAACTTCGGACCTAAATAGCCAAGCGTGTGCACGATTTAGTCTTTACTGCCTATTTTTTGGTTCATTTGTCACATGCGTTTTACAAAAGTCTGGCACATTAGCAATTAAGCGGCATACCAAAAAGAAAAAAAAAACACACAGAATCATACTTGCACAGAAAAAACTCTTTCATACAAACTTATGCCTTGTATTAAAACCGTATTAGGCACAAGTTAGGTTTTGGAGATTCATCGAAAGGAAGATAATAAAGATGGCTTGTGAGGCGGGGGAGCTTGCGCGCGCTCATGACGAGCGCGGGTTAGAACGGATGGGGACACCAGCGAAACGGTTGTCAGTTCTTGAGTCTCCACAAGGTTCATAGTATTTATTAAAATGGCGATGTGGGCGAGTTCGCTCGTGTTTAAGCGATATATGTCACAGCGCGCAAAACAACGAAGACGGCAGAATAGAAGTACAAACGACGAGCCCCCGTCTGTGTTTTTCTCTCCCATCTTCGCTGTCTTGCGCGCTGTTTTATATATTCCCTTGCATTTCCAAACTTGTGCCAAGTAAGGCGTTGCTCTGGCGTGCTACATGGGTTGAATTTCTTAGAGGGTGACGAGGAACCAATATAAAAAATATGCCGGTAGCTAATAAAAAAGTAAGTGAGCTACAAGTGTAAATGTTCGTGTCTGAGTCTAAGGAAGGTCAAAATAAAAGAAGGTTACACCAGACTGATGCAAAATACGGCACCAGTTCGAAGGTTGCCAGAGGCGAAACTAAACAATGGTTCATGAATTTTGGTTCCGCTCAGACGGATGTGAAGTTCTGCTAATAAATCGCTGCGGATGTCGCGATGTACAAGTAGTTGAAACAAAAAAAAAAACAACAAAAAAACCAGAGACGCGTTCTCTTCTTTTTTTTGTATTACGTGATGAAGCTAAAATAACGAGCCCCGCATTTTAAGACGAGAACAAATGTTTTAGGCACATTATGATATATACACGTTTGTTTGTTAAGAAGCCTTCTGGGAAACCCGAGAGATACACTGCGTTACCTTGTAAGAAAGTTATTTTACTTCTTTTTCGAAGCTTTTATTGCCTTCGGAAATTGTATTAGAGTGTGTGTTCGAGGGAGGAGACTCGAAAATGTAGAACATATTTCAAACGTTTTAGGTAATTTTGTTTTTTGCAGGACAGAGCTCTAATTACTCCTAAAACAATACTAATACTATTTGGGAGTTGCATTAATTTTTGGCAAAACATCAAATCGTATATGACCGAATTAACCATATTACAATTACTGTAAGCAATGGCGTTTGCATTTTTCTCTTTTGTTTTGTTTTCTTTCTATTTTCGTATTAATAAACAAAGAGAAACATGAGTGATAATGATACTGCTTCACAGCGCACAAGATCAGACCCCCGTAAACAGTAATTTCACGCACACAAACGAAGAACTCTCACACAGCGCTGACTGACAACTCGAATATATTATGCATCATCTTCATCTTCCTTCACTCCGATGCAAATGGAGGTGAACCCCAAAAAACCGAGGAACGTATGAAAAAAGAAAAAAAGGAAAGAAAAGAAAAATGAAATAAAAACAAAAATAGAAGGAAAAAAATAATGAATTCTCTGTACAGCGGACGTTGCTACTGTGCTTATTCTAAATAGTTTAACTCTTTTTCCGTTAAGGCTAGCGATGGAGTGCTCACACATATTCTATCTAGCCTTACAATGTTAGCGGTTTCTACTATCTCTCGCGTCAGTTTGTTCCTGCTCCGTCCCAGAATGGTGCATTTGTCCAGGAGGGGAGAACATCCACACTCTCTGCAGTGGATGCCTAAATGACCCGAGTTGGCATTTTTGGCGGTATTGTTATGCTCTCGAAGTCGGTCATTTAGACAGCGACCCGTCTGTCCGATGTAACGCTTGCCACATGTGAGGAGGAAGGAGAAGATGACTCCTTCATTGCAGGACACGAACTTGGTCTGGTGGTTTTTGATGCATCCAACTGGTCGACTAGATGTCCCATTCACCTTCTTGCACAAGCTAGCAAGTTTGTTCGGCGCGGAGAATACAACGTCAACGTTGACTCTATGGGCCAGTTTCTTGAGCTTGTGGGACAGGTTGTGGATGTAGGGAACTATGACTGGCCTTGTGGTGCGGTCTCTTGTTTTGCGTGTAAAAGCTCCTTCCTGCTTAACCTCCCTGAGTAGGACTTCGGCCACTGAAGTTAATAAAGACGTGGGGTAGCCCGCTGAAATCAACCGAGATATTTGCGTGTTGAAACTCATATGGACAGTGTGCTTGCAAGATTTTTCAAGAGAGTTTTTTAGGCAGAGTTTTACAATACCTCTTTTAACAAGCTTGGAATGTGCAGAACTCCTTCCCCTCACATGTGGCAAGCGTTACAACGGACAGACGGGTCGCTGTCTAAATGACCGACTTCGAGAGCATAACAATACCGCCAAAAATGCCAACTCGGGTCATTTAGGCATCCACTGCAGAGAGTGTGGATGTTCTCCCCCCATGGACAAATGCACCATTCTGGGACGGAGCAGGAACAAACTGACGCGAGAAATAGTAGAAACCGCTAACATTGTAAGGCTAGATAGAATATGTGTGAGCACTCCATCGCTAGCCTTAACGGAAAAAGAGTTAAACTATTTAGAATAAGCACGTGTAGCAACGTCCGCTGTACAGAAAATTCATTATTTTTTTCCTTCTATTTTTGTTTTTATTCCATTTTTCTTTTCTTTCCTTTTTTCTTTTTTCATACGTTCCTCGTTTTTTTTTGGGTTCACCTCCATTTGCATCGGAGTGAAGGAAGATGAAGATGATGCATAATATATTCGAGTTGTCAGTCAGCGCTGTGTGAGAGTTCTTCCTTTGTGTGCGTGAAATTACTTTTTACGTGTGTCTGATCTTGTGCGCTGTGAAGCAGTATCATGAATAACCAACTCGCCCAAGCTGAAGTTATGAGTGATAATAAATGGTCATGCGACGATAACAAGGACCAGCCACACGCGTCCAAAATAATTTAAAAGATCAGCTCGTTGTTACGCGCTTGTCAGTTTTGTGCTTGAATAATTATGTTCTGTGTATGTTTTTTTACTAGACTTAACTAGAACGTTAGTTAAATTTTCCTTTGTTTGTGCAACGTCGTTATTCACATTTGGTTGAAGATGAAATGGGCATTAATTTGAAGTATTGTCACAAATAAAAACATAAACTTCAATATTAAAACCTAAATTGACAGTTTAATGCGGCAAACTTCTGCCTAGAAATATAAAGTAACAAAGACAGTATATATCTTGACGGCGACGGAAGGACGAATCCTTCAAGCAGCCATGCAAAGAAGCTCCACTTGTAAGCGCGTCGGTATCTATACACGTTTTCACCTCAAGGACCGTAGTAAAAAAAAAAAATCCCGGCATCTCCCGGAGCGTAACTAATTTCCCCGTTTATGGAGATAATTAAGATATATGTAGGTACATTTTAAATTAGACAGGTGTTATCTTATCAACACGTACATAATTCAAACACCATAAGCATTCCTTTCTACTCTGACAACCAAATTTTGTGAGAACTATTCGCGAGCTGCGTATGAACAATGCGTAAAACGTACTTTTTTCCTTGGGGTGAAAACGAGCATGAACGTTTCCCAGCTTAAGAAACAAACAAAATTCTGGAGTCATGTATAACATTCCAGTCGTGTGAACAAAAGTAAGATAAAAAGGACAAGCTCTGGCGATGATCATACACCAGCCAGCGGCGTGAAATTCTATAACGCTGCTGACTCAGCTTTTCACACTCAGCATTACTCCACTCTTGAAAAAAACGTATCGTCCCGATGCAACACAAAGTGAAATGAAGAACTCGAAACAAGAGAAAGGCAAACTACTGAGTACACTAGGACACAGATTCTCACAGTCCTATCGAATATAGTTCAGTTCCAGTGGAACGACGGGAGTCACCTTCGTGTCGCAGAGAGAGGCGTGAAAATGTTCAAGTGCCGTCGGGCAGCGGCTTGCAGTTTAGGTTCCTCAGACAACGAATAACCTTGAGGCCGAAGCACCGTTTTAACAGGTGCTCGCTGCGACGATGAATTTGTGTTCCGATCCGTATTTGGTAACGGGGCTGGAACTGGGTGTCGTGGTGACAAAAATTGTAACGGCCATCGTCAACAAGTTGTGCGGCAAGAATCAAAATGCGGCCGAGCTCGCAAATTGCCTACGCTTTTTGAGTGCCGAATTGGGCGTCATCGTCGTAACGTCAACGAGCGCAAGCGCTCGTTCACGCTCGCTGACGCTGTCTGCGAACGGGGTGTCTATACTCCAACTTCAAGTTGAACGCGGCGCTGCGCTGAGCAGCTCGACGCGCGACGTCGTAGCCTGCGACGGACTTGGACATGCTCTACGTTCAACGTTGGACGTCGGCGCCGCCGACGCAGGCTATCCCAGAAGCCCTCGCGCGAATGCCTCATTCGGGAATCCGGTGGACGGGGTCGTCGGGGCCAGTCAGAGTGTGCGAGATGATGATTTTTGGGATCTGAGCCTGTCCTTCTTGCCGTGCGTCGTGTGCTGTTGCCGTTTTCCCTCTTGGTGTGTGTATTTAACGTTCGTGCGCTTGACTGGGCGATTGTGTGCGTGGACGTGGACCTCTCCGAGGATGCACTATTCTCGATTCTCGATAGGCCTATCGACCTAACGAGCCGGTGGTGGTGGGCCGTGGTGTTGGGGTGCTGGCAAAAGCTGGAAGCTCGATGACGCGCCAGAGGTAGGGTTAATTAGAATTAAGGATGACCTAATGTGTGCACTATTTATAATCATGTGCCGGTCGCACTCAGCGGCAGTCGTTCCCGATCGAAAAAGCGTCGTCGAACGTACGGGAACGGTGGTCACGGAAACGTCTGAACTATTTAGTCGGCCAGAAATTTTCAATTGGGCTGTCCCAGCTTGTAAATGGTTTCAGCTTGTAAACTATAGTAGCGATACGCGATGACAATTGGACTGAATCCTGTATTGTTTGTATAGGCTTTGTAAAGTGCAATACAATTTCGAACGCGTACATTGCGTAATTTAGGCATCCTCCGCTCTCTTTGGTGTCCGTTTCTTAAGTCAGCGTGAAAGTGTATTATGATGATAACATACCGGCTACCTGTCAGAAAGAGGTTTCTGTTCAATATCGAGTGCATAGACTTCATTGAAGCATTTCGGCGAAATCGCCGAAGTTGCTTGGGACGATTCCGGCGAACCTGCAAGCAGCTAAATTCAAAGGTTATCGGGCTTTTTTTTTTTCTTTTTCGTTGACATTTGTGTGGCATTTAGGAGAAAACAAATGCGGGTTTGCAATCGTTATCACCATCATTTGCTTGTTTGTGAACTGCTAACCGCTACCCCGAATGGTTGTTTTGAAGCGTGACATGACAACACGAGGACGAACCACACTGACCGATTGCCTCAAGGCTAGATGGCGCAAGCTACCGCCCATAGATAACCCGTAGAGACGATGCGGTTGCCACGGAGACGCGCATGCGTTTAGTGGGGCAGTTCGTCGGGGCGCGCTGGACCAGCGTTGGTCTGCGCTGGACTGTAAACACCATCGTTCGGGCGCTTCTCGGCGCAACGTAGTGGCCGATGAACTTCGGTCTGCGCCGGCGCGCGTTGCGTTCGTCGACGTTGGAGTATAAACAGCCCTTTAGTCTTCGTGGTTGACATTGCAATTGTCGTCGGTATCGTCGTCGGTATCTTCATCGGGTTCGTCATTGAGGTCGTCCTCAAGATTGTAGTCGGGGTTGTAGTTGAAGTCATCGCCCGGATCGTCCTTGGGTTTCCTTCAAAGTCGTCGTCAGGGTTGGCGTAGAAGTCGTAGTCGGAATCGTAGTCTATGTCGTCGTTCAAGTCGTCGATTGTATCATCGTCTGTGTCGTCACCTGCCTCGTGCTCAAGGTCGAAGACTCTCTTTGTCGTTTAGGCCGTAGTCAAGTTGGTTGTTGACGTCGTAGCCGGGGTTTGACTTTTGAGTCGTTGTCCGTTTCGTTGTCGGCGTCGGCGTCGAAGTCGCCATCATATTATCGTCGAGGTCGTAGCCAGGGGCTTTGTCGCGTTCATAGTTCGGGTCGTTTTCAAGACCATAGTTGATGTCACAGTTTTGATGTCACAGTTGGAGTCATCTTCGGATGTTTTCGGGGACGTCGCCTTCAGGTGGTCGTCTTCAGAGTTATCATGTTCACAAATGGTACTCATCGTGAGTATAGATTGCGTTACTCCGCACCTCCACCAAAATGTCACGAATAGAAAAATAATCTTGATTAAGAAAACCTAAAATGAACAGTTAATGCGGTGAACGTGTGCCGAGAAACATAAAAACATAGCCAGCCGGCAACAGCCAGGCGGCACCAGCAGAGAGAGCCCACGGTTATACCCTGTCTCGTTGTAACTTGGCAAAGAGTGAACGATAAGCCCCGCATTGTGTGCCCAAGGCTTCGAAATGCGCGACGCGTACGAGCGCAACCCACACATATTTCAGAATGACGCAGCGAAAAGCCTGATACTTCTTCGGAGTAGAGGCGCGCTCGGGTGATACGCAGTCACGTCCCAATTGGCCCACCAGGGCCGTAGCTTCCGCTGTACTGGCATGTTATGCTATCACGACTTCCTGGGATACCCAGTATTTCTTGCTTCAGACACTAGGCTAAGCGGCGCCACCAGAGCAAAAGTTCACGTTTGAACAATGCAGCCGCCACTCCCAGGCATATCCAATGTTTCTTGATTCATTCGCTAGATAGAACCTAGCCAAACAGCATTGGAGGTAGCCTATAAGAAAGCCAGACGCTGGTGGAATCGCCAAATCGTTCCGCTTCTCCAAATCTGAAGGCTATGGCGACAGCGCCAGTGTCGATGACGTTGTTAACGTTATCCGTATTATGTTGTCGCCGAACTTCAGGCCCTTGAGGGGGGCGGGGAGGGGGGGTTCTACAGCAGATTTGATGTCCTCGTCGTTATTACGTCGGGTTCGTCTTATGGAACTAAATTGATGGACGAGACAACATTGGCTCAATATATATGATTACTTTAACGAGACTCCTTATTAGGCTAGTTGGTGCATTATACTCAAAAAACGTCTATGCGCAAACTTAGCTAGACATGACGAAGGGGAAACGGACAAGCGCTTGTCCACGTCCCCTTCTTCGCGTCCATCTCGGTTTGCGGGTGCAAGTCTCCCGCTGAAATTATTCATTCTATAATAGTTGCATAGCGAATGATCAAGCGGCGTGCTATCGTAGCTTCTCTTATAAAGATGTTATCAGGAAGGAAAAAGAAAGTAGAAAGGACAACGGTGGAGAGTTTGGGTGGGTTTCTCTTCTAGATCAGATGATACCACGTCTCAAAATTGTAAGGGAATTTTTAAAGCAATATTTTGGCTCCTATATTTATTACGCACTTCCATTTGTTTGTTTTTGTTAAAAAATGCAGTTGTTAAACTGTCTTATGCAAATGTTCACATGTATCCCAGGTCAACACGAGCAAGGTAAAATAATAATGTGAACTTCGTTTTTAAATTACTCTTGAAAACTTTCATGAGGATTCTTAATTTTAGAAAACCTAAATTGAACCCATATATAATATACGTGCGAGGCTCGGATTCCGGCATTGAGCACTTCTTTTCAGAAATGGCGCTACATCTATGCTCATCAAATGCAGTGAGTGCCGTGGTCAATAAAATTAAAGACGGCGTTTACGTAATTTTAAATGTCTGCAATTGCATAGACATAATGACGAGAGCGCTGAATAAAAATAATACAGGCAAACATAATACCACAATTCTGATACAGCTCGCTAGAGTTCTCTGTTCATCTTCAGTCCATCTCCGTCCTATTCCGAAGTTTCAATTTTCTGGGATCCTGTGTTGGTTGTCGTCGAAAGCGGAGAGATGGCGTTAATTATTTTATGTATTGCAGCATCAATAATATATATCCTTGCTTACATATCTCAAGCTGGGACGCGCCAGCCGGGTAAAAATTCATTTGTATATTTTATTTTAACAGTCAGCTAGTTTTCGCATAACGATTGCGTAAATATGGCCACTTCTGGTGGAAACGTAATCTCTACGAAATAGCCTTTTATTAACAATATTTAAAAACAAAAAAATAACAATGCAAATAAACACAAAAATGCCAGAAGACGCACCGCGTTTCGATCACGCAAACTTGGGAGCAAAAAACTGTCCATGGGTTGTTTTCCATCCTTTGAGTGTGGCGTGTGGTGCTACACTGATTTCGATTCGCTAAGCGCTCGACTCCACGTCTCGGTTCTTGTCCCTCTTGTTGAGTGGTGACATTGAAAGCCGCCACCGCAAACCGAGGTGGAAAGTATTCCTGAGCAATTCCTACTATCCCGCTCTCTTCGCTCCAAGTAATCAAATTAAAACGAGAAGACTTTCCCACTTCTTTGATTTCGGACGGCGGTACGGAGATCGTCAATTCAAAGTTCGCAGCCTTGGGTTCTGCGCCGATGCAAAATTAGCTCCGGCTTTCTTTCGTGATGTTTGCATTGACTGCCTGAAATGGTGTCGGCCTCGCTTACTAGTCTGTTCCCTCTTTCTTTCTGTCTCACTTTCGATTTCTTTTATTTCCTCGTTTTTAATTTGACAACAGAAATGCTCTTGAGCAGACTTTTCAAATAGGATGCCAAGCAAATTGATACTTTACTTTCTCTAAGACGAGACGAAAACCAGAAAATTTGCAGCTGATATCTCATATTTTACGCACTGACAACAAAACAAAAATAGGCAGAAACATTTTATCAAGAATGAAAGGTGTGTTTCATTCGGAGTGGAATCCGTGAACTAAACATACATATAAACCTGTATAATTTATGGATTGCGGACTATATAAAAATATTCCCGTGTTTGGTTTTATAGAGATAACTGACAAGCAAGTGGGCCGAAATGGAGTTTCCCGTTACAATGACGGGACGAGGTTAAATAACTAGCCGCTGGGCTCAAAATGGCTGTCGATGGAAAGAAGTGTAAGCAACAATGTGTGCAAAAGCTCTGATCATTGTATGAGGTGCTAACTTAAGGTGGACTGTTTAGCCGTTCGCGCTTCATGGTCGCCTTGCGTACTATACGCTTGGTGAGGAATAGAGAAACGTACAGAGTAAAGCGCTGCTTTATATTAGATACTTAAATAATGAGCATCCCCTCTAGCGCGCCATGTAGCGTAGAACAAGCGCAATACGTAGTTTAACCACTGTTTGTTATTTTAAACGAAAATAGAATGATACAAAAACGCTGAAAGTCATGATTAAATTATTCCTGTGGCCATAGACTCTTCCGAGAAACAATTAACAGAGGAATGAGCTTCTGTGACAGAAACTGAGGGGGTGATTGTGTTTTGCGAACACGCCCATGGCGTGCACTAGCAGCTCCTTAGTTACATAGTGGAGGGCCCCATGATTTTAGAATTAATCGGCGCAAAGCTAGGGTGTAGTGAGGTGAGAAAGTAAAAAAACAAGACCATCAACAGTTCTTATGAACGTCTTAACTAATAAGCCGAAATGAGGCTACCTACCGAACTTGCCGGGAATGAGGTCCACCGTCTGGATTATGTAAGAGAAATAAGCAAATAGCTGTGTAGACAGTGTTCTTTTTTTTAACTGCTTATACAGCACGTCGACGCTCAACTAGCATGCTAAAGATTATCACCGCGAAAGTCGTGTTGCTATATCGGGTCATGGGATGCTTGGTGCGCGATGGCGTCCCATCGCAACAATGATGCAACGCATCCAACAGAGACAGGCGGCAGGAACTCCATTTATTTAAAGCAGCTCATCTATAGGGCCACTAACCTCAGCAACTACGTTAAGGTGAAATGTGTAGGTCGGTCAACCCGTAGCCGCTTAACAATCTTGAAACATAACGGCAACCGGGGCCAGGGATCGAACCCAGATCCACGGCGTGAAAGCCGAGCGCGCTGCTGAATGAGCTACGAGCTTAGCACGCAGGAACAAGAGGAGCAGTAGCAGGTGGTTAGAGAAAGAGCGCGGGGCGGAGAAGGGTGAAAAGGGCAAAACGAATGGAGCAGAAATAGGTGGTGTAGAAAGAGCGAGCAGGAACGACGAGGAAAAGAAAGGGCAGAAAAGCGCGCTTTTCCTCTCTTAGTGTCCCCAAAATTTCAGTGCACAAGATTGTCTCTGGGTGGTGGTGAAGGAAAGAGCACGGAGAGTCGCAAAAAGGTAATGATGTGACTTACTGCGTTCCCATGAAACATTCTGCCCTAGTCTCCACCTGAACTCAGAGCACCACCCACCAGAGGCACTCATATACAGGGTGATACAAGGAGACGCCAGGCTCTTTAAATCGACCGGAAAATTCGGTTTCTTAACCTATCGCGCTACGACTTTGTGCAGCGTTGCCCACAGATGGTGCATTTTTTTTTGTAAAATTTGCAAAGAGCGAACTTACCTGAGGAAAAAGTCAAAAAAGAAAAAGGCTTAGCTCCTATGAAAACGCACCGACGCCACCGGTCTTCAAACAACACGGCGCCGTTTCGCACGGGAGACAAGAGATGGCGCAAGCGGTCGCGACGCCAACTGCCGCCAACGAACGAGCACACGACGCCGAGAGCCGGCGTCTTTTCTTTAGCAGACGATCTTTTCGACTCAAAAGCGGCGCGCGTTCCGCAGGGGGCGAAAGTCGCAGAAACAAAAACAACAACTGATGTGAAAAAAGCTCGCGCCGCTTTTGATTCGAAAAGATCGTCTGCTAAAGAAAAGACGCCGGCTCTCGGCGTCGTATGCTCGTTCGTTGGCGGCAGTTGGCGTCGCGACCGCTTGTGCCATCTCTTGTCTCCCGTGCGAAACGGCGCCGTGTTGTTTGAAGACCGGTGGCGTCGCTGCGTTTCCATAGGAGCTAAGCCTTTCTCTTTCTTTACTTTTTCCTCAGGTAAGTTCGCTCTTTGCAAATTTTACAAAAAAAAAAAAAATGCACCATCTGTGGGCAACGCTGCACAAAGTCGTAGCGCGATAGGTTAAGAAACCGAATTTTCCGGTCGATTTAAAGAGCCTGGCGTCTCCTTGTATCACCCTGTACTAAGGGTCATCCTCTCCTAGGCATCACCCAAACAAAAACCATTCCCTAGCCATGTGGTTCTCAAACGGGGGTCCGCGGACCCCAAAGGGTCCGCGAAGGCATTCTAGGAGTCCACGAAGCCTTGCCTAATCAGTCAAACCCGGCAATAAAAGTTGTATTTTTTCAGATTGAGAAGAAATGTTCCAAATTATCTGGTGAGTTTTCTCGTGTGTATGTCAATGAGAGAAGTCTTTTTCACACTAGTTCTTAGCTATATCGATTTATTAAATCCTTATCATAAATAACCTATATTTTACCTTCCCCTCATCACGAACGGGGTCCTCCATCATCTCCGACGACCACAAGGGGTCCGCGAGACCTCAATGGTTGAGAACCACTGCCCTAGCCTATAAACCAATCTTATTTAAACGTCTTTGGCAGAACTATCAAATATGCAGTAATTTGTTTTATTATTGACGTCGTTACACAATTTTTTTTATAGAAATCTGATTTTAGACACAGAACGCTCCGCCCATTGAAACTACAACCGAGAAACAGTTTCAAGTTTTGGGCAATGTAATTCTCTTAACGCTCGTTATTGTCACGTCCCCGACCCCGTTCCGCTAACGACTGGTTTTAAGAGCTTCGACACGGTCATCCTCCCCAGCATACCCACGGCAGGAGCCGTCACTCCCGACGTGGAAGAGCGCTGGCGCTACTACCAACAGTGCCGCACTCTCAGGTTGACGCTGAACGACGACGAAGCCGTCGACGCGACACCACCGAATTCGACGTCGTCCAAGTGCCGACTTTCCAGCTCCAGCCCCGGCGTTGAACACCTTCTCTGGACCTGCGTGGCTTCCGCACAGCAAGAAGTCTCGAGGCCTTCTGACCTTCAACCTACCTCCGACAAGCCTTCGGCAGGGGACCGACCCCGCGGGTTCCACAGAGGTCCGCAGACGGACGCTGGCAATGCTGCTCAGATTCGTTCGAGCGGCGGGGCTAGAGTCCCGCTTCTTGTGACGCTTGCATCTTCCCTACGACACAAAAGCTAGCGGGAACAAAAAAATCTAAATAAAGAGTTTAATTCATTCAATGATTGCCACATCTTTACAATGGACTGACACAACTAATAAAGGCAGACCTAAAGTTCTTCACAAACAGCGGAGCGTGCCATTGTCGTCACTCCATATACTGTATCGGATAAATGGTTCATGCATTCATTTGTGGCATTTAACTGTCAACGACTAATGATGTTAACGATTTAGGGTCACCGTGACTGACGTTGAGCTTAATTTGAAAACAGCGGCGACAGTTCATTTTTTTTTCATCTTTTTGTTTTATTTACTTCTGAACGCAAGCATCGAACGAGGCAATTATCGCCAAGCGTCAGACACGCTCGCATTTTTTTATATTTCAAATTTTATTTTTGCGTGTGTGTCAATAAACAACACTTTCTTGGCTATACTCCTGCTTGCCATACATCCTAGTGGAGAGAATGGTAGACGGCATAGAAGTGCTCGCAACCATTGGAAAACCGCGAGGTCACTGAACATTCACCGCGGTTGATTGGTTTAGTCGTTTACAGCACACAATACAAAATGACGAATGCCGCAACGACTCAACGTTGTCGCCGCTCCATTGACCCCCTTAGGCTTGTAGCCTTGGCTGTGCTGCGACTTAAGATGAAACGGTGTATATAGCCCCGATACGACGTCTAAATGCACGTTTCGCTCTTCCTTGTTATCGGGTGGCGCGCGAGAAGCAAGCCACCCGTGGCGGGGCGCGCCGGCAGCAGACGGAACAGCGACGGTCTCGTCATCTCGTTTTCAAGAGCCGACGCCGCATAGAATACATGGGTTGCACTGACGTCACATCGCGTAATTTTGACCACCATGTAAGAGGAGGAGGGGGAAGCTGCTTTTGTAAGAATTTTAAGTGACGGGTTAATCTCTGATAATATTCTGGGAAGAGAATAGCGACGTCTGTGCAAATCCGGGAGGCCCAAAGGAGGATCCTGATAAGAGGGGAGCTCCCTCTTCACCTCTTCTCTGGCGGTCAATGAAGCGCTCTTTGAATGACGTCACGTGAAACACATGTGTAGTTTTCTCTAGATAGCTTCACTTCAAATACGACTGAAGCCAAGGCTTTGATCTAACGCAGCCAATGAAGCAGCACCAAAAGTGTATTGTCACGGTGCTTGTTGACGGTGTGCGTTTTGCTATCACCGAATGAACCAATCGCGTACTGTGAATCCGCCGCGGTCCCGTCCTTCTCTTGTCTGCGCGATTGATTGAGTCGCTAATAGCAAACCTGTGTAGACAAAGAGCGCTGTTACGTGTTACTCAGGCTTACTTATTTTTTTTATACTACTTTTTTTCAAACAAATAAATGATACACTGAAACTGTCTTATTTCATGGGTGCGATATCGTGGCTACAGCCGAAGGGCTTATCTATTATCACGCAGAGCTCAATAAACATCCCCGAACAGTGGAGGTAGCTCGCTCAAGGACGACATTAAGGCTTGACCGTGAACACCGCGAATTTTTTTGTGGCCATCCTACGGGCAACGCTATGCGACGGAGCCGGCAAAAAGCGTATATCGCCCGGCAGCATATTGGTAGGCCGCAGGCGATAGAACCCCTATACTCGCGGTCAGCTTTCTGTGGCAATCCGAAGAGAGAAGGAAAGCGCGTGTACGGCGGTTGGTGCACCCTCTCCCCTAGCGTCGACTGCATTGCCACAGAAAGTTGACCGCGAGTATAACAACGGCGCTCAAGCCGGATTGGATGGCTCGTGGATATGGACGCTGCCACCGTCAACATGGGCAGCGGTTACAACGAGTTTTCGAAGCGGTAGCGTAGCTTCGTGGTAAGCTGTCTGCTTCATATGCAGCGGGACTCTGTTTCTATCCACGGTGTGGGCTTACTTTCTAGGTTTTTTCTCGAAAAGTTTTTTGTCGAGGCATTCGGCGACATTTACGACATTTCTTTTTGACGATTAACATAGAAAAGAAAAGAAACGAATGATGTTGACGAACCTTCGCTGAACTAAATTTTATGTGACTCCCTTTTCGGGGGTGGAATGGGGGACAGCGGAACTTGGGTTGCCAGCTGGACGCCGAGAAGCGGCGCGTACGGGAGATGGGGGGGGGGGGGGGGCGCAAGTGGGCTAATAGTTCTGTAATGGCCAGCCGCAGACTGTCGCCGCGAAGCGGCGTGAAAGCAGGCGGGAGCTGGCTTAACACGCTCCTCTGTGATAGACGCGCCGTCCGAATCCGAAATCGAAGTTCCCGCGCCTTGTAATGTGTGACGGCAGCTGCGTTTTTCACCACAAGCAGCCAATCCGGCGTGAGCGGCGTTGCTAGGGGGTCTATCGCCTCCGCCGTAAAAATGTGCAGCGCCGACTGCTTGACAGTGCAGGCTTTAGGAAGCGAATGGCGGCGTATGGCGCAAGACTGAACTGAATGACGCCATTTTGTTCCAGAGAAATGACTGTGTTTAATTATATCGCTTGTCGTTGCATGTAAAAACAAGTATCTGAGTTACTTTCACGTAAACCATGGTCGCCACACCTCAAAGGCAGAGCGACCTTAGGCTATATGAACAAAACTTCCTTTTTTTTTCTGCGTTGTTTTCGGATTAGCTGCAAATTCGGTCTTGATTCAGTAACCTCACCTGCTCTGGCTGTTCCACTGAGAGCTGAGTCACGGTACAGTCTTTCGGTTGCCGCCAAGATAGCGCTCCCACGAAAAAGTAAACGATAAGCGCGTTTTATTTAATACCCTCGTCAGACGGGTACGCTCAAAAGCTTGAGCAAACCCCTCTGAAGGATCGACGAGGCCGCAGTCGCGGCTAACTGCGAGATCGCGAGTTAATTCGGGGATACTTTAAATATGTTCGTTCTGAAGACCCTCAAGATGCCCGTGTGAAAGAGGCTTAGCCTAGTGAGCACTATACTATCATGAACAGTATTAGCGTGAACACCAGCGCACGTGACCTTCGAAACATGTTATGCTGCCTCGAGCCCCCCCCCCCCCCCCCCCCCCACCCACACACACACACACAGCGCAGTAGAGTGTGTGTGTGTGGGGGGGGGGGGGGAGGGGGGCCTGCGAGGGTGTGCTCATTGAAGAAAGTGCAGACTCTCGCAACCCCCTCTCCACTCTATAGTTTTAATCAGCCTCGACGTAGGTCGGCGTGTAACAAAAGTCACGCGCCCCAGCGTTCGCGCTCATACACTTTTCGATAGTAACCCCGAAAGTACTTTGGGCGTCCTGATGGCGTGTTCCCACCCAGAAAAGTTTTCGCCGCTTGGAGACCGAGATGCCCAAGCCACTCGCACCAAGTGCTCGTCACCTAAAGCACGACAAAGGCGACGCGTGTACATCCAGCGACCGACTACCAAAGCCCCAGTGTAAAGGCCGGCTCAGACAGCGCCGTTTTCTTACGTTACGTACAAGTAACCAAAACATTGGTGTTACGAATGTCACGTGCCAGGCTATCTGCTTGAACTGGCAACTACGCTTGAAATAAAGCGCAGCTGTCCCGGTGACGTGTACGTAAACTTTCATAGCGTAATCTAACTTAAAAACAAAACGGGGCCGTGTGAACCAGCATTCACGCCTAGAGTGTTCCTCTGTCTCATGTGCAAGTGTCCAGTTATGTGAATGTTCTTGTGCTAGAAAGTGTTTTCTCTGCGTTATTCTTATTGTTCGGGCATGCAGCGAGGTTCCCCTCTGTATCTTGATCCGACATTTCGTCGTCATTTTTAATAACAATTATGCACGTGTAATTCAGGCTGAGGGATGCGTAAGACCTCTGAAGCCGTCCTCGTCTCATGAACTGGAGAGATCATGAAATGTAGGCATTTCTGAACGCCTATATCTTGGCACACGGGGATGGCAAGATGTGGTCGCGAGTGCCGATCGCATGACGCCATCCTTAATCTCTCTTTTTAACGTTCCAATACAACCAAAACTTTGATCTTCTCATTGCTCACGGTTTTGTAACATACTGTACATTATTCTATGTTTTATATGTGTTACTAGAATGGCGTATTATATTGGTGTGGTAAAAAAAGTCGTTTTCATTTTATTCTCACGCAGCCCGTAGTTTGGTCTAGCGTTCTTAAACTTTGTTTGACGCCTGATGTTAAGGTTATGTCAGCCTTTCTGGGCATTAAGGCAATGCATAAAATAACTATGCCGTATTTTTATATTGCTAAGAGAATTTGCCTACCTATAGGCTGGTACCTTGGCTGCGGTTAGTAACACATATTTGTTTCACTCGCAGTGTGGTTTTCATCTCTAGGAAAACGTAGCTCTATCTTCATAGGACCGCCTTGTATGTACTCGTATATTAAGAACAATACTTCAACACTGTGTTTATTTTTTAGGAATCACGTGACTGGCCTCATGTGACGCTCCGTCCCTGACGTTACATCAATAAAGAATCGCTCACAAAAACAGCAAAAAACAACACAGAATATGGGTTAATATGTTTTGTCGGTTAATACGTTTCTACAACATTCGTTACGGTTAATACGTTTCTACAACATACGTTACGGTTAATACGTTTCTACAATAGTACAATAAACAAAGCAAACTTCGTTGCTTTGTTTTTTTATTATTGTTTGGTCAAAATTGGTTCACCTAAATTCGCGCGTTCAATATGAAATCCTGTGCTAACGACGTACACGCAATATATTTCAAGTATACTATTCGCTACATTAAACTTTGTTTCTTGAAATAGAGTCCTTCCTGCTTTCCCGCCTAAACGTTTTGTCTTCTGCGCACATCGCCACTCACTCTTAAATAGTTAAAAAAGAGTAGCCACGTAATAGACGACTTCTCTGCAGACACGTCAGAACGCATTTTCTGCAACCACCCGCAATACAATAAAATAAAAAGGAATGGACAGCACCCGTGAGCCAAAGAGTTCAGTTCTCGCGCGTTACCTTGCCTTCGCAAGGACTCGTGTCGCGTTCCCTCACCCTCGCTAGCGTCTCAGGTTTAATTACGGCGACAGCCGTGAACGCGACGTTCGCGACGCCTGGCTTTGTTGGCGAAGGAGAAGAAGCCACTATTCCGTCCGTCGCCGCCGGTGTGCACGCGCGGAGTCGAGCTGCACTCGGGAGGCTTTCATTAGAGCTGATTTATAGTGGAGCTAGCGGCGCTAACGGTCGACGCGCTCACGCGCCATAAATGGAAACGGTTTTTCGGCCCCCGGTCATAATAGAGAGAAACGTGTTTTGGCTAGTTCCTCCGGATTTCGTTAAGCCGCATTTTGTTAAGCCGTGGCCTATGATGTCACCTGACTTCAGTTTCCCCTCTAGGCTTAGCGGAAAGATTGACGTCACGTGATATCGACGCCAATTCATTTTCCCTGCTAAATTTAGCGAAAAAAATAACGTCCCACGATTTAATGTCATGGACCTATACATAATAAAGTTTTCCCGCTAGATATAGCGGGAATATTGCCGTCACGTGGCCTCTACACCAATTCGGTTTCCCTGCTAAACCTAGCCAGGAAGATGGTGCCACTTGACTTCGTGTCAGGTGACCTAGTCACAAATTCAGTTTCGGCGCTAAATTTAAAAAACAAAATTGACGTCACGTGACCCTGTGTCACGTGATGCTGGAACGTATCACCTATGCTACACAACTGCCTAACAATTTGCCATACAATATTTTTTTTTTTTTTTGCACTGGCGTTTTTCGGGTTGAGTTTAGGCTTCCTGCACTCACAGACAGCCTAAAGAAACGGAAGGGTGCGGCGACTTCCTAACATGTCATTATCGCTCTGCCGTCAATGTAATTTCGACGTTAACCGATATAAAAAGAAAACGGCGAACGACGAATTTTGGTGCAAGAATCGTGAACTGAAAACCCCGCTTTTCTGAAGCTGTCGCTGTATTGGCGTATGCCAAAATCAAATATCGTTTTATTCGGACAAACGTCTATAGGGCAGGGATCTCCAAAGTCTTGGCTATGGGGCCACATTGGCACTTTCTGGAAGCTCGCGAGCCGGAAAATAAATAAGAATACAGAAAAGAGGAAAGACTGAAGGATTAAATCTAAATGAGCGTTTAATTACAGAAACGTAGACTAGAGCAAAATATTTAAAAGAATGGAACGCGGATATACCTTACTTTCATTTATTCATTCATTCATTCAATTTTTTTTTTTTTGTGCTCATGAACAGCTTTCATCTTTCTAATGATGCGCATAAGTTGCATCGTGGATAGACAACTAATTTTTATTTTATTTAAGTGAGTCGTTAATTATTACATTAAACATAACTGCGGCCCAGGAAACTCGCTAGACGTGAAATCAGAGCGCCTAGAAACTTTGGTATATTCGCGCAAGGCAAGTGGGGGCGAATGGGAATGGTAGATCTGAAGATAACAATATTCGATTGTTATGACGCAGACCACTAAGCAGGATTAAAAACGCAAAAGAATTTCAACGAAGTTACACAGACGTGAAACAGGGGACTACTACCAGACTTGTACCGTTCTCATTACGAGTAATTAAATTACTCGTTATCGATAACTTTTGGAAGTCATTTTGTAATGCTTTGATTACTTTTGTCAGGAAGTAATCGCAACGGTAATTTGATTACTTTTGGAAGCACTAAAAGGTACTCGTAACCTTTTCCCTCCCCTTTCTTACAGCTCTCTTTGTTCGTACCAGATGTCTACCAAGGAATCCTCGAACCAAAAAAAAAAACTCCAACAGGAGGATGGTACACCGAAATTGGTTGATTAAGAATATAAGTGGCTCATAATCCTGCGATTCTAATGCAATAAAGATCAGTACCAAAGCCCCGTTTTCAAGCAAGGAGGAAATACTGCGAGGAGAGAAAGCATGCGAGCGAGCTGGTTCGAAAACGAAATCTAAACCCTGAGACAAAGAGATATAAAATCGCGTTTTTCGTTATATGTCGTTTCGTCTCGGGGTTAAGATTATGACGAGTCGTTTCGAAAATAGGAAATAATCAAAGAAGTAACCGTTACTTTTTTTCATATACCGGCCAATTACATCTGGTTTCGGATAATTGAGCAGTCAAATAGAATGCAATTTTAAGCGAGAGTAATTAAAATTTTATTCAATTACCTTTTTCGAGTTTTGTGTTTGAGACGGCTACAAATAGTAATGCTGGTGATGACGGTCTACAATAAAAGTTAAGGCAAGAGAACCCGAGTTTTAATGCGGTCTTATCACGTTCTTTCTAATATGCCTCGTCGTCGCTGTGCCATCGTTTTTGTGTTTTTTTTCGTGCGCTTAATATTTGTGTTGCGCACTGGGCGTCACTAGCAAGACGGCAGCCATGCGCGGGCCGGATCTTGGAAACCCCCGGTCAGTATTGGCAGTTACGTGTTACAAGTAACGGTGTTACCTATAACGCCTTACTTTTTTGGCACCGTAGTAACCAACTCGTTACTTTTTTCGAAAAAGTAACGGGTTTTGTATTTACGTCGCTTATTTCAAATAACGCGTAACGCAGCTTCGTTACTCGTTCCATTTTCTTTCAGAAACGTAAAACAAGCCTACGTAAATTTTGTTCGTGTTTCCATACTTGGTTTACCTGAAGTCCAGACACAGCCAAAGCTTCGAGCTGATTGGACCAATCAAACGGCGTCAAAAGGGCACCGTCATGATGTTTGCCATGTTTCTGAACGTGTTATATCATCGCTGAATGAATGATAAACAAGGAAGGACCAGCGACTCGCGCTTTTAATGCTGCTTGATTGCTCCCACTAGCTCGTCGCGTCGGCTGTGTTTGAACTTACGCTGAAATGAAGTACAGGCGCAATGTCATTGTCCATTGCACTCATTCCACGTACGTTCAAAAGTTTCCCTGTCTTTTCCCCGAGCAAAGAGTCACACTTAAGAAAAAAAAATCTTACTCCCACGCCCTTCGCTTATGGGCTGAAAAAACGTTCTCCCCAAAGAACAAACCAAAAAATGAAAGCCGTTTACAACTCCCTGTAACGCCGAATCGGAGCGCAGCTCTTGAGGAGGAGGAGGAGGAAGAGGGAAGGGTACTCAGGGGAGGGTATACCCCTCCTCATTCTCCTCCTTGTCCTCCTCCCCTCATCCTTCAATCTCCTCCGGGTCACGTGACCTCGGGGGGGGGGGGGGGGGGGCGCGCGCGGTGCATGTCCCAACATGCACCGCGCGGTTACGCCGACGGCGACGGCGACGCCGACGCCGCTCAAGCCGGAAACGGGCGCCTAAGAGCTGCGCTTTAAAGGAAAACGTTCTTACCGTCTATTTATGAAAATAATGTAAGGCAAGAGTAACGTGCGTTACTTTTTTGCCGGTAACGGTAACGTGTTCCCTTTAGTTTTACGTAACGTAGGTGGGTCACGTGTCCCTTTATTTGGGAAGTAAGGAGTAACGTTTTTGTATTTCGGTAGCTCCCACAACACTGCCCCTGGTCTAGGAGGATGGGTCAAAAGGCGACTCTTGTCGCCCGACTAGGTCCCGTCCTCCTTTACAGTTTGGAGCACAGCAGCCCGAAATAATAAAAGTAAAATATAGAAATTAAAACGACACTTTAAATATCTGTTTTTGTTAAAACGAAGCAATAAACGTCATTTAAGAGGATTTGACCCTCACTAAGGTGGATTCGATTTTTCCAAGCTCTTATTCTCAAGGCGCGCGCAACGGTTCTTATCTTGCATTATTCATATCCGGAGATTGCTCGCTGTTTCACATTTCTCTCGTGTTAAACTCCGGATTATTTTGGGTCGGTGGTTGTACTGAGGCAAAACATAATCATCTATCTCCTTCTATGGAAATGTAATTTCTTAGTGCTGTTGTCGTTTTACCTGATTAATTCAAAAATTATGATTATAAATAACCATTTTGCAGCTTTAATTGAGGTGATACCGATATGAATAATCGCTGCTCCAGGAAGACATTTTTAAACAGTGCGAAAACAAAACAAATACCAGAGTTGTTAGTTCTGATATTTCACATATAGCGCGCTTAGTTAAATAAGACAAAATATTATTTCTGTTCATGGCCCTATTAAACGAAACAAACCGGGCTACATGTTGAAACGTGCCGCCGTTCTCTACAACCACTTAACACGGACACTTCTATCGAATAAGACCTGAAAACAAAGTTAAGTGTCAAATATGACACGTACGAGTATGATCAGACAGGCAGCACATAATGAACTTCCTCCAAGCATAGCTAAATACATATTTCAAATATCAAATGTTTTACGCAGTGAGTTCTTCTCTACAAGTACCCAAGTAGAGTGTAACTTGGGATATCTGTTGGGATTTTTAAGGAATTACACCCGTACTTCGCGTGGGTTTTAGATTAGGCAGCGTTCTGTACATACAAAATACCGTTGTGAACAGCCCAAGCCCAAAACGATTTCCACACAATTAAGTATAATCATGACTGTATATGTCAACGTGGCCGTTGTGTTGCAATGCACACGTTAGCAGTTCCGGTGTCATATCGGGAGAGCAAAAACAATAACCTACCCACGTGTGGGTAGATCCTTCGTAGATATTTCCGAAGTCAATTATTTATGACGAGGCGCGCCCCAGTCGTATTAATTTCTTAACACCAGACCCACCGGCTCCGGGCTGTCACTTGGAGAGAAGTCGTTGGCCTGCGTGACTAATGCCTATGATTCCCATGGGCAGCCTGAATGTTTATCCTGATAGCCACGGGTCAGTGGAGGAGCAATACGTATTCTGCTCATGAGGCATGACCCAGGTGAACGTCATTGGCTAATGCGTTTTCACGAGCTTCCCAGTGAGATAAACGACGGTGGATGCGGGAGATAGTGAGAAAGTTCACCTTGTAGTGCTTGGTATTAATGTTTGTTTTTGATATCGTATCGCGCACGCAAATTTCCTCGCGCTCACCAAAATACTTAGCTAATATATGCTGTTGTGTCTGTGGGTGCTTCTGTGTTTCGCATTCATAGTGCCACAGGGTTTGCGCAACGTGATTATCAGTTGCTTCTTCTTGATATAGCTTAGCTCAAATGATCTCTTCAAAAGTAATAGTGGATTCTCATGTAGTCAGTATTTGTGTTTTTATCAAAAACAAAAGAAGGGTTACTTCAGTGTTAAACAGTTTTCTTCTTGCAGCTTAAACATTTCTATATATGGAATTGGCTAGGCGTTTGTAGGCTGGCGGGTAAAAGCGGGAGCAGAACACTGCAAACCCTGGGCGCTGACATCAGAGGCCCCGAGAGAATGAGAGAGAGAGACCAGCGGAGAAATAGAGCAGACGAATTAGACGCGTTCTTTTCGCCGCGACGAGTTGAAGTTGCTCGAGCGCTTGTCAGCCATATTTTGTTCAATAGAATGCGCGATTCTTTTGTTTTTTCTTCAAAGTAAGTTAAAAAAGAAACAAAAAAACAAGGAACATTCTTTCCAGGCGATGTTTTGCTGTTTTTTTCTGCATATTAAGGCGTCGCCAGCGATACATGGTCCCATCAGGACCGCCAAATGGAACCGGCGATGTTCGCATCTATACCCCACTGTTCCCAAGAGGTCGCAATGCATGGGACTTTTCCCTCTAAATGACTATATTCACTCTTTGTATGTAGGCTCAATTACGTTTTCGTTCGTGTACGTGCGTGCGTGCTCACACGCGTTAGTGTAGGAAATAAGCTGCCTCGATGAAAATAATTAAAATACTATACCTCTTTTTCGACAATGTTGTCTCACATTAATAGAGAGTTTTAGAATAGGGAGCCCCAACTTTTGGGTTCCCCTTAAAAATTGGGAGTCCCAAACGCAACAAGGTTGGCGTCGACGGCTTATAGAATAAGGGTTTCGCAACGCAGCGCAGCGCGCTTGCGTTTCCCGCTTGCAGCGCAAACGCGGCTAACGAGCGAAATAATAAAACAAAAATATTTAAAAAAAACGTAAAACATGTGCGCTTCGCAAGTACTATTTGTTTGCAAATATTAGTTATGGTAAATTCCAATCAAGCCGGCTAAAACTAGAGACAATCTGAAATGAGTATAAATGTTGTTGTCAGTATTCTGCCGAAACAATCCAATCTGTAGCGCTCTAATTTGGCGCTCGTTCTCGGATTTTTCGGGCGTTTGTGAGCGCTTTAACCGCCTTTCGCCGAAACTTTAGGCCTTCAACTATGACGAAACCGAGACGAACGCGAGCGAGCATACTCTGCGAGCAGTTGCTCTATTTAAATCTGAGCTAGAGCGACTTTTAAGCCTTGAAATGCTTGTTTTCAAGCTGCAGGTATCGTGCCAGGAACGAAATCCACTCGAAGTCACAGAGTAGCAATACATTACCATGTCAACGGTTACCTCGTCTCTTTAGGCTCAGGAACGGCCAGAACCAGGGACGATCTATAAAATGGGGCGAGCCCTCCGCTCATTCTTTGTGACTTGAGCGAGACAAAGCAAAGCGAAAGCCGGTTGCAGCTTTCATTGGCAATGAAATTGTCTAATGCTGCAGTGACCATGACGAATTTGCTCCGAAGCGAGCGGAAAGGGCGCCGCCATGTTTGCCGACGCAACCCGGCCACAAGCAAATAGGGGCCCCACGCTATTTCTCGAGATTTGCGTTGGGGACGAGCACCAACCCAAAATCACAAACAGAGTTTGGGTTCTGCGCATGCGCAGTGGTGAGCCCATATTTTTTTGGGGGTCCCTATTGTAAAACTCTCTAAAATGTTGTTTTTGGGAACGTTGCTTCGCTAAGGGCGGTAATATTTGGTAAGAGAAAATAAGTGGCAAAACAACAGAACAATAATAATTCTAGACACATCCAGATACTGACCTTTTGTTTATTTTTCGTTAGATGGAACACCTCTGCGACTCACTACAAATTTCTTGTATTTCACAAAAATAGTTTAATATAATTATTGCGCCCAGAAACAAATAATATTCATTATTACTAAACATGTTTAAAGTGCTAAACTATAAATTATTACAATTTTAGAGACGTTCGGTCGCGATTTCCATTTTACATGAAAGCCAGCTGCCCAGAGAAGTGTACAGCATTTTATTGGTGTCTTGTCGTTGTATTCAAGAAGTGCGGCGCAAAGTAAAGACTAAACTCATAAATATATTTAATATAGAATGTATTATAAATGAATATAAATATTCTTCACTGAATCTTCGGCTTCCTTCGAAGTACAGTCATGGCAACATAGAATGAATAAATTCACTTCTTCCTATTCTAGTCCAGGATTAGTAGCGCCAAAGTGTGTTTTGTAAAGGTGACGGAACCTAAAAATTTATCAGAGGGAAAGTTTTGTTTTTCTTTTTTTCGCAGAAATTAGAAAATCTTATTAAAGTGGCCTGATCACAAAAATATTCAGTAGTTACGATCATATTTGCCCAATCGCGAGGTAACAATTGCATTTAGTAAAGAAACGGAGTAGACTTATATTGCCGCGTGATTGAATGAGAAGATACGCTTCTTCGTTCATCTAGAAGATTCGCGTACACTCTTATCCCGAGCGTAAAATGATAAAAAGGCCAGAATGAGCCTGCCTTTCCCGAACATTCCAGGTCGCTAGGTCAATATTCGAGATGACGAGCATAGCAGATAATGAGCTGAGCGCCGCATTGCCGATTTATTCGCTGATTCTTCCTCGCGATAAGCAGCTGTTACGCCGACGCACATGTCGCTTGCTGCTGCCGCCATCGACGCTCGCTGCTGCTTTCTCGACGTGTGTTCTTTCTTTTATTTCTGGCGCAAGTTCGCCCTCATTAAATTTTCAGTTCAGTCTGTTTTCTCCTGCCTCATCGTCTGCCATTCGTGACATTCTGGTGGAGGTGAGGGCACCGCAACAAGTGAAGCACACCCCTCCGAGGGCCCGTACTGCTAGCCCGCTCCCAGGCGAAATAATGGTTTTTGACTAGGAATCGCACGTACGAGCAAGCCTCCGCTCTCAAGGCAAACCCCCGGAGTTTGATCTCCTGCTAGCCCAGAGCAAGACAAACCCATCGACGAGCCAAGCCAGTGAGCACCCAGACGCAGCAGATCTCGACCGCTCCGTCCGTCGTCTTCATGCCTGCCGCCACAGACAATCCGTCGCCATTCCATGGCGAGGCTCATGAGGATGTGGACGACTGGCTTCATCATTACGAGCGCATTGCCCGTCATAACAGATGGGCTACAAAACAGCGCCCCCGATCTCTCTACTTATCCTTGGAGAAAACCGCGAGGCACTGGTTCGAGAACCACGAGACTTACCATACGTCGTGGGACACCTGCGTCACCGAGCTGAAACGGACGTTTATGAATCAGCAGCGTTGGCGACGGGCCGAAAACCCTCTCCAGGTGAGGACTCAGGCACCCCTTCAAACCGTCACCAGCTTTGTCGAAGATGTCTTTGCGGCTGGAAAGCCATTCAGGCCCTCAAGTCACTGAGGAGAAAATATTGCGCGTTCTTATGAGAGGCGTGAAGAGCGACATCTTCGGCAGCCTCATCCTCAGCCCTCCAAAGAGAGTCGACGGGTTTGTTGACGAAGCGACAAACATCGAGCGGGCACTAGCGGCCCGAGCTCGCCGCTATCATCGGCTCAAACCTCGACGACGTCTCAACTCTGACACGGGTCCGCTCCGAGTTCAGCAACCGCGCCGACGAGCGTCGCGACATCGTCCGCGACGTTGTTTGCGAAGAACTCGAGAATCTGCTGCCAGCTGCCGATCTCCCGGCATCGCTGTCCATCGCCGAAGTTGTGCGAGAAGAACTTCAGAAAGCCATCAAACCACGAGCTTCTGTCATCCCTACGCCGCTTGAGCAACCGACAATAACTTACACCACAATGGCCCGACAGCCACCGCTTTCTCCTCGAGCCTATGCCGCGACGCCCCGACGCCAGTCTCCTGCGCCGCTGTAAGGCCGTACGCCACGACGACCAGGTCCAATACGCCTGCCAGGAACCCGATGCACCCCGGAAGACCGACGTGTGGCGATCGGCCGACCAACACCCTATGGGCTACTACTGAGGGGAGACCGGCCACGTGTATCGACGTAAGTGCTTCTGCCAGAGGGGGTGGAGAGTGTTTGCACCTAACGATCCTCGGACCCGCCTTGGAGAACCAACCACCAAAGGATAACGAGGAGTACTTGCACCGTCCGCCGTCTACGGTGCAGTGTTCTTCCCGAGGATCCCGATTGCTATCGCCACGACGCCAAGCACCGCATCCTCATAGGTCCTGCCGTGAAAGCCTGTCCCCCATCTACCACCGGGAAAACTAAGTGCGGTAACCCTTGGAGGTGGGGTTGCCGTAGGCCGACGACGTAAAGAGCCTTCAAGAACGCCGGAGAGCTCCCACTCTTCCGACACCACACATCGAAACGACGCTTCTGCAACAGTGCCCTATAAACTCAAACTTCCTTTCAAGACTTCTCTCTCTCTCTCTCTCACGGCCACGAAGCGTTGTCACTCGCTGACACCGTAGTGGACTACTCCGTTTTGAGTGGGAGACTCTTGACGAGATTTTCGGCGAGACCGGCCCGGTGAAGTTAGCATTTCTGCACGACTGTGCGAGGTACGTTATCCCCGGGATGAATTTTTTTTTGCGAGTATGGCGCTGTCGTCGACGTAGGAGAAAAAAAGTTGACTCTCCGAAAACCTGCCCTAACGCTGTAGGTTTCCAAAATAACTGCAGCTGTGGTCCGAGTCCTCGACTTCCACGTAAACCTACCACCGCGTTCAAACGTTCTTGCACTTTTGGGCCCGGTGCAGCGACTTGCGGGGAAGCTCTTCAGGAAGTCAGCGTTCAACTGCTTCTGGGAAGAGGAATTAGCGTCGCACGAGCCAATGTGGATTTCAAAGGAGGACGTCCAACTGCTCCTGTGACGAATGTTCGACAGCAGTTGCAACACCTAAGGATGGATATTACCGTGGGATGCATCGAGCAACTTAAAGCGTCAGCAGCCACTACCGCAATCTCGGAGGAACCTTCGCCGTCACAGTACAACGACACGCCTCCTTCGCTGCTCGATGACGACCCCGAGCTGCTCGCTTCAGAAGGGAGACGGCTGGCTGAACTTCTCAGAGTTCAGCGAGTGCTTCTCGATGTTATCAGGGCTGCGACAAACGACGGTAGCCAAGCACACATCGTTACTAACGACGACGCACTGCCTATTCATTAGTCTCCATACAATGCCTCTTTAAAATAGAAAGATGTGGTACAAGAACAGGCTCAAAGAATGCTCGACGATGACATTGTTCAACCTCGAAGTAGTCCATGGGCGTCCCCAGTTGTCCTTGTAAAGAAGAAAGAAAAAACACTGAGGTTTGTTTCTGAACCAGGGTCGACTAAATGCCGTCAACACACTAGATCGGCTTGTCACTCCTGATATATTTCGTCAATCCACTTGAAGAGCGGCTACTGGCAGATCGAAGTCGACGAACGAGGTTGCGAGAAGACATACTTAGTTACGTCGGACTGCCTATACGAATTCACAGTAATGCCCTCCGGACTATGCACAGCACCAGCAAAGGTTCAGCGCGTTATGGGCACCGTGTTGCCTGGCCTTCAATTGGAAATCTGTCTCATCCATTTCGACGACATCGTGGTATTTATAAGCGACTTTGACGAGCTCTTGAGGCGACTTCGCGTTGTGCTTCAAGCCATCAAGACCGCCGCCCAACTTTCACTAAAGCCGACAAAGTGCCGGTTCGCCTATGGTTCACTGAAGCTTGTAGGCAATGTCGTGAGTAGCGAAGGTGCATGGCCTGACCTTGCAAAGACCTCCGCCGTAGCCGAGTTTCCCTCGCCAACGGACAAGAAGGATTTCTTGGGATTTGCGCCTACTCTAGACGCTTCCGCCGGGACTTCGCCAAGCTCTCCGAGCCGCTGAGATACCTCACAAAGGATGCCGTAAAGTTTGAGTGGAAACAAAAATGACAACGGGCCTTCGATGACCTTAAACGAAGACACCAGACGCCTCCAATTCTCGGCTACTTCGACCATTTAGCAGGCACCGAATTTCACACGGACGCAGGTAATACAGGACTTGGCGCAGTGCTCGTCCAAGTGCAGAAAAGAACTAAAAGTGTAATTGCCTTTGCCAGTCGGACGCTCTCCAGGGAAAAGAGCAATCACTCAACGACCGAGAAGATATGCCGTGTGCCGTCGTCTGAGCGATAGCGCAATTTCTACCCGTACCTGTACGGAAGCCCTTCGCGAGTGGTCACAGACCACCACTCGTATTGTTGACTCGCAGACTTTAAAGATCCCTCAGAACATCTTGCGCGGTGGAGTTTTCGACTTCAAGAATTCGACGCATGTGTGGTCTACAAATCCCGCCCCAAGCACAGGGACGCTGATTGTTTGTCGAGGGCGCCAGTCGAGTTGGGGTCTAAGCGCTCCGATGACAGCGACAACGACGACGTTTTCGTCGGCATTATGATAGTGAAGAACATGGCATCACTTCAAGAAACTATCATGAGTTGAGTGCACTCATTGAGCTTCTGGAGGGACGAGGGGTGCAGTTCGACGTGTGTTTGCACGAACCCTAACAACCTTCTCGTTGGACGAGAAAGTGTGCTCTACAAAGAAAACTTCGCCGGCACCAGCTATATGTGACTGCTGGTTATTCTTTCGTGTCTTTGAGCGGAAGCCTTCCAAGTGTGCCTTAACGATCCGACGGCGGGGCAGCTCGGCTACTGCGGAAAACTTCCAAGGATTTGAGAAAAGTAATTCTGGCACAAGCTCCTGAGGGCTGTCCACCTCTACGTCCGACCATGCCGCGAATGCCAATACCGCAAGAAACCACCGACGAAGCCGGCAGGACTCCAGCAGCCGATCACTCCCCTGGCTACGCAGATCGGAAAGGACTTGCTTGGACATTTCCCACCATCGTTGCAAGGAAATCAGTAGATCGCCGTCGCGACCAATCACATCACAAGGTATGCCGAGACCAAAGCCGTTGCATCGGGCACTGCAATGCAACTTGCCAAGTTCTTCGTCCACTCCATCTTCCTCAGACACGGTGCCGCCGAAGTAATGATTACAGACCAAGGGTCGTCATTTTCGGCACAGCTAACTCAAGAGATCCTCCGGCTCAGCCATACCAGTCATCGTCGAATGACGGCGTACCATTCGCAAATAAACGGGCTGACGGAACGGCTAAACAAGATCATCGCCGATAAGATCGCCATGTACGTCGACGGGGAGCACAAGACAGGTGACGAGGTATTATCCTATGTCCCGTTTGCCCACAACACCGCCGTGCACCTTTCCAGCTGGTACATTGTCGGGAAGTAACGACCATGCTGGACGCGATGCTGCCCCACGAGTCAGCTGACGATTGGAGCGACGACGCCCAGGTGGTCGCTCGACGGTTCAAAGAAGTCCGCCTTCTCGCCTGACACCAGCAGCGTGTCGGCGCTGGCCGCTAAAACCTTTGTCGTCACGACATTCACTTCCAGCCCACAGACAGGGTGTGGGTGTAGACACCCATTCGTCGCCACGGCCTCAGCGAAAAACTGTTGAAATGCTACTTCGGACCGTACAAGGTATAACGCCGCCTCGAGGAGCTCAACTATGAAGTGGTGCCCGACGGAATGAAACATCATCACGACGCCTACAACAACCCAGGTGGCTCACGTCGTTTGACTCGAGCCGTTATACGCTCGGTAGCACTAAGGAATCGTAACGCGAAAGCCTTAGTACAAAAACCGGCTACACAAAAGGTCCCAAAATCCACGGTTCGCCTCTGGACCACGAGATGGCGTTACTTCTGCCAGAATCGGCGGAGGCGCTATATTCCTCCAAAAAAGACTTTTCGCTCTTGTCCCTCGGCTGGAGTCGAACCAGCGACCTTTCGTTCAGTACTCCGACAGTACCGCCATATCCGTAAATCATGTTTATGTCTTTAATGCATCGGCGCTTGGGAATTTGCCGTTAACTTGTCTTAGCGATAACATAACAAACCTTGTGATTTTTTTCATTTTCCAGAGAACTCTTTAAGCTTACAATTATTTGTTTTGTTTTTTGTTGCATCAGGGCGATGCGCTTCTAACGTGGGGAGTAATGCCGCGAGCAAGGTAGAGAAGATACGCTTCTCCGTTCATATAGAAGACTAGCGTACGTACACTCTTACCCCGAGCGTAAAAAAAAATAAAGAGGCCAGAATGACCTTGCCTAGTCAGTCCCGTCCTTGCTCTTTTCCGATCATTCTAGGCCGAATATTTGAGATGACGAGGAGCATAGTAGATAAAGAGCCAAGCACCGTATTGCCAATTCATTCACTGATTTACTCTCGCAATAGCCAGCTGTTACGCCAACGCACCGTTGCATGCTGCTGCCGCCGTCGCCGCTCGCTTTTGCTTCCTCGACGTATGTTCTTTTTCGTTTCTGGCACAAGTTCATCAAATTAAATCAATAATTCATTCCTTTTTTCCCTGCCTTATCGTCTGTCATTCGTGGAATTATCTAGATTTGAAATTGTCTTGATTTATCAAATATAGGTGTGCACGAAAACCATTGATATGTAAAAGATTTAGGTAATTAAGCACACTGAAAAATAAAAGACAAGTAAATGGTTAGTGGACAAACTACGCGACCTGACTCCTGTGTGGTGTTGCTCGTCTCAGACAGACATGTATGTAACGCGTTACTAGTAACAAATAGCTTCTAGCTAGTTACCTGTTTTGTAACGAGTAACGCACTTAGTTACATTTTTAGAAAACAAGCGAGTGACGTACTTAGATACTTTTATTGCCAAGGAACGAGTAACTCTATTGCGTTATCTTTGAGAAATACCGTGTAAAACGATGTTCAAACGGTCACGTTTTATTTCTAACCTGAGTATGCGTCTATAGCGACAAAGGCAACCCTTAAAATAACAAAAAAGTATGACATCACTGAACACGTCAGTTGAACTCTACAGCTGGAAATCTCTTTCACCCTGAGAACACAATAAGGTTCGTTGGTTGAGCCTTCTAGAATCGCGTACAAACCCAATGAAAACCCGGAGGTTCCCATGGCGGGAAGGCACAGAACGCACTGTCAACTTCTAACATTAGAAGCAGAGAAAACAAAAGAGACGCGGGTAGTCCAGATTCACCAGATCTTGCTGAAGCACAACACTGCCGTTCATTCGAGCGCGTCAGGAGAACGACGCTTCACCGTTGCCGGAAATATATTTTCACAGAAGCAGGGAAACATAGCTGATGAAAATTTGGAAAGGCAGCTACTGCTTCAGTGCAACGACCACTGAAAAGAAAACAATAAACCGTGAGAGAAAAGCAGTTGTGTGTCTGGTTGTTAAATTAACGAGACAAGTAACTCGCTACTTTTGAAGAAAAGTAGCGCGTTCCTTTTGAAAATCAGTGGCGAATAACATATTTAGTTACTTTTGAGCGAGTAGCGAGTAACGGTATTTAGTAACTTTTGGAGGTAACCTGTACATGTCTAGTCGCAGGACAGATATAATATGAAAACAAACTATAAAAAAGTATTGTTCTGTTTGGACAACATGGGTATCAATATAAATGACGTTTGGCTAAAGAATGTAGTGCTCTGTTGAGCGCGGCACCAGTATTACATAAAACATTTCAGAGGAAGTGCAGAGGAAGAAACTAAACATTCGTGACAAACCAGACTTCACCGGACCAGAAGAAAAGTAGGGCTACCTTCGCGGACACAGTCTTCACGTCACGCATGAGGTGGTTCAATCAAAGCTAGAAGTCCCGAGAAGGCGGCCATACCTTTGGCATTACGTAAGAGCCGGCGAGTTTCCGCGAACAATGGTCGCTGTTTGTCCTTGCTTCAAGGGTATCGGCTATTCAATTACCCCCGCTTTTTTCTCCCCATTTGTTTGGCAGCGTTAGAAGAACCAAGATGGGGTAGGCAAATATCTCCTCATTTGAGATCGATGACTCTTGTTGCAGAAACCCGGCCGTGCTCCCCTTTCATATTTACCATAGCCGGTCATCTCGGATACCCTACGCCGATTGGAGGCTGCTTTCAGCATTGCCGAAGCAAAAATAACCCATTTGTTGTGTTCCGGATTTGTACGCTTTTTAAGACAGTTTTGTTTAGTTGGAACAATATGTCGGTGTGCTTGGTGCGCGGCGGACGGCATGTAATCGATCAAATAGATCACATGGTTGACAACGGTTATTTTTAGGGCACTCCTCATTAGCCACTCGTAAACTAAAATTTTCCTTTTTAAATCTACCAGGACAGAATGTCTCAACTAAACTTAAAGTAAACCTGTGCTTAAGGAAAGTTTGTGTCAGAATCAAGCCGATATATGCCATTCCTAAACTAGTCGTATTTTGTTCACTAAATCCAATCAAAGTTATATAACTTATGATATTCTATGCGCTGTACCGAGTATTTTTATTAAAAACAATATTACGTCTTGATCCTTTTACTGAGCATAGTTCCCAGTTGTTTGAAAGTTGAAGAACGTCAGCAAACATAGTGTATCAAATTTTTAAAATCCGCAAAACTACACTATAAGAAATGCCTGCTCGTCTACTTACCCGCAAAACACTCGAAGAGCCAGTCTCAGCGATCTACGAAATAGGCTCAGCGCATGATGAGGAAAGACATCTGTTTGGACCTCAAAATTAAGACTGTGCTGTGGCATTACGCAATGCAAGCATGACGTTTTGCATTGCGTAATGCCACAACGCAGACTTCATTTTTAGGTATAAACGAATGTTCCGCATCATCATTCGCTGAACTGATTTCGTAGATCGCTGAGATCGCCTCTTTGAGTGTTTTGTGAGTAAGTAGACGTGCAGGCATTTTTATAGTGTAAAAGAAGAGAAGAAAACATTAAGCTGTTTTTTTTCTTTAATATATTTATATCATTCCACTCTTTCATCAGTCGCGCTTAATTTCGAGCTCAGTCTTCTAGGGAGCTGAACGTACCTAATAATTAAAACACGCCAAAGTTAAATGAATTCAGTCGTCTCGGGGCAATTTCCAATGTAATAAAAGGAATATATTAAGTCTAGTGTTGCAGTAGGAAAATGGCCAAATGTCTCATATTTCTGAGAGCAGAGAGAAAGTGAAGTTGAGAGAGTAACAGCTGTATTTGAGCAAAGCTACTCGATGCCTCAAATGTGTGTTCAGTCGAAATTATTCCGATTTAATTTCAAGGATAAAAATAGAGCTAACTTATTTTTGTGGCTTTTTGTGCTCATTTTTATCTGAAGCGTAATTGAAAGCCAGATTCTTGCAATACTGTAAAATATAAAAAAAGCACCGGTATAGGGCCTTATAATATATTTCCATCGCCTTTATTTGTGTCTTATGACAGCGCTCTTTTCTGTGCTCTATTTTCTTCCTCGTGTACTTGTGCGCTGTTTTAGGTATGACAGTCTAGATTTTTCACATTAGTTTTTACTGCCACTGACCTCCCCTAGACAATCTTTTATTGCATATTTCGCTAAAAAAATACTAAGCAAAGTTTGTTATCAATAATTTTTTGGATTTAGAACAATACTTCATGAAAGGAATTCTTTTTCTAGTATTTTTGTTAGGATATATTTGTTGTTTTTCACTCTGTCGGCAAGTGAGAATATATTTTAATATGCAATTGCTTGAGGTGGCTGAGCTCGACTACTTTGAAAAAGTTAAGAAGGCTCAAGCAGAAGACGAGGTCTGCCAGACCTTGGCATCATTCAGCAAAAAAGAAAGTCCGAAGTTTTCTTCGGAGCCAGTGGTCTAGAGACTGTATTGGCAAGAAAAAGCCATGCTGACTGTCTGTGAAGGGGTGTTTTTTAAGGCATGAATACTGGTGATTTCGCAGAAGCTTGGAGATTATATCTGGAAGCGTGTACACGATGATCATTAAGGTATAAGAAAATGCATAGCAAAAACTAAAGAGTTAGCATGGCGGACTTCTTTCCCAGCTTTGGTATCTTACTCACCCACTGTCGAATATCTGTCGAATATGTGGCAAACGGCGGGACCAAAATGCTGAGCCCAGGATTCCGACAAAGACACCGGAAAGACCGTGGCAGAGAGTCGGCGTTAATTTATGTAAAATGAGAGGTTGCCATTATCTCATTGCCGTTGATCCCCTCTTTAGGTATTCAGAAGTCACTTTTTTGTCATCGACGGAAGGTGCCAGTCTCATTATATATTTAAAAATCTTTTTTTGCAAGACATGGGCTTCATGAGGTAGAAGTATCCGAGAATGAAACGCAGCTTGTACGGGTGAGTTTAAAGCGTTTTCTCGTGAGCACGGCTTCCGTTTCGTGACATCAAGCCCAAGGTACGCTCAGACAAACGGAGAAGTTGAGAGCATGTTCAAAACGGTGAAATCCCTGATTGCAAAGGCAAATGGCACGTTCCTTGCACTACTAGCTTACAGGGACACTCCAGAGCCCCTTGGAAAATGCCCAGGTTAACTACTGATGGGCAGGCGCGTACGAACTCTTCTTCCGTTGCACCCACCACCAACGCCCAGTACCCCTAGCGGTAAGCCTGAACAAGGTCTGAAACCAGGACCGTGCGCTTGAGGAACGCGGCGGCGACATTTCGATCGCCGCCATGCAGTAGGTGAATTTCAACCGCTGAGACCAGGAGCCTCAGTTTGGGTAAAAGACTGCAAGCAGGAGGGCACCCCACCTCTGCCAGCCAATATAACAAAGTCTTACGCGGTCGAAATGCTCTCAGGACTTATTTTTGAGAAACACGCAGGTCTCTGATTTTCTTGAACCCTGAGGAATAACGCCCAGATGGCTAAAATGGAAGTTTCGATGTTCCAAGGGAGGTAGAACACCTCAGTGCACAATTACGGCCCACTATAGCACAATCTCCGTTGCGTGCTACGCTTCCGACGTGTGTGTCACGTGACGGTTTGCCGGCTACGTCTTCAGATTACGTATACCGATACGGACGGGTTGTTCGAAAACCGGAACGCTACGTAGCTGGCAGGTAGTTTGCTCAGTAGATGGTCACTTGAATAAGAGTTTCTCAAAGTGTTTGTTTTCTGCACCTGGCAGATAGTTTCGTACAATTGATGTTTACACGGCAGATAGTTTTGTTTGAACGTGTTTGTTTCTTGCGCCTAGCAGCTGCGCGACTCAAGATTGTTACAATATGATATTACAAATAACGGGAGGTGGAGGAGATTTGGCGACAGCGCATCTGACTCATCCGTATTTTTACAGAAAAGGAGTCGCGTGATCCGGAGGTTCTATCGATATATACCGCCTACGAGAGTATAGACGACGCTTTTTCACTCTCCGCAGCTATCAGAATTCGTGTGGGTCGAGTGATAAAGCGGCAGATTGCCTTAAATGAGACTTTTTATAAACGCGCCATTCGTTACAAACATTTTGTATGTCTATGATCGTTGTGAATTTTCATTTGTACAAATATTTATTATTATCCCACCCGAACATAATAGGACAAAGGAGACATACCTGTGTCTGCTGTGTTGTTTATCCTATGTCTCTTGTGTCATTCGCCAAATATCATATTTAGACGGGGTGCACCTTTGAGCCTGAATGCCAGGGGTAAAAGGGGATATCACTACTTGTTTCCCCCACCATTAACGAATCTAGACAACTCTGGTGTGTATAGACACTACAGCGAAAAAACAAAAAAAAATGTGCTCCTGTACTTGATTTGCATTTCCGCAATGCTATGGACAACAAAACTCAACGTTATCTTATTATGCAAAAAATAAAAATATATACTAAAAAAAAAAAACACATGGAGGAGTGGCCGCGGTTCGTTCAACTAAATTTCCAAGCGCCAGGCTGAAATGCGTAGCGGTTTGGGAGCCCGACCGGCCTGCGCTCCTCTGTGCGGTCGCATGCTCCGTACTCCTGAAGAGGCTTAGTGAGGATTAGGGCAGATGGCTTTGCGGGTGGCCATTTGGGAAATTAATAGAGTAACGAGGCAGGAGAACCGACCTGCTTTTAATTGCCACCGCCAACCTTTAATAACCTTATAGCCCGGCGTTAACCCCAGGTTTCGTAAGGTGCCCGTTTTATGACCCTACTATCTTTCTTCAGGATTAGTAGGGTTGTCTTTTTTTAGTTTTTTTTTTTTCTGCTTCGCAACGCCTTTTATATCGAAAATTGTGTCAAAGTATCCTTGTCCTGTTAATTATACCTGAACTGAGATTATCTGGGCGGGATATTTGTCAGAAATCGACGCACCAATTATTTGTTGTCAATTATAACAGTATTACGGAAAGGTTCTAAAATTTAATGCAGTATTACTTTTTACAACCATTCTGCGATGTAGTCTACATTAGAACGTGTATAGGTCAAACGAAAATAATACCGAGAAAGATTTAGCGGATATTTTTCCGGTCAAGATTGAAATCCGAGGGGAATCGAGAAGGCTTGCACCTCACTAAAGAAGTTTGGGCTAATGGTAATTTATACGATTTCGCTTCAACGCAGAAAAAATACAAATAAGAACAAAAGCAGCAGGATTTTTTTATGCCTTAAATAAATTATTGGATAGTTATATTGTGCTCGGTAACTATTGCTCTCTATTTGTCATGTACATAGCTTCAGCATTTTTTTTTATTTGCAAAACAGTTTAAAAAATAGGGTATTTAACGTCTTGATTTGCTGATAACATTGGCAAACACTCTTAAGCGGAGTATACAAAAAATGATTGCGCCATGTTAGAGGCATCTTATCAATATGAAACGATGTTTATATTCGAATATCTAATTATGTAACATTTTCTTTAGAAAAAAATATATTTCTAACAAGCAACCAGAGAGGTCTGGCGGAGTGCTGCATGTTTATGCACCTAAGACTTTTAATTAATAAAGTAATTAGAACTCACAGTGCGTTTCTGAACCCACGCAAAATATATTGTCCTTCAGAACAATATCCAACAGTGTTTGATCAAACTTTATCAGCTACATGACAAGTTTATGAAGCAGGAGAAACTTTGTGTTTGAAAATATAAACCAGAAATCATATACCTATCTTGAATTGATATCTGCGGGACGGAGATTTCAGTTTTAAAAACTTCGCGTCTACTTCTTATTGTAAACGTATATATGGCATTTTCTAATTAATATTTAATTTGTTATATGTGTTAACAACGTAGAGGTTTCAGAAAAGAAAATAGCGCTAACCTTAATCCTGTTTTATATATAGCAATAAAATACTTGCAATACTTTAGCAATTTTATGCATCATTGTTCTTATATTAGTTTTGCGTTACTGCATTTACATTTTCAATCACAGGAAGAAGTATTTTTGAACGGTTAATATCGTTTATATATAGCAGTAGATACCATTTTAATAAAGTAAATAAATACTTTATTTATAAAGACGTATTCGCATACAGACTGACAAATTAATGGTCTAACGGTGGGGCAGTAACCATGCGCTTAATTTTCAGGATAGAAGTAAAAGCTACAAACGTAAAAATTAAATATAACATAAGAATGCAGTCAACTCTGAGGTTCAGCAGCATATTGTTTGGCTTTGGCCAAGCCTTGTCTATAGAAAAATCAAAATAATACTTATAATAAAATTTTCCTATGGCCATCTGGTAGTCATGACTAAAAAAGACTTTAGTAAAAATATGCAAAATGGGACGAACGAAGAAACAAAACAATCCGTACGCCAAAGAAAGTGTCTAAGAAACAATTAAAGACGTTTACAATTATCTGTAATGTCGAATTAAAGCGCAGCTCTCGAGTGGGAGGAGGAGTGGATACGGAGGGGAGGGCCACGGATGACGTCAGACGTGACGGCACGTGTGACGTCACAAGGGTAAGATCTTTCCACCAAGGTTAGCGGAGAAATTTCTCCCCGAAATTTAGCGGGAAAATGCTTTCGCTAAATTCAGCGCGAAAAGTTCCCCAATAAATTTAGCAGAAAAATCTACCTAAAAATTTAGCGGGAACATTTTACACCCTTGACGTCACACATGACGTCACGTCTGACGTCAGACGTGACATCACGTGTGACGTCACGAGGGTACAATTTTCACGCTAAATTTATCCGGGAAATTTTTTCCGCTAAATTTAACAGGAAAATGATTACGATAAATTTAGAGGAAAATGTTTTCCGCCAAGTATAGCGGAAAAATTTACCGCCAAATTTAGCGGAAACATTTTACCCTCGGGATGTCCCAGGTGACGTCACGTGTGACGTCATTATGGCAAACTTCCCGTAATTCACCGCGCGGTTACGCCGACGGCAACGGCGACGGCGTCGCCGCTCAAGCCGGAAACGGGTGCTTGAGAGCTGCTCTCTAAAAGAAAATGGACATCTAGTTCTGAAGAATGTTTTTTTTTTTTTTCGAATTTCGATGGGTGCTCCACTGTTTTTGGAGTCATGCCAACCACCTTAACACTGCGTCTTAAATCTCGAGATTTCCCTATATGTTTTCGCTCTAGTCGAATGGCTCCACTCACTCGTTTTAATTCAGTCATATTAGTTCCTGTGCGTATTAGACGTGAAATTATAAAAATAAATTGTTTCTTTAAATATAGTAATTTTATTTCTAAATTAAAAACTATTTATTGTTTCTTTAAATCGTGTTAGGGTAGTGTTTGTTTAGATTCGTATTACCTAACCTTATATTTCGTTAGGATGTTTAGAAGGTAGACCGTTTTGTGCTACTATAATAAAAACGAATGATGAGTCGGTGTACCCGTGGCGGCACTCTTGTCCTGTTATTTAACTATCCTTCTTATGTTTTAGTTGCATTTCCGATCTCAGAATTTTTTGTATGTTTCAGCGAGATAAACAGTGTCAACTAACTTCCAAACAGTACCGTAAAGATCGGGAGTTTAGCTCCCCCCCCCCCCCCCCCCCCCTGAGGAGGAATTTCAATACTCCTCGAAAGTGGGCTCATTTTCGTCTTCTGCGCATGAGAAAGGAAGTAGCGGTGACGTCAGAACGCCGAGCCCTGATTGGCTGATCGCGACCCCCCTATCTGAGCGTCGTCTGCTCCTTTGCAACGTCGTCTGCTCGCAACGTCGTCTGCGTCTGTCTTACCTTTCCTGCGACTTTCGGAAGTGCAGGTCTTTACGAGCGAGCTCGACTTCGCCTTTCAGAGAGGGCAGACGAAATAAATCGAGCGGTACGTTGTTTTTAACAACTAGCAGACGCGCATTAAGGAGAGAAGTCAAAGGATTCACTGGCGAGGTGTCCCGAGGCGCCGAGGTTTGTTTCCTAAAACCGAGAGTGAGCGTGTTAGTGTCCGCAAGTTCCCTCCCAAATACTTCTTCCCTCCTTTCGTGTGCGGCGAGACTCCTCACTCTTTAACGGCGTCGGCGGGTCGGCGCAGTTAACATCGTCTGCTTTACGTCTGCTAGTCAAAGCGATGGCTGCTTTACCTTTCCTGCGTCTGTCGGAGATTCACCGCTTTTTCACCGGCGAGAGTCACCGCTGCCTCGGAAAACAAGGAGATGACAAGAGGAAGAGATTGAAGAGTCCACAAGGGTCGCGCGAGCATATTCCATTCAGCACGCCAGCCGGTCGTGGGCAGACGGTCTTGGCCAAGGACCGTCGGAGCACCGCTGTGCCTGCTAGGCCTATCTGCCGAGCTCGCTTACTCGGGGTCGGTGGAATCGTGGCCGTTGGAGCATTTCCCGGGTGTTTGTGGATCCAGCGTTCTTGTTCGTCGTGGTTTATTTCAAGTACTTTTTACTTTTTTTCTTGCTGCTTGCAGTCGGGACGCGTGAGAAGAGCACGTACAAAACTAAACGTCCGTTGATCGTCGCGACCAAGTAACTGAGCGACACTGTCGGCCATGCTGAGTTGATCGTCGTAGGATTCCGTCGTAACCTGAGCAAAACTTATGATGATTTCGTTTCGTGAATACGAATTTGTTCTCACGTTTTGTCTTACGTACTCTTTTGGCGTAAGATGGTTTTGTGTATCTGGCCTCTGCACTTCCGCAAGTCGCAGGAAAGGTAAGACAGACGCAGACGACGTTGCGAGCAGACGACGTTGCAAAGGAGCAGACGACGCTCAGATAGGGGGGTCGCGATCAGCCAATCAGGGCTCGGCGTTCTGACGTCACCGATACCCCCTGCGCAAGAAGCAGACGAACTTGCCCTCTGCATACCTTGACACCACCCGATAATCACAGAACGAGACTGAGAGGTAATCAGTGTTAGTGCAACACGAACATATCTGGTTTGAATGATTGTGGTTTTTGTCTGATCAAATAGGCGACCACGAAGTGATTATATCCAACAGTTTGAGTGGATTACACTTCAGCTCTTTTTGTGTGTTTGTTAATGTCATGTGCAGCTTGGTGTCAAGCTGTCACACATAACCCTAACAACAGAACACCGAAGAGACACTCATATATAAGTAGTGCTAATACGGTTGCAAACTTCCTGCCTGATTGCGGGCTGTCGTGAGCTCATACCTTAAGTTCTTGATATCTTCGAAAATGAAACGTAATTTAAGCATAAACGAGACCGAGAACATAAAGATAGTTGAAAATAGCCCTTTCTCTTCTTATACCTGGGGAACTTAATGCGCTATAGTACTGAATGTTAAATTTTAATTTCTAGGAATTATTTAAATGGTTAGGACTATCACCCTTAAACTTAAATACTGTCACGTTGAAGCCTCCGTTGTATGAACATGAAATTAAGTCATACATAAATCGTGTTTTCCCGCACAAATTGAGATCTTACCTCAAAAAGAAACGCAACGATACGAAAAATGCCAACTCCAATAAACAAGAACAATCCGTGATTGGTCAATGACCATTTGACAGACCCTTTTATAGCAACAGCTTTATACAAAAAAACTGCTCAGGCCATGATTCATTTTCGTGTTGGTGTCGGTTGCCCCAAAGCAATCCATGGGCGACGTAGCCCAGGCGCAGCTGTTAGTTTCCTGTTGGAGCACACGCGACCATTGGCGTTGCACCACTTGCAAGCGATGGGACACAAGCGGTGCATTGGTTCGATTGCACCTACGTTATATTTCTCAGAATGTCTAAGAGAGGCATTTTTGTTTTCTCAGATTATAAAATAATGAGTTATGTAGTATGGCGCGCGTTCAAGCACACGTGACATTCTTTCCACCGTTTTCCTTTCTACTTTCTTTGTCCTTCCTGATAACATCTTTATAAACCAACTCAACTCTCTGACGTCACGCCGCTGCGGTGGCGCTGCTGTCGGCACTGGGCATGCGCAGGTGATTCGCCTAGGCCGAATCTGGTTTCTGCGCGCGCGCAGTGCCCTTGCCTGGTGGGCAAACGCAGGCTTGTTTGTATACAATGTGTTGGTCGATAAGAGAATCTACGATTGCAAGCAGCTTGCTCATTTGCTATGCAACTATAATAGAATGAATAATGTCAGCGGGAGACTTGTACCCGCAAACAGAGATGGACGCGAAGAAGGGGACGTGGACAAGCGCTTGTCCGTTTCCCCTTCGTCGTGTCTGGCTACGTTTTGCGCATTGACGTTTTCGGAGTATAATGCACCAACTAGCCTAATAAGGAGTCTCGTTAAAGTAATCATATTTATTGAGCCAATGTTGTCTCAGTCCATCCCTTTAGTTCCATGGGACAAACCCGACGTAATGACGACGAAGACGTCAAATCTGCTGCAGAACCCCCCCCCCCCCCCCCCCCCCCCCCTTCCCCCTCTTGGGCCTGAAGTTCGGCGACAACATGATACAGATAACGTTGACAACGTCGTCGACACTGGCACTGTCGCCATAGCCTTCAGATTTGGAGAAGTGGAACGATCTGACGATTCCACCAGTGTCCGGCTTTCTTATACACCAACTCATGTTTACAAACAAACCGGAGCGCCCCTAGCGGACGCCATCGGCGCCGCGCATGCGCGATGGGGGTGTGGGCAAGAAGCTCGCCGTCGCCCATAAACAAACCATTGAAATGCGATGTTGTCGGCGTCGGTGTGAGTCCCCCTGCCTTTTTTCGCGTTCGAATTGTTGATTCTACGTCTTCCTGGCGATGTCTGACTACTTGAGTGGTGTCAGCGAAATTACCGAGGCTCGTTACACCGCAAAACTTCGCGTGAATAATGTGACATGTGGCGATTCATTCGGCGTGGGCGCCGCAGTATGCACGCTAAAGCCTGGTTCGAATGATAAGATTTCGCTCGCAATTTTCAGTCGCGACGCCGCTCGGGCTGCAAAAGCGTGGACCGTAGTTGAGATGGTCGACGTCGATATTGAAAATCGCAAGCAGAATCGGACCAAGTGAATTAGGCATAACAAGTCTGTGATGGTCACTGGTAACAATGATCAACATCTCCTTGTATCTACTGTTTACATCGAGCCTGCTTACCAACCCCTTAATCTTTTGAGGCCTGCACTTACTTCTTATCGCAAGTACCGGGCCAACATTTGGTCTACGGGCCGGCGTCGTCTAAAGGGGTGTCCAAACAGGATACTACAAAACTCACGACTCCGGCAAATCGTGCGGCGCTCCGCTACAGGCCGTCGGGGCGAAACCTCCCCCCCGCTAAATCTCTCCCTCGCTTCCTCCACGGCGGCCTTGCTCTGCTCATCACGTGGGTCCGGAGAGCCACTCACACGCTCTGTTGGCTCTCGGTCAATCGCTCAAGGCCTCTGCCGTTTTTCAAGTCCCGAAAACGGGAAAGGGAACGACACGAAGGTGAGGAGGCGAAGGCTTTTCGCGCGAAACCGATACGGAACCGCATCGGACGCCATCACGACGAAAGTGAATCTCGACAAAGAAAGCAGACCCGAGGCGGGCGAAACGCACCCTTCGACCCAGGAATGTCCCAAAGCCACCCAAAGCCGGACCGCCTTGGCTTTCGAGCCGAGGCGACGGCGGTACGCGAGGGGGTTGGCGAGGTCAGCCAGACGCAGGTGGCGTGTGACGTCAAATCTAACGAGCACCGACGTCAGAGAAAAGTGGAGGAGGCGATGAGAGAAGATCGTGATCGTGAAAAGTTTTACGACTCCTGCAAAAATTTTCACGACTCCGACAAATCGTAAAAATTGAAGCGTCCGCTTCACTTTTCACGATTTGTCGGAGTCGTGCGTTTTGTAGTGTCCCGTTTGGACAGCCGTTAAGAGAGCAGACGACAAAACGTTTGAAAGAGCAGACGACAGTTCGAACGATCAGGCGGCCGTTTGAACTTGAAGACTCACTGAACGTAAACTGCAGGTGGTACGCACAACTTGACGGTTTTCTGGCGTTCATGTTGGAACAAAAAAAATAAATCTGATGACCACAAGTATCCGTGAATTCAACCCAAAGTGCTTCCCGCCCAAGCAATCGTTGTCCGACGGCGTCTGCTTTTCCCTTTTCACGGCACATATCCAGATTCTCGGACGAACCGAGCACGTGAAAACTGACCTTCAAACCTTTCTCGACTCTTTTGGTACGGCCCCAGTCGCGGCGTTTTGACGAGAAGGCAGGTTTTTGTCTGGTTCCTTTCAAAACAACGCAGGAATACATGTCTAGCATGGGGACCTTCTGCCCACAGCCCCAGACTTGAAGTGCGACCGACGCGCCGCCACCGCGGCGTGACGTAACCGAGATGAGTTTGTGTATAGGCTACCTCCAATGCTTTTTGGTTAGGTTCTATTTAGCGAATGAATCAAGAAACATTGGGTACGCCCGGGAGTTGCGGATGCATTGTTCAAATGAGAGCTATTACTCTGGTGGCGCCGCTTAGCCTAGTATCTGAAGCAAGAAATACGGTGTAGGCCAGGAAGCCATGACATAATAACATGCCAGTACGGCGGAAACTACGGCCCTTTCGGGCCAATCAGAACGTGGCTACGTATCACGGGAGTGCGCTTTTACTGTGAAGAAGGAGGCTTTTCGCTGCGTCATGCTTCAAGATGTGTGCGTTGCGCTCGTATACGTCGCGCATATCGAAGCCGTAGGCACGCAATCTGGGGCTTATCATTCAAAATTTGCCAAGTTACAACGAGACAGGGTATAACCGCGGGCTCTCACTCTGCTAGCGGCGCATGGCTGTTGCCGGCTGGCTATAGGCCTCTAGCACTCATCTTTGGGCAGCACTTCAGGCGTTGCAAACGAGAATAATTTTCGGTCGCGGTTCCGTTGTGCCTTATTGCGCTTTTTTGCGTTGCTCGCGTACGCCCAAGTTGGCAGAATTTTATCGGAGAAGATCATTGTCTGAAATAAAATAACATGAACAAAAAAGCTAGAAGAAAAGCCTTCTTATAAATTTTTATTGGACACTTAAAACGTGAGCGGAATTTGTAAAAAAATTTTATTCTTCGTTTTAATTAAGCCCAGACGCAGGTGACGCTACAGGCTAATAGAACCGATGAGGCTGCGCCGAAAATACAAGTTACTAGGCCTACCCTGTACATGATTGTTCCAGCGATAAAAGAAAACATACATAAACATCACGAACACCATGATGGTGCACTTTTGCCGCTCTCTGATTGGTCCCATCAGCTCGTAACGTCGTCTGCATCTGGACTTAAGATGAAACTAAGTATAGTTATTTCATGTGCTCAGTACTGCGCGTCGGCAGATGCTGACACATGCTCGTAGAATACTGTGACTCCTGCATCATCGAACACTGCAGTGCCGCTTTATACTCGACGAAAACAACATGGTCGCGTATTACAAACGCGCTCGGGCCCCCTAGTTGAGAGTAATAGGCCTATGAAGAGCGCATAGAGACGTGTTCACGTGCTAACAAATTAGAAAAAAAAAAGTGGCTGTTTTGTTAGTTTTATTAGGCCGAAAACGTAAGTGCTCCTTGTATATGACCGGTCCGGGTACGTAGTCGCCCATGACTTTGCGAAAGTTACCCCAAATGCTTCGTAACCTCTTCACCGCCGGTCAAAGAACGATACTTACATTATATCATAATTTGCAGTTGAGCAGTTGAGGTAAAAAAAGCTCCCCAATTCATTCGTTTGTGTAAGTCGTCGTGACTTACACAGACGTATAAGTTTGGGAACATTTTAGACTAATCGCTCAGCGACCTCTTTTTTTGTGATCTTCAACAGATATCTACCGAATCTTGTGCACCGAAAATAAGCATCTCCCTTTCCAGAAGGTAGTGGCACGTGTTCTGTCTACGGGAGCAGCATTGAGAAACGCAACTTCAACTAAAGTAATTTCCGAATAAGACGCCTAACTTCCCAACATGCGCAGCTCACGTCCGAAACCTGAAGCAGCGAAAGCCACCTCAAATTCCTGCTATCCCTGCGGGTCGTCAAAACACGCAGCTACGACGTTCTCGGCACGCGAAGTCAACGCGTTGCAAGTACCAACGAAAGAAACATGTCCAGACGGTGTGCAAAGCAATGACAAGATACCCAGAAAATGTCCACAGTCAGGTGCTTGGCAGCTCAGGACGTCGTTTCACCCAACAGCGCGATAATGTCTTCACGGAACACGTTTTTGAGTGTAACCGGTCAAACTAACGGCGTACCGTAACCGATGAAACTGGACACTCGAGCTTCAGTGTCAATAAATCCACGAAGCCTCTATAAGCCTTTTTATTCTAACCTGCGCTAGGGAGACACGACCCGTCGGCTGACACGGGAGAAGTTATCAAGCCTACCGGGCGTCTTCACGTAACAGCAATGCACAATAGGAAGCAAAAGCTGTTGCGACTGACAGGTGTGCCACAAGAAAGGCAATCACTTTTGGGACGAGAATCGCTTCAACCGATTCAGCCCGACTTGGCCCGCATCCGAAACGTGCACACCATCAAGCGCTTCTGTCAAAGTTCAAGGAAGCCGAGAGGAGAAACTGACTTCCCTAAGAACACAGACATATCTTCAGCAACTAGCTCTGCAAAATAAAATGTAAGCAAACCCCACTTTCGTTTAAAGATGTCCAAGATCCTGTTCTTCTGAAAGTGAGAATGGTTTACCGTTCGCGTGACGAGCTACAGTAGGGTGCGAACTACTGGAGTTTGAACAGCTAGGTATAACTCTTCTTTTGTCAGAAGCAAATGTTCGATGTCTATTGTGACAGTTATTAGGCGTGAAGAATCTGTTAAGCTATGCGGAAACTAAGCAGTCAAGCTAAATTCATGCTACACATTGAGCGTTGCTAAACACTGCGCGTTGTCAGCTTCCCAGAGCCGACGACGTGTTTGCGGAGCGGACTGGAGGAAAGAAATTTTAAGAGGTACATTTTAGCCGTGCGTGGCGGCAAGTTTACATGAACGAGTCATTTAAGTGTTACCTAGCTCTGAGCACCAACAAAATACCCTACGTCGGAAATCCTCTTGCGTTCGGCATCGGGTCCTCACCGGCGATTTTTTAAACGATTAAAAAAAACAAAAACACTTGCCAGAAAAGTTTCAAGGGTATGAATATTTACATTAATCACGTTATAGTAACAGGAAGTACCAATCAAGATCACTTGAGCAACTTTGAAGTCGTGTTGCAACGCTTATCAGAGAGAGGTGCTTCGTCACTCTACCAATGTGCGACTTTAACAATAAGCTAGAGTACATTGACCACGTCTTCAGTACCAATAGCGTTAAACCAGCCACTGACAAACTATAGAAGCTGCTTCAAAGCATCCTTCATAGATTCAACTATGAACTGTAAACGGTGATAGCCAAAAATATTTTAATCGTATAAGGTGTATGTTTATACGTGAATTCCTAGGAGTTCAGCAATTAACATAGACCCTACAGGATTAATATTTTTACGGCTATACCTACTAGTGTGTCCACCTCGTAAAAGAAAATTTATGCGTGATTTGTTATAAACTATAAAGACGTCTCTTACTTTTTAAGTTGTTTACGTCAGTATAAGTGATTTCATACTTTAACGATGCCAAATTATGGTAAAAATGCAGCAAAAAAACACCTAACTAAAAAATGAAAATAATAAGTATTATTAATATAATAATATATATTATAATATATATTATAGTATTATTAATATAATATAATAATATTAATATAATAAGTATAATAAGTATCGCTTGCACCTTTGCATTTAATTGCATTATAATCAAGTGTTACCCAATGCCGCAGTTTTTTTATGTGTGTTTACGCTATAAATCACAAAAATTTCAAACTACACTTGAGCCTATTGTGCAAGCGGAGAGGTATCAAAAACTAAACTTTTCTGAATAAGCTCTCAGTGCAGGAAAATATAAAAAAATACGCTTCCTGAACTTCAACCACACCCAAGAGAGTTAAAAATATTCGATTACAGAATACAACCCAAACTTCCGACAAGCACGGTACTCTGAAGATGCTTCAAAGCTCTAGCCAGCTCACAATTCAGAGTAGCTAAATTGTAGCAAGGCATTACAGTTATTTAAAAAAAAAGCAAGAAACTACACTCAAACGGTATTTCGAAGCAAGCTCACGAGTCACAAAGCAAAACTAGCTTGCCTCATTCGAAAGGGACGTTAGAGAGAACATTTGCAGCGCCGCCTAGGAAACCCAAGGGAGGATTCTGCCTAATAATAAGGGCGTATAATATTTCGTTTTAGTTACACTTATTTAGTTTTCTTTTTTTTTGCCTGTAAAGAAAAATGCGTGGGCTATAAGAGATTGCCCGTCTTGCGCAGTGGTTACGCAAGGCACTGCAAAAATGCCAAGTAAAACAAAGACAAAAAAATATCCCTTCGATATAGCCGAAGATCCGAAAAGTATTCCGTTACGATTAATTATTAGGAAGACCGGTTGATTTAAATAGCTATCTGATCTCAGTTTTACTTAGTGGAAATCATTTCGGGGTTGGCGATAAATCTGACGATCCCAAAAGATGTTCATCGTCCCTTGTGCCGAGTTTGTTTTGTTTTTTATGTGTCAAGTCGATTTCACCAACGTGCTCTGCAGTTAATTTGGCACGACGCTTTCAGTTATTTACTGCGTCGCAATATTGTGGCTCGTACGGTATGATTTCCCCGATTGTTCCGGGGTGTCATTAATGGAATCTGATAGATATGGCGTCCCTAAGGCAAAGCAAATTATGTGTATCTTTTTACAGCCGGAAGTTAGTCTGCCTCAGTGGGCGTCTGGTGTCTGAGCTGTAGATGAGCAATTGAGCCAGTGCGCTACAACCGCTAACCTGGGGTCTTAGCGTGCACCACGCAGTAGTGATACACGACCGCACGCCAGTACGATGCTCATCCAGATCTAAACGGGCAGGGGTGGGGATTGAACCCAGGATCCCTGGGTTCTGCAGCGCGAGCTTTCGCTCCACGTGCTGCGAGCTGGTGTGCGCTAGCCCACTCGACCACCGATCCCCCACGCGTCCCTACGGGATTATGTAATGTCTTGCAGGTGCTGCGTTTAAGCAAGCGCAAACTATTCTATGCTACCGCAGAAACTAAAACTTCCACCGGATGTACGCTTTTTTCCTCCTAGACCGAACGTGCGATGTACGTAGGGGTGCTCAAAAATGTCAGTGCAACAGAGCCCGTTTTGTCACCCTCATTTTAGTTCTGATAGCTCGTTTCAAGTTGTGCTCCGGCGAACGATATGAGATTGAATATTTAATTTGATTCTTTTTAGGCCTCTGCGGTCCCCACAACTATGACGCTCTCAATTTGCTATAGAGCTTAAATAATATAGTCAAAACTTAGCGTTCCATCGAACGTTTTAATCCAATGCGTTTTTTTAAGGAACTTGTCGAAACTCGAAAAAGTAGGAAGGAATGCTGCAGTTTATATAGTCCGTGATTGTACAATACCCTATTGCAGAAAAAAAAGGTAGCTTGAGCCTTGTCATGAATTCAATGTGCCAAATATGACCACACATTGGAGAATCAAAGGAAGAATAAAATATAAAGAAAGTATGTAGACACCTTAATCGAAAAAAAAAAGAAACCCAGACAAACAAAAAAAAAGCGCTCCACAAATGAGAAAGCTGATGAGAAAACAACAAAGAAGCAGGCATGTCCCCGTGCCCGGACAAAGTGCGCAAGTCTGTGGGAAAGACTCAATCCACGTCGACGGCGCCACCGCCCACGCAGTTGGGCAAAGGCGATCTCGGCTCCAACGACCTCGGCATTGCTACGACAGAACCTCCTGACGCCGGAGTACAACGCGAACTCGACACCGTTGCACCCAATAAGAGGAGACCGAAGAAAGCCGAAAAGGAATCTGGAACGGGGGCAACTTTGAACGTGCTCAAAACCAATTGCGCCCCGTGCTGACGCGGTCACCTGTGAACCGGTAAGGCGGAAATCCGCCGCTCGTTATTTCTGATATCCGTGGCTTTTGTGTGAACACGCGAGAGCAATAAATGCAAATATCGAATGTTTTCTCGCCTTATTTTTTTTTTTTTGCTTGACCCAATATATTTTATTTTTCGCTGATCGGATTTTCTTAACTTGTTCAATCTCCGGCACCTATACACCAATACGTTATCTTTTTTTAGCTTTCGAGCTTTGGTATATGTTTCTCCCCGTCGGCTACGTTATACTGTCTCTTTTTTATGACCGGTGAATTTTTACACACATATATTTTGTGAACTTGTACGCAACGCTATCGGACACAAATACTGAAGAAAGTGGTACTCTGAAACACTACAATAATCACTTCTAAAAATACACTAGTCCTTGGAATGCAGTAGCAAACGTAACACGCATTTTATGCGTAACGCAGAGAAGTTGAGAGGAGTAAATGCATGGATGCCATGAACTTCAAACGCTGTAACATCCTAAAAATTGTTGTGAGCCACACAGCTTCATCCGACACAATAAAGTAAACCAGATTCTTGATCTCGCAAATAATAGTATCGAGCACTCATTCCAAAATACTGCCTTTCCGGCGGCCAAACATTTTAATGTTAAACTGCAAATTAAGGCGAATAATTTTGTTCCTTAGTCAGCTTTTTATATTAGGTGAATTGATGCATCACAATTGGGGCATGTTGGTGTGGACTTATTTTTCCATATCTGTAAAGTTATGTTGCACGTCCAATACAAGCACTACCGGGCAAACTAAAGTTGAAGTATTATCCAGCTTGAAAGCTCCACTATCTAGAAATCTGCTACACACTAAAAAAGCAACTAGTGGTTGGAGCCAAGAATAAAAAAGGCACTCCGACCAAAACAAAAAAAAATAGTTAAATTTCACTAGATAAGTGTTAAAGGCATGAAATCCTTTCTCATCTGATCAAAACATCTAGCACAATTAACGTCTACACCTTCATCGAGGATAACCTCAACGCAACGTCGCGTTCTATCGTCAGCCCAGAGAACACATACTGCAACCCCCTGCCGTAATTCGCAGATTCGAGGGTTGGGCCGTGGTCTTTATTATTGAAAACGGGAAACGCCCAACGTTCTGCTATAAAGAAGCTCCCCTTCCCGAGAACTGTAGGATCGATAACTACACAGCGTGAGTATAAATAAAAACAAACAAAAAAGACAAAACAAGCAGTGTGGCAATGGCTACCGGCGAGCTTGAAGGAAACGTTCAAAGGATGTGTATACGATTTTTTTGCCATCGAGTTCTGAACAATTCTCTGAACGGTATATGAACAGACAAGCTGAAATCCTTCACAATTGTGAAGTAGTTGCCTCATACATGCTTGCGCACTTGAACGAAATAAGCTTGAACGAAATAAGCTAAGTTCGTAGTTAGGATGCCAAGACTGACGGGCTTTATAGTTTTAAGAAAACAAGCGAACGAGAGGGGGGGGGGGAGCGAAAGCATAAAGTGAGTAGAAGTCCACATATTAACTTTATTTTTGCAACTAACACGGGGAAAGTTGCCAGATGATGGGCACCCTGTAGAATAATACCATGCGCATTGCAGCGCGATTCACGTTAGTTCGTAATACAATTTGTAACAATATCCAATTGTATAGTACAAGTAAATCTAGCGGAAAATTTTCCCCGCTAAATTTAGCGGAAAAATGTCCCCACTAAATCCAGTGGAAAATTTTCCCTGCTAAATCTAGCGGAAAATTTCCTCGCAAAATCTAGCGGAAAATTTTCCCCGCTAAGTCTAGCGGAAAATTTTCCCCGCTAAATCTAGCGGAAAAATTTCAATGCTACATTTACCAGAAAAAGTTTCCCACTAAACTTAGCGGAAAAATTTTCCTACTAAATCTAGCGGAAAATTTTCCCCGCTCTATCTAAGCGGAAAATTTTTCCCGCTAGATTAAGCGGGGAAATTTTCCCGCTAGATTTAGCGGGAAAATTTTCCCCTAAATGGGGGCGAGCAAGAGAGGAGGAGGGGCATAGCGCCCTCTCCGTACCTTCCCCTCCTCCTCCTCAAGAGCTGCGCTCTAATTCGGCGTTACAGGGAGTTGTAAACGGCTTTAATTTTTTTATTATAACGCAAATATTTTTAAAAGAATGTTTTACCAAATTACCTTTTCTTGTTTTTTTTTTTCAAAAATGTTCACCGTTTGTTAATGTGTAGGTTTCCATAAATTTGTATTTAATGGCACCCCATTAATATTTCTGAAATCACACCTTGAAAGAAGTCTAATTGTAAGCATAAAAAATGACTGCATTGGAAGCCTCTTGAGCAACCGTAAAAAAGAAAAAGGAAAATTAATAGAAAAAAAAGTCGCACAAAACGTTTTTCTTCTGAAATCTTTGTAAAATAATTAGTGTTTATTACTTTTAGACGTACATTATTCACCCTGAAATAACGTACTTTTTTTTTCTCAGCCTGATTAGAGAAAGTAAAAAACACCTTTGTATATATGCACTCTCCTCACTAGAATAGCGTCGACTTTTGAAAGACATCAAAGTTTCCCATTAAGTAGACGTAAACAATAAAATGCAAGTGCAGGAGAGATATAAACGTAGAATATTAAAAAAAAAACAAAAAAAAAACCGCGAGGCCTGAGACGTGAAAGCACTCGCGATACGTCGATTCTCCTGCCTTCCAAATTATGCATCGGTATTTCTTTCTTTGACGGCCTCCAATGCAGCTAGTACCTCGTCCCTACCGGCAGTCCTCGAAAATAAAGATACTTCATCGGAAGTGGTTTCCACCGCTGACGTCGTTAGGATGGCTCGAACCTCAAAAATAAATTTTAATCTTGCAGTCCGGTCGTCTCCCTTTTTTTTTTCACGCCATTTTTGGTTTTTTGAAATGGTAGTACACATTTACGCGTTATATATATATATATATATATATATATATATATATATATATATATATATATATATAGTATATATAGATACTCTCGCAGTATAAAGAAAACGAAGGAAAGGACGGAATGTTCCGAATATTTTTGAGGGAGAGAAACAGTTCGCGGTTTTGCAAGGGAAAGCTTCAATCAGCCAATAACACTCGGCAAATTCCATCAACGCGTGTTTGACATTCATGCGGGCAAGATGTTTCTATTATTTCAATGTCTTGGCATAGTCACCAACAAAATACGAACGGCAGGGCGTGTTTTTCGAACGTTCGGTCTGTCTCTAACACGCGCTCCAGGCTTTCAGCGGTGATTTGGCAGCTTGCGCTCGCTCGAGGCACAAACGACGCCGAAACCTCGTTGAAGGTAGAAAGCTTGCGCTAGAGGCTGGAACACAACGAATGTCGTGCACTATTCTAACCTTGTCATTGACTATAGTCCGTTCTTTCTGCAAACGTTTAGTGCTAAAACAATTAAACATTAAATAAAATTACAGGAGGACTCTTAAGCTTCGCCTTGAAGATTGGGACGCGATAGCTACGCATAGAAACGCCTGCTCGTTCCCCAGACGTGCAAGCGTGTCTGCGTGGCCTGAATAAAGAAAAAAAAGTGCCTGCGTTTCCTAGTTGCTAACGTGTCAGGCTCGCAACGAATCGTCGTGGGTTTGAATACCTCCTCCGTATAAATTTCTTTAACTTTTTTTCTTTAAGGCTATTGAATTCCTTTATAAAGTGAAATCACTTGAGACATACGGCACTCTTCAATTTCATTCCACGCGTGAAGTTTCAAGGGAACGTTGTTGGTTGTTTGAAATTCCCGCTCGGGGACACGTGGCTGTCACGTCATGACCCTATTGACAATTTAGGATTTTCGCGTCACGCCGGCTTTTCTGGCACGCCACTGAGGCCGGCGCGACACGAGCTCCTTAGATCTATCGCTTTAAAGAAAATGATTAGTAGTCGCCTGCGACTGCGTTTCTGGCTATTCGCCTCGAGATCGAACCGTGTCGCCACCGTGTGGCCGAAATTGGAAACATTCAAATGCGGGTGATATCACCGTGCGTCGTCTGCTACGGGCTCTCGTTCAAAAGCATGGATCTGGACGACGCAAGCACGTTTCCGGCTCAGCTGTGCTCCCGTCATTAAACTCTTGTGGTTTTTGTTGTTGTTTCTTCGTACCGAATGTTGTGATGTATTGTTTCAACACACGTGGAACTTCAGCAAAGCGATTATTATTGAGTCGGATGCTTTCATAATCTTAGTGTTGTGGTTTCTATACAACCGCTGGTCCCACATATTTTTTTTATCGCTCACAAACCACAGCTTTTATACAACATCAAATGTTAATTTCAGCTGCGGTTTGATTTAAAAAAATTCACCCGACTAACCGCTATCCCTTAATAGACTAATCAATTAATAAATGCGTTAGCTCATTTCTCACCGGTCATACTGCATGAAAGACGTTAAAACTACACATTTTTTTTACTATTTTTACTTTCTCATAAATGGCATATTGCATGCCCATTTTAAACTCCACGTAATGACTCCTACAGAAATATGAACACGAGAAGTCTTTTAAGTTGAAAGAATTTTTGAGTTATTTAAATAATATATTCACCCTCTATGACAATCACAAGAATGCTGAAGTGGTTTACAGTGCAAGCCTGTGTCCTAGTAAAACAATACGTCATAAATATTAAAGCAGGCATTTTATACATTTCCCTGACTTTCTTCAGCACAAGTTTCCGCTTAAACGCCATAAAAAAATCTAAATTCAAGCATCACTCGAATAATCTGAAGATTAATCGATTAACTGCCCACCCCCAATATGTGTCAGGTGAGGGCGGAGGGTGATCGGAAAGTCTCGTGAGAGTCGCTAGCCCTCATCAGTCAAAGAGTGTCGCTGCGGCCGAGGCTGTCTGTGTCGTAATGCTGGTCGGTTGTTGGAGTTGGAGAGCCTACTATGTTTCAGTAGAAGTTTATTTCGCCATACATTTGTAATATTAGCCTCTTGACAGCAGTGGTCCTCACAGAGAAAATTGACGCGAGTGAAACCACACCACCGAGAAAAGCATCTAATAGCACCCACGCTACGGCGTTGATTGGTTACACTCGTTTGTTTCACTTACGGCAGATATATTATAATAGTTCGTTTCACTTGTTTCAGTTGTCCTGTCAACGAACAGTTTCAGGATCGAAACTAGAAGAGGCACTCTCTCCTCATTGCAACGTAGTAAAATTGTTCCGACCCCAAAAAACTTACCCTCGCCATGGCACAGTGAAGGGAGCATTGGTTGAAGCGGAACTCAATAGAACGGTAATTTCCAATACAGCACTAACTTTTTTTCATGTTAAATATTTATATTACTGGTAAAGCTAAAAGTTGATTTGTTCTTTATAGAACCTGCGATTTCACAGCACACAGTACCCGTATTAGGTTGTCCGGGTTGGAATGTATTGTTTTGTTGAATTCCCACGCTGGTGAACCGATAAGTTTATTTTAGAAGAAATTAATATTTAACATAAATAATGCAGTTCACCCGGAGACAGGCACCCGTCATGCTGATCCATGCTTCCCAACGTCTGGCTACAGCAGACGACGAATCCACACGAGCGATTATTTAAATTTAGGCCGTACGCTCGTAACACGATTCAACCTTCACTGAAGCACCGAACAGTTCCCCACCATTTTCTGATAAAATTATTTTCCCACCAGTAATATGCGACAAAATAAATGCAAGAATCTACACCGTGTCGCGCGTGAACGTGGAGAGCCTATGGGGCGGCCATGCTTCTATCCCCGCTTTGATGATGATGATAGCGCGAGTGTAGCGCAACCTCTAAGTCGATCTCGAGGCCAACTGGCGACTCCAGCGAAATGAACGCCACGTAAAGGCAACGCCGAGAAGCTCGAGAGAGAAGGTCACTTGGACTCCGTCGTCTGTTATCGCTGCTTGTTTCTTGTAAGCAGCATATAAAGAAACATTCTTTCGAATAATTATTTTTATGCTTCCACCGTGACATTCGTACGCACTGAGTAGAAGAAAGTTTTTACCGTCTAAAAATCGCTTTGCTTTCATATGTAGCACCGATTTTACGCTGCAGTGCAAAACAAATCGTGGTGGTCTGCGTGATGCACGGCGAAAACGACCACATTTTTCATCGGCCATTTCGACTGACCAGCGCGCCCCCTATAGTTCGCTGGAGTCGCGAATACTGGACGACAGGCTCTAGACTATAAACAGGGCAGCCTCCAATCTTCCATTATCCTCGCGTGATTAAAACGCGTGTCTAGCGAACTAAATTATTTAACTAGAATATTATACTATCATTATCAGTACTGCATTGATTGTGCATGCTTATGAAACGTACACAGAATTATAAACGCTCTTCTTGCACTTACGTGATGGATTACCTAAGCCTGCTTTCGCATGACCGTTCTGGGAATTGCTACATAAAATCCCGTGCTAAAACCAGGCTAAAATGTTCACATGAAAAAGAAAAATTGCTACCTTAATACAATTTTTTAAGAACATGCAAGCAGTACACATTATGTTTACAAATGATTCACATCAGTCATTAATTTAGTGGAAAATCTTCCATAGTGTGTCACATAAATGTGTAGTATTCGATAAATGCCTACTGGAGTTTTAGAATCCTCTTACGCTAAAAGTGCAACATGTTGAGATACGCGTTGAACCCAGCCGAAGGCATACCTGGTTGCGCCTCGGGGAACAGCCAGATACCACCACTTATCACGCTCTTCACTCAATTGTATGCCAAGGGATCATCCCATTATTTACCTTAATTTTCCTTCTGCTGTTGCGATTGCTGCTCCTATTATCTTCTTGAACAATCAATCGAATGTTACTGGACATATAAATTGACCTCACTGTAGACCAGCCTCGATATGGCTTGTTAGAGCAAGTGGGAACATTCTTGTATGTAGCATCTACAAGCCATGGATTATTTTTATTACATGTTTGAATTAATGTGATTCTCACCTTTTTGAATTTCGAACAAGCATTTCAGAAAATAAAACTGGAATGACGACACTCTCTTGGATGACTAAACTCCACGATATATTTTAAAGGCAATAATAAAGTCATACAAGCAATATTAAATTCAACGCGGACGCTGAAATAAGCAATCGTTCTTTTTATTTACAAATCGTCAACCATAAATTTTCTCGTTCATATATTTACAATTTCATGCTGACTTTACAGTATGATATATTTTTTTAAGTTGGAACTCAGGTTTCCGCAGTTAAAAAAGTTGCTATTGCACAACGCAAAACATAGTGGAAGAGTTTTATGAAGACTATTCCGGATGCGCGAAGCCCGAATGAGTTATAAACACACTTGACAGCTCTTATATTCTCATTAAACAAATAGAAAGCGCACTATGAATTGTCATTTCTAACGGTTAGTGAAGAAATACACTGGTTTCATAGATGAAAGTGAATCTGCTCTTCGTCGTAAAACTATGAATGAATAACCACAGTAACAAAAATCATTTCGACAGGCTCTTCCGCATCATCGGCTGTCGTAAAAATTCCAACATGCAAAACAGTTTTTATTTTTATAAATAATTTCGTACACTATGCCAACGAACTTCACAAAAACTCAAACATGTTCGCACTGCAAGATGTGACTCATTCAAAAGTATGTTTTCTCCGTTAGCGAAACGTGTTATTTTTGGTCACGGCATTTACTTCAGAAATCTAATTTGTCTTGCTATGACTATGACCTATGACCAAACAATCCACAATTATAAGTCGCATGAACAAAAAGTGTTCATGAGCTCTTAATAAACACTAAAAACTAGCATTAACAAAGTTCATTACCTTTTTCATTAAAGTTCATTCGTGAAACTATTTTGGATTGATTTTTTATCAAGGAGCAAACTCAACTGTAATTAAGCAAGCATGCATTATAAATAAACCAGCACTACGCACACAAAATTCATGATTGATATTCCCTGCTTGCTGATGTCCTCAAGAAATATTTACGTTTCAAACAACTCAAAATCAATTTTACTTAAATGGAAGACAAACCACCTTGTGACTGACATTACTGTCTAGGCGTTTTTGAAGTGTCACTAACATTTGTTTTATAAACATAAACGTTTAGCAGGCTTTTGACCAAAAATGCATGTAATTTCTATTACGTCTTTTGCAGAGAATGCTATTAGGACTCTGCTATATCACCAGCCTTAGAGTAGGGGCTTCAGACATACTAAGGGCCGCAGGCTGTGGAAGATTTTCCGCTAGCTTTTGGACTGAAGCAGCCTCTCATATAGGTTTGTATCAACTCGATTAGTTTGTAAAAAAATTGGGCCATTTAACAGAAGTCTTCCCGCACAAATGACTTGCGTGGTGGCGTAATGTTTTATGTCATTCTTGTATTCAGCTTACCGCATTATAGCCCACAGGGTGCTGTCTGCGAAAAAAAAAACAACATATATCTCATATTGGCAAATATGTCCGCCACATAATTGTTTACCCCCAAAATATAGTAGAACTAGGTTTTCAATTTACACAATCCATTCATAAGTCTATAAAGCACTGTACTTTAAAGGCAACTAGAAAGTCAATGGATACCAGTGATAAACAATTTCGAGAGAGCAAGTTATAACTCAGTAGTAAGAAAATACCATTGCTCACAATGGAAATACCAAATATACGTTAAAAAATGTATTACAGCAGATTGGTCAGGTTGAAATAGGGCATCCGGCACCAAGATAATGGTCACATACTGGGTTCTGATTGATCAGGAAAGTTTTGTTTCCTATCGTCACCTATCTTGTCAGAAGCCTGAGCTTCAACACCCCATCTAGCGGGAGAACCAGCATCAGAACTCGTCAACATTAGCATGGAATGTGTAAACTTGTATGCCACAGGACGTATTTACAGGTTCCAAAAAAAAAAGTTCACAACTCGACCAAGATTGAAGCCGTCCACGCGCGTCGCTTATACCAAGCAATCATTCCTACACACAATCGAGCAACAGCGAAGCACCACCGATGTCCTTCTGGTGACTTCATTGGTGCGCTTCAAGGTCCGTTCTTTCTTCCAATCCGCCAGTGTGCAGGACGGCTTTGGGGCACACGCCGAGGTTGAACCACGGTGTCAGTGGCGTTCACGGCGTCCCTGGAACCACGCGCATACGCAACGTGATAGCCAGGCTTCCGGACTCAGTGCGTGTTCAGGACGCCACTTGGGTGCACTGTGAGATCTGAAACGTAATAACACAAGTATATGCTCTAATAAACACATATAATGCCAGCAAGCCTCCGAGCCACCTTTCTTTTACTTTAAAATGCAATGCGCTAAATCAAGAGATTTTACATTTAAGAATGTTCAAATATGAAAGCTAGAAGATTGTGCTAGATTCCAGAAAATGAGCACGTCTATGCCTTAAATGGTGCTTCTAGCGAAGATGCGACTTCCAACATAGATTGCCAAATGGTTTCAGAGACGTCATGTGCAACGCTCTAGGATTGAAGACTATTGGACCCAATAGCCGAACCAAAGTTTGATGTGGCGACAAATAGGTCCAACCTGACACCATCTTTCTTTGTTTCTTTTTGTTGCATGGCACAGATTCAAAGAGTCTCTGACGAATATTTGAATATTCTGTAAATTTCGATCACATGTACATATAATCAATCTCTAGTAGATACTCTCTGAACTTAAATTATTATAAGCAACTTTTTATGACAAGGGCACAAGATCACCACTGATGGAGAACTATAGCGTCAATATCGAGACATTTTATTAATCAATTCACGAAATATCTTTTTTTGGATGTCCGATAGTACCAGCCCTGCAACGAGTTTTGGAGACAACAAAATTAATATCAGAGTACTCGAAAGTGGCCCATTGTTATTTTTTGTAGACCTAGTAGTTTAACAAAAAGTTACTCTGCTACAAGAAATGGGCACTGCAATATTTAATTACGCCAATATTTAATTACGCGAATGTGTAAGTTTCATTGCTGACCCTGATAAAGCATTCACGGAATGTGAAGGTTTTTCCCCGTCTTGCAGTGTGCATAACTGCTGAAGCGTAAATTGCACCAAAAAGAGAGTGACAGAGTGACAAAAAGAGTTATATTAAGCTGCCCGTCCTTCCACTGATGAGCAGGGCATGTCGGAAAATTTTACGATGATATTAAGTCGCATACAAAGATAAAAATAGAAACCGCCAAGTGTTCAGAACACGAATCTATGAAAATATTTCACTCGAGAAGTACGTAGTTCATTAATTTGAGGATAAGGAAAAAATGCGCCGGATTCAACCAATTACGTGACCCAACCCAACATAACCTATCATCATTATGCATCGAAGCATTGACGTCGAGCGGACACACACTTACACGTAGTGCTAGAACAAATGTCGAAATGGAATGGAGGATCCTCCTTTTTAGTGGTCCCCAATCTCATCTATTAGGGAGTGTCACGAGGAAACCTCAATCGCCTTTCGTACTTCCCAATCTAACGCCAAACTCAAAAAGTTCGTTCTGACGCAACAGCGCCCAAAAGACTGCGCAATTTTTTCAACCCCACACCTCGCATTAGAAGTGAGCAGTCTGTAAAAAAATGGGAATGAGATACAAAAATAAACGTCCGCGCGTGACCTCACTGACGCTCGCTTTTGAGGCGGCGTGCCACACTTAAAATGCCACACCACAAATCTGTGACTTTAATAACTGCGTTTAAAGCACGGCAAAGCGAACTCCCATGAACTCGAAGCTGCGAACAAACATTTTTTGCATAATATCAGCATGTTGTTTACTGTGCTTCTTCAAAACTTCAACAATTTTGGAATGTGCCTATCTGGTACGTTAACTTGTTGTTTTAGGTAGCACTTCATTAATTATGGCCGTAAAGCGGTGGACGAAGGCGTTGCACTAAACATAACCCGGATTTTATTCAGTTGGCCAGCATTTGAAGGTAGACACGCGCAGAAATGAACATTTTATTAATCTTCTGCTCAAACGAAAATTGGTACATGCATACATCTGCGAGTTAAAGGACACGATTTAAAAGCCTAGTCGAGCCGCAGCCATAAAGTCTTAAGGACAAAGAAAAAGTGACCATCCTCCGTTGGTCATGAGCCACCATAAACATTGATTTAAAATTAAAAAAAAATGTATATATAACTGTTGATTCAATATAATTTTCTCTGTCTTTCATAAAAACTCCCAGCGCAGCCTTCAGACTGTAAGCTATTTCCGGTTCCCATAAGTCCTAGCTCTGTCCCAAAGACCGCGGTCGGTATCTGAATCTACGCGTCAGTTTCCTATTTCCGATCAGAGGTAGGTTCCAGACAGCTGTACGCAGTGACAGCTGAAGAAAACGAAATGACACACAACTCACTCTCGACAAGGGATCACAACTCCGCGACCCTAGGATATCAAGTGTTGTTTTTCGAACTGACTAAGGCGTCTTTGCGGGTCCTGTCCTTTCAGTCGCAGTTTCTCTTCTTTTTTTTTTCTTATGGTGGGACTTCAATTTTTACACATAGTTTCTCACAAGCTTTCCTCACCTTTGACATTTGGTCGTGTTTAGTCGGTCGTTTTAAAGCACATCAATAAACGAGAACATATTTCCGAAAAGGAAGAAAGGACGGAAAGCGAAGTCTCGCGGAATCCCGTTTCTGCTTGATCTCACGCGCAACCCATCGCACGAAAGCCTCTCTCACTCCTCCGGATTTGCGTTAAAGCTTTTCTTTCTTTTTTTTTTTGCCAGTCGTTTTGTTTAGACATTCATTTCCTTTGTATTGTTTATGTCTGATGTGTACTTTTTCTTACGCGATTACAATTTTGGGGGGCTCTGGTGTAAGAAAAAAAGAATGCGTCCAGAGAGCTTCGGCAACGTTTGCAAAAATGCCGCAGGAATATCTTTATTATTAATTTTTTTTTTCGTGGTTTCATTTACCGGTGTCTTTCCTTTGCGAGATACAGACACAGGGAGATGAAGAATAGTGCCTGGTGGCAAAGATTCATGTCGCGGGTAAAGTTTGTGATCCTTTGAAAGTCGCTTTTATGATGATGGATGCTGACTGTGATCGACAGGAGGTCGGCTTACCTGGAGTAAGGCGCAAATAGAAATTTTCGTCATATTTTGTTTGGTATGTGCGAGGATTGGTTTTCCATGAGTTTTGTTTTACTTGCAGTAGTTGTATTCCAACATATACACAAATTGTCTATGATCCGTGTTTTGTAGTACTGCCAGACAAGAGGGCAGACGAACTACCATAATTGCTTACTTTGGTAAACCCTTATGAACGTTGGAAATTTCAACATGCAAAGTCGCCATTTTGGGCGTACTGTGAACGAATGTCTTTTTGATTGTGTCCACCTCAGATCGTTTAATTATGGTTCAAGCTTCAATTGTTTTTTTTTATATAAAATATACAGGGTGTTCTTTTTTAAGAGTTACAGATTTGTTTACAAATTGCCATGAACGTTACACTTATGCAGTTCGTGCAGTTGAGCAATACGGCGAGGTGGACATAGTACAATGGGCTAATCGTAAGGATTACTCGGATAATTAATTAAAATTTGTTTAATAAACTTTTAATTAGTGAAAATAGGCATATGGTTTCACATAGAAGCTTACTGAGCGTCATCGAAAACCACTACATCAGCTCCTTTTAGAACGACTTGAAGCTTGTGGATACTCATGGGCGCACCAAAGTAACCACTCGTGCAGTAGGCGCAAAGCTAGTAGTTTCAGAACGCGGATGATCAGATTATAATTGCGTTCCGCCACAGCTCGCTTTGCGCCAGCTGCACGAGTGGTAACTTTGGTGCGTCCCCGACTCTCCCACGGGCATCAAGTCGTTCTAGAAAGAGTTGATTTCGTGGTTTTCAATGATGTTCACGAAGTTTATATTCGGAACCATATGTCTCTTATTTTCCCTAATTAAAAGGTTAATTAATAAATTTTAATTAATTATCCGATTTATCGCAAAGATTAGACACCCATATAATGTCCCCGTTGTCGTATCACTCACCTGCGCAAACGAGATAGGTTTAGCTTTCACGCTTTTTTTTAAACAAATCTGTAAAGCTTAAAAATAAACACCTTGCATATGCGAAAGCCAGGTTCTTGCGCTTTCAGTTATACTTGAACGTTGTAGCTTACGTTCTCCCGGAGAAAAAAAATTTTGAAATTTGAGGCGTGGATATTGCTAGGGTTTTTTAAGGTAATCTGCACAGCCGCCAATTTCACACCTTAGCCTGCACGTAGTAATAATCTTTTCTACTTATTTTATGAAAGGTTAACGACATCTGCGTAAAATATTAAAAATTTCCAGTATATATTTTTGTTATTTATTTAAAAGCCACGAAACACTTCAAGTAAACACGTTTGAGGCACCTATTCACAAATTATTTAGCAACAAGCCATACTAATTAAGAAACACAGCTGATCTCTCTAAATAAAGCAAAAATGCACGTCGCAAATTAAAAAGAAAAGATGCATTTTTTTATTTACTTTAATTTTTTCCTTACCGTATGCAATGTCTTGAACTAACTACTGATGGCAAGTGATGAGTACAATATGACGTCCAAAAGAGAATAACAACAAAACCTGACTTAAATTGAGCTATCATGTGTTCGTTACAGGAGCTTGTCTGCACTACATCGGCTTCAAATAAAAATTTTCTAGATCCGACGAAGACTGTAAAATGGTGTTGTTTTATAGCAGGGTATAGAAGGTCGTGTGGCCACTAGCTTAGTTTTATATTTCTGTATCCTTGCGCCGCCTTTTAAAACTCCCCACCCACCCACTCGCTTTTAGAACGCGTCCAAAATGAGTTTTCTTATAACGCCGTACAATGCTGCGCATGCCTTATATCATTTTAATGTGGGTGAGTCCAATGGTGCAATAATTGCGCAACATGGAACAAAATGCGTTTTTGATATTGTAGAAAAAGAAGGGCCTTCACGCACTCACGCTTAAACCAACAATCGACTACAAGGGAAAGACACGATTTCGACATCGGGCTATTACAGCAAAAACTTTAAATATTCGTGTTTTTCAAGCTGTTTTCATCAAAAACTGCACATCGTTTCGTAAAATGTTCGGATAATTACTCATGTTAATTTAAGTACTCAAAGATTATTTTTATTTAAATAAACAGCGGGAGTACATGAACTCTCCAAGCATATACACCCGTGGCATGTGTGATATTATTATTATATATATATATATATTATATATATATATATATATATATATATATATATATATATATATATATATATATCTCATTGATATATATATTCATTGGATTATATATATATAATCCAATGAATCAAAGAATCAAAGTTTTCAGGAACCCGCCGAAAGCCAAAATCGGCGGATATATATATATATATATATATATATATATATATATATATATATATATATATATATATATATATATATATATATATATATATATATATATATCCGCCGATTTTTGGCTTTCGGCGGGTTCCTGAAAACTTTGATTCTTTGATTCATTGGATTAAGTACGGTTCAGTCATCTGCATATGTTCGTTTATTTCCCCCTCGGAGACCACGTACGATGACGTGAAGTGCCCGTGTTGTGTATTCAATAACGTGGCTCTTGATTCTCGAAGATGATAATGATACCGTGTCTCTATAGCTCATAAACAAAGAAGACTACTACATGTACACGTGACGAGACAAACAGTGGGAGGATTTCCGGAGCACAAACGAGCACGTACCACGTGACACCAACCGTCGTACCGCGTTCCACGCGGCGGCGTGTGTTTCCAGAACACCTTCGATTGGATACAATTCGTTTCTTGTGCATTAATAAGACAGATAGGAAACGCCAGAAAGCCAAGGTGGAGTGGTGTAGGGATTCCACTTCCGGCTTCCGTAGCGAACGGACGTGCTCATGATTAGCTCCGCGTCAGCGGTAGCGGCCGTGCCCGGCCGCGGTGATAAGGTTGGCTCTTCGCCGAAAGATTATCGTCTGCAGCTGCCGTCGTTGCCCACCGGAGAGGCGGCAAAGCTCAGCGTCGTTTTGCACGCTGACCTCGAAGGACGTCCGTACAAGATCGAAGACTTCAGGTCGCCGTTGCAACAGGTGGGCGTGTTGTCAAGCGTGGCGGGTCTGGGAGCCTACCAGATGAGTCACGTCTGGCTGCTTAAGCTGCATACGCCGGAAGCCAAGGAGAAGCTTCTAAAAGTCGGGAATCTCCAGGTGAAAGGGAAGGCGTGTCAGGTGGTCGACCCAAACCGGAGGGAACTGCGTGTCAAACTCCATTGGGTCTCTTTCGATGTGCCTGTAGAAGCAGTTCGGCGGGCCTTCGAACCGTTTGGGACCGTCAAGGAAATCACGCGGGAAAAGTGGAGGGTCGACGGTTTTGTCGACGTCGAGTCCACAACCCTTGGCGTCCGGATGACCCTCAAAGAGGGACTCCCGCTGGAAAGCCTTCCCCACCAGCTTCGGCTCGGCGGGGGCAACGTCTTGGTAGTGGTCCCCGGGCGCGCACCGATATGTCTCCGTTGCCGTCGCACGGGGCATATTCGCCGTGATTGCAAGGCGCCTCGGTGCTCCGAGTGCCGCGCCTATCGGACACGAGACCAGGGATTGTTTCAAGAGCTACGCCCGTGTAGCCGGCAGCAGAGCCACCGAGGAAACCTCCGAGCTGCTGATGGACGAAGAGGAGGCGGAGGAAGCAACAGCACCGGCGTCAACGAAGGAGCAGCAAGAGCAGAGCCAGCCGCAGGGAGAACAAGGGGGCTCAAGAGAAGTAGAGGCCGGGGCATCGCAAACGGCGCCAACGCTCAAGACGGCTCCAGAAGGAAGCTATGAAGCCTCCGACAAGGAGGTGAAGGCGACGCCGGAAAACGCCGTAGATGACCCTCAGCCAAGAGATTCTGAAGATGTCAAGGGTGGCGACGAAGACATCGTCATGACCGCTGAAAACGGGGCGGTGAAACGAAGGCTGGATGACTCTGCATCTGGGAGTGGGGAGCCAAGGCTGCGCCTCGAACGGGAATGGTGCGGCAAGGTGGGACGATACAAGTCCCGGCCTGAGTGACCTAAACGCCGCACGGAGTACACGAAGCGAGTTCTCTCGTACGCCGCTATTCGTTTCACACTGTAAGTGCCGTGCTCTCGTACTGGCCTCCCTCTAAAACAAAATGTTTCTGAATAGGGCTTTGAAATTTGGCACTTTAAACGTGCGCGGTCTAAATGCACGTCGCAGGCAATGCCAAGTGAGCTGACTGTTTATTGAAAAAGACCTCGACGTAATCGCCGTGCAAGAATCAAAAATAGAGAGCGAGGCACAGACAGAGAGTATGGTGCGGCTTTTCGAGTCACGTTACGATGTGTGCGTCAGTCACGCTGTTGGGACGTCGGGCGGTTGTCTTTTATTTATTAGAAAGTCTCTAGGCACTGTGACAAAAGTTGTTAGCTGTGAATCGGGAAGACTTGTTCTGTGCGATCTGTCTATTTCAAATTCTAATTTTCGCCTGGTGTGCATTTACGCTCCTAATAAGGTTGAGGAAAGATTAGTATTTTTTGAAAATATTTATGAATATCTGCAAACTGATCGGCTTGTTATTTTGTTGGGGGATTTCAACTGTGTTTGCGATCCGCGCGACACATCAAATAACACTTGGTACAGAGATGCGAGTACTGTTTTTCTATGTGAGTTGGTCGAGAAGTGTGAACTGGAAGATGTTGGCCACTGCACGTCAGTCTCTAGGTGTTTGCAGTTTACGCACTTCCAGGGCGCAAGTCACGCGCGGCTCGATAGGGCATATATTTATTTGGAACTTGTCGGAGTGTGTAAAAAGTATTCAATGGACCAAGTGCCTTTCAGTGACCATTGTCTGGTTGCCTTTATATTGTGCTCATCAAAGGAGAATGCAAACAAGTTCACTTGGGAACTGTGGAAGTTAAATACAAAGCTTTTACAAGACGAATGTTTTATGAATGGGGTGCAAAAATGTGTGGGGGAGTTAGATAATATAAAAGACAATAGGGTTGGAGCAAAATTGGAATTATTGAAACAAGAAATCAAGATGAGCGCCATCGAAAGATCTAGTTGTTTGAAATACGCGGAAGGAAAAGAAGTTATGGAGTTAAATAATCTGCTACAACAGTTACTTCATGCTGAATGCCTGTCACCCGGTCTGTTCTCAGACGATATCAGGAGCTTAAAGAAACGCCTTGAAGCTCTTGATACAGAGCGATATGAGGGGGCCATGGTTCGAGCAAGGTTAAAACGATTATCGCGTGGGGAGCTACCGACAAAACGAGGTATTGGCAGGGAAAAGAAGTATGCCAGTAAGAACGAAATAACCGAGATATGTTATCAAGGGATTCTGTCTAGTGACAGGAAATTTATCGAGCGAGCGTTTGTGGAACATTACAAAGGACTTTTTAGTTATCGGGCTCCAAAAAAAAAACGGAGTTCCAAAGCGTATTTTTGCCACTAATGCCGCAACTCGATAACGAAATAAAGGAAAGGTTAAAACAACCAATAGCTTTGGAAGAAGTCGAAAGGGCAATTGATAATCTGAAACTTGGAAAATCACCCGGCCCAGACGGGTTAGGAGGTGAGTTTTACAAAACTTTCAAAAACCAAGTAGCACCTGTCTTGCATCGCGTATTTACTGAAGCGTACGACATCGGCGTTTTGCCTCCTTCCTTGCTGTGTACTCACACAGTTTTTATTCCAAAAAGTGACGACCCCGTGCGGCTCCGTTCTGTTGGATGTTATAGACCGACAACTTTAACAAATGTAGACTACAAGATTTTAATGAAGGTATTGGCAGAACGGTTACAAAGTGTTATAAACGTTATCGTAGGCCCTCATGAAACATGCGGCATTAGGGCAGGAGTGTTGTTACCAATGTGCACGTTGCACGTAGTATTCTTGAGTATTGCGATGCAATGCAAAGAAGGGTTGCAAAGCTGCAAGTCGACTTAGAAAAGGCTTTTGACCGTGTGTCGCACGAAATTCTTTTTTCTATCTTAGAACACGTGAATGTGGGTTCGCTCTTATGTAATGGTGTACGTATGGCGTACCATAACTGCGCCACCAGTCTAGTGGCGAACAAATCGGTCAGTGAGCGCATTCCCCTTTTTTCTTCGGTGCGTCAAGGTTGTCCACTCTCGCCACTTCTTTTTTGTATTTTTCTAGAGCCCTTTTGTTTAAGTGTAATTCATAATAGTCAAATACGTGGGTTTAGGTTGCACGCAACTGAGGTCCGTATTTTGTCCTATGCGGATGACCTCGCCATTTTTTGTGTGGACTACGAGAGCGTTAGGAAAGCTGTACAGTTAGCAGAAAGTTTTTGTGAACACACGGGTAGTGCAGTTAACTGGCAGAAGTGTTTGGGCTTTTGGCATGGCGATTGGATTTCAAAGCCTGTGGTGCTTGAACGTATAGCGTGGTCTGACACTCCAGCGCGTTATCTTGGAGTACCGTTGGAACAATACCGCACCAACGATCAATATTGGAGGGACGAAACGGAAGGTATGCGCGCTAAGTCAGAAAAGTGGGGGGAAAAGGTCTGTCGATGTTTGCACGAGCAACTGTGTGCAATACGTTTCTTGTGGTAAAATTGTGGTACGTGTTGCAAGTATTGCATTGTTCACGGATTAATAATTAACGTATGCATCGCGTGTTTGCCGTTTTTATTTGGTGCTCAACGTGGGAAAGATCGAGCCGAACAAATCTTTTTCGTAGTGTCAAAGCTGGTGGCCTAGGTTTTTCGCATCTGTTCTTGAGACAGCTGGTCAACAGGTTTATTTTTCTTAGAGAACAGAAAGACCCGTTTCTACGTACTGTAATTCAAACTCGGCTGCGCAGTGCGCTGCCCGGGTTCGTGGTGACAACTGTAGACATCAGTTCTTGTTTACGCGGGTATTTGAAAGAAGTGGTTGATGCATATCGCTTTTTAACAACGCGTTTCTCTCTGGAGTACCTGTCTGTAGTGTCGCGTAAAACGTTGTCACAAGATTTGAAGGATTTGCTTTTTCCAGTGCCTTTGTACCGTTCTGTATACAGTGCAGACCCAGGGCAGAATGTTTTGAAACGAGTTAAAAGAATGTTAGTCCCCGCATACACCAAAACGTTTTTTTTTTTTTTTAAGCTACACAGTCAAACACTTCCCGTTAAAGCTTGGTTAAGTGAAAGAAACATACCCGTTCCATGGTCAGATAACTGCTTTTTATGTAAAAAGACGGAAACTATTGAGCATGTATTTATAGAGTGTTGGGACGCCGTGTTCTTCTGGGACGTCCTTCAAAGGACCATAAAAAAGGACCTTCCTTTAACCCCTCAAGGAATTCGTTTTCTGCCAATGGAAGGAGAGTACGATGTACCGTATGATATCATAATGCTCATGGGCCTACACAGTATATGGAGGAGTCGTATGGCTGTACGCCACGCTGACGTGGACGTTCGTCCGGTTTATAAGTATTTTGTTGAAAACATAAGTTATCTGAAAGAAGTGTACAAGGCGCAGCAACCTCGACCTGTGTGGCTGTCGGTACTTGATGCGCTGTCTACTCTGAAAGACTTTTAGCCTTTTGACATCAGTCAAGACGACTGGTGTTTTTAGCCTTTTTTTTTAAATGTTGAACAATGATGTGTGTCGGTGTAATATATAAGGCAATAAAAAAAAAGTAGAGTGGTGTAGAGGTTAGCACACCCGACCGGACATTGGGAGGCCCAGAGTTCAAATCCTGGCTCCGCCGATTTTTGGCTTTCGGCGGGGTCCTGAAAACTTTGATTCTTTGATTCATTGGATTAAGTACGGTTCAGTCATCTGCATATGTTCGTTTATATATATATATAATATATATATACATATATATATATATATGTATATATAGAGAGAGATTGTGAAATCTCTCTCTCTATATATATATATATATAGAGAGAGAGAGAGAGAGAGAGAGAGAGAGATTGTGAAATCCTAGCTTGGTACTTTTCGTTGTTTTAGAAGGGTTAAGAAAAATAGATGAAAGAGGAAACTTATCTTGTTGAGGTATCCTTGGAGCACCCTACATTGAAAAAACTCAAAAGAGTTATTTTTCTACATTTTTGTTAGGTACTTGGTAGAAAGTTCAGTGTGTAGATTACAAAATTCAAAGGTCTAGAACGAATAAAGTAATAGTAATCGGAGACGAGACGAGCGCGATCGAAATGTATGCAAAGATATGTGACCATTTTAACTGCAAATATATATTTTAAGTTTCTTCGCGGGGTCAAACTGGACTACTGAATAAGCTTTGAACACATATGAAGCGAACAGTTTTGAACGCTGTTTAGAATTTCGGGGTATTTGTTTCGGCAAACAAGGATGTCATGTGTGACATGCTTCAGATATTGGTGCATCTGGCCTTTTGTAAGAGCCAGCCAAAGGACCCAAAATGCACCGAGCATGGTAGAGATAGTGAACAACCTCTCAAAAGAAACCGTACTAAACTTAAACAAAAAAAAATAGTGAAAATAAGAATTGTATAGTTTGGAGGCCACAATTAAGCTTAGGAGAACGTAAAATAAATTAGTAAAAAAGTGCATAAAACACCTTTTTGGACATGGGGCAGTGAGCTAGACAAAGGACACAGAAACTCAACTGAACTCCTATAATCAAGAAAAAAAAAAGTAGAAATAACAGAGCCGGGATGGACACCAACGTATTTCGTGTCTTGGAGAGGGTGGAGTTGGAAGAAGTGGGTTGGGCTATTGAAAAGCAGCTTCACACGCCCACGTCCAGAAACACTTTAAATCCGTCTCCACCAAAAAAAAAAGTGTGTCAAAGGCGCCTTTTAGGGGATTGATCAGCAAATATTTATCCAGAACGAAACACTGCGCTCGAAAGCGGACGATGTTGAAGGGGCAAAAAAGAAGTAAAGTTTCTAAAGAGAGGTTTAGCACAAAAAAAAAAGACGGACAAACACGGAAGAATTTTGTTTCTTCCGCGAATAAACGAGATAAAAAGAAAACGTTATGTGTGAAATTTCAGCTTATATAATGACAGCCGGAAATGCGAGCCTATAAAGAAATCTGTCGGTTTAAGAAAAAAAGGACCGCACAGAATAATTTTTTTCCGAGACAACCCGACGCGAATTTCTTAAAAAAAGTTGCGAAGAATTACATAAAACACTGAGTGCGCTCACTATTAAACCTGGCAATCTATTGAATTCCAGACACATATCTGAGAGTTCTTTCAATGAATTAAAGCGGTAAAAATTACACAATACAACTAGTGCTCCCAAAAAAGTTCTCCTCGATATGAGGATGAAACTGGGGGTGTATTGATTCATGCAGTTCAAATTGTTCGTCGGAGAAAAAGTTAGCACATATTAAATAAAACCGTAGTTTTCACTTAAAGTATTCCTCTTATTTAACTTGAAGCCATTATTCTTGCCTGAAATTTAATACAGCCTTTTGATTGTGCCATTTGGGGTCAGTTAAGTAGTATAAGATAATTATATTAGTTTGGAAAAGAATAACCCAGATAGTTCTGCGTCGATTATTTTTCGGCAACAAGAAAAAAAGTGCTGCGGTAGAAGAGTTGGAGCTTTATACCGGTACACCAGAACACTTTTGAATGCAATGCGACTCAATGAATTATCTGAAGTGTCGTCACCATATTTTTGAACAAGCGAACATATTTGTTATTATTATTTTGTGCTGTATAATAAAGAAATGAAGAAACGCATCTCAGCACTACGATTACACTCGAGATACAAAGACTGCGCTACGCGTTCTGAGTTGCCCAGAGTGGATGTTTGTTAGCTTCTTTGAGCTGGGCAGTCACACTAAATTTAGCTAAATTTAGCGGAATCACGTCCCACTGTGTGGGCGACAGGCGTTTTCTCGATAAATTCTGCGAGTAATTTGAACTAGAGCATAATTGCCCATCAAATTCAGGTTTGTGCGTTAAATTAAAGAGGTAATTGAATTGGTGTAAAAATGAATATCAATTCAAGTTTCCCCGCTGAACTTAAATGCAGAAGTAAATTGGTGCATTTAGCGGTCTTACCTTCCGCTAAACTTAGCGTGGAATTCGGATCGTTGTGTTTTCGGGTTGTGCGCACAGTTTGAGTTCTTCGCGCCAAATCCAGCGAGGAAACTGAATTGCTCTATTATTATTCAACTAGCGAGGTTCCTCAAGTAACTATATAAGAACTACTTAAACGGGTGTAAAATCATACACGAAATGGGGTTTTTTCTCGCTAAATTAGGAGGGTTGTAAGGAGTCACACGTCGTACTTAAACATTGGTGGAATATTAATGGAAGCCTGAACAGATTCCGTGGAAGAAATGACTGCCCTGCCCGCATATCCCCACATGCGAGACTAGCCCGGAGGCAGCACTCGCCTGTTGTCATCAGTGTGGACGGAAGAAGCGGAGAGTGTCCCCTGGCGGTCAAGAAGAGGTGAGTCGGGAGGCGGCGCCTGGCGTCGTCAGGACGGCACAGAGCACCAGGCTTGAATCCAACGTAACCCGCAGCAGCGCCCCCGACGGGGACAGGTCGGGCTGCGTGGCGGCACGCTTCTCGCCTACGGAAAGTCAAGAGCCCCGTCAGAAATGCAAAAACGTCAAGCCGCTCGAAAATAAAAAATATATATATATGTTTGTATGGCTTGAAGAACGTGTTTGTTACAAAATATTATTTCCCCCAAATGATTTAAAAATATTTTTCGCAATTTGTTGTTGACATTAATTTTTGCGACTGAGAAACTTTAGCTTAAACTTTATTACAAAATATTTTTGAAAACAAAATTACGATTATAGGAACATGTTTTTGTAATTGTGTGGACTCTCGACTTGAAAGTTTGCTTCGGAATTGCTCGTAACTCAACGTTTGCCTCTAGACGTAAATACTGCTAAAAATATATATGATCGTTTTTTTTTTTCCGAAAGGTGTTTTTGGAATAAACATATCCTATCCAGACACTAGATAAAACTTTTTTCAGGGGTTGGAGTTCGCTGTTTTTTTTTTTTTAAAGCAACGCGGTCCGTTCCCTCAGATACAACAAAATAAAACAAACGCAACGGAAAACGTAAGGATTACACTGTGGCATTTCTGCACCAGCTCGTCTACGTAGTTGTTCTTATTGCTATTATATTAAATATAAATTTAGGACAAGAAAAGGGAGGTATTCTGAAAAGATGTAAAAAATTTATATCTGACATGCCCAAGAACAGCGATCGTATGTTCGTTTATTTTGAATTCCGAGAAGAATTAGAAAGCAAGGCCATGCATGGTTTCAACAAATATCTGCTTCTTTGCAAACATACGCATGTATATAATAAACTGAACGATGAACAAACAATTGTTTTTCTATTACATGTTAACTTATTCAAAAAATTGTTCACCATGACGAAGTATATCAGTTACTGTGGGAATGTTCCAAATTTGTAAAAAGAACAAATTGCGGAACTTTGCAGTGCTCAGAGTACATCTGAAAGGAAGTTCTCATAATATTTGGCCTATACGTCGCTAAAATTTCAAAGCGATTCGGAATTAGAACTAATAACAAGCACCACGGCACTAGAGTTCGATATTAACGAAAAAAATATAATAAAGATTGACCAAGATTTTGTTAAAATATTCTTAAAATAATATAAATTAAAATGAAGCCAGAACTAAAAGAAAGAAGACACATATTCTCAAACATAACTAATTTCGCACAATCATTAATAAAGCGAGGTGAGGAGAGAACTAACATTAAGCACAAAACAAAATACTAAAAAAGAAAAAAACAAATATTTAGCCTATGTAAACCAAATATAGAAATAGCGAACGTAATAGAGGTGAGGTGGTGAGTTTTCACTATCGTTTAGACGTTTTAAGAAGACCTAAAAAATTAGGAGTATCAGGATATATTATTGCCGTGTGTGTGTGTAAGCGTGTGTAGGCGAGAAAAACAATTCACGTAAAAGAAAATTTAGAAAATAAATTTGAGGGGGGGGGGCAGATATTTTGAGAATCAAAATAGTTTCTCATGCGAGAGCTAAAGAGCAATCAAGTTCAATCAATTATATAGGAAGGAGCATGACATCTGTAGAGGACGTCGGAGTCGTAAATAAAAAAGTAAGCAATAAAATGTAAAAAAATTAAAACAAAAGGAGCAATTACATACAAAAAGTTCGAGCAATAGGTCTAAAAAAAAAAGAGACTGACTTTAGAGATACAAGAGAGCAACCAAACTATTGATGACATGAAACGAGAAACATAACCACCAATGATTCTAGAATATAAAATACCGCTGAATTAAAACGTTTAGTTTATGGCATATACATTGATTTATATACAGAATTCCTACAGTGGGTCGAGGCATTGCTTTTATACTATCCAGCCAAAACCAGATCGTCGTATAAAAAGAAATCAGAAAAGCCGCGACATTGAAGTGCTTCTCATCAATCTTGGAACAAGTTACGGAAATAAATGTAATAGGATGTAACATTAATATAGTTTCTGCCCTGGCGTTTGTTCGTAATTGTAGTTGCATTTTTCCTTTTAGGGAACGAAGTACTCTGAAAGTATTTCTTTTACATTCACTGATAGCTCAAATATGACGAGGGGTTTGTCAGTTCAAGCGACAATCGGCAAAAGGTACCGGTTTCTGATTTTTCTTAACGGGTGAGAGAGCTTGGTGTTAATGGCATGACAACAGCTGACATACTCCTCTCGTTTTGAAATTACGAATTATTGCAAATCGAAATTGCTTCACTAAGCTCTGAAATGTATCTTAAAGTAGCTTAATACAAAACAACGATCCAGCTTCAATCAAGCAATGGGCACAACATAACCCCCTTTTAAGTAAAAAAAAAATCTATTAATATAGTATCTCTTATATAAAATATTTCAAAAGTTCAACAAACTCATGGATGCCTCAAACTGAGCTTGCATATTTTTATACGATAGTGAATATACAATTTTAAAACAAGGACTGCGCGAATGGCAATGTTAAGTACAATCCCTACTCAGTGCGTAACTGTTGCTGTTAACGGTTTTACTTGTTCATGTTATTTACCAGATTCGAGTTTCAGTCTGCGAGTCTACGCTTTGGTGCCAATCTGCCATTTTACTTGTTTTTACGAGACCATTCTTACCAGTTAGATCCCGTGGCTGAAAATCAAGCCAAAACAGGGAGTTATTTTTAGCCGACCAACGGCAGGGAACCTTAAAGGAAGTCCTTTTGTTTGTCTTGGTAAGGCACAGCCGAAATATTCTTAAGTGCCCTGATGAAGCCAATTATCTTAGCGAGACATCAACAACTATTCCGAAGCTCCAACAAGCTTTATTTACAAGCTCTCGTCACAAAGCATGAAAACAAAATCCTGGTTCCTTGCTGAGTCTTGCAAACGAACTGCGGCGAAACCCAAAAACACTGCTCAGTGTTGCACCCATTTACACTGCCATGGTCAAATTTAGCGGGCTTTCATCACGCTAAATTCAGCGGATTGTGTTCATGCGACACTGTGGCGTCACGGGGCACCATGACGTCATGTGACAATAAATTCCGCTAAATCTAGAGGAAGACATTTCGCACAAATTGTAGCGGAAAATGTTTTCCCGCTAATTCTTACAAATAGCGTGGAACAATTTATACGCTATATTTATCGGTAAAATTTTGGCCCTGTGACTTTACGATGTGACGGCACAGTGATTTTTTCGCAAAATTAGGCAGAAAAATTGTCCCGTTAAGTATAGAACAAATTTCCCGCTAAATATATCAGAAGTATTGCGACGTAATGTGAAATTACATCTCAATGTCACGCCTCGGTGATTCCCCCCCCCCCCCCCTTAATTTAGCGGAGAAATATTTCCGCTGAATTTAGCGGGTCGCCACTTAAGTACACGAAGCATACGCAAGATTTGCAGCAACAACAACTAAAAAATAACTATCAACGTAAAAACATTACCGTTTAAAACGTGCACGACGACGCTGGTTGAGTCCGCGTTCGACGGGCCGCAGGTGTAGTTGCCCGAGTCCTGCAGTCTTGCGTTGCGGATGAAGAGGCTACTAACGTAGGCGTCCTGGCCTCGCTTGCCGCCCGAGATATGCCCGGGTCCACACTTGGCCGCGTCGAAGTTGATCATGCGGTCGTTGTGGTACCAGAACACGAACACCGGGGGCTCCGGGCTGTGTTCGATGGCGCAGCTCAGGCTGATCGAAGACTCGCTGTTGATGAACAGCTTGGGGGACTCCAGGATCAGGGCCCGGGGCACTGCTGTGCGAGAGAGAGATTCACGCGCCGTCACTTGTGTCTCCCTCATTCAGCAGGAACGTCAATGTGCATTCACACTGGAGGGAAAGATTGCGTTCTCATGGTGAACTGGTGCGTTTGTTTCTTTACGTTAAATTCGGTTATACATTTTTGTACGTCATCTCCAGTATTGCGTCGAGTGCTGCTAGAGGTGCCACATGACGACATGCGAACTATGGTGGGGCGTTTAGATTTAAGAGTTTCCAGTTGCTCGGTCAGAGTCACGTGGTTTGGGGGCGGAGTTTGCGATACAAGCTGCGACGGGGAGTCGAAAGCGTCGATCCCCTGACAACGTCTCCGCCTTGCTCCGTCTCTACATCGCCGCTATCCTCCTCACAACTCGAATACGCTTACATGTGCACATGCCCAGGAAGTGCCCGCCATTAGATTGCAAACGTTCACCATTATTCAAGTTGCCCCGTCCCTTAAAATCCAGGCTATCCAGTGCTAAAGTCAGCTTTTGAATGGGCTTCTTTACAGAGCTGTTTGAACAAACATAACACTTCGTAAACTCAACTTTTTCGCATTTGCGTGGTTACACCATTATCATCTAATGGTTGCACCATATTTTCCTTTTGTCCGGTACCTGGAGTGTGCCAAAAATATTAATATGATTTTTATTGCGGATACATTACGGGTGTGCACGCATCCTCAGATAATTCATAAACCAACGTATACTGAATCATATTTTCATCCCTTTAATTTTAGCGGTTGTAAATCACTCGGTTGAGTTATAATTATACAGGCCAGTTTTACTTTATACTTGAAATATAACTGCTTACAAAAGTGTAACTGAATATTCAATTATTTTTTTAGATTGCAAGTGAATTGAGAATATTTGTGATCAAGAGGGCTATAAGGCGTTTTTTACTTGTACATACCTGGCTACGGCAATGCTTCTGCCACTTACGATTATTCTGATGTGCACAATAAAACAAGTAATGATTAATTTTCTTTATTTTGGTTACAATATATTTGCCCACCAAAATTTAAGATTGAATGCATGCAAGACGAAATTAGCGATATTTCTTTTTTTTTTAAAAAATAGAGGTATGCGTTTATTGCAAACCCATAGAGCTTGTAATGCTTACAAAGCTGTATATGGGAAGAACACCATTTCTTGTAAATCTATTCCTTACAACAATGATTTTATCTGCAATAAAAAAAACAACTAGAACGCACAAAAAATTTCTCTACGTCAAACGGGGTAGTCGGAAAGAAAATTCCCGATAGAATTTTATTCAATGAAGATATCCTTCCGTGTTTCAGCGAAATCAAGCCCCTCATTCGTCTTTCAGTGCTTCGATCTTTCAAAAGCCGGCTCTGTGGGAATTTACTTATCTCCCTTTTATTTTTGTAGAGAAAAGCGACTAACATTACCAAAGCCAATATTAAAAAAATACGTGTTAGTGTGAAAAAAGAAATTCTGCAGATAAAAATAAAGACCAATTACGAAGGAGGTGATGCGTAGGATTTCATTTCCTTTGCCGCACGTCAGTGTCGAGAAGAGGAGACCGACTGCATAAAAGTATAATTTTAAAACATCGTCCTTCGTATGCCGACAATATAAGGTCACAAAGAGACTAAAGTATTCTTCTCTTTTTCTTGAAGAATCTCGACCGAACTACAGCATTTTAGTCCTGACCAAAGTTCAGCTTCGGTCGGTACTGAAATGTTTCCTGAATATTTAAATCGGCGGAAGCGCCTGGCTAAAACCGCCCTTCTTTTTTTTTTTTCTTTATCAAAGGATCGAAGTAAAGACCACAGCAATGCTAATAATAGGTCCAACTCCGTTCACTCTTTGTTGCTCTCATAAAAAAAAAAAAAAACTACATGAACGAGAATAAAGTGTAGTGCTTTAAGGTACCGGAGGTTCAGTGTGCACGGAGTTTCAGAATCGGGATCGGGTAATCGCTAAAGTGCAAAAAAAAATTACCGCATTCTCCACGTTGTGAATGATGTTTATTGGGGCAAAGCTCTGGTGGTGCTGATGATACTGATTTTATTGTTCATAGGTAGTGCTGATGGTGCTGATTTTTCTTTATTGCTCATAGGTAGTGCTGAGTTCCGGGTTGCGTTTCGACTTCAATATTCCTGCTTTATGGTCGGTGAAATGCAGAGCCAGTGGTTCTTCTAGCGGATCAGCTTGGATCCGCTAGAAGCCGTGCGAATGCATCTCCACTGCTTAAGTCAACGGTCCATGTCAGAAAGAGAATGTTTGGTATGGAACGTGGTTATATACGCCTCGCAAGTGGGCTCATTCTCGTCTTCTGCGCATGAGAAAGGAGGTAGCGGTGACGTCAGAACGCAGAGCCCTTATTGGCTGATCGCGACCCCCTGTCTGAGCGTCGTCTGCTCCTTTGCAAGGTCGTCTGCTCGCAACGTCGTCTGCGTCTGTCATACCTTTCCTGCGACTTTCGGAAGTGCAGGTCTTTACGTGCCAGCTCGACTTCGCCTTTCAGAGGGCAGACGAAATAACTTGAGCGGTACGTTGTTTTTGTCTAACAACTAGCAGACGCGCATCAAGGAGGGAAGTCAAAGGACTCACTGGCGAGGTGTCCCGAGGCGCCGAGGTTTGTCTGCTAAGAAGCGAGAGTGTCCGCAAGTTCCCTCCCAAATCCTTTTTCCCTCCTTGCGTGTGCGGCGAGACTCCTCACTCTTTAACGGCGTCGGCGGGTTGGCGCAGTTAACGTCGTCTGCTTTACGTCTGCTAGTCAAAGCGATGGCTGCTTTACCTTTCCTGCGTCTGTTGGAGATTCACCACTCTTTCACCGGCGAGAGTCACCGCTGCCTCGGAAAACAAGGAGATGACAAGAGGAAGAGATTGACCTCTTAATCTAAAATTGAGGTCAGCGATCAAACTATAATACGGGAAGGGTTCACAAGAGTCGCGCGGGCATATTCCATTCAGCACGCCAGCCGGTCGTGGGCAGACGATCTTGGCCAAGGACCGTCGGAGCACCGCTGCGCGTGAGTCGGAGTTCCTGCTAGGCCTATCTGCCGAGCTCGCTTGGTCGGGGTCCGTGGAATCGTGGCCGTTGGAACATTTCCCGGGTGTTTGTGGATCCAGCGTTCTTGTTCGTCGTGGTTTATTTCAAGTACTTTTTTACTTTTTTTCTTGCTGCTTGTAGTCGGGACGCGTGAGAAGAGCACGTACAAAAATAAACGTCCGTTGGTCGTCGCGACCAAGTAACTGGCGACGCGATCGGCCATGCTGATTTGGTCGTAAGAAGTGCGTAAGACAGCTTCGGAGCTGTCGTAGGATTCCGTCGTAACCTGCGCAAAACGTACGATAATTTCGTTTCGTGAATACGAATTTGTTCTTACGTTTTGTCTTACGCACATTTTTGGCGTAAGATCGTTTCGTGAATCTCTCTGCACTTCCGAAAGTCACAGGAAAGGTAAGACAGACGCAGGCGACGTTGCGAGCAGACGACGTTGCAAAGAAGCAGGCGACGCTCAAATAGGGGACCGCGATCAGCCAATCAGGGCTCGGCGTTCTGACGTCACCGCTACCCCCTGCGCAAGAAGCAGACGAACTTGCCCTCCGCATACGCATTTGATCATTTAACCGCAGCGCCCTCTCGTCTATAAACGTTGAGCCAATGCATGCAAAGTTTAACGCGATTATATACGCATTTGACCGCAGCGCCCTCTCCTCTATAGACGTTGAGCGGCTACATGCAACGTTTCATCCATGACATCCCCAGCTCTTGAGTTACTACCACATCTCAGAGCCCCCTACTCGTCCTGCAGTCGTGGCCGAGTGGTTAAGGCGATGGACTAGAAATCCATTGGGTCTCCCCGCACAGGTTCGAATCCTGTCGACTGCGCAAATATTTTTTTCTCGTTTTTAGAAGACAGATGGGATTGCAATCGATGTGAGCACGGACGGACGGACGTACGGACGGACGGACGGACGGACGGACAAGGCTAGACCCTAAAGAGCTTTGCCCCTAAAAACAGTCAAACAGCTTACCTCCTCCTTCGTACTATCGTAGACAAAGAATGATGATAATGTACTACTACATACATATCTAAATATTTATATTTGGAGTTCGAGCGCGCCATCTTAAGAAGACAGTTCGGAGACACGATCCACAATGTCATGTCCCGCGAGGTTTTTCCAGAAACATGGTTTATCTGGCATATTGTTTTTTTCTTTTTTGCTATTTTGTGAAAACACGTCCTTTCACGTTTTTTTTTTGTTGTTTCATCAATACGCAGATTTTTTTTACTGTGTATGAGTGACGTAAAGCACAAAATAACGACGTCTCGGTGCTAGGCCTCCCTAGATTGAAGATAGGGATTCTTGCAACGTCTGCTATCTAAACTGGACCTAAACATGACAGCTTCGAAGAAGCCTCGTGTAGTGCTGTGACAAACCTGCAAATATAAGACCGGGTTACCCGATATAGCAGTTGAAGTTCAAGGTCAGGAGACTGGAATACAACCTACGCATCTGCAAGAATATTGTCCCGAACTGAGTTGAACAAAATACATGAAAGGATCAGCGTCGTCTTCACTACGCGCGTCTATAAATACAGATAGCCCATTATTATTTGCGTTCTGACATTGGAAGAACGTGTACAGGGTTTCTGTATAAACAGTAATATCTTATTGAGGTATTTTTATTCGTTGTGAATGTCGTACCATCTAGGAATCGAAATGAATCTATATTTTTATTTACGTGTTTTGGTAACTACAATGCACCGAGTTTAGGGAGTTGTAAGAATGCAACTTTGATGGCAGCAGCTATTTAGCAGAAGAAATATGTGCGGATAATATCTGGTTTATAATTTGGCATTTACTTAAAAATGAACACATGAGCACATTTCGTTGCCAGTTTACAGGCTTAGTACTCATGCCCAGACAAAAACATAAAGTTTTACTTGTCCAAAAATTGTTTCAACATTGCAAAAGAAAACAAAAAGGAATCTAAGCATCACTTTTAATTTCTAACTTAATAAGAATTGTTAAATTCAGTGCGCTTTGATTTTTGCCGTTCATGCCAAATGCTACCGTATTCTTAGCAGGGCGCCTACACTGGCACGAAAGCATGCATTTATAAGTCCAGGAACGCACATAAAGGACTGATCATCAATGCTCTTTAGTCCGTTGAGCTCGTGAATAGAGTGATGTGTCTCATCCTCCAATGGCCGCATCGCTTCAGCCGAACACAAGCTAACGTCCCTCTTTCCTGAGAACCCTCAATACGAAAAGAAGGTGAAGGAGATGAGGAGAAAAAAAAAGCGCAGTGTCGTCAGAGCGCCAATCTCCGATTTCACGGAAAGTCTGAAGACTCACGCGCTTTCTGTCATTGTCTATAACCGCCATCTTCTTCCAAGCAGAGCGAACGAGCGCTTGGTCTGCTTCTCGAGCAGGATCTGGGGTTCGGCGTTCGGCGTTAGAACGCCAGACCGTGGGTTCTGCTTTTTGCGTTTGAACGCCAGAACCTGCGCCAGGAGCTGGTGACGATATTGTTCGCTCTGCTTGGAGAGATACGGCAGGCAAACACCGCTAGCCTTTGCGCCTTCCCCCTTTCCTTCCTATCCAAGCCGGGCACTCCGAAATCATCGCGCTGTCGTTCCTTGCTCTGCCTCATTTTCTCTTCGTACAGTCTCCAGCAGGCTTCTCACCGAGCGCGGTGATTAGCGGGTGCATGTTGATCTGGCACTCGTAGTCGCCGGCGTCCATGGGCTGGGTGCGCATGATGTGGAGCATCCATTCATCGGAGCGGTCCATGTGTACCACCTGGAAACGCTCGTCCGCGGTGTACGTGGCCAGGCCCACCGTGAGGACGTGGAAGTCACGTCGGCATCCAGGACACCTGACGAACGAAAATACTGAAATTAGTTTATTTAAAACTTTTTTTCTTAGATTGTTCGTACCTCTTTATATCGGTGTTTAGTAAGAACTGTATACCCATATTTTCCCTGCTTTACTATATAGTGACCGCTGATGAATCCTTTATAGAACCCATCACATTAATCCGGTTTTTGTTTTAGTAACGAAAACTCAGAGAAACAACGAAAAGGGTGCCTTCAATATCGTTTCATTTTACGTCCAGACGCAGCTGATGCTACGACCTAATGGGTCAATCAGACAGCGTCAAAACGCGCACCATCATGGTGTTCGTCATGTTTATGTACGAGTTCTATCATCGCTGAAGAAATCGTGTACAGAAAAGGCCTAGTGAGGCTACTTGGTTGGTCTGACTAGCTCGTAACGTCGGGCATTGTCAGTTCGGCATTTGTTCTCAATTCGAAACAGCCTCGAAAGTGCATATTTGCTAAAGGTTAATTGCTACCGACCGAAACCCCAATGTGAACACAGCGCTCGTGCAACAAGTAACCGCTCGAACGATGTTGATACAAATGATGCAAGGGTCTGAAGAGAGATTATAATTGGTAACCACTTGAAGCCGTCAAAAAAGCCATAGAAGAGGATAGAAGTAGAACACTCTTATTTTATAAAATTCAAAATGACAACAAACTCAGCAAATTATTTTTGCACTCTATGCACTAGTCTTTGAGCCTTAGAATAGAAAAATACTGTTATTAAGGTTTCAACCCAAAATCGTTTCACGCTTTAAATAAAAAATACTATAGTTATGTATTGTCTCTTGTGTATCGTATTGCGTTATCCTAGCGGTAATATGCACCAGAGAACGAGTACCATATGAACCAGTCGCCACTAGGGAGCGATCAGTCCAGGCATCTCTGTCGAGATAAAAAGCACACTCGGCCACTCAATTACGCTGATCTATCAAATCAGCTCGACACGTTCATCCGGCGTGTGGCAACTTAGAACTCGTGGACACAACAGTGCCGCGACCAACATGTACGCATGGGAGCGCACACGCTTCATTTTCCGCTTGCGGTTCTTTTGTGGCATATATTGGGCCATTATATTTCATAAATTGGACATTTAAGTCACTGCACTCTTGTTCTCACCTCTTCCATGCGCAAAAAAGAAAAATTCGATGCAGGGATTAGAGGTTAAAAATGTACTATTATGAATGAAACAAAAAGTAGTGAAAGGGTGTTTCACAGAAACGCCAGTCTGAGAGTTGCACGTGTAACCAGATCGAATCTCACTAGTCTAAATTTTATAAAAACAATAGCCATACACCTACTGAGTTCGCCGAACTGTTCCCGAATATTGTTTTGTAGGGATATTTAACGGCGCACGAGATTGTGTAAAATATTACATTTATTTTTATCTTATCGTCTTCTCGTGTGTTCTGTGTTTGAGCGTGCAGCCGTCCTTTAACGCTGGAAAATACTTGTATGTACATCACACGAACTAATGCAAGCAATTTCGTAAATAAATGTACAACTTGTCTATTCTTAAGAAATGATTATTACGCCTTATTTTTTGTTTTATTTATTGATGTACAATCAATAACCTAGAACACTGGTTCTCAAATGGGGGTCCGCGGACCCTTTGGGGTCCGCGAATTCATTCTAGGGGTCCGCGAAGCTCTGCCTCATCAAGCAAGCCAGGCCATAAAAGTTGTCTTTTCTCAGGTCGAGAAGAAATGTTTCAGTTTTCGGGCGAGTTTTGTCGTGTGTATGTCAATAAAGAGGTCTACATCACACTAGCCCTTAGGTATATCCATTTATTTAATACTTATTATATTTAACTTAAACATTTACCCTCCCCTCACCACGAACGGGGTCCTCCATCATCTCCGCCGATCCACAAGGGGTCCGCGAAACATCGATAGTTGAGAACCACTGACCTAGAAAATATGCTTATAAATTTTGACTAATGTTATATGGTAAAAGTTGCAAAATACTTCATATTTATTATAAAACTACGGACCCAAAATGTACCATCAAATTTTATTGTAGATCATACAACAACAAAAACGAGCCCAAGCTTTACTTACTAGACATTCTTCTTTCCTGGGGCATAGTTATTCTTTCTTTTTTGAGAAAAAATCCTCATATTACAAATAATTAATATTAAGGCGCTCGTTAACCTTATCTCTCTATTTACCGTTTATAGTTTACCCATGCATTAATATAACCATCAAAAACGTGGAGACGATATTCATCTAAAATCACGTAAGCTGCTGCAACCACGACGGCAGCGTGAATTTTTTAGGTACATATCTGCTCCTTCACCTCTATGCTGTGACGCTGAAACATCACGACACTGCAACCCTTCGAGACGTTTATTCTTCTCAGAACCAGAAATATCCGAAATTTCGCTCCATCTTGCGACAATATATTGCCTCACTCCATGAATAATACGCACAGAGCAAACAGTTTCCTATAAACAAGCACCGTCTTGACAGGCAAACATATTCCTCTCACGTATCACCCCACATCGCCTTGTCTCTTCACAAAAGCAAACACAATTTGCTTTAGTATATATTTTTTTATCGCGGGAAAGTTAGAAAGGCAGTACATGGATGATGGTACTTCCGCTGACCTCAATATCGATGGGCCGCTACGGAGTGCATGAGCGAGAAACCCTTTCCGGGGAACAAACGCGGCCAAAGCGGGACGGCAGGCTTTGCGGCGAAGCCTCGTTGGGAAATCCGGGGGAGCGGAACGTTCGCACGTTTCGCGGACGTGACTCGGTATAGAGTGCGAGACGGACAGTATGACCTGCGCCACGTTCGCGCACTTCTCTTCAAGTGGGAGGCCTGGGTTGCCGCTTGATCGATTTCAAATATCGGTTCTTCTAGGTGCACCTGTTTGCTCTTTGTGTTTAAAGACAACAGAGGAGGCAATCTGGTTTCCGAAGTTTTTTGGTATGGCATCGTTTCCATGTGCTGTGGAGACCATGACCAAAAACGCTCGGCGTATTGCTGAGGCGTCGATTTTTGAGGGCCGTTCAATCGCTGGCATGGTTTTTCCGTCTTGCCTTTCCGAGCACCTCTTTCAGAATGTGCTTTTGTTTGGCCGTTGGATGTAGGTATTCGGGATTCGTTGTTGGAAACCTACAGTGAAAAGGACCTGGTGAATTTCGTTCAATGCACAACGAGGAGCGGTAACTTTTACATTAAGGATGTTGAAAGCACCACTTTATTGGATGAAATTAATCACGTGTATAACGGACTAATTGCAAAAGTATATTACTTAGCCATACAACTGAATAATATAATTTATAAGATCATCAGGTGTACACCGTGATGTACTTTCATCTTAAAGTGCTCGGCCTGTTCTTTTTTCCTAGTAACATTTGTTTGTAATTTGCGTGTTTCTACCTGACAAAAGTTAAACACGTACTGGGTTTTTATGAAGCGCAGCTCCTAGGCGCCCGTTTCCGGCTTGAGTGGCCTCGCCGTCATCGTCGGCGTAACCGCGCGTAACCCTCGTAACTGTCTTTCATAAGGGTAACCCTTTTGAGGGTAACTAACCCTCGTAACCCTCTCGAGGGCTACGAGGGTTAGTTATGCTGAAAAGGGCTACCCTCACGAGGGTCACGAGGGTTACCTTCACGAGGGTCACGAGGGTTATGAGAGTTACCCTCACGAGGGTCACGAGGGTTACCCTCACAAAGGTTACTAGGGTTACCCTCACGAGAGTTACCTTTACGAGGGTTACCCTCACGAGTGATACGAGGGTTACTCTTACGAGGGTTACGAGGCTTAGTTACCCTCAAAAAAGTTACCCTCACAAGGGTCACGAGGGTAACGAGGATTATGAGGGTTACAATCACGAGGGTCATGAGGGCTACGCTCACAAGGGTTACTTGGGTTATCCTCAGGAGAGTTACCCTCACGAGGGTCATGAGGGTTACCTCCCGTAGGTCACGTGACCCCCCTGAGGTCACGTACCCCCCTGATGTCACGTGACCCCCCCTGAGGTCACATGTCCCACCCCAGAGGTCACGTGACTCCCAGGTCACGTGACACCCTATGAGGTCATGTGACCTCAGGGAGTCACCTATCCCTCAGCACCCTTCCATCCTCCTATCCCTCAGTACCCTTCCATCCTCCTCCTCAAGAGCTGCGCTCTAATCCGGCGTTACAGGGAGTTGTAAACGGCTTTCATTTCTTTTCTTTTGCGCATATAAGATAGCTAGCAACTTAATTAGGTTCCCTTGCATACCTGAAAACAATTATCTGTGCTGCTTTAAATAACCCAATAAATTAAACAAGTAAACACGCGTCACCCCAGCGTAACATTCTAGTAGCTTAATTGCAAAGGAGAACCTTTCAATTAGTAATCCTGGAAACCGTAGACGCTCGCGCATGCCACTCAATTTGAAGGCATACAAAGTTGCTTATCGCTGGAGGCTAAGACCTTCAACATACACAACAATATTTTATATTAAATAGAAGCCTATTTACTACAGTGCAGCTCTTAGGCGCCCGTTTCGGGCTTGAGCGGCGTCGGCGTCGGCGTGGCTCAAGACCCCCCCCCCCCCCCCGAGGACCTCGGGAGGACCTCGGGAGGACCTCGGGTACCTTAAGTGACCTCGGGGATGGGGGGGGGGGGGGGGGGGGTCACGTGACCCCCCCCCCCCCCGAAGTCACGTGACCCCTCCTCGCCCCCGAGGTCACGTGACCCCCCACGAGGTCGCGTGACCCCCCGAGGTCACGTGACTTCGGACGGCTTTCACTTTTTTTCATAATAAGACATTACGCTATATAAAATTGAAGTAGCGCGATTCGCTATTTTAGAGCCCAGCTCTTAGGCGCCCGTTTCCGGCTTGAGCGGCGTCGGCGTCGGCGTATCCGCGCGGTGCATTATGGGTAAATTTCTCCTCTAAATCTAGCGGAAGAATTTCCCCGCTAGCAAAACAATTTCCCCGCTAAATTTAGCAAAAAAATTTTCCTGCTAAATCTAGCGGAAGAACTTCCCTGCTAAATCTAGCGGGAAAATCTCCCCACTCAATCTAGCGAAAAAAATTTCCCCGCTAAATCTAGCGGAAAACTTTCCCCGCTAAATCTAGCGGAAAAATTTCCCCACAAAATTTAGCGGAAAAATTTTCCAGCTAGATTTAGCGGGAAATTTTCATGTTGAAAAACAGCGCGAAAATCACACGGACAAGGAAACACACAGGACGAGGCGCTGACTATCAACTATATATTCAGAAGACATACAGAAACATTCACGCGAGGACTGCTTCTTCTCTTCCTCTTCCAACAGTCATTCACCATTAAGCGCGCACCTTTTAAATCATATCACATTAAAACACACCGGAACATTAAAACACACCAGCACAGGTATAAGTCATCGCGTCTTCTTCCTCCTTCTTTCTTCGATCTTCAATCTCGATCTTCAAATCTCTGGTCAACCCATGTCCAAAAAAACCCTCTCACTGTCCACTAGGTTGATGGATGGTTGGCTCACGCACCCGGGTTTTCGTTTTTCTATATGATAAGCTTCTACTAACTCCCTCGCTATCTGATCTTTGTGTTTAAACAGCACTTTAGTGTCACTAAACCGTGGCTCACATCCACAATCACGGCAGTGGACAGCTAAATGAGAGTACGCGCTACCTTTTAATGAACTGTGGTGTTCGCGTAGACGGATGTTTAGGCAACGCCCCGTCTGACCTATATAGGAATGACCGCATGAGAATGGTATTTCATAGACGATCCCCTGTGCACATGACACGAACTTCATGCCATGCTTGACGCGACATCCAAAAATTTCTGGCTTACTTTTCCTCTCAGCACGCTTCTTAACCACGTTTATAATCCTGCTCAGTTTGTTACGAGCTGAAAAAATTACATTGACCCCATACCACGAAGCGACTCCCTTTAACCCGTGTGAAAGACGATGGATATAAGGAATGACGGCGACGTTCTTTTTGTCGATCTTGGCTTTTTCTTTGTCAAGTTTTCTGGATTCAACCTTGATGTACCGAATCGCCTTGTCACAAGCTGAAGTAATAACTGAGTCAGGAAAATTAGAGTTCCTGAGCCTAGCAACCTGTGCTGAGAAGCTTTCTTTTATCTTATGAAAACAGGTTTTAGTCAACGCTGACTGTAAGCAAGAATACGCAATACCATTTTTTACGAGCTTTGAGTGTGCCGAACGATAGTCTAGTAATTTCTTTGTGGATCTGGGGTGGTGCATCCAGCACACATGATCTTCTTTCACGTCGACTTGGATATCTAAAAACTGGATTTTGTACTCCTTAGGAGTCTCGGAGGTGAAGCGAAGTCCTAACCCTTCCTCCGCAAATAACACTTCACTCATTGTTCTATTAAAATCCTTTTTCTCTACAAAAACCAAGTAATCATCTACATACCTGACAACTTTTTTAGTGTTTTTCGCCAGCCTGTGCGCAAGGGCCCTATCAACTTTACCTAGAAAAATACTGCTCAGCATAGGTGCCACCCTTGAACCTATACATACACCTGACTTTTGTACATATACGTTATCCTGCCAATCGATAAACGTGGATTTAAGATACATAGACAAAAGCTCTAGGAACCCTTCTACTGAGACTCCGCTTTTGGTCCGAAACCTCGTTTCATCGTTGTGTTCAAAAATACATTCTTTTACGCTCTTCATGAGCTCATCATGGGGCATAGAGTAATACAAATCTTCCACATCTATGCTAAATGCGCTACATCCCTCTGGATGGTTGTCTTTTAAGAATTTTATAACAGACAAAGAGTTTGGAATGTTAAATGGGTCATCAATTTGCAGTGAGTTGAGGTGGGCTTGCAAGTATCCTGAAACTGCCCTGAGCCAGGAATCTCGCTCCGACACTACTGTGCGAAAAGGTATCTCTGGTTTATGCGTCTTCGCGGTAAAAAATACCTCTAACATAAGGTTTTTCCCTTTCTTGGCTTCAGCTAAGACCTTTCCCAGGTTCAAGGTACTGAGAAGCTTCAAGGCTTGAGCTTTAACCTTTGCTGGCTGTTCCGTGATCTGCCTAAAGTTCTTTTGTACAGCTGCGTTAGCCTTCTCATCAAAATTACCTTCCGGCAGAATAACAAAAAAACCCTCTTTGTCGGATAACAGAATACGTAACCCATTACTTGTGAGATAACTGATAACCGGCTCTAAATTTCTGCTTCTAGGGGGCTTCCCTTCGTTTTTTGACAAAATCCCCACGCACTCCCCGATGCATCTAGGCCTTTGTTCCTCCGCTACCCGCCCTGACACTGACCGTGATAAAACTAGTTTATCCACCCGGTCCAACCCCGGCTCAAAGCAAAACTTTGGTCCTTTTTTTAAGAGATCCTGGTGCACCTCTGGAACCGACTGCTCTCCAAGGATCAATATCTTGCCTTCTTTACTGGGCGCCTTCTTCTTGGAAGGTAGCGTGAGGCGGACTGTATGCCAAAGAAACTCAGTGGTCTGGACGGAGATCTTAGTCCATTCTTGATACAGGCGGACATCTCGAGGATGCATTGCGTTGGTACATGCCACCCGAAGACAGTCCTTGAAGAAGCGAACTTGATGCCACCACTCGGATCTTAAAACTCGGCACATTCTCCTCGAATGACCCGGCGACGGAACCAACCAACCGGAGACAGTTTGTAATTCTGGTGGGCACATAGATATTTTTGCATACCACGATGCCGCCCTGGCCTTGCACACGTACACGGCAATTAACGCAGATAACCATGAAGGGTCCGAAAGAAGGTTAGGAGGTTAAAACAGCGCAAAAAACAACGGACAGGGTAAAGAAGGACACAGACAGAGCGCTCTCTGTCTGTGTCCTTCTTTACCCTGTCCGTTGTTTTTTGCGCTGTTTTAACCTTTTAAAATGTCATACCAACTCGCCCAGGCTTCAACTTTAGCAAGGTTAGGAGAACATAGAAAAGAGCCCTTTGTAGTAGAAATAAAGCTTACTAGAATGGAAAGTTGGGCGAGTTGGTAAGAATCCATGTTGAAAAACAGCGCGAAAATCACACGGACAAGGAAACACACAGGACGAGGCGCTGACTATCAACTATATATTCAGAAGACATACAGAAACATTCACGCGAGGACTGCTTCTTCTCTTCCTCTTCCAACAGTCATTCACCATTAAGCGCGCACCTTTTAAATCATATCACATTAAAACACACCGGAACATTAAAACACACCAGCACAGGTATAAGTCATCGCGTCTTCTTCCTCCTTCTTTCTTCGATCTTCAATCTCGATCTTCAAATCTCTGGTCAACCCATGTCCAAAAAAACCCTCTCACTGTCCACTAGGTTGATGGATGGTTGGCTCACGCACCCGGGTTTTCGTTTTTCTATATGATAAGCTTCTACTAACTCCCTCGCTATCTGATCTTTGTGTTTAAACAGCACTTTAGTGTCACTAAACCGTGGCTCACATCCACAATCACGGCAGTGGACAGCTAAATGAGAGTACGCGCTACCTTAGGTCAGACGGGGCGTTGCCTAAACATCCGTCTACGCGAACACCACAGTTCATTAAAAGGTAGCGCGTACTCTCATTTAGCTGTCCACTGCCGTGATTGTGGATGTGAGCCACGGTTTAGTGACACTAAAGTGCTGTTTAAACACAAAGATCAGATAGCGAGGGAGTTAGTAGAAGCTTATCATATAGAAAAACGAAAACCCGGGTGCGTGAGCCAACCATCCATCAACCTAGTGGACAGTGAGAGGGTTTTTTCGGACATGGGTTGACCAGAGATTTGAAGATCGAGATTGAAGATCGAAGAAAGAAGGAGGAAGAAGACGCGATGACTTATACCTGTGCTGGTGTGTTTTAATGTTCCGGTGTGTTTTAATGTGATATGATTTAAAAGGTGCGCGCTTAATGGTGAATAACTGTTGGAAGAGGAAGAGAAGAAGCAGTCCTCGCGTGAATGTTTCTGTATGTCTTCTGAATATATAGTTGATAGTCAGCGCCTCGTCCTGTGTGTTTCCTTGTCCGTGTGATTTTCGCGCTGTTTTTCAACATGGATTCTTACCAACTCGCCCAACTTTCCATTCTAGTATGGGAAATTTTCCCCTAAATGGAAGGCGAGCAGGAGAGGAGGACGGGCATAGCCTCCTCTCTGTACATTCCCCTTCCCCTCATTAAGAGCTGCGCTCTAATTCGGCGTTACAGGGAGTTGTAAACGGCTTTTATTTTTATTATACAAAACTCCAGTTAGCGTCCTTGTGCGGCTTATAACGTCAGTTCCTTTATTCTTAAATAAGGGTAACGAGGACGGTGTTCCGTTGTGTCGCTCAGAAATTTAAGATGACGTTATCTCACTGACATGCTGTTAGAGTATCTATATCGCTTAAATAGTGATAGATTACAAACTTTGTTGCTTCTCTTTTTTTACTGAACAATTGTTTTTACAAAGTTTCTGAATTTTAGCAATGCCTATCTGTCTTCACATGAGCTCAGATTACATTAACGCGATATCGTTAAGTAGGTCTTGTCGCAAAACAGCCGGCAATCCGTGGCGTGACCTGAAAACCTTGATTGATCGATAGGGTCATGACGTCACAGCCACATGACCTCGCACGGTAATTTCAAACAACTCACAACGCACTCGTGAAACGTGACGTCACGCGTGGAACCAAAATGAATAAAACATGACAAGTAGTGTGAATGAAAGGTCCCGCATATCTCAAATGATTTCACTTTTTCAAGTAATTCATTTGCCTTAAAGAAAACTTTTAAAACTTTTAGGCAGGATTCGAACCCACGACCCTTCGGTTTCGATCCAGACACGCTACTGACTAGGCCACGCAAGGCACGTTTGCACGGATTATGATAAGGCGATGCGAACGGGGCCCGAAAATGCTATCGCGTTCCGCTCTTAAAATGGAAGCTTTAGCGTCCTACAAGTTTTATATTTTATCTGGAGCGCTTGACCTGAAATGTATTTTGTGCCGTAACTTCTGCCGAAAAACAGACTCATTCATGCAACTATTTTACCCTTTTTTGGTAAGATATGCGCTATAATACTCTACCTCCTTATTGCCTTTATATCAATCAATAACGATCTAGAAGCCGTTCAAAGTAGGGCGCTTGTTTTCATTTGTTGTGGCTTCTTTTTATATATCAGTATATTAGGCTTACTGCAGTCAGCTAACCTAGACACACGTTCTCTCTGCCGTAGTGTGTCCCGTCTCTCTCTCTCTCTCTTCGCCAAATCTTTATTCACAATATCCGCAACAGAGAGCCTTTACTCAGACCGCACCGTGTTCTTCCTGATTTCAAGAATTCTTGTAAATAAAATGCGATTTCATCGTCCACCATACCTTACCAAATACCTACTTTACCATTTGTCATATAAAAAAAAATATAAACCGCAACTTACCTCCTGTTAGCATTTTTTTGTATTCCTAATATATTTTAGCATTCACCACGTTCTTCCTTTTTTCCCTCGTAAAGACTTTAGAGTTTTAATAAGATGTTCATGTTGTAATGGTTGTTTTTATGTGTTATACGCACATTCCTTTCGATAATACCCATTGGGGTACTCAAAAAAAATCACAGATGATGTTGATGATGGTTAAAGGACACTTGCAAAGGAAACAAAAAATGTTTTTTTTTTAAACAGCTTAAATGAAAGAAAAAAGTACTCGAACACAATTTACAACAACATGAAAACATTTTGAGAGCAATATTTACGCCGCGAAACAAATTTATATTTGGCGCCCGCGGGAACCCGCAAAAAGGTGGCAACTAGCAGTCACGTGACTGACCACTATGCTCACGTGGTGCTTGAGCTTTTCGGTGGCTTCATATGGGCTTTAAAAGTTACTCATTGCTCTTCGTTTGAAGCACAAAAAAAAAACAAAAAAAAACACGAAGATTAATGAGTAACTTTTAGAGCCGAAAGGACGCTCCTGAAAGAGCGCAGGCACAACGTGATAGACCTGTGCACCGTTCAGAAACTGACGGCGGCGGCGCGCCGGAGTGTTCGTTTCCGGAGGCGTTGGCGGGGCGGCGGTGGTGGCGTGGAGAAACGCGTTTAGCCAGCGGCGCGCCACGCTCAGCGTGCGACGGCGGCTTGACTTTGCGGCGGCGGTGGCGCAGAGCGGTGACGCACAGGCCTACCACGGGGCCAGTGGCGACTCCCACGGGCGCAAACTACAAATTCGTTTCGCACCGAAAATATAGCTCTCAAAAATTGCTTTCGTTCGTTGTATAAATTCACTTTATGCCACCCTTCTCCCGTCAAGGCTATTAAAAAAATGTTGTTCATTTTGCATGTTCCTTTTAAAAGAATAATGGTTTTCGGGTAAGATTTCTTGCCTTTCATCCCGGCCGCGATTCTAGCTATGTATGCATAAAATTAAGTTACCCTTCGTTAGCCCTGCTTTGCAGCCTGAGTCTAAGAAACAATTCGATAGCTGTGCAGAGGTCGCGAGGTCATTTACATCTTGTCCAGACCCAGACGAAAACTCGCCTATTCGTTCGCATTGACCATTTCACCAGCGAAGTTTGCTTTTACGGATGGGTTGTTTTTATCTTCGTATTTGTCCAAAAGGTAGAAGATCTCGAAACGAGGGGTCTCCTCGTCGGGCAACCGTTACTTTGCCGGCCAAGTCATGAATATTCGAGCGGCATACCCAATCCCGCTCATATCCCCGTGCGGACAACGAATGAAAGCTGCGAAGGTCTCGCGGTGATCGCGATCCCGCGAGAGCGTTCCGAGGAAATCTTTCGTTCGTCGGTGTTTGAGGAACACGCCCTCTTCGCTCGGTGTGCCTTTCCACTCCGAGCCCGGATGTATATTTCATGCACGCACGCAAAAAGGTCGGCCAGTTCATCCCGGGGACAGATCCCTCATTTGGCTTTGTATTTCTTTAACGTTTTATGAACTTGTCTTTTTTTTCTTTTTTTGTTTGGCTCGGAGCATGCGAGAACTTTGGCCGCATTGATTAGCGATGGGTAAGTGCGCCTCTGCCGCTGAATAAAAAATCCGTAACGCTCATGGAAGCCGCTCACGTGGCGCTACCTATAAGAGAAAAGGAAAGCTCTCGTACAACTGCCAAAAATATTTAAAAAAATGATAGCACGCCTTCTGCAGGCTATTTAAGATGCTGCTCGGTGCAGTACAACTATTTCCAGACAAAGGCAGGCGACTGAGCCATTTGTCGACGTGGTTTTTGTGAGGAATTGATAGTCCTAGCTAGGAGAATGTAGGATTTCATTTTCGAAAGCGAGTGTAAGAATGTGTGATTTCAGCGTTAAAAAGAAGCATATAGTATATAGAATTATTTAAATGTATATGAGCGGTGCTCTTTCTTAAACCTTATATGGTCTGATTTAAGAAAGCAACCCTAAAGTGTAGCAATATTAAAGAAAGAAAGGAATTAAGGCGAAATAATTAAACTTTAATTTGCGGTTTACGCTGAACTTTATTGTATTACTTTTAGCATGAAGCTTAATTTTCACCTGAAGACATAGAACAAAAGTCTGCTCGACGGCAAGGTAACCCTAAAGTTTTTGCCCTAAAAACAAAAAAAAAATGCGCTAAACTTTGTTTAGGAGCAGTAACATGGCCTATTTAAACCTACTTCTGAAGTTGCCATGGGCCCTAAATTTATGAAGTATTTTCTTCTCGTTTAAAATAGGATATGTCTATAAACTAGAAAAAAAAAACTAGACACCTGGACACCGTTTTCCAACTGTTAACTTTACATTCGCTTAAAGTCAATGCATTTTCTACGCCAAAAGAAACACCTCTCAATTTTTGTTTAAGACAAACGCAATTAAAAGCCTTTGGTTTCTGCGTTTCTTTAATTTCTTTAATCCAGCTGCTTTAATAATTTTAGACTTGGATATTGCCATGCCCGTTGCTGAGAGAGCGCGTACGTGGCCGAGAATAAAGATATAAAGAGCGCGTACGTAGCCGAATGATTACCGTGTTTGGCTGTCGCGCGGAGGATCTGGTCTCGATTCCAGGGAGCGGAATGTTCTTTTACTTATTCTTTTTACTTGGCGTCATCGCAACTTCGAGAACTTTCTCGTCTCATCGAGTTGCGAATGTCCTACGTGCCGAACGTTTTAGGTTTAATGTTCCAGAAACCCACGTGGCTCCAAAAGGTGCTCCGCGTGGCAAGCCGGAATCAGTCTCGCTCCAGCGTTCGATCCTGCTGTTACGCCGACCTCGGTTCCCACGACGCTGTATTGTTCTTTTCTGTTTCCTTTTTGTTTTGGGCACAAGTTCGCCTCATTAAATATTTCAGTTTCCTCAGTTATTTTTTTTTTGATCACCTTGTCATTCGTGACAAAAGGACACGAATTTATTTTTGGCAATGCGTCAAACTGCCACGTATGAATGACTATAGTTTACAAAATTAAACCTCCACGACAACAGGGAGACAATCAAGTATACAACTGTTTTGTCCTGAAACCGCACGTCTCCAAACGTCAGCAACACTAGAGAGAACCCGTGCAGACAATGGTCACATACAAGTCCAGAAAAGAAGCAGGGTGTGGTTTATTGGGTTTACGTTTCTGGCGTTGTGATTGGTTTTTCTGCAATCTTTTCGGCAAATGCCGGAATCTTATTGACTGATGAGTGGTAATAAGATGCACGGAACTAGCCACGCCCTACTCTCCGTGAGCAGTCAGTGACTCTAGTTTAAATCAAAGAATAAAATATTACGCAACATTCATTAAAACGAACGCATGGTCCTTTTTACTGCCTAACACTATCATCAATAAGAGCTTCTCCTGTTGCGCGTGTGAGCGATTGGGTTGCTGATTAAATCGCACTTAGAAATGAAGCCTTGTTTGGGGTATTTATTTCGCGTATAACAGAGAGTAATTTGATTAATCCTTTCCACAGGGTCGCGTTATTAATTAAAAAGCCCTGAAAGTCCTCTCAATTGCTCTTTTCTTTATACTTGTTGGAAGCCAAGATTAATGAGCTTCCGTAATTATGGCCTTATCTCCTCACAACTCGAGTTTCGGAAGTGCGCGGTGAATAGCGAACGTTAGCGCTCCAGGAAAAGGCGAGAAGAACGATTTTAGTTTCAACAGAAGTACTCGGAATATTTTTTGCTATCAAGAAGTTTCTCGCGATGCGGCACGTTTCAATGTAAAATCAAGACTTTTGTTCTCGCCGTCGTGCGAAGAAAGAAACACGAATGTTACCGCCTAATATTTTCCCCAGGAATTGTCAAGTGCCTTTTCGTACTTTGTTTTCGGTAATTTGAACAAACATCTCTTGCCCAGCATACAAACTAAACCGTCGACGATAAAGATGAGGAATATGATTGTGATAATAAGATAGCAGCAGTAACGCTTTGACAGCTGCAGTTACGTCTTTATCGATCGCACCCGAACAAGGTCTAACCCTAATCTATTATTCGTAATCTTCGAATGATACCGAAGGTTATGAAACAGTTAACCAATCCTGCGCATCTGGCACGTTTGAGGCCGTCTTGAAAAATGTTCGCTTTCAAGCAAACGAAAACTCACTCGTTCTTTTCGAAATTGAAAATATTAATACGCCGCAGGCGAAATATCGACGTTTCCCATGCTTTTTTTTATTCGAAAGTACGGTATAGTACCGTACTTTCGATGTTATCTGAAATCCGGATTAATATATGACAATATGTTTGAGTTGGTTTTCATCATTCTTTGTGTCGTTTGATTCATGTTTTAATCTAAGTAGTAGGAAATATGTACGGATTTCCAAAGCTGTCACCCAAAGCACAGGAAGGGCGGAGCCAAACCCGATTCGACCAATCACAGCGCGGGAGGGCGGGGCCAAACCCAATCCGACCAATCACAGAGCAGTAGGGCGGGGGCCCTTCCCTCTCTCCCATCCCAGTGACCAATGTCAGGACGTGGGCATCGATGGCCACGCCCACGGTGGTCACCGACATAAAAGGCCTCGCCCACAGGGCGTTGGGCAGTGACCAATCGGAGCTCATCGCGGTCCCGCCGTCGAGTCACGTACGCAGTAAAGGTGTGAGGTAACGTACGCGGTGCGTGTGAGAAGCGTGGCACTTAGCATGTAATAACCAGGTGTTAACAGCGGCTGTGATCAGTCACGTACGCGTGGGGAACACATATCAGAGATGTCATAATCACCTGTGGACAACCGCTCCGATCACGTGATGTCAACCACGTCATTTCTCCGGATTCGAGCGGCGTTCTGCAGATTGATACTTTAGACCCATGTTGCGGATAAAAAAAAACAGGACGCGGGATGGCCAAAAAAACATGCTTTTCGTGTAAGGCTCGTCAAATTATGAGGCGCTGGAGAAATTCAGCCTTCTGCGTTAAGTCCTTATTTCGAACTCTTTTTGTTCGCCTTCCGCCCATTGAAAAGCATGCGGGAAGGGCCTTAGAACGCACCTGGTATCGCTGCGCCGCAGCGTTCTTCCGCACGTCTGATTTCCTCGCCGTCACCATGGCAACGAACGCCGAATGAATGGAAGCACGCACGGTACCGCCGCGTGAAGCCAGCAACAGCTGACGCCATTTTACGAACGCCGTCTGCTAGCCAAGGCCGAACGCGGTATGTCAGATCAACCGCCTCCGCCGGTGCTCGATCGCCGACGGCGATCGAGAAGTGCGGAAGAACGCTGCGGCGCAGCGATACCAGGTGCGTTCTAAGGCCCTTCCCGCATGCTTTTCAATGGGCGGAAGGTGAACAAAAAGAGTTCAAAATAAGGACTTAACGCAGAAGGCTGAATTTCTCCAGCGGCTCATAATTTGACGAGCCTTACACGAAAAACATGTTTTTTGGCCATCCCGCGTCCTGTTTTTGTTATCCGCAACATGGGTCTAAAGTATCAATCTGCCCGGCGTTCGATAGAGGGAGCTCACGTGATGTCACACAGGGTTCGTGCTGCACTGCGCTGCAGCACGAATTTCTTTGAATCGCTGCGCGGTAAATGCATTTTATTCGCTAAATAGGGCTCTGCGGCGGCTGCGAATCGACCTCGATACCTTGTGCACACCAGTCCGACACTACCGCCCGAGCTGCAAGCACATTGCTTCTCCGATATCTTAACTCGTGCTAGTTATCCGTATGTCGCGCAAGTCAGACAACACGCTAAAGCTGTCCTGCTACTATGAACGGAGGTGCCAACTCACGCGCCTAAAACCATGTGACGGGATTTTAAATTGTGCGCGCGCGAAATCAAGAATATGAAATTACATCTTCATCTCATTGAAGTTTAAAATAATCTTCGACCAGTTCAAAGTTCTAACACTAGATGTCGGATATCCCGCCATTGGCTGGGACTGTGCAAAGGTTTACGCACTGGGCCCGAAATTTCATCAGGGTCACTTCAGAGTGTTACGCCCTGGGGCCAGCCCCCCAAATATGGCAGTGCCACTTCAAAACTTTACGCTTGGTCTCAACTTAACACGGTTCGTGAGCTTCAAAGATTTACCCTCACCCCTCCAAATTTAACTGGATACAGCTGACCACATGTGCTAAGGACCCGTCATGTAACGCCCTACTTTAGCGGGTCGTAGCTTGTAACACCAGATGTAAACAAATTTAGCAAATAACACTTCAATGTTCTAACACTAGATGACACCTATCCCAAAATTCACTGGGGTCCAGCACAGTCTGTGAGCTCTCAAAAGTTTACGCAGGGACCCAATATTTAGCAGGGCCACTTGAATGCTTTACGCTGGGCCAAGATGCAGCACGGCCTGTAAACTTCAAAGTTTCACCGTCACCCCAGTCAAAATTTAGCGGTACCCAGCCGGTGCTAAAGGAATCTTGAGATGACGCCCAAATTTAGTGGGTCGAAGCGTTTACCACCAGATGTCAGCAATTTCAGCGATGAGCACTTCAAAGTTCTAACACTAGATGGTGTCTATTCAAAAACAAATCACTGGGTCCAGCACGGTTTGTGAGCTTCAAGAGTTTGCCCCAAAATTACGCAGGTCCACTTCAAAGCTTTACGCTGGACGAAGATTTAACACGGTCCGCCAGCTTCAAAAATTTACCGTCACCTGACCCCCAATTTAGCGGCACCCAGCTGGTGCTAATTGGGACCGTCACATGACGCCCAATATTTATAGCGGGTCGAAGCTTTTACCACCAGATGGCACCTCATTTTAACGAGGGCCACTTCACACTTTGAACACTAGATGGCGCCTATTCCCGAAATTCGCTGGGTCTTTCAAAGTTTTACGAGCGGGCCCCAAATTTAGCAAAGCCAAGGATTCGCGCTTTGGGTGACAGCTGTGCAAATCCGTGCATATTTCCTACTACTCTGTCCTGAGCATCTCATTAATGAAGCTGTTGCCAAGGGGGATATTGTCACGAGTGGTGACCAAAAGAACAATAAATAAACAGGAAGAAAGAAACGTTTAATGTGGCGAACTTGTGCCAAAAATGATAGGGTACAGAAAATAATAACAGAGCGTCGCGGGCGTCGAAGTCGGCGTAGAGCAGAGTCGAACGCTGGGGCGAGACTGACTGCGGCTCGCCACGCGGAGCCCCTTATGTACACGCGTGGGGTTCTGGAAGAATCGGCGTAGAAGGTTCTGCGTGTAGAACATTCTGACCTCGAGAGAGCAACGCGGTTCTCGAATTTACTAGAACATTTACGTCAGAGTCCACAAAAATGCGTCCCCGCGGCCAGGAATCGGACCCTGGCTTTCTGCGCGGAAGGCACGCGCGATAACCGTTAGGCCACGAGCGCGCTGCATGCTTGGTCAGCTGCGCTCGCGGCATTACTCCCCCCTTTAAAAAGTGCATCGCCCCGATGCAACACAAAACAAAACAAAGAAATTAAAAAGGACGGTAAACTAAAGAGTCACTTGGAAGGCATAAGGTGCACAGTCCTATCGGGCGTAGTACGGTTTCAGGCGCACGACGTGGACGACTTCAGGCCGTGGTGGGCGGCGTGATAATGTTCTTGTTCCGTCGGGCATCACCTCGTAGTTCAGCTCCCCGAGGCGACGAAGTACCTTGTACGGCCCAAAGCATCGTTTCAGCAATTTCTCACTGAGGCCGCGGCGACGGATGGGCGTCCACACCCACACCCTATCTCCGGGCTGGAAGTGGACATCCCTGCGACGAAGGTTGTAGCGGCCGGCGTCGACGCGTTGCTGGGCTTGAATCAGGAGTCGGGCGAGCTGGCGGACTTCTTCGGCCCGTTGAGCAACCACCTGGGCGTCGTCGCTCTCACTGTCAGCTGGCTCATGGGGCAGCATCGCGTCCAGCATGGTCGTTACTTTCCGACCATGTACCAGCTGGAAGGGTGTGAATCCAGTGGTCTCTTGAACCGCCGTATTGTAGGCGAACGTGACGTAGGGCAACACCTCGTCCCACGTCTTGTGCTCTATGCCGACGTACATAAAGATCATGTCAGCGATTGTCTTGTTGAGTCGCTCCGTCAGCCCGTTGGTCTGCGGGTGGTACGCAGTTGTACGACGATGGCTGGTGTGACTGAGTCGGAGGATTTCTTGGGTCAGCTGTGCCATGAACGATGATCCGCGATCTGTAATCAGAACTTCTGGAGCGCCGTGCCGGAGGACGATGGACTCAATGAAAAACTTGGCAACTTCCATAGCAGTCCCTGAAGGAAGGGCTTTCGTTTCGGCGTACTGCGTGAGATAATCTGTTGCGACGATGATCCAGCGGTTCCCCGACGTCGACGGTGGAAAAGGGCCAAGTAGATCCATTCCGATCTGCTGGAAGGGTGCAGTTGGAGGAGAAATTGGCTGCAGGAGTCCGGCCGGCCTCGTCGGAGGTTTCTTGCGTCGCTGGCACTCGTGGCATGATCGTGTGTATAAGTGGACGGTCTTAGGGAGCTTAGGCCAGTAATACTTTTCACGAATACGGGCCAGTGTCCGGCTGTAACCAAGGTGTCCTGACGTCGGGTCGTCGTGGCAGGCTTGGAAGATCTCCTGTCGAAGGTCAGTCGGGATTACCAGCAGCCACGACAAGTTGTTGTCCCTAAAGTTCTCTTTGTAGAGTACACCTTGTCGCATGACGAAGGTCGACAGGGCTCATGAGAAAACACGTGGCAAGGTACTCCCGCGCCCTTCCAGGTGCTCTATTAGTGCGCGCAGCTCAGGATCGTCTCGTTGACGTCGTGCCATGTCGTCGGTGTTCACTGCGCCTAGGAAGCACTCGTCTTCATCGTCGTCGCTGCTGCCGGAAGGTGTTTCGACGGGCGCTCGAGACAGGCAGTCGGCGTCGCTGTGCTTGCGGCCTGACTTGGAGACGACAGTCATGTTGAACTCTTCTAGTCGGAGACTCCATCGAGCCAGGCGTCCTGACGGGTCCTTGAGGTTGGCAAGCCAGCAGAGCGAATGGTGGTCCGTGACTACGCGGAACAGGCTCCCGTACAAGTACGGACGAAACTTTGTGATTGCCCAGACGACCGCAAGGCATTCTTTCTCAGTCGTGGAGTAATTTTTCTCCGCCTTGGATAGTGTCCGACTTGCGTAGGCAATGACTCGCTCGGTGCCTTCTTGTAGTTGAACCAGTACCGCACCAAGTCCTGCGTTACTTGCGTCCGTGTGAATCTCGGTTTCCGCATCCTGATCGAAATGTCCAAGAACAGGAGGAGTCTGGAGTCGTCGCTTCAGCTCGTCGAATGCCTGCTGCTGCTCTTTGGCCCATTCGAACTTCTCGGCGTCCTTCGTGAGGTTTGTGAGCGGTGCCGAAATCCATGCGAAGTCCCGAACGAAGCGCCGATAGTACGCACATAGTCCCAGGAATCTTTGCACGGCCCTCTTGTCTGTCGGCGCTGGAAATGCCGCGACGGCGCGAGTCTTTTCCGGGTCTGGGCGAACACCATCACTGCTAACCACGTGTCCTAGGAACTTCAGTTCGTCATAGGCGAACCGACACTTCGATGGCTTAAGGGTGAGCCCGGCGGTCTGTATGGCCTGGAGAACAGGTCGGAGTCGTCGCAAGTGCTCGTCGAAGTCGCTTGAAAACACTACGACGTCGTCAAGGTAGACGAGACAGCTCTGCCATTTCAGCCCAGCCAGTACGGTGTCCATGACACGCTGGAAAGTTGCTGGCGCCGTGCATAGTCCAAAAGGCATCACCTTGAACTCGTACAGTCCGTCTGGCGTGACGAAAGCTGTCTTTTCTCGGTCCCGTTCGTCAACTTCGATCTGCCAGTAGCCGCTCTTCAGGTTCATTGATGAAAAATATCGAGAGTGGCTCAGCCGGTCTAGCGTGTCGTCTATGCGGGGGAGTGGGTAGACGTCTTTCTTCGTCACCGCGTTCAGCTGTTGGTAGTCCACGCAAAACCTAAGCGTTCCGTCCTTCTTCTTAACCAGTACGACCGGAGAGGCCCATGGACTGCTGGGAGGCTGCATTATGTCGTCGTTCAGCATTTCTTGCACTTGCTCCTGTATAACCTCCCTTTCTTTTACGGAGACTCTGTACGGCGATCGATGCACAGGGCGCGCGTCGTCCTCGGTAATGATGCGGTGCTTCGCAACGGCGGTTTGGCGTACCTTCGACGATGTCGCAAAGCAGTCGGTGTATTCGGCAAGGAGGTTAATCAGCTGCCGTCGTTTCGGGCCCGGAAGCTTAGGGTCAATGTCGAGCTGCGCTGGCGACGTACTGCATTGCTGAGGTGGCGATGATTCGTCAGTAATGGCGGCGATTTCGGCGGAGTCTTGGAGTTCCTCGACTTGGCCCACGGCTGCACCTTTCGTGAGGTGTTGCGTTTCATTTCGGAAGTTCGTCACGAGGACCACAGTCCGCCCATCCTGAAGTTCGGCCACTCCTCTTGCGACGCCTATTCCTCTTCCCAGAAGCAATTGAAGGTTGGCTTCCAAGACAACTTCGCCGCATTTAGCTGTATCGGCCACGACGGGTACGACAACACTTGATCGCGGCGGCAGGTTCACGTGGGCGGCGGCGACTCGGACGGCGGCTGACGCTGTTTGGGGTTTCTCTGAAGGCGGTACAGGCTTCCGCAGCGTCAATCTGTTCTCACTCAGGTCGATGACGGCGCCGTATTCACACAGAAAGTCCATGCCAAGAATGACATCTCTGGAACAGTCTTGTAGAACGACGAACTTCACAGGGCACGTTTCGCCGTGAATTTCGACGCAAGCAGTGCAACTTCCGACAGGCGTGATAAGGTGTCCTCCGGCGGTTCGAATTTGTGGTCCTCCCCAGGGCGTCGTAACTTTTCGCAGGCGGCGAGAGAGCCTCCCACTCATGACTGAGTAGTCTTCTCCGGTGTCCACGAGTGTCGATGCGTCGTAGCCGTCGATAACAACATTTAGGTTGTTGGACACCGTTGCAGGGGCTTCGTTGCGATGCGTGGCGTCGGGAGAGTGGGAGCGCTCCGGCGTTCTTGGAGGCTCTTTACTTTGGTCGTCTTCGGCAACGCCACCTCCAGGCGTTGCCGCACTTGGTTTTCCCGACGAGATAGGGGGGACAGGCTGTCCCGACGAGAGCGGCGGAAGGGCGAAAGCGCACGTCGAGGCGAAGGCGAACGGGAACCCTGGGGTGGAGTCGGCACCGGGGACAGGGGTCGTCGGAGGTACTCCTCGATGTCTCTTGGTCGCTCCCCGACGCGAGGTCGCGGGTCGCTCGGCGCGAAGCCTCGCAGGCCCATTTGTCGGTACGGGCACCTCCGGTAGACGTGATCGGCCTCGCCGCAGTGATAACACAGCGGTCGTCGATCGGCCGTGCGCCAGACATCGGTCTTCCTAGGCGCCGGTTGTTCAGTGCGGACGAGCTGGGGTTGCCCTTCCCGACGTCGGAAAGTCTGCGGCTCTGGTAGGTCACGTCGAGGTGGCGCCGTATACGAGTGAGCAGGGGGCGGTGGTCGTCGGGTAGCTGCGGCGTAGCTCAGCTTCGGTGGTTCAGGAGCGGCGCTGGTGAGAACTTCTGGCTGCAGCGCCTGCTGAAGTTCTTCCCGGACAATCTCGGCGACTGAGGGCGTAACCGGGCTTGTGGCAGCAGGTAGCAGCTTCCTGATTTCCTCCTGCACGACGTCCCGGATAATCTCGCGGAGGTCCGGGCTGTTGCAGCTGGAAGTCGCGATTGCAGCGACGCCGGGGAGTCGCTGGTAATGGGAGGCCCGTGCTTGAAGGGCACGTTCGATGTTTGTTGCCTCCGTGATGAAGTCTTGGAGGGTGATAGGCGGGTTCCGCACAAGGCCTCCGAAGATGGTCTCTTTCACCCCTCGCATCAGGAACCGGAGCTTCTTCTCGTCAGGAGCGTTTGGGTCGGCGCGGGTCATGAGGCGGAGAACGTCCTCGACGAAACTTGTGACGCTCTCGTTTGGCCCTTGGCCAGACGAGAGCGTCACAAGCTCTTCAGCGACGTCAGCGGGCCGAAGAAGTTCTTCGGCCCGCTGACGTCGCTGCTGGCTGGCAAAAGTACGTCGAAGCTCCGCCAGGAAGTCTTGCCACGACGAAATTGACGCTTCGTGGTTCTCGAACCAGGTGCGTGCAGTGCCTTCCAGAGCGAAGAAGACATTTTGCAGGCTCTGCTCAGGACCCCATCCGTTGAACCGTGCGACGCGTTCGTACTGGCTCAACCAGTTGTCCACATCTTCATGAAAATTGCCACTGAAATTCGGCGGCGTCCTTGGTGTGGCCTGCACGTAGACAATGGACGTCGGTGGCGTTCCGTCTGGCTGCAACGTGGTGTTCATTGTCGGCTTCGGTAGCTTTTTTGTCCTGTCCGGCAGTGGTCCAAGTTCCGGGGGTAGGCCGGGGTTGCGGCGACTTGATCGGGTCTCGGTCCTCTCTTCGTTGGGTCCTCGGGGGCTCGGGATCGGACTTGCACTGCGGGCCCTCGTAGGGGTGCGCGGCAGGGGCATGCGGTACCCCGCACCTCCACCAAATGTCACGAGTGGTGACCAAAAGAACAATAAATAAACAGGAAGAAAGAAACGTTTAATGTGGCGAACTTGTGCCAAAAATGAAAGAGTACAGAAAATAATAACAGAGCGTCGCGGGCGTCGAAGTCGGCGTAGAGCAGAGTCGAACGCTGGGGCGAGAATGACTGCGGCTCGCCACGCGGAGCCCCTTATGTACACGCGTGGGGTTCTGGAAGAATCGGCGAAGAAGGTTCTGCGTGTAGAACATTCTGACCTCGAGAGAGCAACGCGGTTCTCGAATTTACTAGAAAATTTACGTCAGAATCCACAAAAATGCGTCCCCGCGGCCAGGAATCGAAACCTGGCTTTCTGCGCGGAAGGCACGCGCGATAACCGTTAGGCCACGAGCGCGCTGCCTGCTTGGTCAGCTGCGCTCGCGGCAATATTTATCCCCCATGAACTATCCCTCTCTGTGCAAATCAAGATTTCAAACTCTATAGGCTCAGCGCGCCGTATTCAATCGATGTACACTTGGCCACGCGAGCTATCGATTCGATTAATATCTCTGCAAGAAAAAATATCTTTCGTAAATCAAATCCTTCGAACAGCAAATACACAAAGCTAGATTGCGGTCTTTAAGATTAAGAAACTCTAGTGGTGGTAATACATCGTGTTAACAAATCTTAGCTTGTATGAATTTGTTTTTATTATTAGAGGCGTAAATACTTTTAGTTAAGGAAATCTGGCGAAACAAGTAGTTAAATTCCTACATAGAATCCCATTATTCGCCATGTAAAATCATATGGCGCCTTTATAAAAAACACGAAAACCCAGATTAACAAAAGTAATCTCTAAAATACGTGCGGAGCAATATTTATAATTCAGACTGTGTGGTATTACGCTATTCTTAAAGGAGCTGTGCAACGATTTTAACGTTGAAATAATTGGCATCTTCTACTTTTGACATTGTTCATCTTGTCACAAATGACAGAAAAACACACCTCCTTTCATCGAAATGTTGCGATTCCGCCGCGTAATAGCGAGGCAAAAATTAGAATATACCCCGACATGCAGCCGCGAGCGGCGGCCATGCGAAACACGCGCCATGACGTCAGTGGCGGTCTTGTAGAAAGATAGCAAGTTGTGCGAATACCTGCTCGATAAAAGGTAACTTTTCTATAAATCTTGTCGTTCCAACCTAAATATAAATGCGTCAAAAACCTGGTATCATCGAGAAAACTTCTATTATACGGAGTTTTCGTGCCGCCATCTATCCTAGGTCCACAAAACCGTCAGCTCTATCTGCTACCGCGAACAACCGCCAGAAGCCGGAGGTGGAGGGGGACAGGGCCGGACGGGCATGGCCGGACCCGAATGAGACTTTCCTCCTTTCACCATATTGTTCGCGCTGCGCCCGCCAGCACGTGGTCACGTGGTCCCGAGCGGATGAGTTCTCGCTGCTCACTGATGGCTCTAGAGAGAGAGAACTTTACCGGAATCCCGCGCCTACCCCATCGACGTCACTGCGCACGTGACCCGGAAGACGATGTACGAGTTGAGAGGTGGCAAAAACCTTGATCTTTTTCATTTTTTAAGTAAAAACTAGGGTATCCAGGTACAATCTGTTTACTGTAGTTCACTTCATGAAGTGTCTGGCATCAACTTGCACAATTACTTAAGCAAAGCCCTGAAATTGTTGCACAGCTCCTTTAAGTTAAGTAAACCACCAAGCGAGCGAAGCAGATAAAGAAAAATAGAAGGGACACTTACTTGACATTAGTCAAACAAGGAGACAAGGTGTGGCTAAGGTAAGCAGTCTCGAAGATGCTAAGCCTCTTACAAAAAAGAACGTAGGCTACAGGTGTGGCACTTTGAATGTGCCTTCATTTCAAAATCGTTAACGCAGATGCATGACTACACAATAGTTCATCTCATTTATGTAATAACACTCCTTGGTCCATGGAACGATATAGACTGAACACACCATCAATAGAATATTGCGACAAAATGAGAGGAAAACGAATGAATACATTAAACTAAGTCAACATGCAATATTCAATAACTACGAAAAGAAGCCAATAGACACATGTAAATATTGTGAACGTCTAGCAAACTAAGTATCTGTGGCACACAGTAAACCCACTAGAAATTAGGCTTTTATGCTTCCTGCTGATGCAACCGAAATCAGCGGATGAATGAAGCTGTTACCATGCGGGGTTTTTATCCATCGTGATCTAGTCCTCCATTTTTAAGTCAAAATTTTGAACTCTAAGCTGAGATGCGCCACATTCATTCGATGCGCTCTCGTTCACGCCAGTGCACGTAATTTTTCTGGCACTGCCTCTCAGACCTAATTCCTAATTTCTCACCAAGAAAAAATAATCATGATAAAAAAGACAGCAATCTTAGGGGGGGGGGGGGGGGGGGCGTTTCTTGGGTGAAGTGGTCGTTTTAAACCGGTCGCGCGCTGTTTTTAATGGTCGCTCCATTCTTGAGAGCCCCAGCGTCAGCGGCCCCACGTATGTGACCTCCCGGGTTTAACTATCTCGCTCGGCTGGAGACGCACTTTTGTGCCACCGGAACGCAGGAGAAGCCGCAGAGGGCGACTCCAGGGGAAGAGCGGCAATATTTTGTGGCGCTCCTTTTTGGCGGTCCGCACAAAAGACCCGCGTCAAAAGCAGGTGGTAGCGGCAGCCGCTAACATTCCCGCTGGCCAGCTAGGTCTGGGCTGTACTCGAGTTCTCTTTCATTTCATCGTTACTGCTTTCTCGGGCTCCTGTTTGTCCCGAAATTGCTCCTTGTACGGGACAATGGATGCAGGCTTAGGAGGGAAAGACAGAAACATGCGCTCGACGACGAACCTCGCCCTCGTCGTGCCGGCTTCGTCCCAATGCACTGCAGTGCAGTAGAGAAGCCCTTAATTTTTCTTTCTCGTGAAGGTTTATTTTTATTTATTTTTATTTCCTGCGGAGCATGTCAACGACCCCGTGGCACACACGTAATAATTGGAACGTCTAGTTTATTAACTGGTTCAAGTCAGGATTCCTCCTCATTACAATCTATAAGACAGTTCACTTGACGAACTTCTTGTTCGACATCTTGAGGCGCGTCATGTTGTGCACTTCGGGTGCACTTCGAGTTTCTACGCGCCGATGAAATATTTTCCAGCTCGCTCGCCGCGCGAACCAAGGTAGTCGGGAACATAAAAGAGCTTCGGCGAGTACTTCATTTTCGTACATATCAGTCTATATTAGGACGAGTCGGTGATAGAGAAATCGACACACCGGAGGCCAAAATGGCAACCTTAATTACTGCCTCCGGCTTCCGGATTTGAATTTCCGGCTTTGAAAGAAAAAAAAATATGGCGAAGCAAGCATAAATTTATGAGGCAGAAATACATCTCCGGTCATACTAACTTCATTCTGTAGTCAATGGAGCAAATTGCCATGCTTGTTCGTTTTCCCAACAGCAAAACGACACTAACAAAACAATCGCAACTTCTTGCTATTGTTTAATATATACCCACTAGTTTTGCTTATCAATACAGGCTTCTTGTCAACTAAAACTCGTCTCTACAATTGACAAATTGTTCATGCAATTTAGTTACCGAACCTCTTTGTTTATATAAACTCCGTCCTAAAAGAAATTGTCTTGTTACACCATCATACAAAGAGCATTTAAGTCACACATTAAATATCCAATTAACAACTGTATTAAATTACTTATTTCTGAAAGGTTTGGGTATTGAGGAAAATAACACCGGTGAAGGTACGTGCATATTTTTAAGGTTTTTGTCTATCTTTTTGTACGCAAAAGACACGTTAGCTTATAGTGTATCAAAGCATTTTCCTTATTGTACGCTGTGTTTACTGGTTGATTGTGACCTACCGTGTGTGTATCTTACTACTGTACAATGTCTTCTTTATTATGTACGTAATTTTCACTATTCGTATCTCGCCTGCTCAAAGAGATCCCAGACCTTCGTCAAGCTGTCACAGCATCTTTTAGTTAAGGTCCCCTGAATTTGGACTGGAACAATATAGTGATTTATTTAATTTTATTATCATTACTTCTGCATGCGGTCTAATGGAGGAAGTGGCAGACACTGTTAATCAACATGCCGGAAGGCGGGTAACCGGAAGTTGAAAAAGCGTTTCGTGAAATTGCCGTAGTAGTTGGGGTTAAGTTTGCGCAGACATCGTGTTTTCTCTCAAATGGAGAGCTCGGTTGTGTAACTGTAGATTTTGCCAGCTTCGCCGTGGTTACGTAAAAATGTGGAAATATCCATAAAATAGTTCCGAATTGGTTGCATAAAATATAAACCGGTTTGTCCATCAAAAAATGAATGCTCTTTCTTAATGACCCCATGTTGTTCCCGAAGTTGGTGTAGAATATGTCGAGCTGAATATTAGAAACGCGCTCTACACATTTAGTAAATTTATCTTAGAAGAACATCCTTTCACGGGGATTCAAAAAATAACCTCGAAGACATAAAATTGCGTCGCTGTTGTGATTCTTATTTGACGAAGGCTTATAGCGAGCAGACGACACGCAAATAGATTCGAGCCGCGCGTTGAAGTTTTCCACGGTAGCTTAAAATATTAATTAGCCCTTCTTTGAGAAGTTCAAGATATCCATCTACGGTTCAGGAAGTAAGCCTTCAATGCGCTTTAAGATATCTCAAAGGGAATTGGAAATTATAATTCTCAGTACCTTTTATAGAATCTTAGAAATTAGGAAATGAACGCCTCAGCATCGGTGTAAAACTTGCGTCCAAAATGACGCCCTTTCACTAGGTTGCGGAAAACATACCTGAACGACAGCGAGTGGCTTTAAGAGCTTCATTTTGCGCTAAAAAGTTTGTTCGTGTTCTTCTATTTCCGAAATAGGGCACAGAGGTTCCAAGAATTTAGAGTTTGCGTCACTGTGTAGAAACTTTAATTTCCAACGTACATTTTAGACGTTTTTTATTTGTGTGCGTGTATGCTGTGTTTCCTGCACGGTTGCAACTGAGCATTCTAGGGGTCCGAGTTCTAGCCGAGCTGGACACTGCAGCCTTTTTGCTCGGATCTTCCAGCATATTGGGTAGAGATATAATTTTATTACAAATTAATCCCTTCTGTTCACTTCTACGCAGCTCTCCCGTATTTCCCGTCGTTCCTTTCTCGTTAGTGTACCAACCAGCCCGAGGCCAGGCGCTGTTACAGCCTGTAAGGAATTCGGCTTAAATGTTCGGCCTTCCGATGCGCAGGCACGGGTATGTGTCGGACGCGGAACTTCAATCGGGAGGAAGCTGCCGCTCGAAAACCGCTACGTTCGAGAGATTGTGCAAACAATGAGACAATACCGGCCTTTCGATTCATCCTAAACTCCGCTTCACCTGGCGATGAACCGCGGGAAATACTGCGAGCCGTCGACGTCCATACAATGACGTGTGCGTGTCACGTGATTTTTGAAAGAGAGGGGGCGCAGCGACGCCTGGGGGCGAGTAGTGACGGGATGAGTTCGCAGTGTTGGACTTGCTAAGGTGGCTTGTGGCTTCCGCTGCGGTCCATCGCAAGGTGAAAAGAAGTACCGAAGAACATTCGAGGCCTCGATGCATTAGCGCTCGGTCAGAAGGAGACGAAGGAGCACTAGAAGCGGGGGAAAAACGTGGGACGGCGTCGCGTGGTTCCTCTTCACAAAGCGCTCTGAGTGAATCCAGGTGCGCGAGCGTTTCCCTTCTTCCCGAATCAACCTGCCCCGCTTCTTAAATTCGCGGCGGTTCCGATTCGAATTGGACGGAGAACAAACGCGCCATTGTTCCTTGCAGTCCGGGAGGCTTGTGCTGAGTCTCAGACCGGAGGCGTTGAGAGTTTTCCTCTCAAATGAGTCACGGAAAGGAGAACAATAAACATTAGGAGACGAGAACAATAAACGGATGCGTCCGTCTGTTTAGGCTTTTTGTTGTTTTTGGTCTTGACTTTGTGTGCCATCAGATACGAAAAACAAATGTTCGGATAAAGTATGCCCGACTGTTGTATTACCAGATAAAGCTAGAAGCTGAAAGGGTTTTTTGTTATTAATTGCTGTTTTACCTGCATTACCGTGATTCCGTATCTCAATTAGGGGGTGCCACGTCGAAGGCATCAGGTCCTGTTGAAATGAATGTGATTAATCTGGGGATCAGTGCGACTTGTTACTCAAAATAGAAGCACCCGCAACCTTGTTGTGTACTAGTTTTTGAAACTAAGTTCTACAAAGTTTGGCAAAACAATCTGCTTGGGTTTCAAGGCACCGGTACATTCACGAAAAAATGAAAGACGCTTACAATTCCCTGTCATGCGAAATTAGAGCGCAGCTCTTGAAGAGGACGATGGGAGGGTATGCCACTCCTATCCCTCCCCTCCTCCCTCTTCTGCTCCCTCACTAAATTTAGCAGGGAAATTGATGTCACGTGACCTCAACACCAATTCAGTTGTCCCTCTAAATGTAGCGGGGAAAATGACGTCACATGACTTAGTGTCACGTCAGCCAGAAACAAATTCAGTTTCTCCCTAGATTCAGCTGAAAAAGTAAAGTCAAACGACCTCTACATTAATTCAATTTCCTGCCACGTTTAGCGGGCAGTTATGCCTATGGCGACACCATGACACGGGCACCTAAAAGCTGCGCCCTAAAAACTAAATGCCTCACAAACAATAAGGTGATAGAGAAAAGAGAATCTAAGATAGCGCTTTAATATCATTCCTCATGTCCGTTCTCAAATATTTTGATTGCAAAAAATGTTTATCTCTTTATTCATACCCAGAGAACCCCTCCCAGTTTCAGCATGAATGCAATAAATCAGTGCAGACTAGACCATGTAAACCATAATGCACATGAGAAGGAATGTCTGCCACATAGTCTTGCATGAGTCGGTGGCCCAGATCTCTAAATACATTTGAAGTGAGGAACGTTCTTGAATAAAACTTCTAGGATTTGAATTTGACAATTTAAACATCCATAAGGTACACTGTGTGCCACCGAGTTTTTTGTGCCCCATCTGAAACGGAACAGCACTGTCATCCTTGCATTCGTAACTAGAGTTTGCATTTTTTTTTAGCATGGCATGTGCTATTCTGATACCCATCAGCCCTCTTTTATCAAAATTTCGTCTATAGAGCTTTTTTTTTGGTTCTTAACTCACATGACAGATACGGTAGCTTGAATTCTCACTCGGCATCAACACGTCTATATATTTATGTAATAGTGATAGACAAGATGTATGGGCTTGAGTACGGCTCAACAAGCACAGATGGGAAGAAAAATACTGCAGAAAACTCAAATGTCAAAATGAAAATTATTAGGTAGAAGGCGGATACAATTATGGATATGGCCATGAATACAGTTAGCACATTCAATATGACGAATATGTGTTAGACGCACACTCAAAGAAACCTGTTGCATTTATATTCATGAAATGTTTTCAGAGAACAGCTGCAGTCTAGGGAGGGAGTTTGGTGAATGAGTCTACCGAAAATGAGTGTAGACAAAAAAAGCAGTTTGATCTGTGACAATGAGCATTACATAAGAAAGTTGCGTGTCATTATTACTGTTACAGTGCCGACTGTTTCTCATAGATTTAAACAAACTGTCAGCCGCGTCATTCGGTGAGTTCCTTCCGTACAATACAGGGTTTGGCTCTCTCGAATGCGCTGCGCCAAAGTTGATGAACTGGAAATATCTAGGGTAGTTGTAGAAAAACTATTTCCAGCATCTTATCTCAGCATCGTAAAGAATATAAAAACTTTCTAGAGACAAGGTTAGGGCAGGACTTCAATAAAAGAAATACTTGGTTTTGCGAAACCAACTTGCCGTAGTAAACGTATAAAGTTCCCCTAGGAAGAGCTAGTCATTACAGATGATTGTGCCCGTTGCATAGCATAAATATTTACTGTAAACGATTTTATTTTCGCAGGATCAAATTTTCGCGAATCGGGCGAAAGCTTTGAAAATTCGAAACTATTCGCGGGTTCTAATTTTCGCGAATCGAGTGTAGCTTCCGTAGCGTTCACATATTGCCCGTATTGTTCGCGGGACCTATTTTTCGCGAATTGTAGGCTATTCGCGAAATTCGCGAAAATTAGGTCCCCGCGAAAATTTTGTCGTTTACAGTAATTTGTGACCTACAATATTTACAGACTCAACCAAGTCTGAATAAGTCGAACACTTGACATTAAAGATTTTATTAAAAAAAAAAATACAGCCAATCCCCGAAGGGATTATTGCAGGCATTGGTACATAATAAAAGATACATGTGAGGCATTTAACAACGAATGAAAAATACTTCTCGTCATTCAAAACATCTAATAATTACGAAAAAAGTTCATCTTCGACTGCATTGATAAATGATTCAACAGTGCCGTGACTGAACACGTGTGGGTCAAGGCTATTCCAGATTCTAATGGCAGAGGGAAAAAATTAGTGTTTAAGAGTGTTATTATAAAACGAATAATCAACAAGTGTATGGCTGTCCTTCTTGGATGAGGCAATCTTAAAGGCGCCTTGTAAAAGAAGGTGGATAAATTTCAGACGATTTAATGTTGCGCGGTCAGTAATGGTCTGTAAACCTGCTCTTTTCAGAAGCTCTATGGGGGAGTCAAAACGACCATACTTGTGATAAATAAACCTAATTGCCTTTCTCTGAAGGCTTTCAAGTGTGTTTATGTTTATCTTCGTGTGAGGGAACCAGGCAATATTTGCGTATTCAAGCACTGGCCGTATAGGGGTTTTATATGCAAGGAGTTTTGTTTCACAGGACGAACATTTTAAGGTTCTCTTCAGAAAGAATAATTTCGTGAGAGCTTTATTAAATACATATTTAGCGTGTGCGTTCCATTTAAGATCATATGTTATCAAGACTCCTAGGTACTTATACTCGGTGACTCTATGCAATGGTTCATCTTTAAGGCTATATTGAAACTGAGAGACATTCTTTTTCTTTCTCGTGAAACTCATGGAGACTGTTTTTTCTTTGCTAAGCACCATTTGCCAGTCATCGCACCAGTCGGAAATCTTTTCAAGAGATTTGTTTAGTAGGATGTGATAATCTTGGTTCTTAATTTCTTGATATATGATACAATCGTCAGCGAATAATCTTATGTTAACATAAATGCCATCTGCTATGTCATTTATGAAAAGAAGAAATAAAGATTGGTCTCACCATGACTGTCTACAAACATCGACATAACAATTTCCATGAACCTATGTATTTCAAGAAAATACTTGGTGCGAGCTGTTTAAAACACCATAGCACTTTTTAACACTAATAGAAAGCCTGTGGTGGGCCACAACATAAGCAGTTTTCAATTCATTATGAAGAGCAATTATACATCTGTGAACCTTAAACTAGGCCTGCACTGAATTGCTTTCTTAAGTTGAACGTGCTATGCTCTGTTCACCATATAAAACTTTGCAGAGCTGACAATGTGCAAGTTCCTGTTTTTTTGTACTTCACATCTCCCGACTGCTGGGCGTGATAGGTACATAAGATTGATGACACCAACATAACACAATGATTATTTTAAATATTTGTTTGGGTACAGCAGGAGCGAAGCCATCTGCGGGAAGTTATTTCTGTGACACTGTTGAACTTACATCCGCGGGCTTTCAGGTTCACATGTTAATCACGTCTGCAGACTCCTTTTAGTAATTGGAACTCCATCCAACCCAAGATTTGAATATGTCTTTTGCATTTAGGCTTAGTAGTGCTTTTGCTGTTTCACCTGAGGAATAGGTGAGAAGAGTGCTTATTTCGAGTGGCATATCTAACACCTGGTGGCACGAGGACTCTCCTGTCATGACGCTAATCAAAAGTCACTAGCAGGGAGATGCTGCAATGCTCTTGATGCTGGGATTACCTCCCCCATGGTCCTGGCCAGACCACAGAAGATTGAGTCCAAGCTTGTGGCCACTAGGATCTTCAGATCTTGAGGTACCCAGGCAGCTGAAAATGAAAACAAATCACACTCAAGTACTTGGCAGAGATACATTACAATGAATAGCATATTCTTGAGTGATCAGCACATACATCTTCTTATTTTTATACTTTGTACTTGTGCTTATAAAAAAAAAAAACTACTCCTTCACTGCCTCAGCCATAGTCTCCCCCGAGGACAAGGCCATGTAGGCCTTTAAATGATGGGTACATAATTAAGGCAAATGATTAAACGCGTTCGTTTAATCCTCTTTCGCGCCAACCTGAGAGATTTCCGTCAAATATTCACATTCAACTGTAAAGACTATAAAACACTACTACTGCAATGAAAATATTTTTCTACCCTCATGCTCAACGAGTGTCGACTGGGGATACAACTCCAGTTCGTACACTCAATGAGCATGACGGTTGAGTGTACCAGCAGAGGGCAGGTGTCTGCATAGAAAGATTTTAGTTGGTGCACCAAGAGGCTAACCAATAAAAATAGGTACTACTCTAAGCAAAATGTCAAAAAAGCACCGATCTCGACTTGGCACTAACAGTGGCACATAGTATCTATTTTACTGACTAAAGGGTACTTAATCATTATTTTCAGCTTCCTAATCAAACTAAATATTCTTTCCGGCTTGCTTTTTAGGAGAATCTCTAAATTTACAAGAGCTGTTAAGACAGCTGCTAAAAATAAAACAATGGCAAAACCAACAATCGAATTTTCCTGCTCTCCACTAGCACGACATCTATGGCAGGCAGACCTGCAGAATGAGCAAGCAGTCTAAAAAACAGGGTAAGTCCTATGTTTATATATATTTTCTTTCGTGCTGCAGAGGAAGTGCTGGAAGGAGGTTTCACGGCATCCATTTTTCACAACCTAATTTCTTGCAATCAGTTGAGAACAAGCTTGAGCAGTGAACTTGTCCTTGTCACTGGCATAACGTTTTGGTGTTGCCCGTGAAGACTCAAATAAATTTGTAAATAAAAACAAGGAAGACCAACCTTCATAAAAAAATCTGTAACTTTGGCAAAGAAAACTTATCTTGACAAAAATATGTGTTATACAGTTGTACAGCGTCTATTCGTGTGCTTCACCAATTTTGAGGCAAATCGGCGACAATGAAAAGAAAACGCCCAAGTACCATTAAGGGAAAGACAGAACGAATGCATACCTACAACAGAAATATTTAGAACGTCCACGGACAGGAAACTCTGCTGAGGCTATCGAAGTGACTGCCTGCAAGGAGCCTGGGCAGAGCACAGAACAAGATCCGGTCAGAGCTTGCAGCCATAGGGTGCTTCATACCATAAAGTTCCAGAAGCAGCTGCAATTGGAAGTAAAGCGCATTTCACTTCTCTGCAGAACGGAGAGTTTAATAGCTAGCATGCATTCATTAGGTGATACTGTCATGAATGCTCCGACGTTTCAATGCAGCACTCTATCACCAAATTGTTAACCATGCCAGACAACACTAAAATCCCAGAAGCATTATTCCAAACTATCTCAGGTTAAATTAACAACGGCAGAAGCTTCAAGTCATCCTTGCAAATTCAGTGCAGAAAGCAAGCCGTGTGACCTTGTAGTGGGACGCCATGGTACGTAGAGCTTATAATCACGTGTCACGCTGTTTTTTCTGCAATGACTTGTAGTGTCAAAAGTGGTCCAGCTTAAAGAAATAGAAAGTATAGACGTTTTTGAGTGAGGCCCTGGCCCATTCTTCAGCTACATTGCGAGGTAGGTACTCAGACACTCCAACCGGAATATTTGCTGCCTGTAATCACATAACCAGCTTGTGCCCAGCGATTGTTTGAACTGAGTACATGACCTTGACAGTGCCGTTATTTGACAAGCAATTTTATGAAAGTTAAAAATGACTGACTTAAAGAGAGACTGCGTGTCAACGAGTGATGACTTGGGATACCTAACTGAATACTGATGTATAAACTAAAACAATTATCTAGTGGCGTACCAACTTGTTTTTGAGTGGGGGGAAAACCAGACCCCCCCCCCCCCTCCAGGCCCGGGGGGTGGTGCCCTTGGTATCCCTTGGGCGCCGCCGGCAGTGTTCGCCCTGCCCAGTGGCGGTTGTTTCAGGGGGGGGGGGGGGGCAAAACACATGCCTTGCCCCCCCCCCCCCTCTGAAAACGGGGGGGGGGGGGGCAAGCGCCTTTCTTGCCCCCCCCCCGGTTGGTACACCCATTCTATTGTCTGGCAGGCATTATATTTTTCAACAGTCTGGGTCGACTCCTCATTTAGTCGAAGGAGTCGATGCGTAATAGGACAATACAAACAAAAATATGCCTTAGAATTCTTTTTGCACCCCCCAAATGATGTGTTTTTGAAGGCAAGACAGAAGGTACTTGATTTAAAAAGTGCCTGAGCTGTACAAATGCGTACGCAGTAAGGGCACTCGCCAAGCCTATTCTCCTCAGCTCTGTCCAGATTAAGCCGAGTTAGAGTATAAAAGTACACGCCTACTGACAGAATCAGAAAGGCTGGGAGAAGCCTCAGTTGTTCCACCACCAGCCCTCCTGCTACCTTCGATGACGTTTCAGCGTCTCATGAGCCTCGAGTGAGCTCATCCGTCCAAAGCGGGGTGAAAAGTACAAGCGCGTGCTGGAGGACGCCCAGCCGTTCTCTTTTTGTCGTCGGCTATACTACATATTTTTAAGTGAGAATAAAGTATTGCAAATATGCAGTCCACCTTTGACCATAATTTAGAATTCTGATAAAGATAACAACAGTGTATGCATATTGCCATCCACCATTTTCCAAGTAAGTGCTGCCGCCTATCGGAACATCTACACATGTGGTGTGTGAGTGGGTTCAGGACTGAGACGCTAGACAACAAAGCGCTCACAAGGCTTGTCTGGCCCTTTAAACCATGCGGGTGCAATCGTCGCAAATTCGTGATTTCTAGCCAAAATGTTTTAGAATGAGCAAATCTTGTCCACGCCCGAGGTAGACCACCGAGTTGTGAATCCCCCAGATTGTGCGAATCCTCCTTCCAACTGCGGTACAACCTGCAAATGAACTTTGTTGTGCTACGGCACGCGTCCATGCTGCCTGCTTCAAAGGAAAACCACTGTTCGTGTTGAAGACGACATCCCACAACGTACAGGCAACAACTTTTAACGAACTAAAATAATATTCATATCATTCGATAGACACAGATAGGCTCACAAAGTGAGGACACCATGATTGTTGTTGTTGGTTTTACTCTTGCATACGAACGAAAGTGACCTCCTCTTTTCTCCCATGTACAGTAAAACCCATTATCTCCGTGGCCCCTATTTCTTCTCAAATCGGTCACAGAGGATATAATCGCGGCCACTAAATTTCGCAAAATTGAAGGCCGCGAAAATTAAGGGCTCGCCAACATTAAGGGGCTTACAGTACTTCCGTGTGTCATATGATGTTAACATTTCAAGGTGGCTGAAGGTATTGGTTTAAGAAAAAAATTGATCTATGCGAAAAAAATTCCCTTCTCCAGGTTAGGCACGCGAGGTTCTTTTGCACACCCTATAAGGTGGCAGATTTGTTTCGGCAGAGATTTTGGTAAAACCTAGGGACGCCGCGAACCACCCTAGGTTCGAATTCGAAAGATTTCGATATTTTCGATCGTACGGAGGTTCGACTTGGAAAAATTTGCAACTTTCAAAAACCGTGGAGTTTCGAATTCGAAAAGTTCGAAGCTTTCACGATTTCTAAAAGTTTGGGTTCGATTATTTCGAACTTTTTTTTACTTGAGGTTCGAGAAATTCGAAGATTTCCAACTTTCCTTACTTGAAATTCAAGAGATTCGAATGTTTCGAATTCCTTTGGATCTGAAATTCAAAAAATTCGAACGTTTCGAATTTCTATAGACATAAAGGTCGATAAATTCGAAGATTTCGAATTTCCTTCTACATAAAGTTCGAAAAGTTCGAAGGTTGCAATTCTCTTTTAGGGCTAAATTTGAAAAAAAAAAAAAAAAAAACTTTGAAGGTTTCGAATTTCTTTCAAGCCCAAGTGCGCAAAGTTCGAATTCCGGTTTTCATGTTCCGCCACAGTTTCAGTTTCAAATAACGTTTCAACGCCTCACTGGTTTTCACGAAATCAGATTTTGAAAAGTTCGGGTGTGATATTTAGACTGCGCGAAGTTGGTTAAGCAATTAAATGAGACGACGAGTTACCCGGATGTGCTGAAATATTTGCCAGTGCAGAGTGACGCGTGAACATAGATCAGTAATTGTACTCGCCATCCCGGGACGGGGGGGGGGGGTCATTAACGTGCATCACGAAGTAGTGATCACACGAACGCACTGTTTAACGATACTCATCCAGTTCGAAACGGCCAGGGGCAGGCAGGTGGTTGAGGCTCAGAACAACCTTAAAGCGATCTGTCAAACTGCCTCCCTACCCCCTTGCACGCTTGTAGTAATCCGTTTGAAAGCCGCCCGACTGACGCTGGCATATAGTAAGTTTAGTTTGTACATCACGCACAATCCTGAGACTGGGAATGAAATTTTAAAGAAAAAGTGTAAGAAGACAGGAAAAAGGGGACAGGACAACGCCTCAAACTCAGCTCTGGGATTGAAATTTGAAAGAAAAAGTGGTAAGAAGACAGAAAAAAGGGGACAGGACAACGTCTCAAACTCAACTCAGCTGAAAACTCAGCTCAAGATAACGTCTCAAACTCAATTCAACTGAGTTTGAGACGTTGTCCTGTCCTCTTTTTTATTTCTTCTTACACTATTTCTTTCGAATTTCATTCCCAGTCTCAGGATTTTGCATCATGATCAACATACACCAGCTCGCCTGCACCTTGACAATTCTTTAGTTTGTAATTGCTTTGGAGGTCTATTTTCCGGGACGGAAGAAACGCCAAGATAAAAGCACAGAAGCCAACACAACTTGAGGTCGAGGAGCGTTCTACCATACCAGTGGTGTCGGAAGAGAAAAAACGGGGGGAGGGGGGAAGGGAGGAGGGCTCCAGTCCCCCCCCCCCCCCCCCCAGATACTCCGGACTGTTAAAGCAAACAATACGGGGAAAGAGGGCTTAAACGACCTTATTCTAATCTGAAATTATTTATGCACATATATATAGCTACTGTCGCTCTTCACTGCGCAAAAGATCGCGTGGATAGATATTGTTAGTAACTCTTTGTCAGAAGGCACTACTCGTCACATGCTCGGTGGTTCGGAAGTTCAAAGCTATGTCTTTTCGACCTAAATATCTGTGTCATTGGTAAAACATAATAAATAAAAAACATAACAATAATTGCAAAAATAAAAAGCTGGAGAGAAAACAAACAAACAAAAAAAAAACACTATCAAGAACACGCCGGATGTGATGTATACTTCACCTTGCATATTCAGAGGCCCAGAACTACGATACAAGTTTCTCCTACCAAAATGTGTACAGGCTAAAAGAAACACGTCCCAGAAACGTAAAATAAAAAAAAAATTCAAAATGTTTTTTTTTTATGACGTGCTGGACTTGAACAATTTTAGAAATCTTCCCCCATGAGTTAATTTATTCCTCAACGTTAAAAAAAAACTATAAGTACATTATTTTGCATTCTGCAGATCGTAATGATATGTACTGACTCTGGTGTTAATTTATTACGATACCTCAAACAATTTAGACGAAAAAGATTACCAAGTTTAGGGCATAATTGCCCGTAGATACATGTTTGGATATTTCTTCGAAACTCGTCTTGAACAAGAATAATCATATCTTAAAGGAGCTGTGCAACGATTTTAACGTCGAAAGAATTGGCATCTTCTACTTTTGACATTGTTCACCTTGTCACAAATGACATAAAATACACCTCCTTTCATCGAAATGTTACGATTCGGCCGCGTAATCGCTAGGCAAAACTTAGAATATTCCCCGACTTGAAACCGCGAGCGGCGGCCATGAGAAACACTCGGCATGACGTCAATGGGGGTCTTGTAGAAAGATAGCAAGTTGTGCAAATACCTGCTCGATAAAAAGTAACCTTTCTATAAAACGTGTCGTTCCAACATAAATATAAATGCGTCAAAACCCTAGTATAATTGGCAAAACGTTTTATTATACGGAGTTTTAGTGGCGCCATATATCTTAGGTCCACAAAACCGTCAGCTCTATCTGCTTCCGCGAACAGCCGCCAGAAGCCGGAGGGGAACGCGGACAGAGCCGTACGGGTATGGCCGGACCCGGATGAGAGTTTCCTCCTTTCACCATATTGTTCGCGCTGCGCCCGCCAGCACGTAGTCACGCGGTCGCGAGCGGATGAGTTCTCGCTGCTCACTGGTGGCTCTAGAGAGAGAACTTTACCGGAACCCCACGCCTCCCTATCGACGTCACTGCGCACGTGACCCGGAAGACGATGTACGAGTTGAGAGGTGGTAAAAACTTGGATCATTTTTATTTTTTTTTAATAAAAACTAGGGTATCCAGGTGAAATCTGTTTTTCGTAGTTCACTTCAGAAGTGTCAGGCATCAACTTCCACAATTATTTAAGCAAAGCCCTGTAAAGTTCGTACAGTTCGCACTTTCCACTTCTTCTTGTTTCCTTCTCTCCTTCCCTCCTGTTCTTCCTTTACCGCCCTCCGCCATCTGTTTATCGCCCTCCCCCGAGGGGCCAACACGGAGAATGGATTAGGAGACACCTCCGTTAATCCGGCTTAACCCGCCGAAGAGGGGACCTGCTGCTTGACTAAAAATTATCCCGCTGCTGAAAAAAGAAGAGAAAAAAACGCCGCGGGCAGCGACCCACTGCGCTTTGCCGGATGCGCATCACCTGATTCGCCAATAAGTCAAGGACATAACGAGGGCAGCGTATTCAAACAGTCTAAAATAAAATGTTTATAGTATTTATAAGAACAACGTTGTCTTCACTGCTTGGCTTTTAAATTTTTAGCGCTGCAAATAATCATAATCAAAATATTTTTATGATTGAAGACTCCTCGTCGTGCATCGAACCCAAGATTATGCTTACGTGAAACATGTTTCGGCGCGGCAGTGGCTCAAGTCACTGTAATTTTTTTTTTTTTTTTTTTTTTGCAACGCGGATTTTGCTTTTCAATCTAGCTGAGGTACCATCGGCAGAACACGAATTGCATACTTGGAAGGTATATAACGTTCTATACTTAATCTGAAAACTTATATAGCTGGTCGAATGATTTTAATACTATCGCATTCGTTAAAGCTCGATATGTTGATTCGAACTTAACAAATCACACGCACCCATTCTCCCTCTTCTTGTTTACCCAGTCATAGTCGTTCCCTCGCGATGCAATACGAGTACAATTAACGGCAGCTTATAAAATGTTGACGTTTCACAGCCGTGATCGAACGGTTTTTAGAATCGCTATAGAACGAGCACAAGCATCGCTACAATTTCGGTACACTGATTGATTTCTGTTTCCCCGCCGTGGCGTCACACCAGAAAATCGATTTTGTTCTGTCTGTGAAATTAGAACCACAGAGACCAAAATATAATCACGGTATTAAAGCAAAGCGAAATAGATCTCTGTAGCCAATACCAAACCTTTCGCGAGGTGACTACGCAAAAGCCTATATTACCTCCGTGACTTCACTATCTGCACGCCGCCAGAGCTAGAGAGTCATACAAACTCTTTGGCGCTACTATCAACACGATTGCGTTTGCAAGCCGGTTGTTTGACTCAGCTAGAATTCGTCCCTTCTGGCTTTCATAGCTCTGTATGAAACCAGACATGTAGACACTTTTCTACATTGGGTGGGCTTGACCGGGGCCTTCAGTTATTTACGGCCTGAATCACACAGGAGGCTCCTCAGCAATGTTCACTTTGGTTGACACACGTGCTCTCTAAAAATGCCTGTCGTCTACTTTTCCAATGCATACTTGAAGAGCCAATCATAGAGACCGACGGATAACGAGACCGAAATTGTGCTTAGAGCTCAAAACAATTATAACACAAATTTGGCCTCGTCATTCCGAAACTGGTTGCCGGACAAAATTCTCTATGCGAATTGCAGGCTAGGCTTGGTAATAGTAACATGAGATACGTACGTCAGAATTCCCTGCCATAAGAAAACGATTTGGCTAAAGCCAAAGTAACGCGAAATAGGTGCAAGGAGTTCTGCGAATGAAAGCGTAAACCGCAAAAAGGAAAAAAGAAAGGACAAAAAAAAGGAAAAATAAAAAAACAATCTCTGGTCACGTGACCAAATAAAATTTCTGTTCACCTGATTTTTCTGGTCACGTAACCAAAAAAAAAAAACGAGTAAAAAATGAAAGCCGTTTACAACTTCCTGTAATGCCGAATTAGAGCGCAGCTCTTGAGGAGGAGGAGGGAAGGGTACTGAGGGGAAGGTATACCCCCTCCTCTCTCCTCCTCACGTCCTCATCTTGTCTGCTACTCCTCCCTCCGAGCGGCGTCGCCGTCGCCTCACGAGGGTCACGTGACCTCACGGGGGTCATGTGACGTCACCGGGGTCACGTGACTTCACAAAGTCACGTGACCCCTAGAAGCCACGTGAACATTAAATCATCAGTGACGTCACCAGTGAGGTCACCGATGACGCCATCGTCACTAGTGACGTCATCAGTAACGTCATCCGTGACGTTGACGATAGGAATGCCGATGACGTCATCAGTGACGATGACGATGCGGATGCCGATGACGTCATCAGTGATGATGCCTATGCCGATGACTTCATCAGTGACGTCACTGATGACGTCATCAGTGACGTCACGCGTCCCATAGTGCATCGCGCGGTTTCGCCGACCGCGACGCCGACGCCGAAGGCGACGCCGCACAAGCCGGAAACGGGCGCCTAAGAGCTGCGCTCTAAAAATACTACAAAAAGGAACATTGGACTGTTTTCGACATATCTGATAAAATTATCGTGCGTATATTACGTTTCTAAACTGTTAAATGCCAGTGACGTCGAGACACGTGACTTTTGGTACTATGTGTAACGTGGTCACGTAATTACGAGTGTTACGTGACGTCACTGATGTATGCTCCACCCATGGCGCAACATTAAATAGGTGAATACGTAGGCATCGATTTTCTGTGTGACACTTTTAAGCAACTGTTTTTTTAAACAACTTGACGTTTCACTGGTGATTAGTCTGCACTTATAAATTATTGTACATTAACCTGGATGTGAGCCGAAATATTGTAGATGATACTTCGACGATCAGTGTCCATTTAACGAATAGTTGTTAATTTAATACAAGAAGTTTTCAATATTGTTCTGTCTGAACGTCAGATGCAAGGTTGTCATGATAGCCTAAATCATGAAAAACCGAATTTAAACTACTCAAATATTGAAATACGTTTAGCGTACTCGTAGGGTAAATAGCAGGAAGCGATGAACACGTTAGCATATCTAACTTCAGCTTAAAGCACAAACAACCCTGATACTTTAGCTATGCTTATTCCAAGAGCTGTTTGTCTGAGGCTTTTACAGGCTGGTATCGATGCTGTAAATATTAACGCGTTTTGAAACATAAGTAAAGGAATACGGCGCAATAGTAATCAGTCTTCTAGACGTCGCCGTGCACTTTTCTCTCGTTTTTTAGAGCGCAGCTATTAGGCGCCTGTTTCCGGCTTGAGAGGCGTCGCCATTGCCCTAGCCGTCGCCGTCGCCGTCGGTGTAACCGCGCGTTGCATTACAGGACGCTCTCCATTTTGACGTCACACATGACGTCACGTGTGTCATTACGAGGGCCACGTGTCACGTCACTCTTAACATCATGTTGCACTATGAGACATTTCCTATAATTAAGTGACACGTGACGTCACGAGGGTCACTAGGGTCACAAGTGACGTCATGAGTTACGTCACGAAGGTCACTCGTAAAGGTTATGACGAGGGTCACGACCTTCACTCTTGAAGGTCACGACCTTCATGAGGCCTTCACGAGTGACGTCACGAGGGTCACTAGGTTCACTGGTGACGTCACGTGGGAGGAAGGAGGGAGGAGGGGAGGAAATGAGAGGAGGAAGATGAGGGAGGGGAGGAGGAGAAGGAAAGGAGGAGGAGGGGAGGGGGAGGAGGAAAGGGTACGGCGAAGAAGGAGGGGCGTACCTCCTCTCTGTACCCTCCTCTCTTCCTCCTCAAAAGCTGCGCTCTAATTCGGCATTACAGGGAGTTGTAAACGTCTTACATTTTTTCCCGTTCACTTAAACGACTCTATTTTTTAGTTTATTCAAAATTCTTTTATCTTCAGATCTTTAATGGTGTTTCAACGAATCTTGAGAGAACTTACAATTGACTCGCCGATATTCTCTGCTGATAAATGAGCCTCCGCGCTCATTCGCACATTTTCAGGAGCGGGCGTCGCCATCGCATAGTTGATTTTCGGCATCTTTTGCTTTTTATGTAGTTTTTTATCGCCCCTTTCTACCTTTTCCCGAAGCCGTTCTCAGCGTCGTAGCCGTATCTCACATTTGTGCTCCTCCTTTCCTTCCAATCGCGCGCACACGGCTCGAACAAAAGCCGAACTTCCCAGGCATGCGCGCCTCGAAGTTACGGGCGAGAACAACTACACCAGCAACAACCCATAAAACAAACCAAAACGATACCAAAAACCACCCAGTAACAATCTCGGCGTCGCCGGCGTTCCCCTGGAAACTTCCATCGTCGAGAACGTACAACCGAACAAACAATAAATTGCCTCATACAAGGACGGCGGAATCTTCGATGCAAAGTCAGCTGCTATAGAAAAGAAGGTGAGCATGATGCAAAAGGAAGACGGTAGCAACCGAGAGGAAGGGCGGAGTTCCGATGGAGACGCTCGCCCACTACGCCGTAAAGCAATCACAGTATTTTTTTTATTTTATCTTTGCATTTTTATGGCACTTTTGAGCGCTGTTTTAGTTTGGAGCGCGAGTGTCGTCCGTTTCTTCTTACGAAGGACTGCAGTGTATGCTACGAGCCATTGCAGCCACTCCAACGCCGTGTGTCTGTCACGTGACCTTGGGGAGAGCAGACGCGACGGGCAGAGAGGGTCCGTAGTCACGTGGAACGTTCCCAGCGCTGGATTGGCTCGGGTTGGCTCGTAAAGGCCGCTGCGATCCAGGGTAAGGGGAAGCCGAAGGTAGAATCTCCGAAACGTTCGCCTCTCTCATTGACGGTCAGGGCAGGTATGAGCGCTTCGTTTTCGTCCTCTTCTTCTTCCTGCTTTCTTCGTTCCTCATATTACTCGCTTGTCGTTCGCACTTGGGCGGTTCAAAATTTATTCTTGACTCGCGATTGTGGGAGCGTACTACGACGGGTACGGAAGTGTGCTTCGCGCTGGGGCGTGGGAAAGTGCTGCGCTGTCGGTGGGAGGACGTTTTCGCGAACCGAGAAGTGGAGATTGAGAGAAAGAGAGCCGGCTGCGAAACTGGTCGATACGCGGACGGAGGGATGAGATGTTCCGTGGTGGAAAAATTAGCTAGTACTGTGATTTCGGGTTAGACAAGGGACAAACTGTGAAATCGAGAAGAGATGCGAAAGCCCTCGACGAAGGCTTGGTGTTTCATCAACTACTTTAGTAGGGATGTATATCTCACTCCGCTAAACTCCAGCGGCCTCGGTGCGTACAATCTTTGCGTAGTCGGAACGACTGGGCGCGCTGCGGCCTCAGGGGTTCCTCCACTTCCTTTGAACTTGCAAGAGAGCCTATCGCCATCTATCGTTGTGGACACTCGAGCGCTAGTTCAGACAGCAGCCCTGCCGTCTCGGCGAACCTGGTATCTCGGTGCGCCGGAAATAGCCCTCTCCCTCGGTGCCGTGGTACTGCGCGACAACGTGGACCGCCGCGATACGCATGCGGGCTCTCGGAAGTGAAGTGCCCACACCACAAGGGGAAATTTTGGTACTGTCGGCGCGACATTTAATACAAATGCGCGCCGTGAAAGGTAGAAGGGTGTGTACTTGGGCGAGTTGTTCGTACATTGTAGAATATAAAAGTGAACAGAAAGAACATGAGCGATAAGTAGAAAGATTCTGTAGTGTACGTCGTCTTTCTGTTTGGCCTTCGTGTGATTCATTTTTCGCTTTTATTTTTACAGCGTGGTAGGTATTCTCACTAGTAAAATATTTGGTTTAATTTCGGGCTTAAGAAAGGAGGAGGGGAAATGCGACTCCAGAAAGCAGAAAGCCAACAAGCTGCAGCAGTAAAATTTAAATCCGCAAGAAGAATTGTTAGAGATTGTTCAAACGAAAAAAGAAAGGGGGATTGTTAGAAGAATAAATGAACAAGGTAAACATAGCGAGTTTGAGGTGTCCGGAGGAAGATGTAGGTCTCTCAGTAAGATATATTGAGATGAAAAATAAGACGAGAGAGATTAGACAATGGCTTCTCACATTTTCGTGCTTTTTTCCTCTGATATATGAACATAAAAGAAGTTTACTCGCTTACATAACTTTTTCATAATACGCCCCCCCCCCAATCCTAACTCTTCCCCGCCCCCCCCCCCCAAAAAAAAAAAAAAGTCTGGCACAAAGAATATATTTTTTTGAAACATCTGTATAAAGACTGTCGCTCAAGGAGTTGTAGCTTACTGCCGCAATAAAAAATACCTTATTCATTATTTTTTCTATTGCGATGACGACACAGGGCACAGGATGAGTCGTTTTAGATTATAATAATTAAATAATAATACGCGGCTTCATAAAACGCAATTCTTATAGTCAGGGTAATAACATTAATTAACAAAAAACTGGAACGTGAAGTTACGTTGAATGAGGCAGCCACTTGACTTCCGATATATCTGTGACGTATCAAACTTTCGCGGTGGTCCTCTATTTTTCTATCAATTTTCTACATTTTTCTTCTAAAATAATACACATATCTGGAAAAGAAACGTAATTAGGTTGTTTTCTGGGACGACATTTCAGCGTTTGGAAACAAACGAAGGAACAGAACAAGTATTGAGCACCCCTGTCTCTCGTCTACTTTAAGGTGAGGATATTGGTGGTGGAATAGATATGTTATCTCAAACTCTTTGCGGTCGAGAGCATGATCAGAAAGATTGACGTTAAAATGCGGTGGAAAAAAATGTGTGCAGTACTTTAGCTCTTTTATGATCACTTGCATCAAGCGATAGGAAGGACAGAGCGCAGAGTTTAGTGAAACGAGCTCGAACCAATGGGTATCCATCTGATCGATTTCACTGAAACATGGGGCACTCTATATTTTACGCTATTCCACATACCTTATTATGAGTCTTTTTTTTTTTGCTTCCGTGTATTGTTTTCGAATGTGGAACAAGACTCATTTAAATAGGCTCAATAGCCACCCTTACAAATGTTGACCCTGTTCTTAAAAATGTGTTTACATTTTTTTAGCTGCGAAACGCAAGTGTTTAAATAAAAAAAAATAAAAAAAACTTAATAAGTTTTGTCTTCTTCGAACGCTTCCACGCTTGGAGCAGGTAGGGTCGGAATCGAAAGAAAAGAGGCCGAGGTGTCAATGTTCTGGCCGCAGCGCAATGCCATTGTTATGATACAATATCTGTTTGAAAATATAATGGCTGAGCGATGCTCATGCGTGTTGATTTGGAACTTTTCTAAGGGAGCAGGTGTGCAAGAAGCTTTTTGTTTTATATGGCGGTTTCCCGAGGCGCTTATCCCCACTGAGTGACAATAGCCGACGTTTTTACGACGTAGTGTAGAGATTACAGTCAGGAAAGATATACTTTGCCTCGATTACGCCAGATTATGTCAGTCCACTCTTGTTCCTTGTCATGATTCAGTACACACGTTATGGCATTTCGTGATACCGTTCAAGGTTAGAGGTTTGTCTAGAACAGTACAATGTTGATTATAAATTTGTTATCTCACTGTTTGTGCATCGTTTACACGGCATTTTTTCGATGAACGCAAAAACATAAACAAATGATTGAATGAATGAATGAATGAATGAATGAATGAATGAATGAATGAATAAATGAATGAATGAATAAATGAATGAATGAATGAATGAAGGCTGGAATGGATGATTGAATTGCATCGAAATATTAGTTAAATTTAAGATTCACATGTAATTATGGTTTTCATAGTTAAAGGAAATTTATTTCGACAAAATCACATAGACTTAAGACTGTAACCTACAAAAAATAATAAATAAGGAAGCAGTTCACGAATATTTGGAATCAATAAAAACGTTGCGATATTTTACTTGCATGTTAAGTTGAAGTATCGCTGTTTTTTGCCGTCGTCTATTTTTTTCGAAGCTCCTCGAACATATTCCCACTTTCCGTTTCAAAAATTTTACTAATCCGACGTAATCCCATGTTTTTTTTTATTGCCTAAAAAGAAATGTAATTCATCTTACAATCATTAGCTTAGTGTGTTTCCAACTAAAACCGAGTTCTTACTTCACAGGCATGAAATCGAAAGTTCGGTTTACACGGGTTCAGTCGGGGGAGTTGAACCGGTTAATATTCAGAGTCGGTTCCGGCTCGGGTTCGGTAGCCTCGCATTTTGTTCCGATTCGGTTCCGGTTCAGTGATGAATTCGATATAAAAGTTCGGTTTTCCGGCTTTGCCAAGTGCGAACCGGAAAAATATTCAAGCAGAGTTTAGGGCTCTGGGCTGCGCTTGCAGATAGGCGTCGCGGCGACCGACGCAGCAGTTAACGTAATAAGGCAGGCAAGCTTATTAAAGTTAAACATTTCTAAAACCCAAGGCGAAAGCTACAAGGAGGGGACAAACAAGACGTCACAGGCGTCTTATGTTTGCCCCCTTGTTGTAGGCTCCGTCTTGGGCTTTAGAAATGTTTGAATCCGCAATGTTGGTAGCGCGCTTCGCGGCTTCGTCTCATGGCGCCTCCTGACTTTGCCACTCTGGAACAGACACACCGACATCCGTCGGCTTTTTGTTTTGTTTTTTAAGTTTATGTTTGCTTTCTCTCTCCTCACGGAATATTGGTTGGCAGCAAGAAAACAGACACACACATAAAACAGGTCTTTAGTGTCTTGGCATTGTCAGCTATATACTCAGTTTCACCTGATATGATGCTACACAATTAATGCTTTAATCCACCCTTGCCAATCTATAGCTCGTAGCTTGCCACGTAACTTCGTGCTTTCCGCGTTCCACCACCCAACCGGAAGGGCACGTGACACCCTATGAGCTATGGATTCGTTCCTGTGGCTCGTAGCGTCCTTTGTGATCCACGGTAAGGTAAAACGAGGTAGAGAAGTGTATGCCACAGGGCCGACACGCCGACTCCATGTCGCGCTGCACATGGACGTGAAATATCTTTGTTTTAGTATTATTATTGAGCTGCCTCCACGGCGCAGCCGTTTGTTTTGTCAAAACTGCGTGGCTGACGCCATCATTGCGAAAAGGTAATTGCCTTCGCGCTGCCGCCGGCAAAAAGGCGCGGCTCATATTTCATTCAGCCAAACCGTTTTGCAATGCGAACCGTTAACGCCACATGAGGTTGCGCTTCTTTCCCGGTCGGGGTTCAATAGCGAGTTTTAAGGAACCGTTTTCGCACATCGCGTATGGTGCGATGGGCCCTCCGGGACTAACTGCGCATGCGCTACCACAGAAGACTCGCACATGCGAAGTTCGTACCGGAAGGCCCACCGTACCATATCGGATATGCAAAAACGGTTCCTTAAAACTCTATAAAACGTTGATTTCAAAGACGGTTTTGTTCCGGTTCGGTTCAAAAATTATGTTTGTTTTTTCTCCTGCTTTCGGTTCATGTTTGGTTTCGACACGCTGGTTCAGACAAAAAAAAAAAAAAAAAATTCCGAAAAGGCCATGGTTTGTGTGATATTCATAAATACCTTTTCACGCTTTTTTACGTGATCTAAAAAATCGTTTCAAAAGATCGTAACAAGTCCAGCCCACAATGACGGTTAGAAGAATGACGTCATCATTTCAAAGATGTCGTCACTGTCTCGACGGCGTTCTTCCTTGGTAGCTCCGCTGACGACACATGTGACCACGTGACTTATACTACTACGTTACTCTTCCAAGCGTCATTATGGGCACGGCTTTATCCACTTTTTCAGTGCAATTTATAAACCGGGCAAAAAAAGAAAGAAAAGTATTAATATCTAATAAAAATATACATTTAGCGAATTCTTTACATTGGTGTGGCTTGTAACACTAATTACTGTCAAAACTAAAATTCCAACATGATCCTTGAAACAAGTATTTCACAAGATAATTATTAAAATATTAGTTCATTAGGCAAATCAGCATGATGATTCTCCCATTATTTAATGTCCGCCGAGCCTAATATATACAGGGTGAAAACGGCACTCGTTTAAGTTTCATCTCTTTTATATTAAAAATTTGTTCCAATTAAAAATGCGTAGCAAATGGCTGGACAGTTGTTTTACACGTAAAACGTGTGGCGCCAACGCTTTCGGCGCTCGTCTTCGGTACGTTTAGCGACTGGGTTAACGCGTGGCATGTATACACTCGATAGAAATTCCTGGAATGAAGATACCGGCGCTAACCCCCGTTTTAAAAACGTGTTCTAGGGTGTCAAGCTGCTATCTGCCGTGCGAAGAGCGGTTCTCTCACGGGGATTTTCCGCCAAATAGCACCTCAAGTCACGGCCATGTGGCGTGACGTGCAAGAAAGACACTCGCTTAATAATATAAATCAGGGGTCTCCAAAATCCGACCCGCAGAGATTTTCCAAGACACCTGCAACTGTACGTGGTCCTTCCAATGAAGAACGGGCCACGGCCAGCGGGCCGCCCCCCCCCCCCCCCCCCCCCCCCCTTTCCCCCACCCCGCCCCTTGGCGGAAACAAAAAGCGCGTAAAGAAATGGCGCCGCAGCACAAACCAACCGTGTAAACGAAGATACAAAAAAAAAACGAGAGAGAAAACTGCCTATACGCCTCGCAAGTGGGCTCATTTTCGTCTTCTGCGCATGAGAAAGGAGGTAGCGGTGACGTCAGAACGCGGAGCCCTGATTGGCTGATCGCGACCCCCCTATCTGAGCGTCGTCTGCTCCTTTGCAACGTCGTCTGCTCGCAACGTCGTCTGCGTCTGTCTTACCTTTCCTGCGACTTTCGGAAGTACAGGTCTTTACGAGCGAGCTCGACATCGCCTTTCAGAGAGGGGAGACAACTCGAGCGGTACGTTGTTTTTGTCGAACAACTAGCAGACGCGCATCAAGGAGGGAAGTCAAGAGACTCGCTGGCGAGGTGTCCCGAGGCGCCGAGGTTTGTCTGCTAAGAACCGAGAGTGTCCGCAAGTTCCCTTCAAATACATTTTCCCTCCTTTCGTGTGCGGCGAGACTCCTCACTCTTTAACGGCGTCGGCGGGTTGGCGCAGTTAACGTCGTCGGCTTTACGTCTATAGCTGCTAGTCAAAGCGATGGCTGCTTTACCTTTCCTGCGTCTGTCGGAGATTCGCCGCTTTTTCACCGGCGAGAGTCACCGCTCGGAAAACAAGGAGATGACAAGAGGAAGAGATTGACCTCTTAATCTAAAATTGAGGTCAGCGATCAAAATATAATACGGGAAGGGTTCACAGGGGTCGCGCGGGCATATTCCATTCAGCACGCCAGCCGCTCGTGGGCAGACGGTCTTGGCCAAGGACCGTCGGAGCACCGCTGCGCCACTCCTAGGCCTATCTGCCGAGCTCGCTTGGACGGGGTCAGTGGAATCGTGGCCGTTGCAGCATTTCCCGGGTGTTTGTGGATCCAGCGTTCTTGTTCGTCGTGGTTTATTTCAAGTACTTTTTACTTTTTTTCTTGCTGCTTGTAGTCGTGAAGCGTGAGAAGAGCACGTACAAAAATAAACGTCCGTTGGTCGTCGCGACCAAGTAACTGAGCGACGCTGTCGGCCATGCTGAGTTGATCGTCGTAGGATTCCGTCGTAACCTGCGCAAAACTTACGATAATTTCGTTTCGTGAATACGAATTTGTTCTCACGTTTTGTCTTACGCACTCTTTCGGCGTAACATGGTTTTGTGAATCTGGCCTCTGCACTTCCGAAAGTCGCAGGAAAGGTAAGACAGACGCAGACGACGTTGCAATGGAGCAGACGACGCTCAGTTGGGGGGCCGCGATCAGCCAATCAGGGCACGGCGTTCTGACGTCACCGGTACCCCCTGCGCGAGAAGCAGACGAACTTGCCCTCCGCATAGGAAGCGAGCGCGCCGGCCGCGTCGCGGCGGTCGCCTATGGTTCGCCACCACCTAGCGGTAGCCGGCGCAGAATCACCGGGGAGCAATGGAGACGGAGAGCACAGTGGACGGTGTCCGCGTCGTGATTACGACGGGATTTAAGGAAGTTACGAATTCGAAAAGTTTCTTCGGTAGCCGGTGCCGCTGGCGCAGAATCATCGGAAAGCACAGTGGACAGTGTCCTCGTCGCGGTTTAAGTTGCGAATCCGCAAAACTTCTTCGGTAGCCGGTGCAGAATCATCGGGGGAGAAGCAATGGCGACGAGTAGCACAACGGACAGTGTTCCCGTGGTGATTACGACGGGGTTTAAGGCGGTTACGAATCCAGAAAGCTTCTTCCGTGGTGCCAATATGACGAAAAGAAAACCGCTTCATGCATCTGGCCACGTGTACGGCGTGAAAAAAGTCCGTTTCGACAGACAAGTAGATGTCACGGTGCGTCGTACCTTGCAGCCGAAATTAAGCGCGCCCGCAAAAAAAAAACCCTCGATTTTCTTGTGGGCGTTGAGTAGACTGCACTAATTATGTACTTTTATTACTTTCTGAATCAGATTGACAATAACTGGGCGATTTTTTTCGCACCGTTCCGCGATTCCCACTACTATCTTCCTGTAGGCTGATAGAAACATCCAAGGGTGGGCTTCGGTGGGCGACCGCATTCTGCTTCTCGATTCCGGTGAACTATTTGCTGCTTATTTTAGTTTGCCGTAGGTGCCCATGCTGTTCCATTGACGCTAGAATAGAACAAAAAGTTAATTGTATTATTCGTCAGCAGCTTAAAGCAAAATTCGAACTGCCAGGTAAGAAACGCCACTTACCTGCCTCGACGCACAAGTCGCACCCAGGTCGTGCGGCACTCCGCCTCGTACGGCTTCGAAGGGAAGCCGTAAAACTTCGTGCCGTGCGCGCCCTTGTACGTACTGTTGCAGCCGACTACGCAGCAATTGTTGTGGCTTTCTTGGTGCGGAATAGCTATCTTAGAAATTACAGCGCTAACCAGCTACAACGCACAACCAACGCGGCGACGGGCAGAAGCTTCCCGATGCAACGGACCCGTTTGCCACTAGGGCCGCCCTGGTCGGGGCCTGAATTAGATGTGCACGGTTCCTATCGGAAGGTGTGTCCTCTCGTCATATTATTCATTGCGGGCATCTTCATAACCAGCATAACCATGTCAAGATTTCGGTCGTTCTAGGGCACGGTATAATAAAGAGTCATTATTAATAATATTAGTCCCCAGTTTCATATGTGCATTACGTACGTTGAAATTCCCTTGCGTTCTCATGTATACATTGAGCTTAGTGTCCTGCGTCGTTTCTATTGCATATTGTCAGCAACATTTCTATCAGTCTTATTAGTCTTCTAACCTCTCGTAACATGCCAAAGTTCCTATGTGCTTTGATTTATGGCTTCTCTGCTTTCTGGGTCCTAATTATTGTGCAATATTACAATTAACTGAATTTTGTATTTAAATATAAAGGAGATATATTCATCACTTAAGGTAGGTTTTAATGTTCAGTCTAAATTTCAATATTGAATTTAAATGCTTACCTATAGGAGGAGTTATTTAGTTGTTCCTCATTTATAGTTATTTTGCGGCCCACGAGACAGCGACAGATCCCTGATCTCAACCGTTAAACAAAATGTTTGCAGACCCTTGTATTCTAAATGGCCTGGGTTGGATTCCCGCCTGGCGCGAACACTTTTATTACTGCGATGGCCTTTCCCCCCTCCCCTCACTCAAAACCGATCAGTATCAGGCCTCGTGGCCACGCATTTATCTAGGCTTCATTTTCGGGCTCCTCTCCTCGAAATCCTGAGAACCTAACCAAAGAACGTTTCACGTTAAAAGGGGCACCCTGAATATTTGTCCGAATACAAGATTGACGCTTCCGCACATTTAAGCACCTATCAGCACGTTAGAAATAAAATTTGATTGTCTAATTTTAAGTTTTTGGAAAGTACATTTTAATCTTCTGTACTTTCAGTGACACCTAATCTACGAAAACTTTAGTTTAAACTTGTTTTACTTGATAACTTCACTTGGGAACTGGTATAAAATTATTAAATGAAATCAAAAGCGTTAACCTCCTCGAACTTTGAGAATAATGCGATTAATTGTTGCATTTGTTTAAAGACCAGGACAAGCAGATAAATGTTATGTGTGGCCAATTTGAACCAAGTTTCATATTAGCAACAAGCAAATTAAGTAAGAAGTTAATAAAACATATACGTTTTAATTTTCCAACCTACAAAACGGAAATGAAACAACTGGTTAGTTTCTTTATGTTGTAATCTAGATGCCTAACACTCGGTAATACTTAGATTGTAAAAATCTAACCCGAAACCTTCTACGCTTCATTAAATAACAATTTTAAAGAAATATAAAAATCAAAGTTTAACCAAAGTGCTATTATTTTCTAAACCATTTTTTTTAAATGAAACATTCAAAGAGTGAAGGGAAGGCTACATTTTCTAGACAAATGTCATAAAAAAAGGCTCCCCTTTTGGCTATAAAACTGATGATGTGTAACAAATCTACAAAAAAACACTAAAGTGGTGTGGAGATCTCCGTGGATTGGCAATGCAATCTCGCTGTGTTTTCATTGCGGAAGAATTTTGACATAAGGTTGTTGTAGCTTGAGGCTTCCACCAACATTCGCGAAATAAAAGGCGCACCGGCTGTCCGGCGACATAAGACAACATGTTTTTTTGTGTAGCCGATATTTTGCAAGGCAGCAAGTCTGTTCAGATAAAACAAACACCAAAAGTGGGGAAAAAAGAGTCAGACATGTGTCGGTCGAAATTGAAAAACCTGTCAACACCAAGATGAGCTACGTTTTTGTTTTCTGCTTTTTTAGAGACGAATGGTATTTTCGTGCATTTAAATTGTATTTTTATGTTGTTGCTTAGCATACAACGGATTCTAACGTAATCTTCCGGATGTCAAAGAACTCTTTCGAGATTTTGTCTGGTGAGCGCAATAAAGATTAAATAAGACGAGGTAAGTGAAAATATAGATAATAAACGTTTGTTTTTTACTTTTTACTAAGAAAATAAGCAGTTTGAAATAACACCACGCGTTCAGATGTAAAATTACATTGGTTAGAAAACGTATAAAATTGTTCTTAATAAGATCGGCATATATTTTTATATATATATACCTTTTTTATATGGTCACGAATGGCAGACGATGAGGCAGGAGGAAGCGAAATGAACTGGAGATTGAATAGAGTCGAACTTGTTCCATAAACAAAAAAAAAAAGAACACACGTCGTGAAAGCAGCAGCGAGCGTCGGAGGCAGCAGCGGCAAACGACGGTGCGTCGGCATAACAGCTGGCTATTGCGAGAACGAATCAGCGAATGAATCGGCAATACAGCACACGCCTCTTTTTCTACTGTGCTCGTCACCTCGAATATTCGACTTCGAATGTTCGGGAAAGAGCTAGCGCGAGACTGTCTAGGCATCATTCTTGCCTCTTTATTGTTTATGCTCGGGGTAAGAGCATAGGCGAATCTTCTACATGAACGCAGAAGCCATCTTTTCGATCCTGCACTCGGCAATATAATATATTTTAACGTCAATGAATTTCTCATACCGTGTCACAAGTGTTTACATATTTTTTTTTATCATAGCCTTCCCTTGGAGTTTCGAAGAAGCATCTTTGGTTTCCATAGTAAAACAATATGTGATCCCGGTGAGTGTTGCAACCACTTCTCAAAATAATTAGTTCAAAAATCAGGGGCGTGTGTTGCAAGATGAGAAGTTGTAAAACGTCAGTCCTCCAAAACGTTTTCATTGATTTTTTGCACCAAATCGTCTGTGAGCAGAAACGGTCTGCTGTTCCGCTGTGGATCATGAACGCTCTGTTTCCGTTAATTAAACATTCGAACCCGGTTCCGCACCATTACTTCGCTCGTTTCACTTAGTTGATACATCTCCCAAATCATTCGATGCATGTTTCATTTTTTACTTTGTCTGAAATTTGTCGCATCAAAAGTTCTCCTGACAGACTAAACTTCTGTGTCGTCAGGACGTCGTATTCACGTATAACATAATTACTACAATGAATAAACAAAGCAAAATTAATCACATTTTAGGTATATATCGCCAGAGAGTGGTTAATATTTACGGGAAATCTCTGCAAGCGCGAAGTGTTCATAGTTTTTTTATGCGCCTCTACTTTACATTAGAATTACTTAAAATAGATGTTTAATTGAGGTATTTCTTTTACTTTTACGAATGCAGGAACGCGGAGGCGTATTTCGCGTTGCTACGAAAACGTATAACTCAAGATTTTTTTTTATTGGTATTTATTAAACTTTATACGGATGTCTCCATTGTGCTAAATTATTTAAACTTAGAATTAAATAGAAATACAAAATCATTCGAGTTGACATTATTTGTCGTTTGTAACCGGAGGGCACGTATTCCAGGTTGTAGATACATCGATAATTAACTAATACTTACTTGTGTACTTTTTAAATGCTTATCTTAGCCCTCACACTGAACTCACAAATCAGTGTCCCGAACTTCACCTTTTCCACCCTCAAGAACCCACTCTTCCCGTGGAGTGCCTCAGTTCCCAACACAACTCCTGCAGAGCAGACCTTCATCGCCATACATCCAAAGCACACACAGGGGAGACATATCAAACATGTCAGGCTTACCTAACAAGCCAAATCAAGCTCGTAGCCCTTCCCCGAGGCATCTTGGAATCTGCGAGTCGTTGCTACCTACACTTCTTCGCTCTCTGCCATTCCTCCACTCATGCCTGTCTCTAGAGAGTGCAAAAAAAAAACAAGAAAACGTGCGTCATAAACACGTTCCCTGACTTCTTATTTAAGCTCCCCAGTCCTGCTTTTATATTGCCTGAACAGAGAATTTCATACTTGGGTACAAACGTTTTGGCCTTTCCGAGGAGAGGAGTTGAGCGCGCGAATAGCTTTACTCAGCTCTGAAAAGAGGAGAGGGCACGCGTGCCCGTGTATTTGTCTGCATTGCCAGAAAGGTGTTTCCTGGGCACATACGGCTGTTCTCAACCGCAATTAAGTACTTAAAACATCGTAGGAAATAACCGAATGAAAGGAGTGCATTGAAACTTTTCACCTGCGCCTTTAAGTCGTGCATTTATTATACTAACATTTCATGTGTATAGATTGTAGGAAACAAATGTGTGCTTAAAATATCAGCTTTTTTTTCGTATACACAAAGACGAAAACGATGAAAACGTTATGGTTCACTCGGCACAGAATGTACCACGCAGGATCGGATATGCTAGATTCACTTCCGGAAATCAATATAAAATCTAACCCTTTTGATTTATGTTGCACCATCTGCAAGTAAAAGAGTCAAACAGGCTCTTTTAAGCCTTTTCCTTCCTATGCTTAAAAACAAGCTCCTAATATATTGGGATATTTGTTTTCCAAAGGATTAATTGCGCTCAGTATATTGTTTTTGTTGTTATAGAAAATATTTTTGTTTGCAAAGAAATGGCACCCAAATACGCGCTACATATAGTGACCGACACTCTAAGACACGAAAAGCGTGCGGATTACCGAGCATATCATTATCGTTTCTCAGCCTTCGACAACTGCGGCATCAGCGGACACGAAAACAGAAGAATGAAAAAAAAAAAACTATAATCACTAACAAAAAAAAAAAGAGCAACAGGCCTCCAGTCCACGCTCTACCATAGCCTCCTTTACTCCAGAAAACCTGTGAAATTGCGAAAGAACGTTGGCGCTGTAAAGGGGAAAGGAGATCAGAGAAGAGGGCGCGCGCAGTGGCTCTCTCGGGTAGCGCCAAACAATGCCCCAGCGGTAAAATCCGGAAACACGAACCCGCTCCTGTTTATTCAGGTATCGTTTTTATTGATTTTTTTTATTTTATTTTTATAGGAACGGAGAACGTCTTGCGTTGACTCTTCGAGAAGACTCGCTGCCGTCGCAGCATTTCCAGCGCCGAGAGACAGAAAAGCCGTGCGAAGGTTCCTTGGACTTTGCGCCTACTATCGGCGCTTCGTTCGGGATTTCGCAAGGGATTTCCGCGCCACTAAACACCTCCCAAGGACGCCGAGAAGTTTCGAATGGCCGAAGAGCAGCAGCAGGCATTCGACGAACTGAAGCGACGACTGCAGACTCCTCCTGTTCTTGGACATTTCGATCAGGATGCGGAAACCGAAATTCACACGGACGCAAGTAACGCTGGACTGGCGCGGTACTGAGTTCAATGCAGAAGGGACCGAGCGAGTTATCGCCTACGCGAGTCGGACACTGTCCAGGCGGGAAAAAATTACTCCACGACGAGAAAGAATGCCTTGCGGGTCTGGGCAATCACGAAGTTTCGTCCGTACTTGTACGGGAGCCCGTTCCGTGTAGTCACCGACCATCACTCGCTCTGCTGGCTTGCAAACCTCAAGGACCCGTCAGGACGCCTCGCTCGATGGAGTCTCCGATTGCAGGAGTTCAACATGACTGTGGTCTACAAGTCAGGCCGCAAGCACAGCGACGCCGACTGCCTGTCCAGAGCCCCCGTCGAAACGCCTTCCGGCAGCAGCGACGACGATGACGACGAGTGCTTCCTAGGCGCAGTGAATACTGACGACATGGCACGACGTCAACGAGACGATCCTGAGTTGCGCGCGCTAATCAAGCATCTCGAAGGACGAGGGGGGACTGCCCCCCGTGTCTTCTCAAGAGCCCTGACAACCTTCGTCCTCCGACAAGGTGTGCTGTACAAAGAGAACTTCGGGGACAACAACACACCGTGGTTGCTGGTAATCCCGACCGACCTTCGAGAGGAGATCTTTCAAGCATGTCACGACGACCCGACGTCCGGACAACTCGGTTACAGCCGAACACTGGCCCGTATTCGTGAAAAGTATACTGGCCAAAGCTCCCCAAGGCCGTCCACCTCTACACCCGATCGTGCCACGAGTGCCAGCGACATAAGAAACCGCCGACGAAGCCGGCAGGTCTCCTGCAGCCGATTGCTCCCCCGACCGCACCGTTCCAGCAGATCGGAATGGATCTACTTGGCCCTTTTCCGCCGTCTACGTCGGGAAACCGCTGGATAATCGTCGCCACTGATTTTCTCACGCGGTACGCCGAAACGAAAGCCCTTCCTTCAGGGACTGCTGTGAAGTCGCCAAGTTTTTTCATCGAGTCAATCGTCCTCCGGCACGGCGCCTCCCGAAGTTCTGATTACAGATCGCGGATCATCGTTCATGGCACAGATGACCCAAGAGATCCTCCGGCTCAGTCACACCAGCCATCGCCGTACCACTGCGTACCACCGCAGACCAACAGGCTGACGGAGCGACTCAACAAGACAATCGCCGACATGATCTCTATGTACGTCGACGTAGAGCACAAGACGTGGGACGAGGTGTTGCCCTACATCACGTTTGCCTACAATACGGCGGTTCAAGAGACCACTGGATTCACACCTTTCCAGCTGGTACACGGTCGGAAGGTAACGACCATGCTGGACGCCATGCTACCCCATGAGCCATCTGACAATGAGAGCGACGACGCCCAGGCGGTTGCTCAACGGGCCGAGGAAGTCCGCCAACTCGCCCGACTCATGATTCAAGACCAGCAACGCGTCTTCGCGGGCCGCTACAACCTTCGTCGCAGGGACGTCCGCTTCCAGCCCGGAGATAGGGTGTGGGTGTGGACGCCCATCCGTCGCCGCGGCCTCAGTGAGAAACTGCTGAAACGGTACTTTGGACCATACAAGGTACTTCGTCGCCTCGGCGAGCTGAACTACGAGGTGATGCCTGACGGACACGAACATCGTCCACGCCGCCCCACCACGACCTGAAGTCGTCCACGTCGTGCGCCTGAAACCGTACTACGCTCGATAGGACTGTGGACCTTATGTGTTCCAAATGACTCTTTAGTTTACCGTTCTTTTTATTTGCTTTGTTTTGTTCTGGTTTGCATCGGGGCGATGCACCTTTCAAAAGGGGGGTAATGCCGCGCGCGCAGCTGCCAAGGAGGCAGCGCGCGCGTGGCCTAACGGTTATCGTGCCTGCCTCCCACGCGAAAAGCCAGGGTTCGTAAAACAATATGTGATCCCGGTGAGTGTTGCAACCACTTCTCAAATAATTAGTTCAAAATCAGGGGCGTGTGTTGCAAAATGAGAAGTTGTAAAACGTCAGTCCTCCAAAATGCTTTCATTGATTTTTTGCACCAAATCGTCTGTAAGAAGTAACGGCCGGCTGTTCCGCTGTGCATCATGAACACTCGGTTGCCGTTCATTAAACATTCGAACCCGGTTCCGCACCATTACTTCGCTCGTTTCACTTAGTTGATAGATCTCCCAAATCAGTCGATGCATGTTTCATTTTTCACTTTATCTTAAATTTGTCGCATCAAAAGTTCTCCTGACAGACCAAACTTCTGTGTCGTCGGGACGTTGTATTCACTTATAACATAATTACTACAATGAATAAACAAAGCGAAATAAATCACATTTTAGGTATATATCGCCGGAGTGTGGTTAATATTTATGGGAAATCTGTGCAACCGCGAAGTGTCCATAGTTTTTTTATGCGCCTCTACTTTACATTAGAATTACTTAAAATAAGTGTTTAATTGAGGTATTTCTTTTACTTTTATGAATGCAGGAACGCGGAGGCGTATTTCGCGTTGCTACGAAAACGTATAACTCAAGCTTTTTTTTATTGGTATTTATTAAGCTTTATACGGATGTCTTCATCGTGCTAAAATAATTAAACTTGAAATTAACTACAAATAAAAATCATTCGAGTTGACATTATAGCTTGTTTGTAACCGGAGGGCACGTATTCCACGTTGTAGGTACCTCGATAATTAACTAATACTTACTTGTGTACATTTTAAATGCTTCTCTTAGCCCTCACACTGAACTCACAAATCAGTGTCCCGAACGTTACCTTTTCCACCCTCAAGAACCCACTCTTCCCCGTCGCACTAAGTGCCTCAGTCCCCAACACAACTCCTGCAGAGCAGACCTTCATCGCCATACAACCGCTCCATCCAAAGCACACACAGGGGAGACATATCAAACATGTCAGGCTTACCTAACAAGCCAAATCAAGCTCGTAGCCCTTCCCCGAGGCATCTTGGAATCTGCGAGTCGTTGCTACCTACACTTCTTCGCTCTCTGCCATTCCTCCACTCATGCCTGTCTCTAGAGAGTGCAAAAAAAAAACAAGAAAACGTGCGTCATAAACACGTTCCCTGACTTCTTATTTAAGCTCCCCAGTCCTGCTTTTATATTGCCTGAACAGAGAATTTCATACTTGGGTACAAAACGTTTTGGCCTTTCCGAGGAGAGGAGTTGAGCGCGCGAATAGCTTTACTCAGCTCTGAAAAGAGGAGAGGGCACGCGTGCCCGTGTATTTGTCTGCATTGCCAGAAAGGTGTTTCCTGGGCACATACGGCTGTTCTCAACCGCAATTAAGTACTTAAAACATCGTAGGAAATAACCGAATGAAAGGAGTGCATTGAAACTTTTCACCTGCGCCTTTAAGTCGTGCATTTATTATACTAACATTTCATGTGTATAGATTGTAGGAAACAAATGTGTGCTTAAAATATCAGCTTTTTTTTCGTATACACAAAGACGAAAACGATGAAAACGTTATGGTTCACTCGGCACAGAATGTACCACGCAGGATCGGATATGCTAGATTCACTTCCGGAAATCAATATAAAATCTAACCCTTTTGATTTATGTTGCACCATCTGCAAGTAAAAGAGTCAAACAGGCTCTTTTAAGCCTTTTCCTTCCTATGCTTAAAAACAAGCTCCTAATATATTGGGATATTTGTTTTCCAAAGGATTAATTGCGCTCAGTATATTGTTTTTGTTGTTATAGAAAATATTTTTGTTTGCAAAGAAATGGCACCCAAATACGCGCTACATATAGTGACCGACACTCTAAGACACGAAAAGCGTGCGGATTACCGAGCATATCATTATCGTTTCTCAGCCTTCGACAACTGCGGCATCAGCGGACACGAAAACAGAAGAATGAAAAAAAAAAAACTATAATCACTAACAAAAAAAAAAAGAGCAACAGGCCTCCAGTCCACGCTCTACCATAGCCTCCTTTACTCCAGAAAACCTGTGAAATTGCGAAAGAACGTTGGCGCTGTAAAGGGGAAAGGAGATCAGAGAAGAGGGCGCGCGCAGTGGCTCTCTCGGGTAGCGCCAAACAATGCCCCAGCGGTAAAATCCGGAAACACGAACCCGCTCCTGTTTATTCAGGGTATCGTTTTTATTGATTTTTTTTTATTTTATTTTTATAGGAACGGAGAACGTCTTGCGTTGACTCTTCTATATACCGCCGCTCTGCAGTTTCGTCACGCGCCGGTAGCCTCCTTTCTTTTTTTTTTCTTTTTTTTCTCCCGTTGAGGTTTGTTGATGCCTCGCGGAGAGGCTACCGCGAGTATCGTTGGCGCTGGCTGAAGGGTTACCCCAGAAGTGACTCTGCGCTATTATACGGGTAACCGTTCTGGCGCCGCTTCTTGTCTTTTTCCGGCGGCCGCGAGCTCGAGGGCTCCGTCCTGGAATTGACAGGCTTTCTAGAATGAAGAGTTGGCTATGGCTCCACGCCTTCCGCCGTGCTCTGGCTGCGCGCGTGCTTGAAATGCACGAGGCGTCAAAGCCTTGACGGTATAAAGCTCGCGCTAAAGACGGGAGAGCTGTAAACATCCTCCGTACCGTTCTGACCTCGTCGTGGACTATAGACGCTCGAACATACGTAGAAAGCCACGCCCCACATTTCTGAAGCTGGCAGTCACCTTGCAGCTCCCCTAGTGTCATCCAGCGACGAAGGGCTGATATCGCTCAAGGAGCTCGTGTTTGGAACATTTGGAATACGCGGTTGTACACCGCGCGACACGGTTAGCGCGAGCTCAACATCGGCGATTTATGGCGTTTCACTTTAAATGGGTATTGGTGGGAACTAAAATTTGCAGGTTTAAGCTGGTGCCCCAAATGAGCACTTTTCATCACGCTCGTAGTTTTGATAACAGCCTTGAGATTCGATAAAAAAAAATTAAAAAGCGTGGACTTCCTATTTGGGTCAACTAGTTGGAGAAGTGTACACAGCTGGAGTTGGTAGTGCGCTACAGATGTGATTCCAAAGATTCTCTTTTTAGGGGCGAAGCTCCTTAGGGGCTAGCCATGTCCGTATGTCCGTCCGCCGTAGGCCGGCGTCGGGTGCTCGTGCTTCTGCTCGTGAGATCACGTGCTCACGAGCACGTGAGCACATGCTCACGTGCTCGTGTAGGGCAAAAAAAAATTTGAAAAAAAAAATGAAAAAAAGTATGAAAAAAAAAGAAGAAAAAAAAGAGTAGGGGTTTCTGAGATGCCATCCCATTTGTCTGCTTAAAAAAAAAAGAAAAAGAAGAAAACCACACAATCTCCTACTGACATGAATGAAAAGGCTCGGCATGCTGCGGCTCGGCGTCGACGCAGACAAGCACCACCAGAGCTTCGCCCCAAGCAACATTTTGTTTTCCATTTTTAGACGGAGGTGTCAGTTACCTTCCGGATAAAAGATATGCCACAAAGAAGAACAAGAGGAGACAAGCAATATTCGCTTCAATTTTGTTTTGTTTATATCCAATTTCATGTGGGAATTATTTTGCGGCAAATTTTGCATGCCAGATGCAAATGTGCAATGTGTTCTTTAGCGACATTTATAAACCTTTGATTAACTGTGTACTTCTATAATAATTGAACATTAGGAATTTGATGCACTTATAGTTATATTTAAACTATAGGAAAAAATAATCGAAGAAGTATCGACAAGAATAAGACAGCAAGCAAGTAATTGGAGCAATGTTTCTTTTTTATCCGTAAGGCTGTCTGATACTTTTTTATTTTTAAAAACGGCACACCAATATAGGCTTTAATTGCATCCGACCTTCGAGGCACTTTTTTGTGTTTAATATTGGCGGCGGATAGCCATTTGATATAATCGGATATTCATTTGTTGAATATCTCGAGGCTACTATGTTCACACCAACCTTCAATTTATCGTTGAGATATGCATATATTTCTTTCCAAGCAAATGGTTATCACCCAAAATTGCAAGGAAAAGGCACGTTCATTAGAAAGGCGTTTAATAAAAAATGTGGATAATTGAATAGACAGAGGGAGCAACAATTTTACAAAAAAAAAAAACGTTAGGAATACAAGGTGCGATAATAACGCACAAAAAGTTACAAGGTCAAGGTGTCTGCTTCTCAATGTGCACATTTAAGACACAGGAATGGCGGTTGTGTTCTGAAGAGACTTTCTCTATTTAAAGGGGTACAATTAATAAATCCTAGAATGTCTACTTCTTGGATTTATTAGGATTACCATGAATGCTGAATGACAAGTGAAATACGGGAACAACTTAATCGTAAGTGGTCAGTAATTAAATTAACAGATGTCAGGAGATGACGTTTTTCAACTGTACTAGAGGAAGTGACATTCGTGTATTGGCACTGGTTTGCCGAATTTGCTCGTGATACAAAATATTTTATTATACAAATGTTAGATACTTCTAAGCTAACAAAAAAACTTTGCAAAAATGAAGCACATATCTATCCAGTGACACCCGTAAGACGGCTTCACCTAGTCAGCCATTACGTATTAAAAAAATAAACTTGGAACAAAAATGATAAAAATACACTTCTAATAGAACAAATAATTAGCTTAATTAACATGGCACAAAGAAAAAAACAACTTCTTTTAATTTAGTTAACAAGCTTGAATCATATTTTTCTAGTTATTTAAAAGAACACAACTTAATCACCGTAAAAAAAAAAAAAAAAAACAAGCTAGAAAGTGGGTGGCGTAGTCCGCATAAATAATTCGCTGCTTACGAGTGCTCGTAGAGCCGGACGGTTTACACAACCATCGATTCCGATCGTATCTCTCGTTCTTCAATCCCCATCGTTTCCCGACACCGCGTGGAATCGCCGGTGTCCCTTTTATTTCGCAAAATACTTAGGCCGCGGTCGTATCACTATTCTTCAATTTGAATTATTAAACCCCCCCCCCCCCCCCCCCCAGTCGACTTTATTGATTCCCGTCGCAGTGCAGGATAAACTTCTCATTTTTTCAAGTCGTCCAGGCCCTTTGTTGTGATCTCTCTGACCTTTCTTCTTTGCACTCTCCCTCCTTTTTCTATTCAGCATTTCGCTATTGGCACAACGCCCGAACACTTGCTCCAATATACTGCATGAAAGAAGAAGCGAGTGCGTCTATTTCTTTTTCTGACGAATCCCCATTTTTTGATCACTCCATTATGTGATCGCTGCCACGCTCCCGATACGCTTATCAGCGAAACGCTTCCCGCTTTAAGCGGCCAAATAGAACATGCAGTTAGATAACCGAACAGTCACCAGTCCCCATTTAGGGCGTGCGGGAACATAATTTCTTTTTGTTTCCTTCCACATTTTTCTCACCTTCCTTTTGCCACTTTCGCCGGCCGGCGCTCTGTTTCGTCACCCCCACCCTCGGCAACACCCAGCGATTGCAGTGTCGCATCCCGTGGCTTCGGCTGCGCTTGAAATGAATCACAGTGCGACGAACTTTCCGCAAATGGCGCGTGAACTCGCTTAATGCTTCGACTTACCCATTTAGGCTTCGAAAACTGAACCGGCTGATTTTTGCTTTTCTCTTCATTTTGCGTTTTCTTTTGTTTTCCCGTGTTTGCAAAGCCATTATCAGCAGTCAATCAACTGAGCTGCCCGGGGATCGAAAGCCGGACAAGTTACGCGCCAGTTTGAACGGGGACCCGACTTCGAATAAGTGAAATAAAGTTACGAAAGGTGAAGCATACAATAGAGGACGCCAAAACTAATGTTTGATACTCAACTGCTGACCGCACACTGCTAATGTTGCAGGCTGCCGTGGTGGTCGCCCGTTTACAGTACTGGTCCTCATTCGTGGTTGTTCGATCAGTGTTCGGTTGGGCGCACATTTTCGATTAACTTCTGCTGGAAATTTTAACCTTCGTTCACGGTTACGTTTTTAATATGGTCGCTGTACGCTATTATGCCCGGTTGTCAGCAACACAAACGCTACCAAAAAAATAAAAAAAATATGAATGTACCGGAAATGTTTCGTTACAAACCTTTTTGTTCTCTTTGAGTTCCTGTTGTCGATTGTTCTTGTAATTCCAACAAACGAGAACGATCGCCTACCTTATATTCGCTCGTGTTGAGCTAGAGCATCCTTCTGTGTTAATGTTACTGTGTTATAATGAAAAATAAACCATGAAATTAAATTTATTCGTGCACCGCGGTTTTGTAATTTTTAATCGATTGGTTAATACAAAGCATTCAAAAAGGCTGCCAATATTTGGTCGCCCTTCATTTTATTCGCAGAACCTGGGCAACATTCTGTCAAGGAGACATATTTTCCGTTGACAGCTCAGAAGAGTTAGCCGGCCAAGTCTAAAGCAGAAAAAGCTTGCCCAACACAACAAGAAAACATCTTAAACCTACCCGACCTGACCCAATCATTTGAGACCCGAAAACCCTATATTATACTTCAGCTGATATAACTGTATCCCGCTGACCAAACTCGTCTTAATCCGACCAGCTGAAAAAAAAAAGACGACGAACCTAGCAAATAAAAAAAGGCACCTAACTTAGTGGCATTTATATACTGCGTCTGTTTTAGTCAAGTAGAGTTACTCTCATTCAATATGCAGTTACTGAGGATGTCTAGATATGAACATGAAAATCGCCGTTATGTGCAGAAGCGTTCCCACTTCTCCGAGATCACAAAACTTGTCGTAAACTCGAGCATAATAACCTTTTACCCGAGAAGGCTTAGTGCGACTTAGTTGAACTTCCCGAACATAAATTAGTATTTCATGTTATGTATGTCCGTTTATTATATTATATTTGTTATTTTAAATTATATATTGAGGATCATGTTACGTCTTCTTTTAACATTAATGAAATATTAGAACCGGTAATACTCTTGATCTAGATTTGCATGACGCAAAAAACTAAATTTTACTCAGATCGTGGTAAGATTAAGTGCGTTGTTTCATACAGTAGGAACAAACACCTCATTAGTTAAACACGCGCGTATTTAGCCATCCTTAAGATTTGAAGGGAACTCATTTGTTCACACGCCCAGGAGAATTAACTTATGCAACTCGGAGGGCGAGTTATTCCCACGATTGCAGAGGGTCGGTAATGGAGCGACAGAAATGATGTCGTGCGAATTAATGAAGTTCGGGGTTTTCCCTCGACGCACCGCAATCCTCGAATAAATCTTCCTTCCGGGATCCGCAAAACCTTGCATTATTGATCCCGTACATTTTGTTTTTTTGCTTTTTGTTTCTAATTTTTATAACTATATAAGTTAGAAAAAGACAGGATAAACGTAACTATAAAAAAGGCAATAAAATGCAATTCGGGCGAATGTTGTTTTATTTGTTCAGGAAGGAAAAAAAAGCAATTTGAAAGTCACAGACGACATGAACAATGTTCTCTGTTTATTTAAACTTGTATTCGGTTTTTACATTTTTAATAATTAAAAAAATGTGCCAACATATTTTTAATAAAATTGTTGCCAATCTATATACGCCATTGGCACGTTTACGGTTAGTTTATTGTGATAAATATTACGTTTCATGTGTTGTGTTCTGATCATCGAAATGATATTTTATGCACGAAAACGAGGGACACGCATGATTTTTCGAAAATTTAAGGGATCTCAAATAATTATGACATGGGTGATTTACGAGAGCATAGATTTACAAGGCATGGTGGGCTTCCATTAAGCAAATTCAAGGTGCATATTTTTAAGATGTATTTAAATAGCTCTTATCTGAAGTGAAAACAAGATTAGTTTTCAGCGTAGCTTTCGATTTAATTTAGAAGCAAACAGTGGCGCTCAATTTCGTAAATGATTGCCTGCTCTCGTGGAAGGGTATCAAGTCTTAAAATCTGAAGGAACGTAAGTTTTCTTTTATTAACAAGTAACTTAGAGCGGTAGTTATGGAGAAATGGCTATAAGAAAAAGTACTAGTACGAAACAAAATGGGAAATGGGTTCCATGCTTGAGAGCAAGAAATAAAAACTAACCAGAACTATTATCCCAATCTTCTGTTTTTTTCGTGTTTATTTTTGGTCTCCATTTTCAAGTTGACATCTCGGCATGTCAGATATTTATCAAGTCCGCTGTATTTACTCTTACTCACAAAAACACAAACTCATATTTACTTCTTTCAACATATACTGGGACACCTCCTCAAGTCACAGCGCTGAATTACTATGCCGTCGAGATAAAAACTGCATGTAATGTAATTTTAATCCCAACAAAATATGCAGCCTGAAAACTTCAAACTCTAGTCTCTCGAGCAAACTTGTAAAAAAAGAGGCAGCTTCGTTCCCAAGAAGCCAGAAAACGGAGCGTGCCTACAAACGTAATTATGAGGAGCGAGCGTGTCCTCTGGCAAAGTACGCGCGCCTAGACGACCGTGACGTACTGCCATGATATCTCTGAGCGCGCTGAGCTTTCTGCAGCCATCTCATAATACAACACTGCTTCTCTCGGCTATTTTGAGTGAGGCCGGGTTCGTGCGGCGTAGCGCGAATTGTAAAAAACTCGCTCCGTAGCCCGGCCATGGGGGTGGTTGTATTCACGGAGCGTGTGTTGGCGAAGAACAGAGACCAACCTTGCTTGTTTGTTTACTTTTTCTCGAGCTACAAGAATATTTATTTACATTATCTGTTTATTTTTCACTTTCGCAAAAGGTCTGATTTCGGAAAGTGAGAATGCACAAAATTGTAATGTTATCGCGAGTCTGGTATTCGTGAATTAAGCACGCATGTAAAAGGCTAGGAGATTTTTAAAGCATTCATTTATTTCAGTTGTCCAAACTTTTTATTTATTTATTTTTGGTGTGGAAGATACGTGTAAAAAATCTTTCAGTGTTTATAACAAACCATTCGGGGCTTTTTTGTAGTAGTAGTTTTATTTCTTTCACCACATATTTGCTGCGCGTTCAACAATCATCAGGTTAGAAGTAGGAGTGAAAAACATCAGAATATCACGCGGCTCATCAAATCTGACTGATTAAGCAACTGAAACAAGTTACTGCCAAAACGAGGCATATAATTGCATAATGTAGGTTGCACTTAGTAATCACTGATGGCGCTGATTGTAGGTGCACGTTGCTCACGGAATATCATTCAATATGTCCGATTATGCTTCTTATGTTCACTCTCCTCGCAGAGGCAACATCTTTGACTCCCTGAGTAAGCAAGCGTATCTAGCGTTTTAGTACTACTTATGGAATGCAGGACTGATTTTATGGTCACTTGATTACGTATTAGTAGTAAATAAATACGTTAATTAAGAGGCACGGACAACCAAGACATGATTGATCTTATCTTGAGCGCACATTATTCTTCAGAATGCAAGAATCTAAAGATTGTTGAGGAGATTCGAAGCAATCTCTTGTCCCGAAACCTCAAGTGTCGCATAACGACTCATTAAGCAATGCGGTTTTATTGTTCAACTTTTCCTTCCCTGGTGATTATTCTTTTCGTTACTGTATTTCTAACGCCGGTGGGCTAATGCCTGATTCTTTATTTAGCTATTTTTTTTTTTTCTTTTCTATTTTCCAAGCGGTATCTTAGTGTTCGCCGACGCATCTCAGTGTCCGCGATTATGAAGCTTGTGGCCCAGCCACCGGCTTCTAATGGAGGCTGTAATAATAGGAGCTACGACCAAGGCAACGAAGCGCTCGGACCACGGAGAAACATAAAACCAGCACCATATTTTTTCAGGCCCTTTTCTTGGACGAGGATCCTTCGCGTTTTCACAGTTTTGCTGCCCTTGACTTCGCATTAGTGTCTTTGCGTTGACTGTTCTTTCTTTTCTTGTTTTTATGCGTCGTTCGCTCCTTAGGCCTCTTGGATTTTTTGTATGTGTTGCGATGCATGATGTCGTGAGCCATTTCGAGAAAGCGTTTGTTATCGTGAAGAATGGTGAGTCTCCAAATTGGGGAATATTTTTTGTAGGAAGGTGTGTTTTAATACGTTTGGCATGTTGTCGCGTTAGGCGCCTTAAGAACGCTTGTCTTGTTTTTGTTTTTCAAATTAGATGGTTTTTAGGCTGCTAACTTGTCTTAAGATACTGTGCCTCGACGTTAAGAACAGAACGTTTAGCAAAAAACAAATTATATCTGTTTTAAGCGTTTTTGTTTTAGCAATTAGGACCGGCGTGGTTAATTAAAGGAGAAAATAGGCTTGTTGCTTCTCGAATGGGACACTCGTGATAACTCGGTAGCAAACTGCGTTGCATCCGTGGTCCTGCGGAGCTTCATAGCAATGATGACATCAATTTACTTTTAGGCAATTTGATATTGGTAATATTTATTATACATTTTGATGTTATTCTACTCGACACGGGGTAACTGCGGAATTGCTGAAATAGTGTACAGTGCTCAACGAAACAAAATGAACCCGTAGAGCTAGAGGCCCCGCGCTGATACAATAACTCTAGCGATTACATGATCAGCCAAATGGCAGGGCCATTATGCTACACTAGGCTAGAGTACCCGTATATTCTGGCTGTATGCGTTCCTGAAACGAGTTATGCGAGGTTACTCAAGCGAGGCCATGCGCTGCGCTGAACCATTTCGTTTCGTTTACGTTTTAAATGATCAGGCAAATATGGTGAACCCTCTCAAAAACATAGCCACTTTATATTTCGATTTTTTATCAGCATACCTAATATAGATGCGGTACGTGTCGAGTAAATAAAAGCAAATGAGTATTCTACTTTTTTGCTGGTTTAAATTGGTAGATCAATCGCTACAAGATTTCTAATGGGAGGATACGTTTGAATATAACTTCGTAGAAATAGTGCATGACGCTGCCACTAATAAACGTAGAATCAACAGGTGGAACATAACTCTTTTTTATTTTGTACGCCCATTCCTTTTAAGGTTTGCTTTTCTTTTCTTCGTAGATTGTTTGTTTGTTCATGTTTTATATAAAATATAGTGATACTCGGTTATATGCCATAAAAGGCGTTCCTAGCAATGACCTAATTACTGCAGGACATTTGTTTATGTGCTGGATATCTTAGATGACACATTGAATGAACTCACGTTCTCGCACCTACAGATTAGAAAGCTATACACCAAACAGCAGCACGAGCGCAAGACAATGAATTGATCTGAAGGTTTTGATTAATTAATGAATGTACCCGACCTCTTTTTTTAATGATTGCTTAAAAGCAATGCGTTGATTCTCACGTGCTCACAATGCATGTCGTCGGGTTAACCAGGACTACATGCTTAGCCGTGACAACACGTAAGCAAGCAGCTAAACTAAAATGATCAAACATAGACATGACTAGGGGGACTGATTATTATCTTTTTAAAGATGCTTACAGTGGTCGAGCTGGTACGCGGAATAGCCCCGGTTGCACTGATTGACGTTCATAATTAAGTTTAAAATGAAACACTTTTAGACATTAATTTCTGATTTTTTATGCATAGTTTGATACTCTTCAGCATGTATGGGCTTCTAGTGCGGCTTTATGACGGCAAGATCAATATAATTTGGTGTCCTGTGTATTCATAGGAAAATGCTCGGCATTAATGATAATGATGCGACAGTCGTACCGATCATGCGATGAAATTTCTTGCCGGTTTCAACACAAAGAGGAATTGAAGTGGACTTTGATTGTCTGATCACTGTTCTGTGAAGCATGTGTGGAATTCCAAGTTAGGCTAAGTACTTCAGTGCACACACTAAATAGCCCTGTAGCTGCAGCTAGGGGCAGTGATCCAGCGCTTTAACGGCGCCAAGCTCACGGGACAGGCACGAGCTAAGGACACGAAGTGCCAACACCTCGAGCTCCACGGGCTCTGGGATTTGGCGAGAGGCCCCTCCATGACCTAGTCAAAAGGGCAGAGTAAATATTGTAAATAAGTACGTAGAAGCGGAGGCTCGGTAGATGACACCTAAAATAATTATTTACAATATTTACACTGCCCTTTTGACTAGCTCATCGAGGGGTCTGTCGCCAAATCCCAGAGTCCGTGCAACTCGTGGTCAGACACCTCCTGTCCTTAGCTCGTGCCTGTACCGTGAGCTTGGCGCCGTTCAAGCGCTGGACCGCCACCACTAGCTGCCGCTACACACCGTTGAAACAAAAAAAAACAGGCGTCATTTTTAGGTATATCTACTATTGTTGGGGAGCGAGTGACGCTGCACACCCTGCGACTGCACTGCGGCTCCCGCCTTGCACGCATAGCAGCGGCATCCGCTGCATGACGCTGCTTTCGCTGTTCACAGGTTTCGGCAACCCGTCGTCTTTGTTCACAATCCGTCTCTTTTTGACACCTACTTGGAACAGCGCTAGTACTTTGTTCACGCTCCATTTTTTAGCACAAACGAAGGCATTCGCGCTACGCACACCTGCAAGTTCAGACTCGGCCCAGCATCCGCGCGCGCATTGGCTCCCGTCCCGTGACGTCGCCTTTCTCTCACCTTTGTCCTTCACTTCTCTCTTCCTCTCAACGCGGTACACTTCTATTTGCACTGTTTTGTCCACAGAAGGAAGCTGTCAGCATTTCCCTGTCATCTGGGTACCAATGCTAACGCGTTGATAAGTAGCACGTTGGAGAAAGAGCGCTTTTCCGCAGTACTCGGTTGTCAAAGGAGGTGCACCCTTTACAGAGCAGATTGGGTTTCTCGCTTCAATGTGTTAATGTACGAAGTAAACATAACACTGAGCAGCACTGTTACAGCGTATTATTAAACATAAACTGAACAAAAATCATGAGCCATTCCACTCTGTGAAGTGGATGACCATCGAAGCTCTTTAGCACACAACACATACGTGACACAGAGTTTTGAATAGAGGTAGGAACACACTTATTATTTTGATCGGTGATCATAATTTCGCGTGGACGAATATTCCCGCCTCGAGCAGCCGGAGGAGACTAGACGCGCGCGACGGAACCGCCACCCCGGGAAAGTGGAAGGAAAGGAAACTAGGCACGCAAGCGCTTGGAACGACGACAAAGAGAGAGCGGTGCGAGCGTAGACATGAACGACGCAGGTCGCAACGAGGCAAATCTGTGAGAAACTTTTATTATCTTCCTGATAGTCTACTGATCTTGAAAATGGTGTCTATTGATCACTAATCTACTGAATAGACCTATTGCTAAATTTAACAGTCATCAAGATGAATGGAGGGAATGGTGTCCCACGCGCCGCACCTGCCGGCGTCTGCAGCAGTAACTGTTATAAAGCAAAAGCCTAAAACAAATGGCATCTCGGACGTGTGTTTGTCCACGCTTTATTTTGGTTATTTTCTTCTAACATTATATACGGGGAAGGCGTGCGCGTGCGGCGCCGGTGTCTGCAGCTGTAAATGATCTAAATCAAAAGCGTAAAACAAATGGCGTCTTGCAGGCGGGTTCGGCAACCCTTTATTCTGGTTGTTTACTTCGACTGTTTTATACGAGAAAGGCTTGCGCGTGAGGCGCGCGCGGCAGGGCGAGCGTAGAGGTTTGTCAAGGCATATGAAAAATCCACGAAAACTTTGGGGTTCTTCTTGGAGATAGCTCTACTAATAATCGCCGCCCGATCGGCATGCGTTCCGCTCGTCACCCAGGGAGTGACATAACACAACGAGAAGACAGCGAATGGGTTTACTGTACCTCCCGGTTGCCCGTCGTCGAGAGGCGGTTGTCCGGGCCCGCCGACCCTTGTTGTCGCCCGTCGACCAGAGCTCGCAGTCGGAGTCCGTGTCCAGGACTGCGGATCGCCCTTCCCACGCCAGCGCCGCGTAGGCTGGCTGTCCCGGGTTATCACTGCCCGAGTCTCGCTGTGGAACCACCCCGGGATCTTCGTGGCCTAGGCCAGATGGCCAGGGCTCGCCGTTTCCACCGGTCCGGACTTCGAACTCGCTGGTGGACCGCTCCGGGGTTCGCCATGGGCCAGGCCAGGCAGCCCGGCTCCGTCGCTCCTGCCCAGCTCCAGCTTCGCTCAGCACGCACTGTCTAGCGCCAGCTCGTGACTGCTCCGCCGACCGCCTGTCACGTGCCCTCTGTCTCGTCTTTCACCCTCGGCTCCCACAAAACACAGCCCGTAAACATCTTCACTGTAAAAATTTCGTACTCTGTACGCTATACATTCCAATGAAAATGGGTCTTCTTAATCGTTTACTTTATTACGCGTGATGTGAGTCAGCTCACTTCATGACTGAAACGGAAAGTTCATTACAGTGGCGCACTCCTTTTGCGTATATAGCGTGACGCAACACGAATGAGCAATCACCGATTTTATATTCTGGTTACTTCTTGCAATTAAAACATTATCATAAAAAAACAAAAAAAAACTTGTAGTGCGGCATTTTGTTTTCTATTGACGACACGACAAAATAATAAAATTAAGGGCTCGAATTCGTAAAATCCGAGAAATATGCGGGAAAGCGCCGATGATGTGTTTGCTCTAAATTTGTTGCACTGCGTATGTCTTTCAGCATAAAATGTAGACGTTGCTTGTGTCTTGGTAACATGACACACTTCGTACTCGTGATGCCTCAGTGGGGTGATTGTTATTGTTTTCATGACCATCTTTTAAAAGAGCAGCCCAAGTAAATGCGACGTTTTATCGCAATATATTCTCGATAGTTTTAAAATCTAGCTTTTCGCGTGAGAATAAACTTCTTGTTTAGATGCGCAAACAAACAAATCTATGCGGAGAGCAAGTCAACTTCTGGCGCAGGAGTTGCGTTGACGTCAAAATAACGCAGAGCTATGATTCACTTCGATTGAAAGGATAGCTAACATACCTCAATTCAAGATGCCTTGAGGTCTACCCACTAGGTTTTTTTTTTCAATCAGGTAATAAGAGCTTGGCATTCTCTTATCATCGCAAACCCGGTAGAAGAGGTGAACGAGCTTGCGGACCGCATAAGCCGGTGGTTTCGTCGTTTCCTAAAGGCGCTCTACATGCATAGCATTTAGATGGAATTATTTCACGTCCGGCTAAAACCACGGCCTGTTGCACAGATTTCACACCGCACAGAACGAATTGTCCGTGAACTTGCGCTTGAATGGCCGGTCGGCCGTTGTGCAATGGTAACTGGCTTTTTGTGGCTGCTGGGTCGTTAGCTTTCGTTTTACAGACGCGTCCCCTGCTCTCGTATCTTCACCTTTCTGAGCTCTGCATTGTAACTCTCGCGCCGCTTAGGTTGCACAAAAAGCCCCAAGAAGAAGCCTTCATAGCACGTGTGATTTGCTTCGCTGCCGCCAAGCACACACCGATGAAGGTCTTCGCTTCAAGAGGCGTCGCTTATTTCACGCCGAGAGCGCAATACGCGACTGACTGCACGATGTTATTCATTGAGGCCACATGCCAGACTCAGACAGATAAGCGCCAAGTGATGGCCATAAAATACTATTCACTAAAAATAAATATCAAAGCAGCCCTTTTTAACTTGAAATATTTATGTTTCATTTAGTCATGTCTTGTCATGTGGCTAATCCTATGGAATCAGACAACAGGGGTTGCTCCCTTTTTACCTTTTGCGGTTCTAAATCCACAGACAACTTTGAAAAATCTCCTTGAAAAAGCATGGCTTAGGTATCTCTCCTTGTCTCGAATTTCGGAAACCTGAAAATAAAAATCGACTTCCTTTGTTTCTTGGGAAGATCCTTTAAACTGTTATACGACATTTGTTTTCGCAAATCCACTGGTTTAGAAAAACCAAGCGTGGGCTATGGATGCCTTTTTATTTTGATGTTTTTTTTTTATTTTGTGTACCACGTGCCCACACAATATTATTCTAGACAAAAAGGGTTCTTTAAATTTTTGTCTTCTATATTTCGGTGATCGAGCTTTGTCCTATTCATCTTGCTAACCTGGTCAGTTATTTCTTCAGATTTGCGAAGGTGGTAACAAATACCTGTCTGCGAATATATAAGCATTGAACATCACATAAACCCCGAGAGTGCATTGGAGCTTTAGCTTGAATTGTCGGCAACAATTTGATTTCGCCCATAAAGATAGAGAGTGCAGGACAATAATTAGTTTCCAACCAGCATCGCCATATGTACTATTTTGACAGTGTTTAGACGCTTGTAGCCAACAATTTGAGCATAAAAAACCCGCATAGAAATGGGTCTCCAAGGTGCATAGTTTTTACTTTTATAGCGATAAGCACGGTACTGCCTTTACAACAAGCTTTACCGCGCCTTATCGCGGGATGAATGATGTCTCCACTGCGTTGACAGAGCTTACATTTTTCATCGTGACGAGTCTGCAAATGTAATTGAGCGTCGAGAAATAACCGACATTTTAAAGTGAGAAGTAACAAAATATTGAAAAGAAGTGCTCTCAGGGCAATACAATAACATTTGTACTTGTTTGCGTCTTTTGTACACTGTTATGCTTTTTTTTAATATTTAAACGTATAAATGCGCTTACCCTCGGCAGTTTATATTGTAGAGGTCTCTGAAATGTGACCTTGAATTATAAAAACAAGACAATGACGCCCATATTACTTAGCGCCATTTACGTTTATTATGACAGAATATTGCGTGCCTCCTGATTTTTAGGTTTTTCTTTGAACCATCGGAATCGAGAGGTTGTCAACTTTCGACACGGTGTGTGCATAATAAATTCAGTCGAATGGAGATTCTGAATATGGCAATGAAGAAGAGTAAATATTGTTTCCGAGTTTCATGCACGCTCCAAACTACCGTCAATAAACGCTACAGTGCCAAACGACACAAGACATCAAGGATCGGCGAAGCACGAGGTTATCACTATAACCGGGACAGCCTATCACCTGAACTATGTACTCCGAATCTCGATGTGCCTGGTGACGTGCTTGAATCAATAAGCGTTACAGCATATTGACTCAACCTGTAAATAGCCTTATGTCAGGTATTCCTTCTGCCTTGAATCGTATCTAAGGAAAGTGACCTCACTCGAAATTATACTTTAAGATTCATTCTCTCATGAAAACATAAAGCTAAACTGGAGGCGCATTTACTTTTTTTTTCTTTTACTGCAATTGAACTATATTATTGACAAAACGGGAGAAACTGCAGGGGAATGTCACACGTGATCCCGACCAAAAGTATTAAAATGCATGGCTCCTATTGGAGTAGGAAGTGCATGAGCGTGGATTAATAAAAAGTGTTATTTATTAGCTAATAGATGGGGTTGGTCTTATTCGTAGACATAAATGGACACTTTCGGGGAGGGTGCGGAGGGTGCGGAGGATTGGAACTGATAGTGAACACAAACTCACGCAACTGGTCATTGTGCCTGCGGTGCACTTCGGTCACATATAACTGAAATTGAATCAAGATTTTTTTACATGCTTTTGAAGACACTACAGGAACTGATACCTTACTACATGAAAAAAAATGCTATTGTATGTAAAAAAAGAAATGATAATTCTCGTTTCAAAGTGACTATTGTGTTTCATAGGCGTAGTCTCTGCACTCCATGATGCACTACAACTTCTACAGGTATTTTATTGACAGTGTGCATATGGCACGTCGCCTCCACTCGATGTTCTTTTAGACTGCCCACTTTACTCGCCATCTGCAATTTTTCACATCACAAGCAACACGGCAAACAAATCATTGACTATTTTCTGCCGTGCTCGGCACTTTTCGATCGAAGCATACGGGCAGTCACCCTTGTCGTGGACAGTCCTCCGCTGATAATACAGGCGTCCCACACGCTGCATTACCGAAGCTGTGCTTCCTGTTTATCTATTTTTGTTTAGGTAGCAGTTTCTTGCGCGTTCTTCATTCTCTCCACGTACGAAGCCAAATCACTTGTGCTCGCAGTGTTCCAGTGCCCGTTAAAAAATTTCACAATTATATTTCTATCTGAGTGGCTATAGCAATTTATGTGGAGCGGAAGTTCGTCTTCTTCTTTTGCAGGAATTGTGGTGACATAATAAAAGCCGATCTTTAATTGGATTTTGATTGAAAAATAGCAGGTAGACTTCAAGACAGCTTGCTTTGAGATCTGCCCACCATCTTTCAATCAGAGCCAATCAGAGCTTGGCGTTCTGACGTCACCACAACCCCTGAAGAAGTATTTTTTATCGTTTATATATAAAAAAACGTTCTTAGTAGAAGTCAACGTTACTAGGCGGGCGAGCGGGACTCTTATTTTTCACGCTCACTGAACTTAAATTAAAAAAAAAGAAATGAAAAAAAATAGACGAGGCAGAATGAATTTAATATAGTCTAAATTTCCAGTGAAGATTTACGCACCAATGTGTTTAATTAGGGCGTGAGCCCGTTTGAGCTGATTGAGAGCTCGACCGTCCGGTTACATTCAGGGTGTGGTCTCTTTTCAGATTGCGAGAATCAAACTTCCGCCAAGGATTATAGTAAGTGCTTTACCAACGACTAAGCAAAATGAAAAAAAAAAAAAAAAAATATTGGCAGCGACTTTTATTTTTAAAGTTCTATAATGTCGAGAATGTAGTATTTAAGAACGGATCGCTTTTTATTTTTATTTTAGGTAACACGACGTCTGGTGACGGACGTCAATTTTCCAAGCAAATTTAGCGTTGAAATTTTATTGGGGCGTATGTCACGGGACGTCAATTTTACCGCTAAAATTTAGCGGGGAACCTGATTTTGTCTCTAGGTGCAGTGACGTCACGTCACGTAACATAAATTTTCTTGTTAAATTTAGCGGGAAATGCACGGACGGATGAACGGACAGATTTTTGCAATTGGGAGAAGTGTTACGAAGCACTTCAAGCTTTATAGGAGGACACTTGATATCCATAATACGCTCGTAGAAATGTGGAGCGGCCACTTTCCTGCAATGCACTTGCAGAACCAATCGCTGCAACCTACGCAAGTGCTCGCAGAATGACGAGGCTAAAGTAATGGGCAGTTTGATACTTTAGACCCATGTTGCGGATAAAAAAAACAGGACGCGGGATGGCCAAAAAAACATGCTTTCCGTGTAAGGCTCGTCAAATTATGAGGCGCTGGAGAAATTCAGACTTCTGCGTTAAGTCCTTATTTCTAACTCTTTTTGTTCGCCTTCCGCTCATTGAAAAGCATGCGGGAGGGGCCTTAGAACGCACCTGGTATCGCTGCTCCGCAGCGTTCTTCCGCACGTCTGCTTTCCTCGCCGTCACCATGGCAACGAACGCCGAATGAATGGAAGCACGCACGGTACCGCCGCGTGAAGCCAGCAACAGCTGACGCCATTTTACGAACGCCGTCTGCTAGCCAAAGCCGAACGCAGGTATGTCAGATCAACCGCCTCCGCCGGTGCTCGATCGCCGACGGCGATCGAGCACCGGCGGAGGCGGTTCATCTGACATACCGCGTTCGACTTTGGCTAGCAGACGGCGTTCGTAAAATGAAGTAAGGCTTATACCGTAAAAAACAAAAACAATATATGATCCTGATGAAACTTCCTGTTCAGTGCCACAATGCCGACTGTATTCTTTTTTTTTTTTTGCCTAAACCTATTTTTAGGTTTATCATTCACCGAACTCCTATCCTAGATTGCTGCAACTGGCTACTATGCGCTTTGTAGAAAAGTATAGACGTTCCAAACTTCTAAGGCGTGGCCTTGCACACTACTTCCCACCTCCTTGTTTGTAGCCCATTGAATTAAAATCACCAAGGAGAGTAATGTGTCGAACATATTGTTTCTTAATTTTTATAGAGGCAGCCGAGAGTTGTGTCCCTAATTGACAAAAAAATGGCAGGCTTTGAAAACAGCCCTTTAATATTGGTTCCTCCTTTCTAGCATACCTATCTTCTAATGTGCTTGCCATGGACGTTGGCTCCTAACCCATTAACACAGCTTACAAAAGGGGCTTTGTCATTTTCGCTTCCAGATTTTAACTGCGCAGTATTAGGCATTAAAAAAAACGATGGCCTTAATTTGTATCACTAACACCGTGCATCATGGTCATCATGAGATGAGTTTAAAACGGTTTCCTGAACAAAACAAATTGACCTGCGATTCTTCTAGCATTCGTTGCCGATCAATTGAACACTTTCGTTGCATGCTCTAGCTTACTACACAAAATAGTTCGGCACATTTCTAGTTGTTGAGGAGGAGAGACTCCACACTACAATAATTAGTACTCATTTATTCAACTGTTCTGACTGAGTCGAGCTTTGCAAGCTGCGTTTTTGTTTCTGAGTCCAAGAGCGGCCCTTGAGCAGAAGTCCCGCCAAATAGTAGATCAATAAGTCTTAGGAGACCGCATATCAAAGTCGGAATATTTCTACTACCAAACTTCAGATGACAATGTTCCTCGGCAAGATCCTAATCGTCGCACTGCTGTCGCACGTTCTGCAGACATCGTGCGCTCCCAAGTATTTGCGGAACATGTGCTCCAAGTGACCAAGATGACTGACCTGCATGTAGGACTGCCACCCGAGTTGGGTGAGGAGGAAACCCGGCTCTTCACAGATTTCTTGAAGGCAACACCGATGTCTGTGAGAATGTTCACGCACGAGAAGGGTCTATCTCATGAGCGTAGTGTATGCCCCAGCACGAAGCTCCACGCTGTGCTGCTTGTCATGTGCAGAGAATCCGCGTGAATGAAGGGCCTTTTCTGGAAATTTAGAGCGTATTACCTGCACCTTCACGTATTTTGTGCGAACTCGAGTTCACACAGCACTGTCGCAAATAATTTAATAGATGCCAAGCTCTCCCTAATTAGTCGCAGTGATATCATCAATTTTATGGTTCACAACCAACAGATTCCGCTTGGATGGTATGATGAAGTGAGTCATCTTAACAGTACGACCAACCACCAAAATGGCCATCAATTCAAACTGGTACGTGAACTTCCTTTGAAAGAAAATTTGATAAAGATTAGATGCGAAGGTCCCTACTTTTGCGAAGCCCCTAGTAGTAAAGTTCTCAAGAATATAATTCACCATAAGAACGCGTCCTTTTGAGCTGAAACCGCTCTCGACTGAGTATGGGTATGAAAAGGCCATTGCGAAGTGTTATCAAGACCCCAAATCCATGCTTTACTTCAACTGGGTTTTTGCGCACCATACTTTGTTCCCTCACTTGTCTCCTGTACAGCACTACGAAGGTTTAGGGTACGAATACTACGTCAAAGGTACAGTTCCGCTCTTAAAAGAGGTGTTGCTTTTACTACCATTAAGCGCCTATGTCTGGATCGCGGTTGTGGCAACGTTTGCTGTTTCTCGTCTTACTTTTGTTTTGGTCATCAGTGTTCTACATATAAAGACCGATTTGTTTTCGTTTGTGCCCGTACTTTTTCTTGCAAGTTTACTGCAACAAATTTACCCAGTACCGCTTAATATTACGGAGCTCACCTCCTCTAGAATATATTCGGCGTGTGGTTCTTGACAGTTGCGATCATTTCTACAGGATATAAAGGAGTCATAACATCTCTCTTAGCCAATGTACCAATGAGCGATACGCTGCCTGAGTTTACACCTAACTCAGATCCCATCTCGCAAGGTTTCCGGCTCTGCGCTCTGACGTATCCCCTAGACGGAGCATATAATCCCCCGATTACTGAAGAACGTAAGTTTGGGGACCAATGTATGGACCCTTCCGGCCAGATACACATTGGGAACGACGAAAAAGACGTTTTCAAAGTATTCGGTTCCGGATTTGCGAAACCGGATAAACTTAAAAATGAACTCCTGAGTAGAGGCTACGTGAGAACCATCAGGCGACGATTCGGCCATCATGACCGGACCCCAGATCAAGGGCACGTCTCCGTACCGCAAACACCTGGAGCAAACGGTAGGCAGAGCATTTGAACATGGCCTGTTCGAGCGCGCGTCACGAATGGCAGAACTAAACCGCACTCTACGACGTGTCTTTACAATCAAGAGTGATCCTTTAAGCGGAGAACTGCTCGATTTGCACAATCTTCGACCATGCTTCGTTATACTGGGTGTAGGGCTTTCCCTAAGTGGCGTGGTACATTATTTGTGAGTTTGTCGTGCAGTGCCTCGAGCCGCTGTCTCGCTCTTCATACGTCATGCAAAACAATGAGGAGTCACGTGTTAACCCACGGCACAGTCGCAGCGACAGCTGCGGCACATCACGGCGAAGTCGTTGGGCATCGGCGTCTCGTTCACGTACCGTGGGGCGCGTGAACAAGGACGTTTGGAGCATAATAGAAATCTGATAATCTTGTTCCACAATTGTTTTTTTGTGTGTTCTGGAGCGTGTGAAATCACGTTTCTCGGCACAAGCTCTTGGAAATGACAGCGCTGCAACGACATTCTGTTATCAGCTTATTTTTTCCAGAGAACGCGTGCACTGGGCATCGGGTACTACAAACACCCTAAGTATAGAAGTGGGTTGTTAATGCTGTGGCGTAGTCCAGTGGTAACGCCTCCGCTTCGCACGCAGTGGACCCTGGTTTGACTCCCGTGGGCGGCGGGCTATCTTTAACAAAAAAAAAAATTGGCAACATCGACGAGGGACGCCCTACAACGCCAACTACAACATCAACAACGGACGTCATTTCCAGTGGTGGAAGAACCCATATCAGCTCTCGTTTTAAAACACGCTGTTTGCCGCTGGCACAATGAAAACTCATCTGGGGACAGGCCTCAAGCTTTTTCGAACCATGTTGACTTCATACATGTGTTAGCGCCCTCGCAAAAGAAGACGACTGACCCCAAGCTCGCGCCATCACCCGCGTGGCGCACCGTTCTTTTTGCTGGGCAGGCATACCCGCCAGACGTGTATTAAACGCTCCCTTTTAAACCTTCACTGGTCCCCGTTTCCCATGTCGAGGCTCTAACATATCAGAAGTGGGATGGACCAAGCCTGATCCAGCGGCCACGACCGAGCGCAAGTCGACTTCTGTGGCCACGAATCGTCACAGCAGCGGCACCGACCAGCACCTCGACATGGACGAGGGAGGGCGGCGGCGGAGCAAGCGGAACCGAACACGGCAGACTGCGGCGGCGGGCCCTCCCCGACTTCCAGCAACCGTTGCGACTGGAACAGGGAGCACGAGCCTTGGCGGTAGCGACGACGCAACCACGAGCCAAGATGGCGTGGCAGGTCAATATTCGGAACGCTCCGACACCGACACCGTGGGGCAATCCAGGTACACCCGACACCATTTCTTACGACGACCGTCACGAGTCTCAACATCAGAGAAGACAGTCCGAAGGAAATTGGCGAGCACCACCGAACAAGCAGAAAGGAGGCAAGGACAGCCGCAAGCGGGTGCACAGCGAAAACGCGTCGGCAAGAAGACAACCAAGGGAACGGCCTCACCACAATACGATGCAACAGCACCAAAACAACAATGGCGGCTACGACAACAAACCTTCCGTGAGCAACGGCAGAGGCTCGAGAAAGAAGAAAAAGAACAAGAGGTCGCACTTGCAGCGGAAACTCGATGCGACTTTTTAGTGACACCTACCGCATTGAGGATATACCTGGCCACAAGCGGACTCAACGTTTCTACGCGTCAACAGCTCCCGTCGACAAGCTGAAACGAGTCAACACTTTTGATGTTGACATTGAAGAAACATCAAGTGAGGACACTTGAATTTCAGGATGGCCGAGTGTTAGCGCCCTCGCAAAAGAAGACGACTGACCCCAAGCTCGCGCCATCACCAGCGTGGCGCAAAGTCCTTTTTGCTGGGCAGGCGTACCCGCCAGACGTGTATTAAACGCTCCCTTTTAAACCTTCACTGGTCCCCGTTTCCCATGTCGAGGCTCTAACACATGTGTATGTTTTGAACATGTGTAGATCCAGTGTTTTTTAGGACCAGCGTGACCGGGCCGTCATACAAGGAAATTCACGCCTAAGTAAGTGTCTGCAGAGGATCGTTTGAATAGTGTGTGTGCAGTCTGATCGTGGCTCAAGACAACGCTGGCACTCCATGGAGATTCTCGGACAATGGGGACACGAACACGGAACGCCCAGTCCGCTGAAGACGACGGGACATTTATCGTGGAGAAGGGCCTCACTTGCAAAACCGTTCAGCTCACTTTCTATACATCTTTATAGGAGTGGTCAGTTGCGCGTGTGTAGGAACCTAAGTTGGCGTTTATAAGTTTGCGATAAAATTCGTTCAGCCCCCAAAACGCGTGAGATCATGCGCGTACTTCCGTAACTGGGTCGGCAGCGCGCCCGCTCTTTGGTTCAAATCCGGACAAGGAGGACGGCGCATGTTGCGAGGGAACGAGCGCCGGGGATAGGTGAAACATGTCCTAATAACCGAGGTGACGTAAGGGTGAACCAGCTGCGCGCATAGAGAGCAAGTGACGAGGTGTAATTTGGAAAAGGTGATGTAAGCGCAACAGCAGCGCAGAATAATCGTGCGCCTGCTTGGTCTTCGCATTACCTCCGACAAATAGGCCCCTCTATCCCCGAGGAGAATTTGCATCAAAACAGGCACTAAGGCAAAATAAAAACCTGCGTTGCCAAATTAAAAAAAAAAAGAAGCAAAAAACGATGTAGAAAGTTTGAACAAACTGTTAGAAAACACTAAATTGTAGGCGCACACATTAAATTCTTATAATTATTCTAAAACAAATGAATAACTAAATTATTTTTAGAAGTGAGCTACGTTGTTCGAGGGAGATCACTTCCATGAACAGAACGATGTCCATTGTGAAAATTCCGTGTCACCCGGTGTTACCAGGTTTTTCTAGTACTTACCGGGTGTGTTTTCCGTCACACATTCTGACAAACTCCTCCATCGATTCCATCTTTAGTGAAATATTTCTTGGCAGCTGAAAGCTTCAGTGACCAAATGCGCTGGCTTTGGAAGAATCTCCATTTTCCAGAGTGTCTGGCTCGTCTAATGTGAATTGGAGCTTCCAGTAATGGGGTCTCAAAGGTTAGAATCCTATTGCCCCATGTTTTCTTAAAGTGTGTGCATAGTTCACTGGCCCCATGTCATGTAGCAAACTAGGAGAACAAATTTATACATTCACGCCTGAATTTGCTAAATGCATTTTTCGAAATTTCTGTCTTGAATGTCTAAATGTCACCGCGAGTGTTACCCTCACTGCTTGGTGCCAGTAAGAAAAAATGGCGACCCCGTGAATCTTAACTTACCACAGAAACTAAATTATTTATGATTCACAAATATACATTTTAGAACATATAAACCGCAAGAAAAGAAGCTAACATGACCCGAACCCCACTTAATATCCTGTCATCCGGAAAACGGATATTTCTCTGGCTAGACGACTCAGAAAACCACAAAATTGGCAACACTGTTGAAAGCCCCAAACTCGACAGACGTCTGAAGAGATCAACTCTAAAAATGTCGAAGCAATGCAGCAACAAACTCCTACATCGCGCGGGCAAGTAAGGAGGATGCATCGGTTGTTATTAAAAGTATCACTGTACACTTTCTCTTAAAATCTACAGCAGCAGACGAATACCCCAATGCAAAAGCAGTACATCTTATTTAGCAGTCGTCGGGAAATTGCTGCAGTTCTTTTAAAGTAAACATTTGCGGAAAGCTTTTTTATGGTCGGAAATACAATAAATAAAGGACCACGCATACTGGACGGTATTTTCACTTTAATTCCAATCACCGCGTCCGCTACACAGCTTCGGTGGTCAGGACACCGTTGTCAAGGGCGAATACTATGTGCTCGTCTTAAAGGAAGAGAAGAAAACAAGCGCAAACTGTCTGTGCTGACCTAAAAAAATGGGTGCACGAGCACATGTATTCAGCGTGTTGCCCATCGTCAAGCCCGAGATTACCGACACCAGCAGCCACAAGCAGATACGCAGCCTCGTTCAACCTCGCCCATCTGCATACCCTATATCAAAGGAAAAACCGAAGCATTGGCACACGTGATAGCCAAAGAAGGAATCAACGTGGCCCACAACACGATGTCCCGGCTTGGACGGTTCCTGCGTCAGCCAAAAGATAGCCCGCCGAAAGAAAACAAAAAAACGCAAGGCGCGGTTTATAAGATCCCCTGGGCGGTTTACGCAGCCACATACGTCAGCAAATCCAAGAACTTCAATGGAAGACCCCGCCAATACAAAAACGACGTTCGCAAGTTCGACCACGACCGCAGCGCACTCGCTGATCTCTTGGTCGAACATCATCGACGCAGATAATAACCCCCGGCATAGATAATTGTCATTGAACCCTGACATATTCAAACGGCGCAATGATACATAAACAGGTGTTTTGGCGCTTTGGCAACAGTATACGCCAACGGGCTCCCCCATATCGCTGAAAAAAGACGATAGAAAAATATTGTTCTTCAATGGCCATCGGTATAGTCCCCCATAAAAAGCCCACAGGCATCGAAACTTAGGGTTTCTTTTTTTTAGGATTTGTTTGGTTGTCACCCTTCATTTAAAGTCTTTTTTTACAATGCTTTAACAAACTAGTATGTCCCGTTTATATCGCAGATCCCGACAACTTTGTACTGAAAGCGCCTGCTCTTGAGGTACCACTTTCTTTAAGATCCATTCCCGCATATTCGATTAAATATCCGTGTTAATTCGAATCTCATTTATATTGAATTGAGTGCTTATAGACGGGGGTGTGTCGTAAGAGGACCACACATTTTATTTACTGCACTTACGTGTACAGTCGACTGCCATATGTTACCAAGCAATAGCCGCGAACATGTTTCCCGTATATAAAACTCAATCTCCAGGGTTCATTTATCGCAAACAGTTCAAGAGGACATTGGAATCATAAAATGACAATTTGTACTTGGCAATGTGCTCGCACATGTATACAAGTGTTTTGTGGGTTACAGCCTCACTTGTGCTTCACGACAGATCAATAAGTAATAACTAAAAAAGTATATAAAGCTCCCTAGAAGCATATTGTTTAGTTTGATTGGGCAACTTATTTTGCTTCAAGTGCATGCATTGTTACGAGTTAAAATATTGGAGTGTAATTGAAAGTGATTATGTATAGGTTGTGTCTTCAAGGTCCTGGCGCAGTCAGCAGTTTTATAGAATTATATTTGTGTGTGAGGCCAACGTTAAAACTTTGATGTTTGTTCCGTTTATTGAAGGAAGTGTTCGTTATATTCACGCACTTTCGTGCATTCCAAAGCGCGATTTGGAGTCTTCAAACACACGTGTGTTGTTGGGGTGTGCATGTTGTGAGTTTTTGTAGACGTTCACAAGAACTATCATGCAAAAATGGTGTAGAAAAAAATCAGACCTCAACTCTGTGCTGTCGAACAACTCAGACTGACCAGATGCAGGAGACATCAGTGTGGCGAACCAGTTCGTCCGCTTCTCGCGCAAAAGGTACAGTGACGTCATACAGCTGAGCTCTCATTGGGTGATATAATGGGTAGACACAATTTCAGAATGTCCAAGATCTGAGCTTGAATTGTAGACAGCGTACTCCCGCGTCATCTGCGAGTTACAGCAATGGACGCATGCGCATTCGGCGGTGTAACAGAATACGTCTTCACTCACACTTTATCTTGATAATCTGTTGACATATCGTTTCATATGACCCGCAACTTGGTTCAATGTTTGGTACGTTATGCTAATATGTATATTTCATTAATGTGCATTCAGTCGTTGAACTCTAAGCATTTCAGTTTCTTTGTTATTTTCTGTAGAAATACCCGATATGTTTGGTGCACGCCGTGATAGCGTACTCTCTCGTATCACTGCATCGCTCTTATGCATTCAACGAAGCGAGGGTATTCGCAAAAGTTGTTTTTGATGAACTGATGTTTTGTGCAAATTGTATAGTCTTAAATTCGTTCTTTAAATATAGTATTGGTTAGAGTTACAGGGAACCCTATTGACACTACGTTCTCGCTCAATGTAACCATGGTGTGTTAAAACTTAAAATAGTGTTCTGTGTGTGATGTGACAATGTTTGAAATCTAGAAATAGCTTCTAGCTCTTAGTAAAACTAGGTAACTTGTTCTTAGTGTAGCTCAAGCGATTTATATCCAATAAGGTTCCAAGGACACATCGCTGTTGTTGAAAGAATGCTTCGAGGGTTCCAAGAGAAAAAATTGCATTATTATAATATTACCTTTTTATGGAATAAAAATAATGCACAGAAAACGAATTTCAAGAACACTGTGTGATATTTGATGTAAATCTAACAAAAAAAAGTTGGCAATACAGTACACACATTCAGCGTGAATGTACTTTAAAAACAAGGCGTAAAATAATTGCGGTTTATTTCCATCAGTTCCAATTCTTGCATATTTGAGTCACTTCACTTTGAACTTCATTGTTTTATTAGTTTTGCTTGAAAGCATGATAAACCATTGCTCACATATCTCTAACATACATAACAGTTTTTCGTTGCTTTTTTAGAAACGTTCTGCACCACAGGAGAGAGAGAGAGAGAGAGATGTGAACTGCCTTAAGTGGGCCTTGAATGCACTGAGCTTTTTATAATGTTTATCTGAAATGTTTCTTAAGCAAAGTATCCTGCATTTTTCAGTAAGTATACTTTATTTCAAAAGCATCATGCTATTTATGCAGCATTGTTCAAATATTATACTTTATTTTAAAAGCATCAAGCACTGCTCGTCTGTCTAACAGTAACAATAAAGACTTAATGGCGATTTGTTTGGCACTGCGACTTTTTTTACAGAATGGATGTGCATGCCTGACAGGCTGGGCAGAAATTTAGTGCACTACTCACGTTCAAAGTTTCGCTGCGAGACTGCAGCGGCATCATTCGCTATGCAGTCGGTGCTAGAGCTAGAATGGGATTCTGGTGTTCTCGTCACTAGAGCACATGTCCTCGCCTTAGACTTCAGTGGTCAATTCCTCAGGGCCGTCGTCATAGCATGTGACAATGTTTGTGTCCAGTATTTCACAGTTCTCTCACATGTGGCGGGGTCCACCTCACTAAAAAGAGTCAGCATCAGCAGTTTGGCCTTCGTCGTCAGTGTCATCTGCATTGATCCGGTGGTAAAACTTCTGAGCTTGATGGTGAAAAATAACTTCAAAATAGAGAATGTCTGCTGCGGACCTGATTGCTACATTATACACCTGTAATGCGCCATTTGGGAATACATTGAGAGCATACAGGCTATACAGCAAATCTGCCCTCTGACTCTTGTTTTGTAAAGAATTGGACTCCTATCCGTTTAAATTTTTCTGTAGGACAGTTCACATGCTATATGCTAGCATAGAAAGGAGGCTGCTAAGACACTGGCAGTTATATAATGTGTCGCCTTCCTGGCTTAGGGCTGGTCCCTATACCAGGGACAGTAATATTTCTGAGGTATGTACAGTGGCCCAATTTTTTAATAATGTCAAGCGAGCGTCGACCGCCGGGACGGCCAGAGCTGTGCAGTGGAGTAATGCGGCGTCACGGGAGAGATTAGGCGCCTCCGCACAAAAATCTTTCCGTTGCGAGTGTCGTCTGCTAGGCTATTCCATGTACCGCACACAGCCCCTGTTCATTATCTGCTGGCATAGCTAACCGCCTTTAAGCAAAGATCTGAACAGCGCTTGCTTACGTGATACTGCTCAGGTGTGGCATAAACCGCGCGTCATCTCGAGTTTAATTTACATTTTTTTTCATTTCATGTTTGCGTTTACATTTGTGAACACCAACAAAAATGAAAAATACTGGTGACGCGACAAACTGAACGCAACGATGCATTAAACTATATATAGCAGCCAATGCTACGAGCCATCAAAATCAATCCAGTGCTTTCACCCTGCCACGTGACATCGTGCTGACCCGTGCAGTTGTACCCAACGGGAAGGCCACGTTACATACGTTTAGCGATGGACTGGCCAAGATGGCTCGTAGCGTCGGCTGCGGTACAACACAAAGTGAAATGGACTATAGACAGTGTTTCCGCTTGGTGTTTTGTATTATCAACTGCGTTGTTGCTGTCGTCATCTTGCTTATGTAGCCGAGTAGTCCCACGTTTCTTTGACCAGTGGGCGCGCGCAGATTTTTATGCCTCCTCGAGTGCTCATAGAAACACGGGAACGTGCTGGGAGAATGTTGATGGGCGCATGACGCAAAGGGATATAGCAACAACAGTCGGGGTTACACAGGCTAACTTCAATAAATTGTGAATGCATTCCAAAAGGAGGGCCGTATCAAGCGATGCACTTTGACACTACGAGCGCCCTTCCCTCCTTTGCTGCGGAGCAGGGGCTGTGAGCGATCAACGGAATAGCCTAGCAGACGACGCTCCCATTAGAAAGGGCTTTGTGCGCACCCGCTTAATCTCTCCCGTATTGCCGCACGCTTCCGCGGCACGGCAGGCCGTCCCGGCGGTCGACGCTCGCTTGATATTATTAAAACATTGGGCCGCTGTACATGGTACATCCATAGGATCAGGCTGAACATCCTACAATGGTCCTGAATGTCCAGCTGCATGATCCAGATTAGGTTAGTGGTACGTTTTCTGGGAAATCATTTTACATTGCACAGTACATACTTTCAATGTTAGATGGATCATAGCAGATATCCACTGGATACGTTAAATGTCCGAACAGCACATCTCTCGGACGTTTAATAGATGGTTGCTAATTAACTGGGTACCATCAAACCAATGTGCACAGGAGAACGTGTTGCCAATTACCGCTCATTGGTTTTCGTCCCATAAATGCCATCAACCCAATGTGCACAGGGGTGCCTGTTGCAAATAACCGCTCATTGGTTTTTGCCCCATAACTTTCCTCAACGCAATGTGCACTGGGGTACCTCTTACAAATTGACGCTCATTGATTTTTGTTTCATAAATACTATCAGCCCAATGTGAATTCCCTAAAGGATTAACAAATGGTGCACATAGGTTTTTGTTTCATAAATGCATATTGCTCAATGTGCCTAGACCTACAGTTGCACACCGGTTCAATGTGCAATTCGGCCTCATTTCACTTCGCCCATTTCCAGCAGGGTATCCAGTTCGCACAGTATCCTTGGCCACTCCTCTTTTTGGGTAAGTGTCAAAAAGACCTTCGGAAAGAGCTACGTCCAACGAGCGTAGCGGCCAGAGGCGACGGATGGCGTTGGAATTAGAGAAAAGAGAGAGAAAGGGGGGGGGGGAGGGGTGTTTACGCCTACGAGCCACGCCCGCAGGAGTCCGTAATAGGCATTCTGCGCGACGGGGAAGACCAACACAGAAGCTCAACTAGGAACAGCACTACGTGAAAAGGAACCAATTGCCAGCCTTAGACGTTTGGGCTCCTCTGAGGTCGTTAATGTCGTCTTTAGAGCAACTCCACCGGAGTTCGTTACAGCCGACCACACTCGCTTTAAAGTCCTTCCGTATATCGAACTGCCCCTGCTGGGCTCCAAGTGTCATCGCTTCGGCTACGTCGGAGGAGTCTGCGATCAATCCCTGTCGCTGCGGTGGTCATCGTGGCTCTACCAAATGTGAAGCGAAAGAAAAAGCATTAACTGCGGAAAACAGACGGGGCTACTTCACGACGGTATGAGAGAAGGCAGTGCTGCACTATCGAACAAAAACAACATTGACTTCAAAACCGTCAAGGCAGCTTTTGCCTCAACATCTACGGACGATGCCAGCAAGCAGGCTCAGGTGAACAAGCAGCCACAGAAAGTGAAAAACTGGTTTAGAAAGCACCGCACCTAGCATAAAATTTGATACTCAACGAGTGTCCTTGAATTAACATAATTCTTAATGAGGGCACAATTTTTGCTTTTGTTTTAAATTTCATTTCATTTTGACAATACACATTGTCTGCAGCATCAAGACAAAATATACCAGATGGTGGAATGAGGCTATGATGCCGCTCAGTGCCATTATAAACAATATAAAACAACCATCAGTCTCAGCAGCTGAAAATAAAACGTTATTATATATTTAAGACACTTTCTGATGTAATTACCGTATTTACTCGAGTATAACCCGCACTATTTATGAGCAAGGCCCTTGTGTCTACTTTCCCGCAAAGCACATATACAGCCAATCATCGCGTTGCGCATAAATAACATAGCGAATAACTAGATCAAGAACATGACTGTCCATACAAATGCAACCTTCACAGATGGTATCTTTGCGCGAAGACATTATCTCTATCCTGTAAACAGCTGGTATCATGCTGTCGATCGCGGTGATTGGCAATCCACGTGCTCCGCGGAAAAGCGAACCCTCAGGTTGTCTTCATATATAGTGCGGGTTATACTCGAGTAAATACTAAAGCAACACTTGTCACTGGCGCTTGGTGAGAAAGGTACACCCGATGCCCTCTTTTACGGCAAGCGTAGCGATAAGTGGTGCTGTAGAAGAGAAAAAAAAATCAGCTAAACGTAAGGGGTGGCGGAGAAAAGCTCACTGGAGAAAAGCTCACCGGGAATAGCTCACCGGAGAAAAGCTCACCGCAAAACCGTCAGATGCGGAGATAAGCTTACCGACCCTTGAGCGAAGTCAGAGAGCTCACCATAATTTTTATTTTTTTCTTAACTTAGCGAATTGTGCGTCACACGTGGCAACTTAACACAATTAGAATTCGTCACTTCATTAAAATAATTGTCTTCTTTCTTTTTTTTATATTCTTGAAGTTTATTTGGCATATTTACTAATTCCTCAGAAATTAGTAATCACCCACTCCTTCTAATAATACTTGCGGCGTACTCAAGTGTAATATGAGAGCATGGGACACCCGTAAAAAAGACAATTTATTGACAGCTTGACAGTCCGCCGTCGGTAGCTCGGTCAGATAAAGAGGTTTGTTTTTTGCAAGCTAATATGAATAGCGGTGTATGAACCGTTTCAGCTCTGAAGACTGCGTGGTGCCTGACAGATTCGTAGGTTTTTGTTGATGTAATAAGTGTCGGCTACGCTGTTTTTTTTTTTTCCTAGCTGAAGTCTTAGTTGCGCAAACAGCTTTTTCCTGTCGTGCTTGTTGTCTTCACTCCGTCTTCGTCGTTTGAGCTGGTTTCATCATGTATAACGTTTACTAACTCGCCAAATTCGCTACATTGTAGAATACTACTTCTAATATAGGTCACGCATAACAAGAGTGACAGTGTGCAGCTCTGAAGGTCATGGGTGGTTCGCCGTAGAGTCCGAATAAAACGATTTTTCTATTTCGGCATACTATAGTCAGTCACAGTTTAAGACAAGCGGGGTTTTCTGTTGACAATTCTTGCACCGAAATTCGTCGTTCGCTGTTTTCTTTTTATACTGTTTACCGTCGCAATTACATTCTGCGGAGCAATAATGCCATGTTAACAACTTGCCGCACCCTTCGTTTCTTAAGCTTTCTGCGAGCACAGGAAGCTTAAACTGAACCCGAAAAATGCCAATACAAAAAAGAAGAAAACATTGTACGGCAAATTGTTAGGCAATTGTGTAGCATAGGTGACACGTTCTAGCATCACGTGACATAGGGTCACGTGACGTCAATTTTCCCCTCAAAATTTAGCGCGGAAACTGAATTTGTGTCTAAGTCACGTGACACGAAATCAAGTGGCACCATCTTCCCCGCTAAAGTTAGCGATGAAACTGAATTGGCATAAAGGCCACGTGACGGCTATGTTCCCGCTAAATCTAGCGGGAACATTTTCTTTATGTATAGGTTCCATGACACTAAATCGAGTGACGTTAGTTTTCTCGATAAATTTAGTGGGGAAACTGAATTGGCGTCGATATCACGTCACGTCAATTTTTTCGCTAAGTCTAGCGGGGAAACAGAAGTCAGGTGACGTCATAGGCCACGGCTTAACAAAATGCGACTTTACGAAATCCGGAGGAACTGGCCAAAGCACGTTTCACTCTGAAAGTAATCAAGTATCTTCGAGGAACAAGTACCCTTGTCGCATCGGGGTTGCCAACGACGGGGCTCATCCGTCTACAACTCAACCTTCGGTGCATGCGACCTGGGCTAATGTACGGCGCGTTTTTTCTTTCCCATTACAACCGGGGGGCAAATAACCGTCCCCATTTATGGCGCGAGAGCGCGTCGACCGTTAGCGCGCTAGCTCCACTATAACTCAGCTCTAATGAAAACCTCCCGAGCTACAGCTCGGATCCACGCGTGCAGACGGACGGCGACGGACGCAAGAGTGGCTTCTTTTCCTTCGCGAAGAAAGCCAGACGTTGAGGAAGCCGCTTTCACGGCTGTCGCCGTAATTGAACCTGAGACGCTGGCGAGGGCGAGGTAATGCGACACGTATCCGTGCGAAAGTAAGGTGACGCGCGAGAACGGAGCGTTTGGGCTCTCGGGTGCAGTGCATTCCTTTTTTTATTCGTCTTGCGGGTGGTTGCATAGAATGCTTTCTGACGTGTCTGCAAAAAAGTCGTCTTTGGCGCGGCTTCATTTTTTTTAACCTTTTGAAAAGTGAGTAGATTTGTGCATCAAAGACAAAACGTTTTAGCGGAAAAGTAGGAAGCACTCTATTTCACGCATACTTTAATGTAGCGAATAGTATACTTAAAATATATTGCGTGTACGTCATTAGCACTGGATTTCATATTGAACACGCGAATTTCGGTGAACCAATTTTAACTTAACAATAATAGAAATCAAAGCAACGCAGTTACTTATTAACGTATATTCAGTTTTTTTTTTTGTGAGAGATTTTATATTGACGTAACGCACGGACGGAGCGTCACATGAGGCCAGTCACGCGATTCCTAAATAATAAAAACATGCAGTGTTGAAGCCTTGTTCTTAATATACGAGTACATACTAAGGCGGCTCCAATGAAGATAGAGCTACGTTTTCCTAGAGATAAAAAGCTCACTGCAAATGAAACAAATATATGCGTTACCAATCACAACTAAGGTACCAGCCTATAGGTTAGCTCAATTTCTTGTCAATATAAAAATACGGCACATTTATTTTATGCACTGCGTTCACGCCAAGAGAGGCTGACATAACCTAAACCTCAGTTGTCGACAGATTTTATGAAACCTAGACCAAGCTACGGGCTGCGTGCAAATAAAATTCAAAACGACTTTTTTCACCACGCAAATATAGTACGCCGTGCTAGTAACACATAGAATACATCGAATACTGTACAGATCATCATAAATCAGGAAGCAATGGGAAGATCAAAGTTTCGGTTGTATTGGAACGTTATAAAGACAAATTAAAGATACCGTCATGCGATGGGCACTCGCGACACATCTTGCGACGCCCGTGTGCCAAGATATAGGCGTTCAGAAATGCCTACATTTCATAATCTGTCCAGCTCATGAGAAGAGGACGGCTTCAGAGGTCGTACGCATCCCTCGACCCCAATAACACGTGTATAATTGGTATTAAAATGACGACGAAATGTCGGAAGAAGATAGGAGGGGTACCTCGGCTGCATGCCCGAACAAAATGAATAACTACGCCGAGGAAACACGTTCAAACATGGACCTGCATACAACTGGACACGTACACTCAAGAAAGAGGAACACTCAACGCGTGAAGGCTGGATCACACGGTCCCGTTTAATTAAGTTACATTACGCTAAGAAAGCCTACGTACGTCACCGTGAGAGCTGTACTTTATATTAAGCGTAGTTCAAGGAGACGGCCTGGCACACGACATTCGAAACACCAATGTTTTGGATACTTGTACGTAAAGTAAGTAAACGGCGCTTTCTGAACCCGACTTTACACTGGGGCTCTGGTAGTCTGTCGCTGAATGTGCACGCATAGCCTTTGTCGTGCCTTAGGCGGAGAGCGCTTGGTGCGAAGGGCTTGGAAGTCTCGGTCTCCAAGCGGCTAATACGTTTCTTGCTGGGAACACGCCGTCAGGACGCCTAAAGTACTCTCAGATGTACTATCGAAAAGAGTATGAGCGTGAACGCTGGAGGGCGTGGCTTTTGATACATGCCGACCTACATCGGGGCCGTTTAAAACTATGAAGTGGAGAGGAGGTGCAATGTGCAAACCCTCGCAATGTGCAATGTGGAGGGCGTGGCTTTTGATACATGCCGACCTACATCGGGGCCGATTAAAACTATGAAGTGGAGAGGAGGTGCAATGTGCAAACCCTCGCAACCCTACAATGTGCAAACCCTCGCAGGTCCACCCCCCCCCCCCCCCCGCCCCTTCCCTACTGTGCTGTCTTCTCAACCTCGAGGCAACGTAACATGTATCGAAGCTCACGAGCCCTTGTGTTCCCGCTCATACTGTTCATCATAGTATAGTGCTTACTAGGCTGAACCTCTGACACACGGGCATCTTAAAGGTCTTCAGAACAAACCAGTTTTAAAGAATCCCCCAATAAACTCGCGATCTCGAAGTTAGCCGCCACTGCGGCCTCGTCGATCCTTGAGAGGGGTTTGATCTGAAAGCCTTTGAACGTGCCCGTCTGACAAGTGTATTTAATAAAACGCGGTAATCATGTAGTTTCTCGTGGGAGCGTTATCCTGGTGGCACCCAAAGGACTGTACCATGACTCACCTCTTAGTGAAACAGTGAGAGCAGGGGAGGTCACTCGCTCAAGGTAGAATTCACAACTAACCCGAAAACAACGCAGCAACAAAAAAATGGATGTTTTGTTTATACAGCGTGAGGTCGCTATGCCTTGGAGCTGTGGCGACACTGGTTTACGCTAAAGTCCCTCGATACTAGGTTTTACATCTAAGGACAGCCGATACAAGTAACACAGCACATTTCTCTGGAACAAAATGGCGTCCTTCAGTTCAGTCTTGTGCATGCTGTGCGCCACCATTCGCTTCCTAAAACCTGCGCCGTCAGACAGGCGGCGCTGCAAAGAATGTCGCTACTTGTAGGACGCTCGTATCTATGGGAAATTTACGCCAGTAGATGAAAAATTTAGCGAGTGCAGTACGACTGCTAGTCTAAGGTGGGGCGCAAGCCCTCGCGGTTTTCGCCGCGTGGGAAGTCAACCTCCATCTGCACGTGGTGCGCCCTGCCAGCTTGTATGCTGCAACGGAGGCTCTGGCGACGATCCCTCTACTGAGTAGTGGACCGCCTGACAGGTGTCTGCCCTTGGGAGAGGGTACATAGCAAAATTTACTATGGCGGCGGTTGTCGGCGCAAGGATGCCCTCGACCGTCGTCGACCCACTGGTGTTGCCCTCGAGGACCCCTTCGCAGGGTAGGGTTGGTGCAGGGCTCTGCGGGGTCCTTTCTCCCTGTCGGTCTTTCCTGGGTTGTTCGCTTGGCGGCGCCCAGTTTTATATTTCCGATACATTAGTTCCCAATTGGCCTTTTACTTCAAGCTCACACCTGATCCAAGGACCCAATTCATTTTGATCGAATTGGCTTTAAGTTTGCGGTGTCTAACGGCAGGAGCGGACGTAAGGGACAATGATTTTTCAGTCTTTCAGATGCAGCCCCAACCTCAAAATGTGCTAGTACAGTGTCTTTAACTTGCATCACGCAAGAGTGATACACGACCGTAACGCCTAATTCGAGGATCGACCTACAGGGTGATACAATTAGACGCATGCTCTTTAAATCGACCGGAAAATTCGGTTTCTTAACCTATCGAGCTACGACTTTGTGCAGCGTTTCCACAGATGGTACATGTTTTTGAAAAATTTGCAAAGAGCGAACTTACCTGAGGAAAAAGTACAGAAAGAAAAAGGCTTAGCTCCTATGGAAACGCAACGACGCCACCGGTCTTCAAACAACACGGCGCCGTTTCGCACGGGAGTCAAGAGATGGCGCAAGCAGTCGCGACGCCAACTGCCGCCAACGAACGAGCATATGACGCCGAGAGCCGGCGTCTTTTCTTTAGCAGACAATCGTTTCGAATAAAAAGCGGCGCGAGCTTTTTTCATATCAGTTGTTGTTTTTGTTTCTGCGACTGGCGCCCCCTGCGGAACGCGCGTCGCTTTTAAGTCGAAAAGATCGTCTGCTAAAGAAAAGACGCCGGCTCTCGGCGCCGTATGCTCGTTCGTTGGCGGCGTTCGTTGCGCCATCTCTTGTCTCCCGTGCGAAAGGGCGTCGTGTTCTTTGAAGACCGGTGGCGTCACTGCGTTTCCATAGGAGCTAAGCCTTTTTGTTTCTTTACTTTTTCCTCAGGTATGTTCGCTCTTTGCAAATTTTACAAAAAAAAAGATGCACCATCTGTGGGCAACGCTGCACAAAGTCGTAGCGCGATAGGCTAAGAAATCGAATTTTCCGGTCGATTTAAAGAGCCTGGCGTCTCCTTGTATCACCCTGTAGATCGACAAGGGCTGGAGTGAGGATTTTGCCTGCCGGGCGATATACGCTTTTCGCCGACTCCGTCGCATACCGGTGCCAATAGCGTAGCCGCAAAAAAATGGCGGTGTTCACAGTCCAGCCTTAATGTTGACCTTGGCCTAGGTGCCTCTCCTGTTCGGGGATATTCATTGACCGCTGCGTTGTAAAAGATCAGCTCATCGGCTGCCGCCCGATAGCGCTCCCATGAAATAAGACATTCCAGCGTTTCATTTATACACCTTTTTCTTTTAGCCTCGCACCCAGCCACGTCGTACCCATATCCGGTATGCGTTCCGAAAAAAAAGCAAGAGATTACAACCCCGAACAAGTAAAAAAGTATAGAAGAATCATAACAAGAACGACTGACGGTTCCAATTAAAATGTTAACACATTCTACTGTCGAGGGGAGAAGAAAGCGACGTTTTCACGCATACCGGAAGTGCCAGAATTGAAGATGGTGGCGCCCACGTAGAAAAGGTGTATACGTTTGGGGAGGGCAGTAGAAAACAACAACCACAACAACAAGTAAGCGCTGAGGTACATGTAACAGCGCTTTTTGTCTACATAGGTTTGCTATTAGTAGCACAATGAATCACGCAGAGAAAAAAAGAACGGGACCGCGGCGGATTCACTGTACGTGATTGGTTCATTCGGTGATAGCGAAGCCCACACAGGCGACAAGTGCAGCACCGTGACAATTCACTTTTGGTACTGCTTCATTGGCTACGTCAGGTCCTAGCCTTGGCTTCTCTCGGACTTGAAGTGAAGCTTTGTATAGGAACCTATACAGGGTGAAATGCGGCGTCGGCTCTTGAAAACCAGATGACGACACCGGCGATGTCCCGCTGCTGCGGTTCGCCCCGCCACGGGTGGCTTGCCTCTCGCGCGCCACCCGATAACAAGGAGCCCGCATTTAGACGTCGCATCCGGGCTATATACTCCGTTTTTTCTTAAGTCGCAGCGAAGCCAAGGCTACAAGCAAATGGAGTCAATCGAGGGGCGAAAACGTTGCGTCGTCGCGGCATTCGTGATTTTGTAGTGTGCGCTGAAAACGACTATACCAATCAACCGCCGTGAATGTTCAGTGACCTTGCGCTTTTTTAATGGTTCCGTGCACTTGTATGCCGCCTAGTCCTTGTCTACACTTGGAAGTATGGCAAGCCAGAGTATTGCCTTGTAAACTCTTAACGGAAGGCTTACCGTGCCAAGAAAGTGTTGTTTATTGACATCCGCTAATATAAAGTTTGAAATATTAAAAAAAAAATACGAGTGTGTCTCACGCTCGGCGATAATTGCCTCGTAAGGTGCTTGCGTTCAGAAGTAAATAAAACAAAGAGATGTAAAAAAAAGAATTGTAACCGCTGTTTTCAAGTTAAGCGCAACGTCAGTCACGGTGACCCTAAATCGTTATCATCATTGGTAGTTGGCAATTAAATGCCCCAAACGGACGCGTGAATCATTTATCCGATTCAGTCAATAAAGTGACGACAATGGCACGCTCCGCTCTTTGTGAGGAACTTTAGGTCTGCCATTATCAGTAGTATCAGCCCGTTGTAAAAACGTGGAAATAATTGAATGATTTAAACGCTTTATTTACATTTTCTTTTCTATCGCTAGACTTTGTGTTGTAGGGAAGATACAAGTGTCACAAGAAGCGGGACACCAGCCCCGCCGCTCGCACGCATCCGAGCAGCGTTGCCAGCGTCCGTCTGCGGACCTCTTTCGAACCCACGGGGTCGGTCCACTTCCGCAGGCTCGTCGGAGGCAGGTAAAGGGTCAGAACGGTTGGAGACTTCTTGCTGTGCTGAAGCCAGGCAGGTCATGAGGAGGTGTTCAACACCTCGGCTGGAGATGTAAAGTCGGCACTTGGGTCACGTCAGATTCGGTGGTGTGGGGTCCACGGCTTTGTCGTCCTTCCGCGTCCACCTGGCAGTGCGGCACTGTTGGTAGCAGCGCCAGCGTTCTTCCACGTCGGGAGTGACGGCTCCTGCCGCGACTATGCAGCGGAGGATGACTGTTTCGAAGCTCTTAAAACCAGTCGGAAGCGGATTGGTGTCGGGGACGTGAAAATAACGAGCGTTAAGAGAATTTACTTTGCCCAAAACGTGAAACAGTTTCTCGGTTGTAGTTTCAATGGGCGAAATGCTTTCTGTCTTAAATCAGATTCCCACAAAACCAAACTGTGTAGCAATGTCAATAATAAAAATAAAAAAAAAACAAATTGGCTGCATATTTGGTAGTTCTGCCAAGCACGTTTAAATAATATCGGTTTATAGAGTGGGTGATGGTTTTTGTTTGGGAGATGCCTAAGTCAGGATGACCCTTAATATATGAGTGCCTGCGGTGGATGGTATTCTTAGTTCAGGTGGTGCCTAAGGAAAGAGTTTGTATGAAGACAGCTTATGTCGCACCATTACCGTTTTGTGGCGCTCAGCGCTCTTCCCTTCACCACCACATGGAGACGATCTTGTAAGCTGAAAATTTTGGGACAATAAGAGAGGAAAAGCGCGCTTTCCTGCCCTTTCATCTCCTCCTCGTTACTGCTCGCTCTTTCTTCACCACCTATTTCTGCTCCTCTCTGTCTTGCTCTTTAGACCCCTCTCCGCCCCGCGCTCTTTCTCTGACCACCTGCTTCTGCTCCTCTTGTTCCTGCGTGCTAAGTCCGTTGCTCATTCTGCAGCGCGCTCAGCTTCCACGCCGTTAACCGGGGTTCGATCCCTGGCCCCGGTTGCCATTTTTTTTCAAGATCCTTAAGCACCTACGGAATGACGTATCTACACATTTTCTGATAACATGGCGCCTGAGGGTGATGGCAGTATAAATGAGGCGTTTTAAATAAATGGCGTTTCTGCCGTCTGTCTCTGTTGAATACGTTGCATAATTGTTGCGATGGGACGCCTCCGCACGCCAAGCATCCCATGACCCGATAAAGAAACACGACTTTCGCGGTGATATTCATTAGCATGCTAGTTGAGCGTCGACTTGCTGTATAAGCAGTGGAAAAAAAGCACGGTCTACACAGCTATTTGCTTATTTCCCTTACATAATCCAGACGGTGGACCTAATTCCCGGCATGTTCGCTAGGTAGCCTCATTTCGGCTTATTACTTAAGACGTTCATAAGAACTGTCGATGGTCTTGTTTTTTGACACTTTCTTACCTCACTACACCCTAGCTTTGCGCCGATTAATTCTAAGATCATGGGACCCTTCACTAAAAAGCTGCTAGTGCACGCCATGGGCGTGTTCGCAAAACACAATCACCTCCTCAGTTTCTGTCACAGAAGCTCTTTCCTATGTTAATTGTTTGTCGGAAGAGTCTAAGGCCAGAAGAATAATTTAGTCATGACTTTCAACGTTTTTGTATCCTAGTATTTTCGTTTATAATAACAAACTGTCGGTAAACTATGTATTGTGTTTGTTCTACGCCGCGTGGCGCGCTCGAGGGGATGCGCAATATTTAAGTATCTCCGCAGGTTTCTGTATTCCTCACTTTTGCTCCGCAGGTTTCTGTATTCCTCACCAAGCGTATAGTACGCTTGGTGTGGATGGATGGAAAACAACCCATGGTCAGTTTTTTGGTCACAATTTCGAGTGATCGTAACGCGGTGCGTTTTCTGGCGTTATTCTGCTTATTTAAATCGATATTTTCTATAAAACATACTGTTAAAAAGGCGGTTATTTCGTATAGATTACGTTTCCGCCAGCAGCGGCCATATTTACACAATTCTTATGCGAAAACTAGCTCACTGTTAAGATAAAATGCACAGATTAATTTCGACCCAGCTGGCACGTCCCAGCTTGAAATCTGTAACCAAGCTATATATATATTATTGATGTTGCAATACGTAAACAAATAATGCAATCACTCCGCTTGCGACAAAAACAAGCACAGAACCCCAGAAAATCGAAACTTCGAATTAGGACGGAGATGGACTGAAGATGTACCGGGGAATCTAGTGCGCTGTATCAATATGGTGGTATCACGTTTGTCTGTGCTATTGTTTATTCAGCGCTTCCCTTGTTATGTCTATACAATTGCAGACAATTAGAATTACATAAACACCGTCTTCAATTTTATTGACCATGACACTCACTGCATTTGATGAGCACAGATGTGGCGCCATTTCTGAAAAGAAGTGCTCACTGCCGGAATCCGAGCCTCAGACATATATTATGTATGAGTTTAATTTAGTTTCTCTAAAACTAAGAAATCCTTTAAGATTTTACAAAAATATATTGAAAACGCAGCTCAGATTTGTTTTAAAATCTTGCTTGCGTTGGCTTGGGATACATTTGCAACATTTGCATAAGAGAGTTTCACTATTGCGTTTTTAGTAAAAAATAAAATAATATTAGCAGGGTTCTTAAATTATTATTTAAGCCAAAATATTGCTTTAAAAATTGCGATTGAATTTTGAGACGTGGTGTTATCTGATCTAGCAGGGAAACCCACCTAAACTCCACAGTTCAGCAAAATATGACCACGCTCTTTTTGCGTCTGTGCACTCGATGAGTGCACGGAAGCAAAATTGCAATTGTAGAATGCAATTGTTTTTAAATATAAGTTTTCTACGTATATAAACAAAGCATTTATTTACAAATTTTTTTAAAATTTTTTTTGTGCTTAGTTTTTGTCTTGAAGGTTGTAGCTATTAATCCAGGGAACGGAGCGACTGTATTTTCCACGGTGCCATTACAAATTTAGCCACCTAAAAAAAAAAAAAAGAAACGTACGACATGTACTATCGGATATTAAAAAAACAGTAACATTGTCCATACTTTAATATTTATATAAATCAGGTACAACTGTATTACCATAAATGTGCCTCAGAACTTCTGAAGACTCATTCGTAAATCAAGACGTGACTCGCCTCTCCTATACTTACAGTATATTGGTTATGTCTAGGGTTCGGAGTTTTCGGTTTAAACCGATAAAAAACGATAAAAGTACGCCAAATCCATTTTCAACAATTCAGTTTTAACCAAAAAAGGTCAGCTTTTAGGTTCGGCATTTTCGATTAAACCGATAAAAGTTCGTCGAATCCATTTTCTAAAATTTAGTTTTGACCGGAAAAGGTCACTTTGACCTTCAGTCGTACCGCAGAGCCGTGGCAAAAAAGTGGAACGACAGTGGGGAATTGTAGTAGACCGTTTCCGCAGCCCGCAAAACACCCGGATAGCGCTCCGTAATCCGCCACAAGACCTTGAACTATGCAGACAAGGCTGGTGGCGCGCATGCGTAGCTGCGGCGTTTTCTTCACGGACACCGTAGCGGAGGAGAAAAACGATCTACTACAATTTTGCAATGTCTATCGAAACGTGCCCGAATGTATGGGATACACGGACGGCATCACGACGTTTTGTTTAATGTGCGCATCATCAATCGGAACGTGAAGTCCGAATTGCCCCATGTTTTCGCCATATACGAGCGTGTTTTAAACTCGTTGTAAGGACGACCGACTTGGTGCAAGCTCTGCATGTTGTGTTGTGCTTCAAAACGTTGCACCGTGTTTCTTTCGGCGACCACAATTGGTTGATTGGCCGATTTTGGCTCAGACAGCGCGTCATCTCCTCAGCCTGCCAGTGTCCAGTGTTAGCGTTGAGAGGGCGTTCTCGAAGCTCGGGGTCATATTAACAGAAAAGAAAGAGTGCGGATCAAGGAGAAGAACCTGGGAAAGTATGTACATGTGTGCACTATAATGAGATCACGTATTCGTGATGCACAGAAGGTGAAGTCCTATGTTTTTTGGGGCATAGGCTGCATATCTGACTTGTTTGTACTTCTGTTTTTTTCACAAATATCAGAACTACGTACAAGGATAATCTGATCCGGTGCCCGTTTGTGTTTATTTTATATTCACCGAAAAAAGCCGAAAAACTTTTGTGGGCATAAATATACGACGAAAAAAACCGAAAATTGGATTTTAAAATAAACACCGAAAAAAGTACGCCGAATTTTGAAAAAGTAGAAACCGAAAACGCGGAACCCTAGTCATATCTCAACCCACCTCTTGTCAAATTGTTATCGAGACTATGTAGGCTACTAATGTCTAAAATCTATTTTCACATAAGTTACAAACATAATCATCTCCAAGTGTTACCTTTTTTTTAGGAGGTTCGTGGAATGAGCACCTCGTAATAAAGTAATTAAGAATATTTCATTACATTAGGTATTTTATAAGCAAAAGCACATTAGAAAAATCCTTTCCTCTCTGTTGAGTTTCCAATATTTAAAACGTTTATCCCACGATTAAAGTTTTTATACTGTAGCGCAGAAAACAGTATTTCAAAAACTAGCTATTAAACAATTCCTCTGTTTTATATATTTTAACCGACACAAACAATTTTTTTTTACTAAAGTTTCTCCCGCGAATATTTAACAAGCCGGGAGTTAATCCTAGAAAGTAATCCTGAACACGCTTCGTGGAAAGCGCCATTCGTCATTCTGGGGGATTAAGTTGTTATGTTTCCTTCGAGCTGCCTGCGTATGAAAGAGTAGGTTTCTTTTTTTCTTCCAGAAACCAGATTTATATATAGAGATACGCGTGCCGATGTCAAAACCGGTCCTGTAGAATATCGGTTTCACTCAAACGCGTCTACAATTCACGATGTAAAAAAAAAAAAATAATTAAAGTTAAATTGTTTTCATTTTTTTTGGCTCTGTTAGCGTAGTAGGTAATATAAACACTCATATTCGGTGCGCCCCAGAAATTCTCGTTCCTTAACGACTCCTTCGAACATTTTTTTTTTGTCTTTTCTATGGAGTCTTCCATAATTGAATGAATGAAAGAAAAACTCTAACCAAAAATTGATACGGAGCCCGACGTTTCAAGTCCAGTTCGGCCCCTTGATCACGGGTGACTGTTTGTGTTCTTGTCGTCGTGTTGAAAATTTCTCGGTGTTGTTGGCTTCTTTAAGGCCTTTTCACACATGTAGCGGAGCGCTACGAGCATAGCGCTGACCTCGCGCTAAGCGCGTGCTGACGGGAGCGTTCACCAGCATTGCATCGCACCGTCAAAACTGTTACTCATGGCAGACGATAAGTAGCTGACGGCACGTGAGAAGCACTACATTAGCCCTTCGCTGCATGTGGGAACCTGTAAAGCGGCCGTTGTATCTGCACGTGCTTTATGGTTCGTAGCGCCTCGAATGACACACCGCAAACCGGACACGTAGGTGCTTGGAAGTGTCCCAGCTGATCGATTGACGTTATTTTCGGTGTTCTGAATGAACCAGGACTCTAATAAAAGGCGTCTTTGCCAGTTTCTTTCCGTGCCAAGCTGTTGTGTCGAAAGAGAATAAAGAAGAAGTAGTCTGTGTGAGAAGACGAAGGAGAAGATGCAAAACCTATCTCAATGACGGCGTTCCTTCTTGATTTAACTCACGTGGAACCCGTCACAAGGTGCACTCCAGCCACACAATTCTCTTCCGGCGGAAGAACAACAGCGACTGACATCGCAGTCAAATCTTCCTGACACCGACCGACAAGAACCGCAACCACTTCGTCGGAGTTGCCGACGGCGACAATATCCGGGAAGATTTGGGCGCTAGAACATTGGCATGTCTTCCTTTGGGGACGACCTTTCACCCTCTTCACAGATCATCAGGCGCTAACCGCATTACTGAGCTCACAAGGCACGGGTCACCGGCCGCTCAGAATTGCTCGATGGACAGCACGCCTCCTAAACTACAACTTTACTTGTGCGCTACAAGAGGGGCGAGGACAACGTCATCGCAGATGCTCTTTCCCGAATGCCATTACCTGCAGTGTCACCTGACACATCGGACGAGGAAGTTATTTCCGCCATAGAACAACAGCCTATCTTCAAGGACGATATGCAGACTGCTACATCCAAAGATCCTGTGCTACAAAAAGTTCTGCACTTCCTTGCTACGACATGGCCATCAAAGGTCAAGCTGGGTAACGATTTTCTATCATACCATCAAGTGAGATCCGAGCTGTCAGAGGTCGATGGATTCCTTCTACGGGGAGAACGGATTGTAGTTCCCCAGGCAATGACTCCCAAGTTCATCGCCCTGGCACATGATTCACATCTAGGAATCGTCCGTACCCAACAACGATTGAGGCAGTGGTACTGGTGGCCAGCCATGGATGCCGCTGTAGAACGTGCGGTTCATGGTTGCTTAAAGGACCCATGAACCGATTTTCGGACTTCCGGCCAAATAAGATGGCGTTTGGGTATGCCCCTCAACTCATACAATGTTTCCCGGGTCACGTGCGCATGACGCACCGCGGGGTACGCGGCTTCCGGTCTTGTCCTCTCCTTAGCACTGTGAACGTTGCTACAGCGAGAGCAGACTCTCCCCTCTCTCCCCATTAATAGGCTGCTAAGGCCGGCCGTTTTGACGGTGTCGAATGCACGTTGCAAAAGAACCCTGGAAGCTACCCATCAGCACGCGCTCAGCAGTCGCGCACACAGCTATGGCCGCCAGTGAATACTTCCTATACTCTGTTTCACCTTGTGTTGTACCGCAGGAAAGGCTACAAGCGCGAGCTCCTTGCTCTATGGCACACCTCGGCGGTACAAGCTCTCGTGCACCAAGGGAGCTGCCAACGCTATGAGCTCGCGCTTCTAGCCTTCGCTGCGATACAACATAAAGTGAAACGGAGTATAGACCTTTCCAATGTTTACAAAATCACAGTCCAGCGTGCGATCTTCACAGCCCAGCACGTGCGTGTTCGTCGCTTCGGAAAGCGAGCAAAGCACGCGCCATACGCACGAACGCTCAAAATGGCACCGGCCAAAAGCTCGTTTTTTGGAAAGGTCTATAGACCTTTTCTTTAACGGCGCCGCCATCTTGAGAATTGCGGCGCCGACGACGCCGTCTAGCGGCTTAGAAAAAGAAATACCGGCTAGTTCTGGCAGCACAGCTATCTCGGTAGGCAACGGTGTGGGTATGGGGGGAACTTGGCTAGACTTGGCTATGGTGGGCTGCAATAACTTGGTTGGAGCTTGTCCGGTTGAATCCAGCTGGCTACTCACAGGCCATCACCTTGCCTCCTCGAGAGAACGACGACGAAGACGGTGGGGTGTTTTGATTGAGTTTCCACAACGAAAGAATATATTAGCCGTTTAATGTAGTCTATGCAGGTAAGCTCTTGGCATTTGATAGCTCCATCTCGAGTGGTGGCATGTAGACTTTTTTTATAAATTTCACATACCATGGGGCTTGCAGTAATAACCTAATTGGACCACCTGCACCGGGAATTAAAATCGGTCCTCTTGTCGTAAACGAAGTGGTCGTGAGCTTAAACGTGACATTGAGTGTGATGCGAATCTCTCGCGATTCAAGCTCGCAATCGACTGACTTCATAAATAAGGATTCTTGGGGAAAATGCGAAGCTCGATAACATTGCAGCCACACTCGCGCTGCAGCTTCTTGGGCTCATGGCACACTTTCTGCTATTGCTCTTATGCTTTTTAAAATTATTTATCCATCCGACGACCGCGCAGTGGTAGCCAGAAAACCGTAGATTTTTGGAAATTGCAGCACGGTAAAAAGGAGCACTCGGAACTAACTCATGCACGACGTCCGTTTTTAAGCCTTTTCGCCCATACCCTTGGCGGTTGCATACCCTGTGTCAGCGGGCAATCCAAAAATGCACCAGGTCGAGGGTACGTCAGTTACTGGCTTGTTTGAGATTATGCGAAAACGGTCTATAGACGCTTTCAGGCAGCTGTGCATGGGCGCCGCCATAACCGACCTTCAGTTTTTGTTCCCTCTTATTCCGTTCGCTCCACTTCATCATTATCACAGTAGGTCAGGTCATTGCCATTTTAGATTCTACCGCGTCCTTCTCCCCAGCATCGGCCGTTGTGGAGACTCGTCAACGCCCGCTTCAGTGGATCGGCATCTCGGTAAGACAAGAAAAGGTCGGCTATGGCGGCTCAATTTGGCGCGCGCTGAAAGCGTCTATAGGAGGTATTCACTGGCCGCCATATTTGAGGTCACTGTTTAGAGCGCATGCTCAGAACGAGCTTGCATTAATAGGCTGCCAAGACCGGTAATCTTGGTGGTGCGGAATGCACGTGGCGAAAGAACTATGGAAACTCGCGTTCAGCACGCGCTCCGCAGCCGAGCACACAGCTATGGCCGCCAGTGAATACTCCCTATAGTTGCAGGCAGGCGAACCAGGCGCACGAGAAAGAAAACAAAGCACGCAGCTGCCGAAACGTGGTTTTTATATCGCGTTGATCACACCGCTCGTCCGGTAGCAGCCAGCCAACGTTGCTAGGCAGCGGAACAGCGGGGACGGGATGCTTTGACTTACTCCGGATAGATGGCGCTGCGAAAACTGCGTGTACTGAACGAGAATATAAAACTTTCCATTCATTTGTTTATGTTGGAACGAAATCATTTCTAAACGTTACCATTAAACTGAGAATATACTTGTTCAAAAGCGTTCTCAATAACCGCACCCGCCGTGACGTCACAAAGTTAGTTCCTATGGCCGCCGTACGTGAAGTCAAGTCAACAAATAGTTCCTTTTTGTTTTTGCGGTTACGCAGCGCATTCGTGACATTTCGAGAGAAGTGGTCGTGTTTTATGGTCCTTGTGCTAAAGTTAACAAAAAAAGGGTAATAAGGTGCACGTTCTCTCGATGTTAAAATCGTTTCATGGGCCCTTTAACTTGCCAGACTGCTGACAAGTCTGCAAAGACTTTTGCAGCTCCTTTTGCATCCAATACCACTTCCTGCACATCCTTGGGACAAGCTTGGTATTGACATTGTGGGTCCAATTGGGAGAGCCTCACAACGTCATCGCTTCATCATCACAGTCATGGACTATTACAGTCGCTGGCCTGAAATTGCTTTTGCCAGTACGGTAACATCAAACTCAGTGACCAGCTTCCTAATGACTCTTTTCAGCCGTGAAGGTTATCCAACTGAGATTGTCTTGGATCACGGAAGCCAATTTACATCGGAACAGTTTGAAGGTTTTCTACGGGAGCGGGGCATTCGTCACAACTTCTCATCGGTTTACTATCCACAGTCTAACGGAATGATAGAAAGATTCAACAGAGTTTTGAAAGGTTTTATTCAGCTGGCAGTTCTCGAAGAATGAAACCTCGAGGAGGCACTTACCGAATACATCGGTGTTTACCGTGCAACGCCACACTCAACTACGGGTGTGTCACCAGCATTTCTGTTGCACAATCGGCACCCCAGAACGAAGCTGAACATCGTCGGAGGGCCATCAGAAAACATCTTCACGGACCCGACAAGCGCGATGAGTGAGCTGAAAGAGCGAATCAAGAAGCGACAGTGTGCCTCACAAGAGTACGCGGACGACAATCGGGGTGTACGTATACCTGCCTTTCAGCCAGGTGACTTTGTCCGTGTGAAACATTGCGGGACATCATGCGAAAGGAAACATGCGTTATTCAAAACCAAGGAAAATACTAGATCGTCGGGGACCTAACGCATTCCTACTCGACGATGGAAAGGTCTGGAACGCAAGCAAGCGTTCTAAAGTTCCATGGGAGGTCTTGCCACAGCTTACCTCAGAGGACAACGGGATATCACCTGCGATCTCGTGGAACCCGTCACAAGGTGCACTCCAGCCACACAATTCTCTTCCGGTGGGAGAACAACAGCGACTGATATCGCAGTCAAATGTTCCTGACACCGACCGACAAGAACCGCAACCACTTCGTCGGAGTTGCCGACGGCGACAATATTCGGGAAGATTTCGGGACTAAGTGACATGAACAGTGCCATTGGCGAACTGGAATTTTGGTTAACTGATTAATTTCATTTCTTTTATTACTACTTCTTTTTGCCTTTTTGATATGACATATGCATATCCTTTTGAAAAAGGGGAGAAATGTTGTGTCGAAAGAGAATAAAGAAGAAGTAGTCTGTGTGAGAAGACGATGGAGAAGCTGCAAAAACTATCTGAATGACGGCGTTCCTTCTTGATTTAACTCGCCTACACCACACAAGTATAGAGCAGTTATTGAATCCAATCGTGTGACCCTCTTTTTGGAAGTGTTCTGCCAGCGCTCTACCGTGCACGTTATTAATTTTGACGTCATACTGATGCTGGCGTAGACGTTACGGGAAGTGTTTAGTTTCCCCAACGTAGGAGGCGGCGTAGTCACCACAGTCACCACAGGCGACGCTCCTCTTTACTAACTTTGAGTGTCCTGAGTCGTAAGGGAGTATCCCCATTTCCCCTCTCGTCTTTCGACGAATGTCATCTTGATATCTAAAACTGTAGTTTGCGTCTAACTGGTAATTCGATTGTGAAATCCACTCCTTTGTGTACTTCCTTGAACTTCTCCATGATTTTTGTGCCCATCTCCTTCGTCATTTTGTTCATCGGAAAGCATACCAAAAAAATAATCTACGTATCTGAAACACCTCACTACTCCAATCTCCTAAAAAAATGCTGTAATGTCCTATTGCCTTGTGCGAGGTATCTGTCGCATAATGCTGGTGCTGTGCGTGAACCTATGTATATGCGTTCTTTCTGTGAGTATACTTTCCCTTCTAGCATGACGTGTAGGGAGCATAAATAGTTTCGTATGAGACCTAGAAAATCCATTGGGCTAATCCCACTTTGATTTTGAAAATTCACTGTGCCGTATGCGTCGATGCATTCTTCCACTGCCTCTAGTGCTCCTTTCTGTGGGATGTTGTTATACATGTCCTTTACGTCCACTGAAAATGCGGTGATGGGCTGAGTTCCCTCCAAGAATTAGATCACCTCTTCTGAGTTGCGTACTAAGAACGGAACGTCTACTTGGCGAAGTAACAGGTGTTTCTGCAGTTCCTTTGCAATCACTTGCTGACAAATTCCTTTGTCTTCCACTATCACTCTGAATGGGATGTCTTCCTTGTGCGTCTTCACAGCAAATAATGAATGCAGACATAGTTCCTTGCTTTCTTTAACTTTCTTTGCGATCGAGTTGAGGCCTAACTTTTCACACTGTCGCGCTACTTGTGCTCTTGCGTTTTTCCTGCTGCTTTCGCTCATGTCTTTCCGTTCCTTGAAGTTTTTTTCTAGGGATTCTCGGGCTTTCCTTTCGTGCGTCTCTTGTTCAAAGATGACAAATTCTCCTGTCTTGTCAACCAGCAGGAGGTGGCAGTTGTTTCTTCTAAGCCATAGTAACGTGTTGTAGGTGTTCAAGCCTGTTTGCCTGGCAATTTGTCGCCTGTTGGAAACCTCTTGGATGCCCTCATCTAAGTAACCCTCTCTTTCTCCTTCCGGAACTTTCCTTGCGACGTCACGTGCCATGCCGATCAAGTCTACTGTGTTTGCCCTAGTCTGTACTGCGTATTGGGGACCCTTCCCTGAAGTATCGGAGATCATTTCTCGAATTGTCAGGTTGGTCATATTGATTATCCTTTCATTTCCGTTCCTCGTCTTTTTTCCCTTTCTCGGCATATGATTAAAACATGCCTTCCACTGACTCTTACCCTCATTTTCCGCTATATCCAGAAAGTATTTGTACATCACCTTGGCCTGTGTTGGCGGTAAAGATGAGTCGGAGATACTCCTGATGTTGAGCTTGAAAAAACGTAATTTCCTACAAGTCTCTGATCGTAGCATCTTGCAGCACAGCCTTGATGTTGCCTGTGCTGGTGCCATCCGTCAAAACAGTGAAATTAAAACAGGCGCTGACACGCTGTGTGTGAGGGCGTATGTCAGAATGCGTGTTCGGCACCTTGCGTCCGCGATGAATCCGATGAAAACATGAATTCGTTGAAGAGGATGTGATGGAAGAACATGTAAGCCCGATGCACTCGAAATTAAGACGAACAATTGTTGGATTTGGGCTAGTTGGTTTGTTACACTTAACACATAAGGACGTAAACTACGAGATGATATGAAAGACAGTTAAGAACATGACGTACATGTAAATGCGCAGACTAAAAACTGTTTATTTTTCGCTTCTTCTTTCTTCTTTATACCTTTCTTTTTAAGGATGAAGATTGCCTGATAATTTACGGAATTTAAAATTATTGTCTTTGCGGGCAATTGTAGACAAGGTGGGAATGAAGTTTGGATTATGCATATGTACCTGAGAAGTCGCGGAAAAGACTGGGGCGATTAATGTGTTTTCTGCTATTTGTAGACGGATGATGTTGGTGGTGTTTGTGTTTATTTTATTGCCACCCTGGAGCTGATGTTTGCCATATTGTGCTGCCGGATCTTTTTAAGCAGTTCTATTTCTGTTGTTTTAGAGCTATTGGCGACGTGCGCGGTCGAAAGCGTCGCGGTGGTCGGCCTTCCACGATTGGCCGAATGCTGACTTTGACGTCAGCAAAGGTGTTCTCATGGACGGAAATAAGAGGAACGTGAGGACTTAAACTTTGACGGTGTTGACAGTGTTAGTTCAAGAACGCTATGATTTCAAGCTTCCGCCATGCTAATTACAAACACCATCGAACTGGTTGTTTGCAAGGTAATGACGTCACGAAAGGTAACCATACGAGGGCGCCACCGAAATATCTCGCCGCTAATTGAAGGTTCACTTACGCACATGCCATACCTTCCGAAAGCCATGTGAAAGGCTTCCGTAATTTCGCGCTTGGTCCTGTCTTGTGATCTATCTAAGATGGTTGCGGTTCCAAGGAGAGCTTTGCAGCTGCATCTTGCACAGTGTGCCTCGAGGTTACCAGATACCTGCAGCTCTCCGTAAGCGTATTTGTGCTCCCTTAGTATCTCATTGATACATCTTCCCGTTTGTCCTGTGTATAATTTTCCAGACGTTAGTGTTATCTTGAATAAAACACCTTCAGTGCAGTCAACGAACTTGTGTTTCTGTTTCACCTTACACGATGCTTGGCCTCTTGTGCTGTTTTCCGGTTCGTTCACCTTCTTGCATAAGCCTTTTAGTTTAAAAGGGGAGGATAAAGCCACTCTTACTTCATGTTTTGTTTTTGCTATCTTTTTCATCCTATGGCAAAAATTGTGGATGTATGGCAGCACAACCACTGGTTTTTTGTCAGTAGTCATTTTGGTTTTACATTTGCCTGTGAGTGTGTTCATGCATTTTATGCTGTGGCGACCATTAGTGGTTCTGGATAACCACTTGCTTGTAGTCGTCGTATCTGTATGTGTAGGCCTTCCGACACTCTGTGGAAACACGATTTTCTTATGGTTTGCCTGGCACTTCCATAGGCGACCCTCCTCTTTAACTAACTTTGAGTGTCCTGAGTCGTACGGGAGTTTTCCCTTTTCCGCTCTGGTCTTATACATGGTCATGATTCTAAGAAATGACATAAAATGAAGTTGAAGGGACAAGAAGGAAGAAGATGATGCCACGTGAGACAGCGATGTTAGAAGAGGAAGAAAAAGAAACAGGATGGCGACGCAGGGGTAATCGAAGACTGAGACCGGGAGGAAGCGGCGGATGGGGTCCATGGCTACGCTCCAGGACGCGCCCGACCCTTGCTGTGCACAAGCTGTCGCGGCGAGAGTTCCACACTCCCATTCAGACGCCTAGGAGACAAGAGCCTTCGCTGCCTTGGGCAAGTCGCTTCGGTTCGTCGACGCAACGAACTCAAACTGTAAAGCCTGGTTCACATGCAGCGATTTTGGCCCTAGAGCGGCGCGATTTCTGCCGTCGCGGCGCTCTGGCCAGCACCAGCGGTGTAGCGGCACGAGCGCCGCGACGGCAGAAATCGCGCCGCTCTAGGGCCAAAATCGCTGCATGTGAAACCCGCTTAAGGCCGGCTCCGAACAGCTTCATTTCTTGGAACTGTAGATGTGTTTAAGTGTGTGTGTATTATTTCCCCTTTTTCTGTGTGCATACTTTCTTGCTTTCCGTTATATCTTCGTCTTCCTTTTGTAAATATAATGGGTTGTAAATCATTATCTTTCGGCGTCGCCTCTGTCGCATTCGCAACGTCTCCGGCCGAACCGTGACAATGGCGAGCCTGCCAGGATACTTCTGACATCCTGATATTACGAAGTCCGAGATGCGCGAATGTTGATAGAGATATGCCGATACACATAAGTGTAATTTAGAGCGAGTCATCACTAGGCGAAACATGTGACGGTAGTGAGGACCCAGTCTCATTATTTCTTGGCCATGGAAGTTCCTTAAAAATAACGCTCGAAGTGCAAATTGATAGGATGGATTTGTGTAAGGTGCAAGAGATTGGAAACGCTGTAGGACTAGAAGGGATTGCACTGAAAGAGTGGTTGAACGGGTTGCTCGAGGCAGAAAAGGCTGACCTGAGAGAAGAGCAAAAGTGGCAAGAGTTGGTACGGAAAGAAGGCGAGCAGGGACGTTTTGTCTCGGGAAAGGAACAACAGTGGAGAGAAGAGAGCGCCACGGAAATGGCACGCATAAAGACGGAATGCAACCACCTGGAGGAAATGATAGCGCTGCTGGAAGCTGCAGAGGATGCACAAAATGGTGCAGAGATGTGGAAGGATGAAGTCTCACTGCAGAGAGAAGGTCCACAAAAGAGGAAGGCTTCGGAGCTTACAGGAAATTCCGACGGGGCTTGTCCGCTTTTCACAAAAAACGACAAGATGAGAAATAAGGGAGGGTTCTCCGGAGATTCGGAGCTCCATTTAAGAGCTGATGCGGAAGCTGAAGCTTCAGCCCTCGCAAGCGGAGAAGATGCTGAGGTGATGATGCGGCCCATGGTCGTACTGAAGAAGGCCCAGCAAAGCACAGGGAGTGCTAAGGTACGGAGAGCTACTTCTGCTGGTCAGAAAGTAAAGAGGAGAACACATCTGGCACGTGTGGTTCACCGGAGTACTCAGTGGAGACGCCGGTTGAGCAAACAAAAGAAGCTGCTAGGGCAGTGCAACGGCAAGCTCAAAAGGCAACGATTTGGTGCGCAAGTGAAGGGTCACAGTGTCCGCCACAGAATTAATATGTCAAACAAGAGGCCAAGCGCGCGCTCTGCTGACGTTGGAATTGCGATCTACCCTATCGCGATTGACCGCGCTAAATTATACTGTTACCTCGGGGTGCTGTCGAGCGTTCTGGTGGACTGGACGGCCAAAAGGCCAAGACTGGGAGGGTAGCTGAGCACTATGATTTGATTGCCTTCCTGGCTGAAACAGTTAGACTGGATCTTTTTCTTATTTGCAAATGTCAACGCTGATATTTCTAAGTATATAGCTGTTTTTGCATCTCTTGATTGCGTTTGGCGATTTTGTATAGCTTTCGTCACGAAGACGGCTGTTTTTGTATTCGTAGCATTTTCCACAAAAGCGCAGTAGGAAAGGAGGTTGAACATTGGAAGGCGATTGCTTTGTGGTATTTTCAGCGCGTGGTAGTCTTTGATTTTCGGAAAGGTGCGCATTCGTTCGGTGATCCTTGTTCTGTACGGAATTATTCAGTTTGGAGATAATCGTAGCGCTCAGTGATTGTGCTTTCATTTTTTCATGGTGTGTTTCCCTAACGATTGTGATTAGACGCAATGATTTGTGGCTGGAAAACTCTTCAAGGAACTTGTGTTGTGAAAGTGTAGCTGTGGAGGATAGCCATTGTGCTTGGTGGTCAGCGACCGCAAGACGTCACCTTCTGTAGATGAAGATCTCAAGAAAGAACTTCATGTTATGAAATTCTCGTTTGCGGGGGGTAATGTCATGATTCTAAGAAATGACATAAAATGAAGTTGAAGGGACAAGAAGGAAGAAGATGATGCCACGTGAGACAGCGATGTTAGAAGAGGAAGAAAAAGAAACAGGATGGCGACGCAGGGGTAATCGAAGACTGAGACCGGGAGGAAGCGGCGGATGGGGTCCATGGCTACGCTCCAGGACGCGCCCGACCCTTGCTGTGCACAAGCTGTCGCGGCGAGAGTTCCACACTCCCATTCAGACGCCTAGGAGACAAGAGCCTTCGCTGCCTTGGGCAAGTCGCTTCGGTTCGTCGACGCAACGAACTCAAACTGTAAGGCCGGCTCCGAACAGCTTCATTTCTTGGAACTGTAGATGTGTTTAAGTGTGTGTGTATTATTTCCCCTTTTTCTGTGTGCATACTTTCTTGCTTTCCGTTATATCTTCGTCTTCCTTTTGTAAATATAATGGGTTGTAAATCATTATCTTTCGGCGTCGCCTCTGTCGCATTCGCAACGTCTCCGGCCGAACCGTGACATACATCCAGCACGTGCATCTTTCTCCAAATGTCATGTTGATATCTAAAAACTGTAGCTTATGCAAGAATGTGAACGAACCGGAAAACAACACAAGAGGCCAAGCATCGTGTAAGGTGAAACACAAAAACAAGTTCGTTGACTGCACTGAAGGAGTTGTACACAAGACACGACTAACGTGTGAAAAACCATTAATAGGACAAACGGGAAGATGTATCAATGAGAGACTAACCGCTAATTCACACTGGAAGCGGATCCGCGTTCGCAAAGCGGTTGCGAACGCGGTTGTATAAAGATCCAGTACAATTGCACGCGCACTTGATGTCATCGAGTGCGCGTGCAATTATACTTGATCTTTTTACAACCGCGTTCGCAACCGCTTTGCGAACGCGGATCCTCTTCCAGTGTGAAAGAGCGGTAAGGGAGCACAAATACGCCTGCGGGCAGCTGCAAGCATCTGGTAACCTCGCAGCACACTGCGCAAGATGCAGCTGCGAAGCTCTCCTTGGAACCAAAGCCATCTTAGATAGATCACAAGACAGGACCAAGCGCGAAATTATAGAAGCCTTTCACATGGCTTCTGGAAGGTATGGCAGGTGCGTAAGTGAACCCTCAATAGCTTTAAGACAAAAAGAAATAGAACTGCTTAAAAAGATCCCGCAGCACAACGGGGCAAACTTCAGCTCCAGGGTGGCAAGGAAATAAACACAACCACCACCAACATCATCTGTCTACAAATAGCAGAAAAGACATTAATCGTCCTAGTCCTTTCCACGACTTCTCAGGTACATACGCGTCATCCAAACGTCAGTCACACCTTGGCTACAATTGCCCGCAAAGACATTAATTTTCGATTCCGTAAATTATCAGGCAATCTTCATCCTTCAAAATAAAGGTATAAAGAAGAAAGAAGAAGAAGCGAAAAATAAACAGTTTTTAGTCTGCGCATTCACATGTACGTCATGTTCTTAACTGTCTTTCATATCATATCGTAGTTTACGTCCTTATGTGTTAAGTGTAACTTTGCAGCGCAGTATACTTCAGAATGACAAACCAACTAGCCGAAATGCAAGCATTGTTAGTCTCGTCTTAAAATGAGTTGCTCGTTACTTTAGCGTTATCACGAAATAAAAAAAGGCAGACAACGCGTCTCTGGGTTTTGTTTATTTCGGCTGCTTCTACATCGCGACTTCTGAAGCGATTCATTTGCAAAACTTCACATCCGTCGGATCGGAACTAGAATCCATGAACCATTGTTTAGTTTAGCCGCAGGCTACCTCCAAACTGGTGCTGTATCTTGTTTTACTCTGGTGTAACTTTCTTCGTTTATTTTGACCTCCTTTATACTCAGAGACACAACATTTACACTTGTAGCTCACTTTTTTATTAGCTGCTGGCCGCTTTGTTTTTTTTTTTATCTTCATCACTTTTTAAAAAAAATCTCAACCCTTGTAACACGCCAGAACAACGCCTTATTTGGTAAAAGTCTGGAAATGCAAGGGGGTATATAAAACAGCGCGCAAGACAACGAAGATGGGAGAGAAGAAGAACACAGGACGAGCGCTCGTCCCTTGTACTTATGCTCTGAAGTCTTCGTTGTTTTGCGCGCTGTGACATATATCGCTTAAACACGAACAAACTCGCCCACATTGCCACTTTAATAAATAATATGCAAATAACTCGGGCCTAATACCGTTTTGCTACAAGGCGTTAGTTACTATCAGAGTTTTTTTTTTGTGTGTAAATTTGTTTCTGTGTTTTTTGTGCTTTTTTTTGGCTTGCCACCTAATGGCTAATGTGCCAGACTTTTGTAAAACGAATGTGATAAATGAACCAAAGAATTAGCAATAAAGCCTAAAACGTGCACACGTTTGAATAATTATTTCCAAAGTTGACACATCAAAACCAAACAACCAGAAGTGAATCCTAAACTTTGGAAAGGAACGTTGGTGGGCTATTTCGTTCATCTTAGTTAAACATATAAAATAGCACAAAAAAAGACAGGGAGACGATGTAAATGGGAGAAGCGCTTGTTCTCTTTACTTCGCGCCACTCTCTTTAATTTACACAATTTCATATGTTTCATACCTACCATCTCAAACAACTACCGGCAGTGAAGCCAACGTTTCCCACTTGTTTGGCGAATTAGAGGCCAAGGTATCCGGACTCAGGCCAAAAAAACGCAAGTTTTGGCTCTGCCTTTGCTTTTGTATCTTTTTGAAGAGCTAAAGTTCCACACAAAAAATACATTTTTTCCCTTAAAACTGCTAGCTAAGAGGTAATTTCCTCGAACAAAAGTGTGAGTGTCAATTCCGCTGTCTTGCCGAGTTTAGGACATGGGGGCTGGTAGCTGGATAATGATTTATTTACTCTCCCTGATTTCCTCTCTTTGTTGAGTCATTTTTACTCAAACGTCTGGCTTTTTTCTTTTCTACTTTTTTCGCGAGCGTCATGTTTTGTGTTTTCTTTATTCATATTTTCTTAGCAAACCCCTTATATGCTTAAGAAAGCTAATTTAATATTTGTTTCTGGAGAATGTAAAATGCGCAGCTATATTGCATTTTAACAAGCAAAAAAGGCATCGCGCACAAATGTGTCTGACATTTCAATTTAACATTTTTCCTTTAGCAACCTTGACACACTCTCTAAAATTACTTTTTTAATTGTAGTTTCGAGAATAACATGTCTTTCGTCAATGTAACTTTATATTAGCGGCTTGATATTTTGGCCATTGTTTATAGTGAGAGCGTTTACTTTAATCAAATGCCTCTCCTCCTGTGCGTCCGTATTTCCTAAACTTTGTGGTGTAACTGTGCATTTTATTAATTCCATAAAATGACTTTAGTAGAGCCTGATTTTTTTTTTTTTTTAGCTGGAAACGCCACATCAATTATGTCAAGCCCGATGCATCAGCATAGCTCGATTAAAAACTTTTTTGTCGTTGATATTAATACGGATATATGTGTTTCTCACAAATGGCCGTTGCGTTCTCAACTATCGTAATGGTAGTTTAGCGAAAACGAAGTACTCAGGAAGAACAAGGAACAATCACGTGTAACTCAACTCTTCCGATGACAATGACTTTATATTGTCCATTAACGAACTCGTCGACCGTAAGCATATGTAAATTAGTGAAAGTCAGTGAGGGTAAGTCAACAGCCCTTGTTACATTTCCCGGGACACGTCTGAACGCTGACATGGAAATAGTTTTGGCCAGACGATGGACAGCGCTGTTGAGGAATACATATGTACTTTTTAAAACAAAAAAAGAGTCTCAGAGGACCCGAATATTTCGTGTTCTCTCAAACCAATCTCCAACACGTGTACAGCCAAGTGCTACGAGGTGGAGGCCAAAAACTCTATACCCCCAAAGCTCTTACGATGTCGAAATCGGATTTTATCTACCCCGGCTCTCCATTTTTGAAATGACAAGATTTTTTTTGTTATTTGTTTTCGGTGGGGTGATTGGGGTTCGGATTCTCTTCGCTCTCAATCCAGAGACCTCTTTCTTTTGTGATTTTGTACGTGAAAACTGAAGGGCACTATTTTTTTAATTTCATTTTTACACACGAGAATCAAGTATTCGATGAAATGCCTTATCCATTTTCAGAGCTAGAAATAGTTTAGGCAAACAAAAAGTAAAAAACAAAAACACAAAAAACATGATAACACATAAACAAAAAGAAGTTATGTTTGGAATTGTTTTCTCCTCTTTTTCAGCAACATGGTTGGAATATAAGCAAAGGCGGCACTTGAAAAAAAAGTCAAACAAGAAAAGGTACCCTAAAACAGTGAACAAAAGAAAAGCCATTTTGTAGAGTAAAATCAAAATAAATCTGAACAACCGTTTTTTTGTCAACACATTTGACCTCATACCAGATATTTCGAAAGCTGTGTTTTTTCTCCTCTTTTTTTTACAATGGACTTTTTTCATTTTCTTAGGTACACATTCTTTTATATTTGTGTCATGTCTCTTACTTGACTGGAGGCGAGGGTTCAATTTCTGCCGTGTGCCAGCATAAGCGACGCTTTATTTTCGACCATTGCGGTCTTCATCCTATCTCACAATGAGGGTGCACCAATGGAACGGTGACCAGTCGCATTTATAAAAATAAATCACCTTAATGATCTCATTAAAATGTCGCAACAGCCTACCGTGCGATTCCCTTGTACGCATTTCGGCGCTCGATAGGCTTTGTGGGTTTCCTTCATCTGGCGGCCTGGGTGAAGCCATCAAAAGTGGTAATTTTGCAGCTGTTTTTATATTCCAAGACCTTTTTGGCTTCGCCCACCTTTTCGGGTGTCAACCTAAAAAATACGAAGAAAACACAGGAGTATTCGTATAGGGACACTGGATGAAGGGTACAAATTGTTGCCCCCGTTTGTATGTAACTTGGGTGGATGCCGATTTTCTGGCGTCTGATAGTTCGGCGACATTCGTTTTTCTTTGCCTGTACACATAGTTTCAGTTCGATGATTAATCAAAGTTAGATATGAGGACTACGGCAAATATTTATAAACAATGAAGTCAAAAATGACAGTGAAGAGGGAAACACGTACGCTTGTAAGTATATCCGGGGGGACGGCGCGTTAATTTATCGGCAGACAAAAATACAATGCCTGAAATCTAGCCTGATAACACTAAATATCAACTGAATAGTTTTGGGGAGGGTAGAGTAGTTTTGGACGGACAAAATAACTATGTTAATAGAAATTTGCAATATGTTACTTCTTAAAAATTCCGACTTTCGTCTTTGTTGTTCGATACTTTTTTTTATTAAATATTGAGCTTCGCCGAATCACTTATTATAGTGCACATCAAAATATTTGTATTATATTTTTTATTCTTCTGTTAAGTATATTTTAATAAATTCGCTGCATCCGCTGCATTTAACTTTGGTCCTTCTCTTTTGTCTGTATAAAAGAATAGACCCCTTTCAAAATGCCGCCCTGTGTTGGCAGCTATTGGATCCCTGGATAATGGCGGACTAAAATCTCAACGTTACAGCACACTAGAAAAATGCACCCACAAAAATGTGATGAACGCAGTGACATTACACTTGCGGTACTGTTTGATTGGCTAGTTCACTTGTAGTGTTGGCCGCGCTTTGACGTTCGCTATCGTATGGAATGACTTGCGCTTTTCTCCACGCAGTTGTTCCGCCATTGAGCAGTGGTTTCGACCTTCAAATAATCGGCACGTGACTTCTCAATGGGGGTTTAGAACATAACTTACAGTTTTGAGCAAGGTGAGGCATAACATTTAATGTGGTAACAGTCAAACAAACAAGTGTATCCTGATGAGGCACTAGAAGACTTCGTATTGAGGGTCTAAAACGAAACTTGGAATATGTCAAAAACGTTCGTGCTATTGCTTTGTTTTGAGCGTTAAACAAACGTTTATTACCTATTTGATTTGAGCCACCTCGAAACACGTTTTTCACAGAGAACAATTAAACTAATACTCCTACTACTTACATCTGTAAATTATAATCAAGGCAGTTTAGTCGTTCACGATCACGTGAAATAGAAGGTTATCTTGATAGCACGCTTGTAAATGTATAAACATATTCACTGCAAAACCAGCCTAATTATTAAGAAAAAATAAACTGAAACTGAGTGCGGTTGAGTTGCCAAACTACCAGAGAAGCGGAGCTTCAATCTCAAATCGTCGTCTCAAGAGATCCTCCGATTCACTTTCGTAGCTTCCACACCTGCCTTGGGGGTGTGTTGTTAGTTTATTTAAGTTTTAGCTTTTGCTATTGAATACATGCAGCGTTTTGTTAATAGAAAAGCAAAAAACAAGTTAAAAGTGCCACGAAGCCATCAGCTAAACCTTCAGCCAATCTGGAAGTAAAAATGAAAAGAGCGACTGTGAAATCAAACATTATCTATACACGCAAAAAAAAAAAAAAGTGTACCACTTTTTCCTGGTCAACCTTCGCTCTCAAAAGTGGTACAATGCATCCAACAAGACAAACAGTTGCTTTATAAATATAGTGAATTCCTCTATTCTCTCATTAGTGCTTCATAATAAAATCGTAATCTTGTCTTTGGGAGTGTCCTTCTATGCGCAGCAATAGCAAAGGTCCCAATCCAGTATTATATCCGCCCGTTCATTTTTAAATATTTAAGATTTAATGTTTTCGTGTACTCTCCTTCCTTGTCCTTTGTCTTTAGCGCTAATATTTTATGATGTTTCACAAACTAGGCCTCCAAATTATTTTTGTTATTTTATTTTATTTTATCGAAGGTTAAGTCGAGTGAGCGCTGAAGAAAGAAAAATATTAAAGTCAATACAATTAAAATACAAATGGTTACTTTAAATAGAGCAAATACTTAACGAAGCCACTTCATGAATGTCCACCTTCTATTTGCAATTCACTCAACATATTTGAGAAAGATTAAAGTTTTAATGGCATGAACTAACCGAGAATACTTATTTTAATGGCGTCCCTTCTTCATTAGTGTAGGTGTGTGGGACTGTGCATACGTAATTGTTTTCCCATGCATTCAACTGTGTTTATATCTACACGTGCCCTTGGCTATACTCAGAGTACATGTCTTGTCATTTTCCGCCGCGTGTGGGTTTGCTCCTCTGCTGAGGATATGCCTCTTTCGGCCATCATCGCTAGTCATTCGTCACAGAGGCAAATCAGAAACCATCTGGAGTCCGTTTCGAAAGACGCCGCAAAGAGGTTGGAATTTCTTGCAACACACAACAAGTACAATTCTGGTTTTCTCCTTCCGAAAGCTCTGTTTCAACGTTTTGCAGAGGCGTGGTGGCATGGAACAAGTTACGTGGGACGTTAGTTCTGGATGCACTTTGTACAATGTTCCTTTGTTTGTTCGCTGGTACGATGCTGGACGCGGGAAACCTAGTTCTTTGTTCGGTTAGCTGGCAGCAAAAATGGTGACTCTCTTAGTTGGTTGACTCCAGCTCTTAGTCTTACGGTACCAAGTGTTGGCGAAAAAGATAAACAGCAAAATACTTCCGATCATGGCAGCTGCTTTGTCGCTGTTCACTGGGAACATCACAAGTACAAAAGCTTGTACGAGGCGATCTTTAGTTCGGTCGTATTGTTTTATTTTTATTTTTTCTTTGCATCGTCACAGTGCGTGTGAACCGGACATGTTTCTTGTTAGGAGTCAACAGATGTCGCAGCTCTGGTTCGCAATATTGTCGGCTCTTTTTGCCTGTAAGACAAGCTGGATATCGATTGCATCAAGGGACAAAACGGAAGAATAGGGCAGCTGGAGGCATACAAGCATTCGCACGAGCAGAATGTAACCTTCTCAAAATATGTGACATTAAACAAACAAACAGCAAAAAATACGACAAGTTGTTTCACTAAACTGCGGCCAAATATAGCGTGCAAACCCTGAAGCTTATGTACGCAAGTATGCGTTCCCGAGCTTTCCGCTAAGGGAATGCTAGCGATTTGGTTTATTGATTTAGGTATTGATTGACTAATGGCCACTCTCAAGCGTTGAAGGTTAGTGTACATTGCTGCATTTGCATTTCTGTTATCACCATAGGAATCTGTGAGTGTGAAGCGGCTATCTCTTGGCATTGATCTGAAGAACACGCATGACTTTGTGTCTTCCGAAATGCCTCACCGCACAGCACCGCATTGTTAGGTTGTTATAAGCAGCAAAATGAATATTCGATACTTTGCAAGATAAACAATTTCTTTAAACTTTAAGCGAGGGACCGCAGAAAAAAAAAAAAAAGTTGTATTCAAATTGCGGCACTGAGCTTGATTCAAAAAATATTAGCCTTCATTTGTTTTAGCTAAAACTTGCATCATGTTTCTCTTGATATGTTACGGCTTATGTATAGAGCCAAATCATATAATAAAAGATTAATGTTCTTTGCAACACACGTGCACATATGTATAAATTTTGTCAAAGTATCGAGCGCCGCCCAAATTGTGAAGGCGAGTTTTATTAATAAATATATTTCTTCAACGCTCCGAGTGTTTAATGCAGAGCCCTTCGACTTCACTTGTAATTAAAATTAAACTAGGTTTAATATTTTCATTTGCACTATATCGTGAACAGTCGTCTATGCTGTAGTATACCGGCGTATAAGAAGAGCGAGTTCGAGAGAAAGGAGAATCGTGTTTTTCGGCCCGTGTAAATAAACTTTGCATCGCGGAAAGCTTGAACTTCCTGAGAATGTGACCCTATCTAAAAGGATAGAACACACAAGTTTGAAAACATGACGTCACCTGTATCAAATGATGATTGATAAAAACAAAATGTCTTAATGAGCCGACGTCCACCTAAGATTAATGTCATCAAGACGAGAAATTACATTAGAGGCCCCTTGGCATCTCTGTCAGGGAAAAACCAAACTTGTCAGCAAGAAATAGAACACTATTTTCTTCCTTCCTGAAAACCATTTTCTACTGATATAAATTCCATAAGCGTGTACAACGTCTGTTCCTGTTTCGAAGATATTAGACTTACTGTACTTCGGCTATAGAAACGTAATTTTTCTTAATTATCGTTTGAGCCAGGAAACGTCAAATTCTCTCATTTTCCTCGTTCTTTCGCAACCGCTAGCGCCACATTCTCATCGAGTTTGAGCTTTCTGCGATGCATAGTTTATTTACCCTGGAGGAAAAGCACGGTTATCTTTACTCGGGAACCCCCTGTATAATATTCCTGCACGTTACACCCTAACAGTGCAATTGCGTTAATAAGGGGCCTTAATACCGGCTACCAAACTTCAAAACAAACACAGCCGTGATACAGGCTACAACACTTCAAAAGTGTCTAACGAGTCGCGATAAGAATATAATTTCAAGTTACATACACCAATATCAAATATTCTTTTATCTAAAAAAATGCTAAGTTTAAACTCCAGTAGTGAGTAGACCCGCCCCTTTCAACAGGAAAGTAAATGACGTGGTTTGTGCACATTGGTTTACCCAACCATCAACGCCTCGTTCGAACAAACGTTCGTTTTTATTGCCTTGGAAACGAGCTGAAAGTAAAATAAAAAAGGCATTCGCAAATTTCGCGTTTAATACGGCGTTGTTTGCACAGCATTTTGGCAGGACTGCGCTTGTCCGCTTTTTTTGCAGACAAAGTCTGACAGCTCGAGCCTACCCTAACCTGTTGTACACAGCTAAGCGATCTCCCAATTAATTTAGCATGACTTCACTTTCATTTCTTAATTGGCTCTCGGTTCCGCGAGGCTAAACATGATACAACTTTTTTTTGTCACTGCTAGCTTGTTTACGGATATCGTGATCAAAAATATTGCGGTTAATTAACCATCAGGGTTTCATAAATACGCATCATCTAAACGAAAACATCTTTTCACCTAGCAGCGCTAAATTGTTTTGTTATATGACGTCCCCTGACTAAAGAGTGGAGACCTGTAATCGAGCAAAGTTTGTTTACTTTTGGGGGACATGCAATACGACGTAAATGTGTAATCAATACAAAATTAACACATCTTAAAACAACTATAATCGTACATGTCTTATGTTGACACCTTGGTGATCTTATTGTTGGCTATGGGTGAGCTCTCATCAACGCCGAAGCGATCGAACAGCTTCAATAGCTCCGCCCTCCGTTTCTTAAACGGCCAATATTTGTTGCAGAATAAAGAGCGAACCTAGCCCGACATTCCAGTTTATGCCGAGTTTCGAAAGGCAGAGGCCACCGAGGCTGAATCGCTGTGTTCTCTTTCGTGAACCCGTGAAATGGAACACTCGATGACATTGACCGTTCGGAGAAGGCGAATGGAAGTCGACCTGCTGGGGCTGCCTTCCCTAAACCTCTCGTTCAGGGTGGAAGCTTAGAAATGCGAAAGCGAGTTCTCTTTTGATCGGAAATCGTTTTTAGATCTTACACTCTCGTGTATATTAGGTGATCGAGAGGAGAGAAAAGTGACAGGGGGTATCGGTCGCTGGCGCGTGATGCATCATCGTCTACCATCCCCGCTTCCTGATGTTTCAATATCGGTTTATCTTGGCGGGCAAAGCGCCCGCCGGTTTCGAGACAATCATCCTGTCACCGGGCACGTCGTTCCATTGTGTGTTGGCTAGACTCGCCTCCGAGTTTCGAAGTTGCGGGTTCGTGTTCCCGATTGTGTTTGTCAGTGTCTTTTCTTGGAACGCTAGGTTTGTCGAACACGTGGAGTTTTAGTAGTTCTTCTATACGCTCCTGTGCTCTGGAGGCGTTTTCTGTAATTGCATTTTTTTATCCCTTACTGCATTACCTTTAAGTATTTCGATTATTTCTAAAAGAGTGGACAAAATGAGATTTTTATGTGCCAATTACAAATCTTTTTATGTGCGAGGTTTAATTCGATTATAAATCTGCATTAACCAAGTTTCCCTACGAATGTTTCGGTATTGAGTAATTTCTGAGCTCTGATCTGAGGTCGCAGTAACTATCTCTCGTTTTTTTTGTTGTTGTATTGTCCTTCTGAAACGAAGCTTTTTTTAGAAGACATAACAATAATACCATTGTAAGGTGGTTGTGGTTTCTTTTTTTTTACTAATACCAATTTTGTTCCGTTTCTGAAAGTGGTTGATTAAATGCATTGATGAACAAAGTCATAATTAATCCTCCTATAATTATGCTGCTTCAATTCGAAATAGATACTCAGTTTGTTGTATTGGACAAGCATTATTTACAGTAGAAAAATTACACTTAAATGTGTCATCAGATAAAGCGAGTTCGTGTAAATGTTAACAGATGTTGAAACTAAAACAAAAAGAGAATATTTGTTTCTAGAAATGTCATATTCATGCAGTGTGACGTGTTTGCCTTTCTTAGGGTATAACAGATTCTACTCTGCAGTTTGGTTACTGTTTATAACTTTTCGACGCTTAACTTAACGCGTATAACATGACTAGGGGTATAACGTCTACGACTTGAAACGATCTTAAGTGTATCTGATTTGTGATTTGGCATGCACTCTGGCATGGCTTTAAGTTAACAAGTGAACAAAGACGCAAATAACCTCATCTCGACGCTAAATTAACACGAGTGGCGACCAGACAAGCGATACTGCTGCATATTTATACCACAGGGCATTTTAGTAACGGCAGATTGTTTACCCGGCAGCATATTCTGTTGAATTTGCTGCCGGGTAAGTAAATGGAAGGGGATGCGATTTAATTAGTCATATTACCGCTAATGACACGCGCTGCGAAATGCGCGGGGAGAAGACGCTATCGTTGAAACACTTCAAACACGAGGAGAAATGTCGCGCAGAACGATCAAAACGAAAAGTTATTTTCGGCACTTTTTTTTTGTAAAATCCATAGTGTTTTTTTGTTTTTTTTTTGATGGCACGGCGAAATGAAATCGGTGTGGCACAAGCAAACGTGTGCGCACTTTGTGCTTGCTTAGCGTTTTTCATAACATTGCTCGGTTGAACCTCATTAATGGAATGCTGCAGCATTACTGCATTAGTGCATTCCGTCGACGAAACGTGTTTTCATCCAGATATTATTTGTTTTTTTCGCAAGCAGAAACAACAGGACTCTGCATTGTGCAAATTAGGGCTTTGTGTTTTCAAAAAAAAAATGGTTCGGAGTGCTTTGTTGCTTGTAGTTTATTGATAAAGATGCTTTGCGTGATCATATATTAAATAACTGAACAAAGTGTGTGCTTTATTTTACTAAAAAGCGACTTTAATGCGAGGAAGATGAAAGAAAAGCAGCTTTAGATAAAAGTGGTAGATAATATTTCGTAAACTAAGATATTTATTGAAAGCTTCACGAAAATCTAAATAGCTACCAAAGGTCTCTGTCTTGAAAGTTCATAAAAAACTGCAAATCAAAAAATCGATTTTGTTATGATAATAATATAAAATGATACCTTCACCTAAAAGAGACCTCAATATTTTTAGGACTGCCGATAAATTTTATCTTTAAAACACACAGCAGGATCGTACAAAACTTCCTCAAAACTGTAGTCGTAACCTTAAAATGCTTTACACAAAGTAAACAAAACATTCAACCAAATACTCTGATTTATTGGACGGTCACGAAGCCCGCATTTATTATAAAATCTGTTGAAGTCAGACTTCTGGCGAGTATCTGCTTTTAAAACAAAACTAGGCATTCCTATTGGTGCCTCGCGTGTTTAAAACCCTTACACTTGTTTTCACCTTAAGAACATTAATAAAAAACAGTTCGGCTCTTCGTGGAGCACTACTAATTTCTATTAATCTGGAGATCTCAAATATATATGTAGGTGCATTTTAAATTAGATATGTATAATCTTATCAAGATGTACACGTTACAACGCTAAAACCATCAGTTCTTCCACCGACAACCACAATTTCCACAGGAACTACTTGGCGCGGCGTATAAACAATGGGCAGAACGTTTTTCTTTTTTAGGTGAAAACGAGTATAGACGGTAATCATATAATATTCAGATTAAAAAGTACACTTTTTTTTTTCAAAACATATACACCTATCTACATGACTTAGTTAAAGCCATTAATATCTTCGTCCTTCTAAGTTTTTAGGGACTTATGATACCGTGCAATTTGAGCATCCGTCTTCCCCGCCCGAAATTTCGTAATAGTGGGGGCCTATGAAGATGTGAAAATTGTAAGTTTATTTTTTTTTTCTGCTGGCCTCGACCTGATTATTCATGACAGCATAATTGTACAGTTGCGCATCGGTAAAATATTTTGAGGCCTAAGAGTCAATGATATCAATTAAATAATTAAGTATTAATCACTTTTTTTCTTTCATTCAGACAGTTATAGCTCAATGAGACATTACATAAGGTGGAGTGGGGGAGGAGAGAAGAGTTGGGAGTGAAAGCAGAAAAGTTTGCCCAAAATATCATCATCATCATCATCATCATCATTAAATAATATTCGTGATCATGAGCAGCGAGATTGCCTTGATTATGATGCACAGAGAATATTACAGATTTGATATGTCCATGGCCCCTCAATAATGTAGTTATACCATATTCTATGTGGGTCGTGACAACTAGCAGGGCATACTCAGACGGGCACTTTAAAGGAGTTCATTCGGAACTCCGTTAAAATGACCGTCTGCCTGGGGTATGAGATGGTGTGAAATAACAAACGTAGCAGCCATAAAACTAGAACACATATAACAAATGTCAATTCGTTATACGTGTTCTAGTATTCAACAAACAAATCAACTTAATTGATACGGATCAAAGAAAAATACAAACAATATAAAATCTGACGATGATAATTCACGCGTAATTCTGGAAATGACACCAAGAATCAGGAAACCAGCATTCATAATACAAAAAAGCATGTTCATTAAAGAACATGATGTGAGTCAATATACGTACTCCTAAATCTTTTGTGCACTGAACCGTACGCAGAGGCAAATTGTCAAGAAAGTAAAAAAAGCTTACAATTTGTATTTTTATTGAAAAAGACAAAACTAAGACTTTATTAGGTTTCAGTTTAAAAAAAAAAAAAAAAGCGGTAGCATCAATTATGCACTGAATTATCATTAATCATCAGCAGTAGACAGGCATAGCTAGATGAAACCTGCCGAAAAAAGTTCACGTCATCACTGTATAGGAAAATATCTGAATTGCGGGTACAAGAACTGAGAACATTTATGAAGATATTAAATAGATCCCAATATCCGAAAAATTGTTTTTCTTTCTGTCAAATAATTCAGATATAATGTAAAAAGTTGGTTGTTCATTCGATATGACTTTAATATATGCCGAAGAAATAAATGATTAACTAGGTCAAAAGCCTTCGATAGATCAAATTACTTGGTACCTAAATCCACGCGCGAAATGACTTTCGGCGAAACAAAAAAAAATAATACCAGATTGGCCTCTACTGGCCTACGAGTAAATATTTATGTTGTAAACTGCTAATTTAGCGTTTAAAAAATTGTGATATATGCTTAATCAAGAGGAGTTTATCTATTTCTGCAAACGCATAAATCAGGGATATTGGCCTGTACATTTTACATCATCGGTCCTGCCACATTTGTGAATGGGCAATATGCCTGCAAAATGACTGCAAGTGTATTATATTACCTCCCTCCTGTTATAAAATTTAGCATTTTTTTCAAATCTCAAATCGTATTGCAGATGTGAAAGTTCGGATTATCTTGAAAAATGTCAATGTACTCTGAAGTTATACAACTACTCGGAAAATGGAGGTTTCTTAACTTTATTTAAATTTCGTTTTGTTGTTACCTTGTTACCCTGTATCAGTGACCTAAAACTCAATTGAGTTTAGGACACTGCCTATGCTTTTCGTAAACTCACAGTTTTGTCACTGACAACTCTAGAAGTTATTTGTTTATATGACTACTTTGAGCCCTGACGTAGCTGACGTCATAACAATAATCCGGTGACACCGCCCCGCCAAAGTTTTTTTAATTTTTTTATAAAACATGAGAGCAAGCACTCTGTCATTCTTCTAGCACAGTTCACTGAGGAATATCCCAAGCTCAACATGTCTCTAAAACAATTAGTTGATTTGACAGTTCTTGCTTTCCTGGCGATTTATATTACAACATTCTGAAAAAGAATATTTTGTTGTTGCGATTTTTGTTTCTTTGAAGGCGAGCATCCCGAGCTCGTAGCTTTATCTTTGGTTGTTGCTCCTGCTGATCGAGAGTTCGAGAAATTGTTGTACATTACAAAAAGAGGGGAAGCAAAAGATAAACCAAACACAGCGCAAATGAACATAGATAAGTATAAACTACGTGAATAGTTAAAAGACCAATTCACTGATGAGCGTGTTGGCAAAATTGACTGACAACAGAAAGAATAAAACAAACTTGGGACGTCGTCCTTCGTCCCGAGTTTGTTTTATTATTTCTATTGTCAGCGGCAAAAAAGCAGAGTTACTTTTCGAGCGAAAATAAATCGGCGAGATGAAATCACTAGGTCGCATGTTAGTTCTAGCGCTCGTGACATGGGAACCGGGACTCGTAGCCGGTTGCCTCCGGGCCGCGTCCCAGTGAGTTACGGGCCACATTCGGCCCGCTGGCCGCCTGTTTGAGACCGCTGCCCTATAGCGATGAAGCGTTCGTTTAACTTCAAGGAAGGCGAAGTTTGTTTTCCTAGTTTTCTACACGAGACTACAAACACAAACTCATATACAGGTCAGACTACAGAGAGCCTCGGCACCCATATTCCGCGTGGCATAATATCGACCGATCTAGGGCTTGCGATTTTGTTGTCTAAGTTACGTTATTTTCCATGACACCACGTGTCTCTCAACTCAGGAACGCAGAAAGCAAACTTTAGCGACAAAAATAGTATCAGGGCTCTCATGGTTCGCCTAAAATATTTAAGGCTATGCAGATGGGACTTCCGACGAACCCTCCTGGCACATCCACTAGCCCAATCACAATATTTGGGGTATAAGAATAGACATGGCTTAAGTTTAGAGCTGCCCATGAGCATAAATGAACAAAAAAAAGGGCATGTGGCCAAACAAATACCATCCAATTTTGTTGCACTTCTAAAGCGTTTGACGGGGAGTTCGGCACTTTTATTATAAAAATCAACCCCCTACAAAGAGTCGATCAATCTCTAACGTGCGTTTAATTAATTATCTCACATGTTTCGCAATCCAGACAAAAATAATCGACCAAATAAAAATGCATGTGATGGGGATAGGAAAAAAAGTTGTCTTAAAGCCAAGGGGCACAATGGCAGTGCGAACTAAAATATCTACACTCCATTCAAAATAGAGATAATAATAATAATAATATAAATAAATAAATTGTTTTATTTTTCTCGCGCCCACAAACCACCTCTTGTTTACAGATTGGTGCACTAAACATATATAGAGTAAAACCTAAAAATACAAGAAACGACAAAGTTAAATCAATAAATGTCATGCAACATTATCATAATGCAAAAATTGATTATTGATTAGTTCACAAATATCCAGTCACGTAGATATAGCATAAACTCCGGAGTGGATAAAAGATGTCGAGGTTGTTTTTTTTAATCATAAGCAATTTGTATCCTTGACAATGGGATTACAGCGGACAATCAAGATGGATAAAAAGTTTAAAAGTTTCGGCTCGGGCGAGAAGGACATGAATCTCAGTAGTTTGCAATGAAGCCGCCGAATTTACCCTGCCATGAATAACTTTGTGAAGGAATAAAAAATCTCTGTACTGCCTTTTCAAGGCCAATTTATGCAGCGAAAATTTACGAAGCAATGATTTGTAGGGATAAAAACGTCTCCTTCAACTGTAGCGGTCATATAAACTTCCTACCACTCGTTTTTGCACATTTTCAATGGCTAGCTCTTGCAACAGAGTCAATGAATTCCAAATGACTCAGGAAAATTCCAGTCGCGATCGAACTAGAGACTTAAATAAGAGTAGCAAGCAACAGGGAGCTGAAAATTTACGACAAATTCTTGAAATCATTCCTAACGTCCTCAACGCAGCATTTACTGTAGCGAAGACATGATTGTTGAAAGAAAGTGAGCTGTCAATATGCACTCCAAGGACCTTGATATAGGAGACTGGAGGAACTAATACACCATCCAGGTAATATTCAAAACAAATTACATCACCCTTCCTGGTCAACACCATTTATTTCGATTTCAAGGGGTTAAGTAACTAGCTGCTTTCTAAACGACCTTCTCGAAACGCGACTTAGATCAGCTTAGAGAAGACCGCAGTCGGATAGCGACTTCACACTTAGAAATAACTTAACATCGTCAGCAAACAGAACGATGTTAGCACTTCTAACACAATCAGCAATGCCATTTACAAACAACAGGAACAAAAGCGGGCCAAGAATTGAGCCCTGCGGCACGACAGATAGGTGTTTTAGAAAAGCAGGAGGGATTAATGGTATTTAATTATATGACATAGGTCCACAAAGCGCCAGTGTTAATTCATTGTTAACGTTTGAAAAATAATAACTGCACCGCAGTGAATTTAGTATTTACTTACAGAACACTAAATTAATAACGTTCTAGGCGCAACCGTTCGACAACCCATTAACATTCCCTTCAGTAATTCAAAAACGTAACCAAAGGGTCAACTGAATCTTGACAAACACATGTTTCGATTATCTGCAATGGCTGTGGAATTGCATTTTGTGCTAATATTTATTCAATAAACCCTTTTAATTTTTCACACAAAGATTTACAAGGACTCGTGCAATGACACTATAGTGATGTTAGTAGCAATCTGATCAGATAAAAAGCTCTGCTGGGTTTCGTCAGTGTAAATACAAATTCCTGGAGCATTCGCTTCAGCAACGTTTACACTCAATTACAAAAGGTTTTGAATTTACATAGTAATTAACTATTCCACAAATAACATCACAATGTTTAACCGAAGAGCACATTAACTTATCCCCTAAAATCGACGACTTCAAATAAAAAAAGAACACACTCATGATATAAATATTTATAAAGTATAAGTGACATCTGAAAAAAATTTGACCGAAATTTAAGTCAACAAAAAGACCCGTACAAGCGCGTAGACGTAACCCTTTGTTGACGATCTCTAAGTCATACTCTGCAGGGCGCATAACGTGGCAAATGTGTTAAAGAGGGGAATTGCTCTGTGCAATGTGGAAACACGCAAATACACGGGGGTTGTGACCGAGATATCGAATATAAAAACACATCTATTTAAGACGCACGCAAATAGAAGACCATTACGGATGCAGATTTCCCCTTTCTGTGCCAGTAGTCGATATCCTCGAGGAGGAAAACCCAGCCGTCCAACACTAAACGGTATCGCAGCCATCTCGACCGTAACCACGTTCTTTCCTGACGAGGGTTCATCAACGACCCGTCTGCGATGAGTGTCAGCGCCTCTGAGCACGTACTCCTTATGTTAATGTATCTTCTTTGCCGATGACTCGTTGCATACGCACGCACTCGAAAGCGAGCGAATAGAACCCGGTTAATGCCTTCGCGTTTTAGAAACGTGATTTGTAAGTGGTATGAATGGAGAGCGATGGGAAAACCTAAGGCTATCAGCGATGTTTTAACTTGCCTAGATGATTGCAACCTGAAGCCCACTTAAATGACAGTCACCGAAATCGCTATGTGTGGTACTAGAGGTAGCAATTGTTTTGATTTATGTTTTGAAGCTTACAAAATGTTTGAGGGATTACAGTGAGTGATTACATAAAGTGCGTTGGGCATAACAGTACTGGCTCTTACATGAAATATATAGTCGGAGTTTTTGTTCTTAAATTAGAAAAGGCAGGAGTTGATGAGGCCAATAATTTGTTTTCCCGGTGAGAAGATGTCGCGGAAAATTTTATATTTTACTGGTTCTGAAATGTGTGCCTGAAAAACGACCAGCCTTGATATTGTCTACAAAAGGGCATTGCGCTTGAGGGGCAGATAGAAGAAGAAAGGAGAAAATAGACTGGAATTGGTAATTTATCGCCTGTTAATCAGTATTGAGGAGCATAAAATTGACAATGTTTAACGTATTACAGCTATGAAAATCCGGCAGAGTACGCGTGGACGTGAACATTAGATGACCCAAAGCCCACCAAAGCGGTTCAAATCGTTTATTTCAAGCTAAAAGAATGGGGTAGGGAGAGTAGCGTTACCAATAAAGCGAGCATCAATGGTAAATGTATACATTGCTGAGTGCGGAATATGTATATTTATGCAACGTCATCTTATGCCGCCAACCATTTCTTAGTTGATTTTATTAAATTTATTAGAAATATATTATTTATATTTATTCTCATGGCAGTGATATTTTAGTGTGCCATTTAGACACCGTTTCAGCCTCACTACCAAATATTTTTTTTTCAGTAACACCGTATGCTGCTTTTTTATTACTAAGAATGGCGTTTCGTTGAGTTACATCATCTTGATTCCAATGTACAAGCTGCGAGTCGGTTTCTAAAAATAAACAAAAAAACTAAAAAAAAGTTCAAATTTAAGGACAAGCAGTAAGGACAAAAAAAAAAAGGCAATGTGGGAGCATTTAATTTCACCGACGGATAAATAAAAGTGGTGTTCCCTGGAGAGAAGCGCTTTGTCGACAGCTGGGACGTTCTTTGTAAAAGCCACAGTTCATATTACTCGTCTCGCTTATGTATATTTTTTTCTGTGGCAGTAACAGTTTGTTTTTGCGTCACGGGAAGCGGAAGACTTCTTTCAAAGTGCACTATTTCTGGCACTGAAAGCGTGCACAACGGGTTTTCTGTTATAAATGTAGGCCTGCAAACATGGCTCCAAATAGTGGCTTCTAGGAAGCAAACCACTCTGTTTCTTGTCTCAACCTTAGGAAAGCTATCTTGTTGAATAAGAACTGGTATTTAAAGGCTATGCAGTTGAAATCCGGCCATGATTACTTTTTGAACTTCCTTGATTATGTTCTTTAAATTAAAGGCGAAACGAGAATTGTGACAGACACCACGAATTATTACAATGGTATTTGTTTTTTTCGCAAACATTTGGAGTGTTTTAATTTTTCAAATATTTTCTGCAGTAAGCTATTGTACCAGGGTGGTTAATTCCCACCCAAAAAAAAACGAACTTATTTTGGTGTGCTTAAATAATTCTACCTAGAATTACGTGGAACTCCACATGTCGGTGTAATTGCCCAGATAACGCTAGAAAAGATATAAAATGAACAAAGTAAAACAACATGAAAGTCGCCGCAATATTATTATTATCAGAACCAAAGTCACACTTAAGTTCAATTTTCAAAGGAGCTTACTTTATTAAAATTGTATTAGTTCTTTCTGATGTAGAAACAGAAGCAGAGACACTAAAAACAGGCCCTAAACGTAACTGCTCTATGTAGAGTCCGCAAAAAAAAAATTGCGCACTTTCCCTCAAATGCTCAAATGTCTTGTCCCCTTCACGACAATCAAGTGGGCACGTGTGAGCTTGGAAATACTTTATCGGCGACAAGTGTTTTATTGCCGTCACCGCAGTCGAAATTTAGATTATTGTCGGTAAAATAAATCTAAAAGTGAAAGCTTGATCTAAGCTCTAACGCCAAAGTGAGCTCAACTGCACTTCGGCAAAACCTGGCCTCATTATTTCACCAGAATTACTCCCACTACATTGCTAAGTGATAGTCTCTATATATATACTATATTGTCATTTGCCACACTGATATATCTATTTTATTTACATTATGTCAAAGGTTTGAGGTATTGTGTGGCGTCTCTGCATATAACCCTGCTGTCTGTATTCCCAAATTCAACTGGCCGTGAGCTCAGCTGCTGAGAAAGCAAAATATTGTTCAATATGTCAAGGGTATTCTAATGTGAAGCGGTTCCTGGTTCCAAGGGCGGCGATTAGTTTGTGTTCTGCACTAACTTGAGAAATTGTGCTACGCACTATCTAGAACCTCGGAGCAGTCGCGAGTTCTCTCGGTGACTCTGCGAGTCGCTTTAATAGTTTGTTCGTTCGTTTTTTTATTTATTTCATTCAATCATTTATTTTGTGTGATCATAAAGAGCAGATACCTCGGTAATGATGCACAAATAGTGAGATTACAAATTATTCAGGAGAAACTTAAATGCTAACGAATTTGAGTTAAAATGTTAATGTCCGCTGCACCGAGAGTCTTATTCAAGTGTTGCACGCGGGTCCTGGTGCTAATCGATAGGAATTTATTACCAAAAAAGTAGGAGAAACTCGCCATATCGCCTTGGAACATAAACATAAATGAACAACGTGAGACGTGGTACCGTATTGAGAGGTCCGCCATAAAGCAAACCCCGGATGCGCATATAAATTCGTGATTGGGGTGTCTGGAAAATATTTTAAAATATTCGTTATCGAGATATTTCGATTTATTAAGGGTAAAAAGACGTTTGTAAGGTAGTTATGGCAGTGTCTCGTAATTATTTTAATTTGAAAAACCGAGGGCGCAAAGTAGCCACTGCAAGTTAAACACGGATAATTTACCCAATACTGGAGTTTTCTAAAGGACGGCAGAGACTAGAATTCTTAAACACTCGGCATTTGTGTCGTCCTTTCGAAGTTTCAGCCACGGGTAAATGCCAAACATTTAAGCTATTTGCGACTCCACCAACCTATAGGGGACGCTGTTATCAAACAAAATATATATATATATATATATATGGTGGTCTAAAACAGGTCATGCCGTGCCACGTGCCATCTAAGCGCGCTACGCCAGGGCATCAGCAAGCAAGCATTGAACTGACTCAAAATGAATTGTATCGTTTTTTTCCTCCATGTTTCGAACCTGCGGCGATGTGTTGGCGAAAGCGAGTTTCCAGAGGCGTGACTTACTTCGATGAAGCGATGAAAAGGACTGGCTACTGTGCTTCGACGGTGCTGTTGAACGTTGATAAACACCGACTGTCTGATTAACGCATATTCCCATGTGGCGTTCAGAGCAACCTGGGTAACAGGCTGATACTACGGTCACGACAAAGTCACCGCGAAAACTTTCCATCGCGCATATCATCTACAACATATAATCACGGAAGCAACAAGAGACGAGCAGAAATCGCGAAATAACCTGTTTTGGCCAGTTATGTGTTTTCCCCCGAAATTCCGTTCGTTTGCTGGAATGGCAATTACTGTAATCTGCTCAACTTTACCAAATAGCAAGACTCGACTGACTACTTTATATTTCTCGTTTTCCAAAGAAAGCTCTTCGTTGAAGCAATTTCGTTGAAAAGACTAAACTTCACAATGAAGCATTGTATTTATGCGTTTAGTTTGTTCGAGTGTAACATTTGATATCATCATTGATATCATTTGTGCTGTTATCGTCGTATGTGTATGATGGGGTAAACTTTAGTCGGTGGTGAAATAATCTATTCTAAATTACCAATTGTGCTTCTTTAGTGTGTCATATGTGCAGCAATGTCCAGACAATTCTAAAGAAGCTAGGTGAAATCTCGGTGTCCCAGAGAGGAGGACTCGCCAGGGAGCTTAATCACCGCGACATCAGACTTGCCTTGTCTGCGGTTCTTCTCGCGTTGCTATGGAGCTGAGATTGCTGTAGGTTGGATTGTTTCGCCCGTGTCACTGGCCGCTCTTGGGTGAAGAAACCGTCAAGGACTAAACAAGTGTAAAAGAGAAGCTGCAAAGCCTGTGAGAACGTGCTACTGCTTTTCGTTCCAGCATTGTTGCCAAGCAACAACGCAAAAGTTCTGGAAGAAAACAGAGAGTTCGTTCATGGGGAAAATAAATCAGGCGAACAAAATTGAAACGAAAATGAATTCCGAACCACTATGAAGACCAGGTTTGGATTAGCTTTCGCTTTTGTATATTTCAACATCATTTCTTTCACACATGGGTTGTTGTCTGCATAGAGAGAAAACATGCGACGTTCACCAGTGTCCCGTTGAATCTTTTTTTTTTTTGCATCTTCTTCTGCAACCTTTGATTTTAAAATGCCAGAAGTCCGCCGATTAAAAAATAATCCGCGTTATTGCCCTGCTCAGAAAATATCAGAAACCTCGTGTTTTCTATGCCTCGTTCATTGAGACTGCGGTCTTTTTTTGCTTTAACAGTTTTTGCACAATGTTTTCCTTATATACGATCATGCACGATTTTGTTTCAATATAATATGCTTCCAAAGCGAATATGTTTGCTATTTCCACTTCCGAGAAGCCTAGATACTAATGCAACTTAAAATGATTGGAAGCTATTACAAATGTTTTTTTAGTATTCTAAAAGATCAGGGAAACAAGAAGATGTAGAAAATTAACTCGGGCACAAATTCCAAATAAAGTTTTACAACATAATTCGTAGGAACCTATATCTTGATGCGAATTGCAAAATAAAGACTAGTATACTAGAAGAATTGTGTCCCATGTTCTAAAAATACATCTAGATGCTATGCATGTTTTAATAAAACTATTAAAATACACATGTCTGGCTTATGTCCTTGATGTATAAGTATCAAGGGTTATGCTTCTTAAAAATCTAGGAAACCTTTTTGAATCTGAAGACATCTAGTGACCCGAGAGATTACCAAGCCGTAAGAATTAGTAATAACTTTTTATGAACTAGTAATATTTGAATTTTATTTAAAATCTTTAATTAATTCGCTACTGTGTAATACCCGGACTCACGTATAAAGGGTATTCTAGGTCAGAGCTGCCTGCACCAAAAGACTGCAAGACTCGAAATTTGTTAAGATGTCAGTCTAATACAAAAACAAAACAAAATATTTTAGAATTTCATTTTTAATGTCTACTTTATATACAAAAAAATCCCCCCACTGTCGAGAAAACCAGAACTGTCAACCATTATGCAAGACAGAGTGAGCACGTGTGCCCTTGTATCCGGGGCTTCTCCGTATGATCTCTCACCAGCTTGCCAGGACATTCACCCTTATTTCTGTAAAGCTGCAAACAGCACGCCAGGAGGTTTTAATGGTCAATTTCGAAAAACGTGACCCTACCCGAGGGAATATTTCGCTACATAAGAAGAGCCTCGTGTGACAAGGACGATTTCTTCGCAGAAGCCGGATTTGTTGCCCAGCTTAGTGCGCACACCATGAAATGCCTTCGGTAGGAGCTTATGTCAAAGGAGTCATTTCTTTTTGAGTTTTCGAAACCACGTTACAGACTGTTGGCGTTTTTGTTTTCTGTGTATAAGGCTTTCGGATGCACCGACGAGTTTTTTTCGCTTTCAAAGAATTTTGATTCCATAAGATTTGATGGAGCATGATGGAGCTATTGCCCTGGGGCAATAGCTCCATCATTTTTTAAGAAGATTTCGGCTTATATTTACTTCTGCCTAAGTTAATCGTGATAACTGAATTCATGGGACAAAAGGCTATAAACGTTCGCTCCTAACCAAGGTTTCTTGAACATACAATTATATCTTTATTTGACGGAAAACGGCAGCAGGTTTGTATCGAAAATGCAATGATCTTGTTTTAAAATGCATTTAGAAACAGAGGGCAGATAGTTACTTTTGCCTTCAGCGTTAAAAGATAAACTAGTGGCAATAGAGATTGGGGACATGCATTTAGCACTTTTTATTGAAAGCTGGATTTTTTTAGAAACTACCAATCCTTTGACAAAACAAGTAAATCATAATATTTAAGAGTGACTAACACAAATATTTTATATTTTAAGTGATCAGAAGACAATAGTGTATAAATAAACCAGCTGCAGCACCGAATAAAAGTTAGGTTGACCTATTTTGCCTCACTCAACTGTTGAATAAAAAAACTCTGAAATTTATTTGAAATTCTCTTTTATAGACTTTTTCAAAGGAGTGGTCGAAACGTTATTAGGAAATGTGGATATAGCCTTGAAGGTTTCTTTAACGCACAATAAACAGAAAGTAGAATTTGTGCTTTATCAAATTATACATTTTAGCACCTCGCTCCGAAGTAATTCTTGGCAACAACCAGAAAGCTTTTACACGCCTGCTCTGAAGCCTTCATCGAGGCACCGCTCCGGTGAGCATTTCAGAAAACAGTTAATGAGTTTGAAGGGGCTTCGTAACCTTCACCCCAATCTCTCCATCACTGTCAAGCTCTTGGTCTATCGAGGGTCTCGCAAGAATTTCGCGAGACACTCGCGCGTGACGTCGTGTCTCCTCCGCTTTCTCATTTACGAGCGATTAGCGTGTTTCTGCAAGCGGGTGCACGGGGCACCTAAGCAGTGTAGCTCACACGTTGTATACATGTGACCGCGTCGTCTAACCTTCGTTCCCACAATTTCTTGGCGTCCTTAATATTGCATGCCTAATTGAATTTATGGAATGTCTTGTTGAGGGCTGAACGGGAGATCCAAATGTCCATAATCGACGGCCACCCAAAGACAAACAAACACAAGACTAAATTATTGACGCGCTCATTTTCATCGCAATGGTCATAACCAAACAAATTTTATATGCAAGTGTTTGAAACTGTATCTGCCAAAATAGAAGAACGTTATGAGCATCACTTGAGGGTTCAATTTTATATTCGAACTAAAAAGCGTATTTATGCTTTTGTCAAACGTGAGTGCTCTTTTTACATTTTTACGCCCAGTCGTAAAGTAAAACATATTGAAAAGCGATTCACGTACTTTGAGGTGCTTTGTGAGAATTTACACTTCCTGAATCACTTGGACGGAGGGAGCGACAATTATGGCGTCACCGCCACACACAAACCATAAGTGAAAGTAGATGGTGCGGGAATCATGTTGACATCTGAAAGTATCGAAGGTACGGAAGGTAGGAAAGGCACTTCAGGTTTGGTAATATAAAAAAGGCATTTCTTTTATTGAATTTTTTCTGACTGTATTACTAAAACAAAAAATGGCTCTTGGTGAAGGGAGGAGTTTTTTCTGATAGGAAGAAATTTGAATTCCCGTAGCTGCATTTTACTCGCGCTTTTCGGTTCAGTATCTCTCCCTCGGCTGCTCCTAGGAGACAGTCTTCAACGAGAAGGAGGAACTCCTCGTGTTTCTCTTTTGAGATGGAGTCGAGATTGAATGATTTTTGGCAACCAGACATGTTTTACTTTGCTCGCTTTTTTTTTCGGTTTTACTGGCTTTATTTCAACCCCAAAGCTGAGCATTAATTTTTTCTTAAGTTTCTTCTTTGTTATATAAAAAAAAATATTAAACAGCGACATGCACAAAAATGGTAAAATGGCAAGCAACATCGGACCGTTTTTGTTTAGCCTACGTCGAGAGGTCCTCGGGCGTTCCTCTTCGCTCCAGCGTTCAAAGTTCCGCTGCTCCCCGAACGTTTATGTCTACTCGATTCATGTTTTTGTTTTCTTGTTTATTTTAATGATTTTGCTAATCGTTTTAGTACCCAAGCCCGGGCGCGTTAGCATTTTTATGGAAACCAGTGAGGCGACTTTGGCTGTCTCCGAAGGCTATCTCGAACTGACGTATCCCAATCCTCCGCTTAAAATCTTGGCTTCCAGTGCCTTCATGATGACTTGTCAAGGAACATGTTTTTGGTATATATTTTATTTTGGAAACAATACTTCTCTAAGCATACAAGGCAAATTTTTGTTCTTATTTCCGTCAAGCTAACTGGTGTCTTATGTATTTAATACACCAGAACAAAACACAAAGAAACGTTATGAACGAACGATTAAGCTGCCGGACTGTAAGATTTTTACGTAGCTAGATTATTATTTTTCAGTAATATTCCTTTAATAATAATGTAACACCTGAGACTGTGGTGCAAACAATGTAGAAAGCTTTAAAATCGTAGAAATAAAAACAAAAAAAAAAACGTCTCAAGCTCTCTACACACTTACTGTTTATTCGTTTGTCATCCCCTAGCTGAGCGGCCAACTGTCAGAATTTTATGTGGGAGTTATAGCTGAATGAAAATTGGTATATTAAAAGATGCTTCTTTTGAAATAAAATGCTAATTAACTAAAATAGTGTGCTCAATAAAAAATTCTCCAAGTCGCACATCGTGTTTTGTTTCAAAATTAGGGAACATGGTAATTATGTAGGACAGAGTCACTAGCAGAAAAAAGATATATGCATATAAAAGAGATTACTTCTTATATGTTTCATGGTAGTTAGAAGCATTGGTGAGAATATTATATTCAGTGAGTTACTTCTTAGGTATTCATATTTGAAGTCATTTACTGAGAATATAGTCTCGTTCAATGTTGCCTAAGGTCCTCACACTTTAATATCTCCTAAGGCAAAATATAAATCTATAGCGGCACACACACACACACACACACACAAACACAAACACAAACACAAATACTCATATAGACACACATATATATATACGAGGGGCGTTCATAAAGTTCGTATCATTGTCACGAAGGAATAGATATTCAGCAATGAAACTCGAGTAGGAGTTGAGACATTCTCTACATGTTCGCCACCAAACGTTATCCATTTTTGCCAGCGATGGACATCATGCCGGAAGCCATTGTTTTAGAACTCCTCGTTTTGAGTGTTCAGGAATCACTCCACTTCAACGATCACTTGGTCGTCGTCCTTAAAATGCTTTCCTCTTGTTTGGCCACACTGGAAGTGTCAGCGCCATTGAACCACAGTTTCATAAACTTGGGCATTGTCCTAGAACAACGCTCCCAGATTGGAATGAATATCCTTGGCATTGCATCCCTTCAAATGAAAAAAAAAACGGATCACTGCATGAGCTTGGCACCGACGGGTGGTGCCATTTTGGTTTCGACTCCCTAGCGGCGTTCCGCGCTACTATAGCACGCGATGTGTACACTGTGCGGAAACTAGAGGGACGAGCGCTCATGTTGACGCCTGTTTTGTTCCGCTTTTTTAAATTTTTTGTGCCGATAATACGAACTTTATGAACGCCCCTCGTATATATATATATATATATATATATATATATATATATATATATATATATATATATATATATATATGTATATATGTAAACACAACATTGATGTAAATGTTTTTGCATTCTAATTCAGTTATTTTTTAAAGTAACTAAATAACTACAGTAAAATTAGATCGAAGTAGCGGTATACAGTCATGTCTCGTTAATATGAGCCCCGTTAATATGAATACCCCTCTATATGGACACCACTTCGCTGACAAACTGGGAGAATAATACTTTTTTGTCTCGTTATTATGGACAACTCACATTATGGACATATTGTAACGGGACAGAGGTGTCCATATTAACGAGACATCACACTATATGCGTACAGTCCAGTTGCGTCGCAGCCAGGAATTTTTATACTTAGCGGTTTTTTTTCGCATTACTTATTGCTTGTTGTGAAGTTTATTTATATTATTACTAGTCCTTAATTTCTTTGACACGATGGTAGTAGGTTTCTCTTTCTTTAATCGCACTTCATTGCTTCTCATAAAGAAGTGAACTGCATAATAAATATTGTACACCCAACTTGGTTTTGAGTGCAAGGCTGCATCAAAACTACTCGCTCAATGGATATACATAAAATCTCAATGAACTCGACAACGTACGTGTTTCAAAAGACTTCAGCATTCCTTCAAGAACTGCTACTTTCTCCCGTGGTTGCTACGTTGATTTGCATGTTCCGTTTTGTGTGCATAGTTCGTTCAATCACGATAATAATTCTAGTGTCAGCGTGATTCTTTCTTAGAATGCAATAGCAACATAATCGCTCAAGCCATAAACGTGGTGCGCTTTGATTCTAAATATATTATTTGGTTCTTAAGCGAAATAAGCAACCTATGGAACTAACAGGACACTCCAGACCTGTTCTACAATACAAATTAATTGTTTTAGAGCGTCCCTTCAGACGTGCACTTTCTAAAGCAAAGCGGGGTCACTTGTTTTATGGGGACTTGCATTTTTTGAGGTAACACGTGTCACATTTAGTTATGTGTAGAAAATAGTATTTGCTTTGGAAAGGTATGATCATCCAGTTTAAGGCTCAGTTTAAAGACACGGTAACTGCGAACATTAGCGACGCCTTATGTGGAGAAACACTAATTGAGAGGAGGCGACGGGAGCTCGCGGTGGCGTCGTTGAGCCCCGCTCAGATTGGAAGGAGAGTTCAGAAAGGCAGAGGCTAGCTATTTTCTGTCTGTACTCGCTGATTTCGTTCTACAATTAGTTCAAACAGGTCTGTCGTTTCCTCCTGGCGCAGGGTCTAGAGTTGGAACGCCGAACGCCAGACCCTTCGACGGAAGAAGGCGAAGCACTTGTGCGTTTTATTAAAGGGAGAGAAGCTCTGGTATGAGGGAAAGGCAGAAAGAAAAGCGTTGCGTCTATCCATTCTCCTTCCGACCAAAGCTCGACGCTCTGACGATACTACACTATTTTACTTCCGATATCTACAAGGCGTCTGGCTTGGCCTTCTCCATGGACATACCGTGGAATAAAAAGTTTTCAGTGAAATATTATCATTTGAATTGATTTGAGCTCCACTATAGTCGGGCAAGTACAGTCTTGGGGAACATTACGATCTTGTTCGTCAAGAAAAGCCGTTGATAATATTGCAAACCCGGCCCATATGATTCAGTGGAAAACAATTTGTACAACCATGGAATAAACTATACGCGTCAAACATTTTAATTACTTAATTTGGAAATTTTTGTGAGTCTTATAATATATCCCTAGGGAACAGTGCAATGTTTGTTGTTCATTTGAAATTCTCATTTTAAGCATGGGTTGACTGTCAAAGAGAGTTGAGGATGAGTGCAGAAACATCTGGCGCCGTTCGTCGCGGATAGAGCGGCGACGTGTAATAGACTGAAAACAAAGCATCACTCGTAGCTCAAACGCCACAATTTTAGCACATTGATAAGATAGTTAAGGCTCAGTATAAAGTGGTTATTTACTCAGGTGGATTATCCATGGAAAATACCTACACTACACCACTTAAAATTTCTATCACACGCGATGACTTAACCCTAAAAAAGTCAGCAAATTAAAAATGAGGTTTTCCAAAGTCACCAAAATGTTTTGAGGCAGATGCACATTTTAATATCTCTGCAAGCTACACCACCCAAGTCTTGACTATTGCTTTCCCAACTAACAATTCCGCTCGGTTCTACCACCATGTATGCGACGAGTAGGCAGAAATAACTCGTGGAGCGCTTGTAGAGAAGAGTGATATTTACTGCGCTAATCCTGGACGATCCTCACAAACGACAAGTGTCAGCAGCAGATGCCAGCGGCGGCCTCACCGCAACTAGTTTTTTGTCCTTTGATTTTGTGTTCGCTGTTTTTGGGGTGGTGCATTCCCCGAGCTTTCGCCAGGGCGGGACAATAGGTAGACTCGTGGAGCGTACGGGTGACAGTGCGGACGTTCATTCCCAACAATAGCTCTTTGTAACACTGAAGTGCCGTGTTGCAAACGTGCTCCCACTTTTTGGGCTGGAACTTGATCACATTTGTTCTTTAAAATGCCTGTTGAAATTCTTGAGTTTTACAAATAAAATAATTAGGTTGATAGAAGAGCACAATGAAAATGTCAATCACAAGCAATCGTCTTAAATTTAAAGGAATCACATTTCGGTGTATATAGTGGTTTTTCACATGCAGCAGTCTTGTTTCACAAGCCGGTCATTGTGAAGAATGCAGTTCTGAGTCATCTTCCTATTTTTGAAGGTACTGATGATGTAATCCCTGGAAACGCTAGCCCCATGGCGCAAGAAACTTTATAATGTCAATTTGTTTACATTTTAAAGATGTCATGTCAGACGATCGTCGTTTACGGAGTAGCTTGCAAACAAAAGTGCCAATGACGAATGGTCCATCACGTTAATGTGAAGTAATGGCGCTGAAGAAATTAGCAGTTATAAAATCCAGAGCTTAATACGGTTGAAGTTCCCTAGAATACACTTACTGGGATTTAGTCATCATTTATAAAAGTTGATTGATAGAGAAAAAAAAAAACTAAACGACAGTTTGTGTGGTACTCATTGTTGTTCTCAATCTTATTGACATTGCGAAGATGGGAAAAGGGGCTGTGAATTTACTCATTTTTTGTAAACCAATTGCTTGTGCGATTAAATCCAAGCGTCTTTTGATAAATTTTAAATGGTTTATGTTCATTCTAAACAAGTCTATTAAAAACAAATGTCTTCAGCAGTCCTCAAACTACTTTGCTATACTACAACCATATGTTTGGACCGCATCCATGTGTTTTTTGTGGAAATTGAACAAGAGAAAAACCTAGAAAAGTTTGAGAATTTCAAACCTAACCTTATGACAACAATAAATCTAAACCTAAATGAATAATTACGTTTAGTTTATTTGCCTGCTATTATCTTCGACCTTATTTCACGTCCGCCGTTACGGACAAGGCTATCATTAGCAATTCTTTGACCTCGAAACCCCTTTGATATATAAACGTTCGAAGTCTCATCACATATTGTCTATTGAGGAGCATTCTACCCACCAAATATTTTGAATTTTTTTGTTTGTTAATTCTGGCTGGTCGCAATTCTCATTTCTTCATTTCAAGAGATTATTCACTCAAATCCAGGCAGTGTTGTTCTCGCACATTCTACATACACGCAGCAATATTTATAAATCTCGCGTTTGTAGAGGTACCTTAACACAGCAAAAACACACAACTAGAGGGCTATTTTCTCTATAGATTGTTTGCAGAACCTCTATCTTTATCGTCTCAATTTTTCAATTACCACCAATATTTTATTCCTAGATCATTATGTATTTCCTTGTTAACAAGCAAAAGTACTTTCTGTCGTCTTACTCCAAAACTTTCTGTCTCTGTCCTCTTTCTGCAACAGCCAAGACCTCGTAAAGTACCCATGCGGGATTCATCGCAACGTCAAGCCGGGCTGGAAACAAAACGAGCTCCTCGTTTCTCCTAGACAAACGGTCTAGTCTGTTTCCTACCTCATCACTTTGAAACGAACACACGCGCACGAAGACGCCCGAGTGGCGTGCAGAGCCCAGAAAAAGAGTTCCGCCTTGAAGCGTAAAAAGCACTCCGGTAATAATCATTCAAGTCTCGGATGCCTCCTGGGAGCTCATCTCAGTTGCGCCGAGGGCTTTCAAACATCGAGATGTATGCTTGGTGACAGCATTAGGACGACTTGCGCTCTGTATCCGCCTCCTGGCTTCCTGGCTGGTCCCAATACTGTGCGCGGATGCAAGATTATCTGCCCCGCCAGGAGGCTTTGCTACGGATTGCGGCTTCTGCGACGAACGTTGTGGGGGCGATGTCGTTTTCAGAGCTTGTGACGCAGACATTCTAGGCCTGAAGCTGCAAACTGCCGCCCTTGAGACTGAAAGTTGTGGTGATTAAGCCCTATTCTGGGCGCCCTTAACTATCACGAGCGTAAAATGTAGCGAAGGCGTGCGGAAGTTGGTTTGTGTTCAGGCGGTGTATTGTAACTTCCGCGGCACATAGTTAGTATTTTACACGGCCCTTTTTAGTCTTCAAATGAATAAGAGAGGAAATGCCGGAAAAGAGCACATGGCAAGGCAGCACTGTCATATCGCTAAACCTCATGAAAGCAAGAAAGCTCGAGCCAGAAAGGTCGAGTCAAAACAACGCGGAGGCGGCAAAGAGAATATATGTCGAAGGCTTTGTGTTCCAGCAGCCTACCCCGGTACTCCATTCGCAGCTGGTGGACAATCCATCGTGGAGGCATATATTCGTTCTGCATTATTAGAATTCATTCGCCATCCTATTTTTAGAAGAAAGTTGGGAAGAACCTTTCTCGCTCTAAGTTATGTTATGCACTTTTGTTCTGCATTATATTTACTATACATTTATATAATTTTATGAATTTTCACGGAAAGTATTTCCGCGAAAATTCGCCCCGGGCAATATGAAAAATAAAACCAGCCGATTATTTCGATTTCTTTTTAATAAATGCTGACTAGGTTTGCATTCGCGCGTGCCGAGTGACCAGGGTTTAGAGGTCTTATTTTTTCTTCGTTACTTCAATAGTAATAGGAGGTGGTAGCTATATTTTTAAATGCATAATTAGACATTATTTATATGTAAGCCCCACCTCATGAACTTAGGAAGCTGCACTGTAAAGGGTGCTCTGCCATTAACCCACGTGTGATAGGTGAAATCAACCTTACGACCTCTCGTTCAAACTTCGACAGGGGTTAGGCATTGCATTTTTAATATACGCGCCCTCATTTTTTTAATCAGATAGCATTTGTAGCTATTTCACCCGGTTTTCACGATATTCCACCTGGCTTCGAACATGCCGTGCGTATGCGCGGCGCGCGTATGCGCCGCGCATATGCGGAGGACGTCCGCATTCCTAGGCGCCGCGCGTAGGCATCGTCCTAGATGTCGTCTTAGAGGTCGTCCTTGAGATTGCCCTAGAGGCCGTCTTAGATGCCATTCTAGACGTCGTCTTTGACGCGATTCTCTAGGACGTCGTTCTCGACGTCGTCCTTGAGGTCGTCCTTCAGATCGCCCTAGTGGTCGTCCTAGTTGTCGTTCTTGACGTAGTCTTTGACTTCATTTTTAGGACATCGTTCTCGGCGTCGTCATTGAGGTCGTCCTGAGGTTGCAAAAGAGGTCGTCCTGGGGATCGTCCTAGAAGTCGTCCCAGAGGACATTCTAGACATCGTCTTTGACGTCGTGATGTAGGACGTCGTCACTAAGGTCATCCTTGGGATCCTCTAGAGGTCATCCTAGAGGTCATCCTAGATGTCGTCTCTGACGATCTTCTCTAGGACATAGTCCTCGACATCATCCAAGCGAGCAGATAAACCTGCGCCATGCATACACGGAGTGGCAGTACGCACATATCAACATCTGCGCCCAAGATACGAAGCAATCACTTATGGCTGTGGTGCAATCACATAAACCCGCGCCGAGCATACACGGGGCCACAGCACGCACACAGTCACAATTTCCTCCCAAGCTACGTGTAAATAGACCCTTTTAATAAATTTACAAAAGCCCACTCTTGCCGCGCGACGAATTATGGGATTTCTCGGTACTACAGTGAACTAGAATAGGGGTAGTGGGAAAATCGGTGACCTCCGCGTTAGGCGCTTCGTATAGAAGTTACCAGGTAGCGCTGGTGCTCGATTGCAGAGTACTTGTGCCCGCGAAGCCCGCGCCAAGGCGTGGCTGTTTTGATTGTGAGCGGTTCATCAGTGCGGCATATGTATGATTTATGGGTGTTGCAAGGTTTATGAATCAGTGTTTCAAGCTTACTTGAGCAATGTAGCAAAAACCCGCGTACCAAGTGCTGTATCCTGTAACTTAGCGGTGTGCATGCGTCTTCTTTCTCTTCGTTTTCATTTCTTAGCAAGAACCCTCGAACCCATGAATAATCAAAATGCCAAGAACTTGACACTTGCGGAAACAGATCGTGAAAACGACCATCGAGACCTCAAAATTATTGCAAAACATTTTGTTTTAGGTTCATAATCACCCCCACGGCTGCTGGCGGTAGCTACCGCGATTCACGTGCAGTCGGGGTGACGCAATGGGAAAGCGCGTCATCTCCTCTGAGGGTTCCGAAATCCCTTGCCGCCGTGGTGCTGTACGTGCAGCGACAGGTCTATTATCGGTTTGAGTTGAGCTAGTTGGTACATGGTGAATGATGGTTGTGAAACATCTTGAACATTAAACGATCACACAGAGACAAACATTTAAATGATTAAAGAGGGACGAAGCAATCACTCAATTTCGAAGTGGCGCGCTGCAGTCGCGCTTACGTCAATGATTGCGTCGTAAACCATTCATAGAATAAAACGTTTGCTCAAAATGTGGGATGTGACTCTCAAGACGATTGCTATCGCAATCCGTAGACAAATTACAATAGTGGTTTCTGCACCCAATAGTTTTGTCAAATCGTAGTCGATATAGCTAAAGTGAAACTTATTACTTCATATAAGTATTTGTTATTTTTATGTGTGTCTTCTATTTAAGAAAAAATAACTAAAATCGTTCAAAGTTTGATTTCTGACCGTCGGTAGTCAGAATACATTTTTATGACCACAAAAACTTTTACCTACGTGAAAAATAATTTCAAACTAATATTGAAATGCAAATTTTATATATTTTACGAGGGGCGTTCATCAAGTTCGTAATATCGGCACAAAGAATTGAAAAAAAAGGAACAAAACAGGCATCAACATGAGCGCGCATCCCTCTAGTTTCCGCACAGTATAAACATCGCATGCTATAGTAGCTCGGAACGCCGCTAGGGAGTCGTAACAAAAATGGTACCGCCCATCGGTACCAAGCACATGCAGTGATTCGTTTTCTCCATTTGAAGGGAAGCAATGCCAAGGATATTCATTCCAACCTGGGAGCGTTGTTCGGGGACAACGCCCCAGTTTATGACACTTTGGTTAAATGGCGGAGACGCTTCCAGTGTGGCCAAATAAGAGGAAAGCATTTCAAGGACGGCGACAAAGTGAATGCAGAAGTGGAGCGATTCCTGAACCCTCAAAACGAGGAGTTCTATAACAATGGCCTCCGGCATGTGGTGCATCGCTAGAAAAAGTGGGTAATTTTTGGTTGCGAATATGTAGAGAAAGTCTCAACTCCTACTCGAGTTTGATTGCTGAATCTCTATTCCTTCGTGACAATAATACGAACTTTATGAACGCCCATCGTAAGTTGACTAACTATAAATAATTTTTACGATTTATTTTAACTACAGTCTCTATTTGATTTATGAAATGCGTAAGCACAAAACAATACCGTACACGAAAAACATAATATTTCTCCCCTATTACTCAGCTTTTAGAACGTGCACACTGCACAAATACCATTATATAGCTAACGCAAACACTGAGAAAAATGGATGAAGCATTTGCCTCACCCATTTTTTTATCCCTCACCCTATCTTCAATAATTGGACGATCCAAAGATTGAATTGCATGGAATCGTCATAGGCAGTAACAGTTACAGTAAGGCGAATCTGTTTAAATGAAGCGTAAACTCATTTAATGCTTCGACTCACCCGTTCAAAGTGTGAACACTGGCTCTTGTACCTTTTTTGTCCTGACCGACGAACTGTGAGAAAACTACGAAGGCCGGATATCGCAAATCTGAGACCGGAAGGGTTGATGACCCCAGAATATGCGCCGCTTGTCTCAAACAATTTAAAGAGTGAATCAGGCAACAAAAACAATTTGGATAAATAAACATACAAAATTTAAAACTAATTTTATGCGCCCCAGTGCGGACACGGAGTTACGACGTCCATGATGTTCTACGCTGGAGTGTTGGTGTCGCAATTTGCGACGCGTTTTTCGATCCGCGGTCGTTCGACAAATAAGCGGTTGGGTTGTTTTCGGAGAATCGACATCGAATGCCTTCCGGTCCGAATTTCCGTCCTCAGTAATGTTTTCGATCGCTGCTTCTTTCCTGTTACTTGGCTCGTGTTGTCTCGTCTGCGAGCAGACGGGAGAATGAAATAAAGGAAGACCAAATGGAGCGAAGACAGCGGCAATCGTCGGCTGGAAGTACGTCCGCTGTTGTTGGTGTTGCTGCTGCGCGAGCTTTTCCCTCGCAACCATATTCCTGGTTCCCGAGAGGGCCTCCGCCTGTTTACTACGTTGCCGCGCTGAGCACGTTGCTCGTCCGTGTTTGCGGGTTCCCTGAGGGTTGTTTGCACTGGGCCTTGATTGCCGCTGCGGATAGAGGGAATCGGCTCAACGGAGAGAGCAGGAGGAAGGAAAAATAACTACTCGGCATTAATAAGTCCTCAGAGTCGAACATTTAGAAATATTTAATAACCTGATTGTAATATGAAATAACCCAAAATAACCTAACATAAAATAGCATAAATTAGTCAACCAAAGCAGCTATTTGTCTTAGCGAAAATACCTCCGTAATCTGCTCGTACATATAAGAGAAATTATGACATTTCGGACAAAAATGTGTTAATTGTGAAACAAAAAACCTCGCGTCAGGTATTCTTTTGTTTTTCTTTCCACAGTTCTTTGTGGAACATATCCTTGCTTCTGGCCGGTAGAAATTTGACTTCTTATTTTTTTCTTATTTTCATGCCTTTAAATTTTCTTGGTGGCATTTTTGCTTTTTTATCATAGTGATCTTTGTATAGTGTAGCAATGTGGTTGTGCGTGCGACTGCCATGACACACCGTTTGTCACAATGAGGAATGGTGTGCCACAAAATTCTGGCCTTATTTTGTCAGTGATCAAAGGTGAATTATTTGGAAGAAATGCATTTTTCAAATAGGATGGCATATCATCTTTCCTACGACCGAAGGCTGTCTTACTTTTGAAATCTTGTTAGCTTTGTCAGGGAGACGGTGTTCTTGTTGTCTTTAGATTGCCCGTCTCCCAGAGGTTAGTCTCGTGCTTCAGCTGTAACTTTAGAATCTTTATTGATCAGTCATTTATCTTCCGATATTGACAGGCATTTAAACTATACTCCGTTCTATGATAACTCGGCTACTGGCGAAAGCTACAGCTTCAGCAAACAAATCGCAGCTTTCGGAACAATGAGTTAGATAACGTACATTTCTGGTGCGCTTCTTTACTAGAGATCTATGAAATACTTCACTCCATCACTTTGATTGACTCACGGGGGCTGTGGGATTTATAACTGCCAAAGCACGCTAATGAAAAGATATATTTTATACCAAGTGTCATTCCGCTTCGAGCAAAGACAACCTTGGGGTTTTACGTGCCAAAGAAAAGAGAGGCATCTGGCACGCCCCAGCGGAGAACTGAGAGTTCTTTTCGACCACCTGCACTCTAAAAAAAGCTCGTGCGTCTACTTTCCCGTACAACTCTCGGAGAGCAAGTCACTGCAACTTACGAAGACGGCTCAGCGAATGGCGATGCTGAAACGTATGTTGAGACCAAAAAACGCAGTCTGAGTTGTGACATTAAGTAATGCAAAACGTCACGCTTGCATTGCTTAATGTCAGAACTCAGATTGCGTTTTTTGGGTCTTCACATATGTTTCGACATCGTCATTCGCTGAGCTGCCTCTGTAAGTTGCAGTGATTGGCTCTGCGACTATTGTTCGGGAAAGTATACGCACAGGCTTTTTTAGAGTTTGGGGACCTTTTGACGTGCAACAGAAAGCTCGGTTATAGGGTGTCTTCTCCGTCAGACTGCGGGTATCTCGGCCGGTATTCGAACCCGCCACCTGGGTATCCATAGGCCGGCGCTTTGCCTAGCCATCGAGACGCCATCCGCTTTGAGTAATAGTAGTAGAGCATATGGTCGCTGCATTCGTAAAATAGAATCTGTACCTTATATAAATTATTGATTTTTGTTTGATTGGGTGAATGATAATATAAAGCGAATATTTTACCTGTCCTAACTTCACTCATACAATCCTCTAAAAATGCATTATGTTTTGGAATACATAAAAAATGTGCTTCTGGTTAAAAACTACGACATCATTTCTTCTTATTGTTAGTTCCTGATAGTTTGTCTCAAAAGTATACTCACATAATCATTTGCTTAGAATAAAACGTCAACATTTAAAATAAGGGACGTGCTTTAGGCAGCTTGCCTACAAGCGCACAAAGAGTTCAGCATTAAATAAAAAATATAAAATAGATTTTTTTTTTCAATTTTATTATGTTCATTTTTCTAGTGGCCCATACAGTCTTCAAGCGCCAGATACAATAAAACACATTCCCATATGACCATCGTTTTCTGCCAAGTGGTGCATTATTTTGAGTTTACTTTGGATGAAATAGTCGTATATGCTTTATTTTTAGCACACCAAAGCTTTTTTTGTTGTCGGTTCTCCTTGTTGAATGATTTTGCTCTTGAACTAATAGGAACTTCTTCGGCGCACAGAAATCATCAATTATACTGTTCTAGCCTTCATTCGTTTCGTCTTCATTGGCCTTACCAAGTGACTAATCCCTCAGCATCGGATAAAGGTATGCTGTTTCTATTTGTGGTGGTGCTCGACGCACTGCTTACGATAACAAATCGACTCAGAGAAATAAATGTATCTTTTCATCATCGAATACAGAGTAAAGCCGACTTTATTTTTTCTTTATTAGAAGCGTGCTATCTTAATATTATATATCCAAAACAACAATGCTTTTGCTGCCGCTTATTTCAGGAGCAAATAAATACGGAAAAACATATTCATAACTGAAGGTTTGTCGTGGCTCTCCTTTCTTTTTCTTTCTTTTTGAACCTCCGTATAAATCTTGCCAAAGAGGGACCGAAGCAACACAAATATGAAAAAAACAACGTGACTAGAACAACAATACCATGTGGGCTATGCTGTTCTAAAATCAACGTGATGAGAGCCAGATTTGACGAGTTCGTCAAAAGAGGAGTACATCAAGGTATTATCTCAATCGGACCGATTTATGACACGATAGGATGACAACTGAGGGTTCTCCCTTTTCTGAGGAAAAAGAAAGTGATTTTTGTTCCTCAACGAAACATCAATTGTTGTGCAAGGTATGACTCCCTTATTAATATAGCGCTAAGATCAATATGAGCGAGGTGAGACATTCAGGTGCATTTCTCAGTCCTCGAGCCTTTTTCAGTAATTGGCAGGCGGCTAGAGTCAAATATATTTGTTAAAAATGACTACTTTTTTGCTATATTCAATTTTTTCGGAGTCCAAGAGTATTCTGTAATACCCTTGATTCAGCGAATATTAACGATATTCACTCAATCATTTTATAACTTAATGCTTTCCTTACCTACTTTTTGCCTTCACGGTTTTAGCATCATTACAAAGACATATTCTGTTCATAACCATAAAAATTAACAAATGAATAAATACATGAATGAATAGATCAATAAATAAACGAATGAAATAAATAAATAAATAAATAATAAACCAATTATTTCACTAAATAATTAACACTCTGTTAAACCGGCGTCCTCACCAGAACCCAAAGTTCAATTTTCATTCCTGCGTTGGACTCGACGAACATGTTCGTATTATTCACAACAAGAAAATGTGAGCTAATGCTATAATATATAGAAAACGACAAAGAGAAGATTACACTCAATATAATGTTTTCATATCAGTTACATAAACGAACATTTAAAAGTAGTCCTCTGTTATGTTTAATATATTGGTTTCTGATTTACACAATTAAAAATGGGCTGTTTTTTTCATCAACAAAGTCCTTACTGCTAAATGATAGGCATTAGCTTATAATGTGTGAGATAATAGACGTCTCCATTAGCTGGTTTTGAAATACAACTTTCTAATGTACGAATTTCTGGCTTTGGCTAACTCAGCTATTTTAGAATTGAACGTGGTCATTACCGAAAACAATACATGTTTTTTTTTTTAACTTAAATTTTTAGATATGTTTATAATAGATGCCTGGCTTGAACACATTTGGTTTCGGAAAGCTACTCCGACTAGAACCTTTAGGAATGAGTTAAACCCTTATTCTCCCAAAATTCTGCCTTATTGAGACTTAATATAAACCTAATTATTTTACACTTAGCTTCTATTTTTATTTTGAGTATTGTCATATCAAGTATCATAATATAGGGTCTTCATGGTACACATTACAACAAAATAAAAAAAAAATATTATAACTAGTCTAAAACTACAGGTATTCGGCGTACACGCTATCTTACAAGACGCGTCTATTAAGAACAAAATATATGTTTTTTTTTTATTTGCTGGAAAACGTAGCCACAAAATTGTACAGTATAGTTAAAAGAAACCAATACAGGAACGTATTGTGCCCGTGCAACAAATGAATATGCTCTGAGTGTTTTTTGTAGCTGTTTTATTTTTCAGACCGTACATTGTGTTTTTTCCGCAATGGGAATAGAGCGCTCCAAACGACGCCATTTTGAATCCCGTTTCACCCATCCTGTTTGCGCTGATTTTTTTTTTTTCATTTGTTATCGCGGAATGTTTGCGTCTAAATTTACCTCCCAAGAATGTAGGTCGCACTTTTAATCCCTAGATTGCGATATATATAAAAAGTATTTCGTTGGCAGCGTCATTCTTATTTTACTTGGTATTTCTGCCATTGCTTCTGTTCTTACCAATTTTTATGACAGCCCCATTCAAGGAGCCTGAAGAGTGTGGAACAATTTAGGCCACGCACTGCGTTGTACGTATGCACACATTTTGCTTTCACGGAGCTACACACATACTGACACACGCACGCACACATACACTGACACAGACTGTGCCATGTGTCTTCACGTGTTCTACAATGTGTTCTACAAGCACGTCACTTTTTGCAGTCTCCGTAAATAAAATAAAACGCCAATGAATATTTTGTACTTTGCAGAATCCTTGTTTACACCAATGGGGAACAATTTCCGCTTTTAAAGGGGCAGCTTGGACCACAGTAGACACGACTACCTTTTTCTCAAGATGGGCTCCGGCGATATTGGTTATGGAAGCCTTGCAGGGTAACATGGCAGAAAGAAAAAAAAAATTAAAGCCGTTTACAACTCCCAGTAACGCCGAATTGGAGCACAGCTCTTGAGGAGGAGGTGGGAACGGTACTGGGGGGGGGGTAGCGTGACCTGGGGGGTCACGTGACCTCGGGGGGACAATGACGTCATCAGTGACGTCACTGATGACCTCATCAGTGACGATGACGATGACGATGCTAATGCCGATGACGTCATCAGTGACGCCACTGATGACGTCATCAGCGATGATGCCGATGACGTCATCAGTGACGTCACTGATGACGTCATCAGCGATGATGGTGATGACGTCATCAGTGACGTCATTGATGACGTCATCGGTGACGATGCCGATGCCGATGACGATGACGATGACGAAACCTCGGGGGGGGGGGGTCACGTGACCTCGGGGAAGGAGGGGGGTCACGTGACTTCGGGGGGTAACGTGACGCCCCCTCCCCGAGGTCACCGAAGGTACCCGAGGTCCTCCCCAGGTCCTCCCGAAGGAACCCGAGGTCCTCCCGAGGGAACCCGAGGTCCTCCAGAGGTCCTCCCGAAGGAACCCGAGGTTCTCCCGAGGTCCTCCCGAAAGAACCCGAGGACCTCCCGAGGTCCTTCCGAAGGAACCCGAAGAAACCCGAGGTCCTCCCGAAGGAACCCAAGGTCCTCCCGAAGGAACCCGAGGTCCTCCCGAGGTTCTCATGAAGGACCTCAGGTTTCTTCGGGAGGACCTCGGGTTTCTTCGGGAAAATTTACCCATGATGCACCGCGCGGTTACGCCGACAGCGACGCCGACGCCGACGGCGACGGCGACGGCGACGCCGACACCGCTCAAGCCGGAAACAGGCGCCTAAGAGCTGCGCTCTAAAAATGAATTCCATTTACAACTCCCTGTAACGCCGGATTAGAGCGCAGCTCTTGAGGAGGAGGATGGAAGACTACTGAGGGACAGGATGGTAGGGTACTGAGGGATAGGTGACTCCTTGAGGTCACGTGACCTCGGCGGGGGGGGGGGTCACGTGACCTCAGGGGGTCACGTGACATCGGGGGTCATGTGACCTCAGGGGGGGTAACCCTCGTGACCATCGTGAGGGTAACCCTCGTGACCCTCGTGAGGGTAACTCTCATAACCCTAGTAACCCTTGTGAGGGTAACCCTCGTGACCCTCGCGAGGGTAACTCTCATAACACTCGTGACCCTCGTGAGGGTAACCCTCGTAACCCTCATGAGAGTAACCCTCGTAACCCTCTGAGGGTTACGAGGGTTAGTCTCACGTGAGGGTAGCTCTCCTAACCCTAGTAACCCTTGTGAGGGTAACCCTCGTGACCCTTGTGAGGGTAACTCTCATAACCCTCGTGACCCTCATGAGGGTAACACTCGTGACCCTCGCGAGAGTAACCCTTGTAACCCTCGTAAACCTCACGGGGGTTACGAGGGTTACGGCGACGGCGATGGCGACGCCGACGCCGCTCAAGCCGGAAACGGGCGCCTAAGAGCTGCGCTCTAAAAACGCAATTTTGGCTTGCCCGTTTGTTAGGGGATGCAGTTTTCGGTATCCGGTCCTGAATTTAAGAAGCGCAATAATTTAGTAAAACAAAATTTGGGGTACAGAAAACTAGCATACAAATTGTAGCTGCAAGTTTTATGTTATATATTTCTCTTGCTATACATTTTCTTACATATATTACTTAGACATAGCTTTTATAATAAGGCATTGAATATTCTCAAACGTTTGAAAGAAAAAAAAGAAGTCAAGTTTTTTTTTTTTTTAAACAGTTCACAATTGGGAATATAAATGTTTTTGTTAATGCACGTTGGAAATTTAACATGTGCCTATGAGGTAGTGTGGGTTCCGGATTAATGTAGATTACAATCTCTCTAAAACAGTAGATACATAATTGTGGGTTCTATGGCAAATATAAGTTTCTTAAATTCGTTTGTTGTATATTCCAAGGAAATCGCATTCCATTCTACTATTTTCCAAGAACCGTTTAAAAACTATTTCACCAATTATAGTAATTTGAGCCTATATAGTCACTCAATACATTTGTTAATTAGAGAAATATAACATGCAGAAATTAGTTTACACACGCAAACTTTGTGACAACTTTCCTATTGATGATATCATCAATCTTGCTATCAGGCGAGTCAAATAAGCAATACATCTTGTTTCATTAATTGTTCTTAAACATTTGTTGTTTCGTCATTTTAAGGAACGAACTTGCCCTGTGCCGAGGCAAACTAAAGTATATAATTTGCGTTATTGTTTCATACGATACATTTTAGGATACACTTTCAGATAAACGCACAATCGGAAACCGTCATCAACTCGTTAACATGGGACAAGTTACCGTCCACTACTTTATAAGTAATCTTTATCATAAGCGTTTTATTAAAATAATATAGTGTTTTTTTCGCTTCGCTTACACTAAAACATTAGTCATTGTTCTCCTCAGCTAAGCCCGGAAAGCGAGCAGATAAGATTATAATTACGGAAGCTCATTAATTCTCAGCCATAAATCATTGATGAAAATGAAAATGCGAACTCTTTATCAGCTTACAATTTAATGACGGTATCATGGTGGCGAGATTATTAACACTGCTTTGTGTTTTTAAATAAATAAAGAATCTTAAACTTTCCTCATCTGTGAAGTGCCTGAGATAAGCCGAGATGTATCGCTGACGCGAATAACAAGGTTGAGTATATCGGCATTATGTGTGTGTCCAAAGGAAATAGTTATTTATTTTTCTGTTTGTTTTATGCAATAATTAAGCTTTCCAAAGACAATATTTTGTTTTGTTACGTGATCCACGTTTAAGGTCTGCTTGATATACACTGGCTGAATTATATATTATAAAGGTGTTGATTTTTAGCTTAAACCAGATAAATTAAACTGATCTAAATCAATCTAGAAATTGCTCATTTATTTTTGTTATAATCTGCTTAAGATTGCATTGACGTTGCCTGGCACACTTTACGGTTAAAATTATTATATTGCATTAATGGCTTCATTTGCCCTTCACGCTACAGGCGGCTAAGATCTTCTCGGATTCAACTAAATATTTATAATTTTTGTAAAAGTAGAGGTACTACATTATGAATTCTATATATTGAATACGAATGGTATTCTGGGATAAATAAAGCGGATGAAAAACTTCTTTCGAGCACTTACGAAGTAGATGAAAAGTAACGTTTTTTCTTAAGTTTTGTTTTTAAATTTAAATGGTTTGTAGTAAACATTAAATAACTATAAAAAAATAAAAGAAAAACATAATATTTTTTTTTTGCTTTTGGAAATAATGTAATACTAAATAAAATCACTTCTTCATTTTTTTATTAAGCCCCCTTTTTAAGATAGAACATTTTTTCACCTATTATGTTTTGTCAGTGTTGTTTGCATATGTCCCAGGAGGAAATTTTTGTTAAGCGACTGCTCGAGGTTCATATATTGGGACTTTTTGTGCATATGATGCGCCTTAAGTCACCAAAGTAGTGTGTGGTGTATTCATTTTAATTAATTATTACAGCTACACGTTCTACGACAATCATGTTTAAGTTGAACTCCAGCGTAAATACTCCGTGCAAAGGTGTCTGCCTGTCTTCGATTACAAGAAGGCATCAAATATGCAAACACTACGAGGCAGTCTTTTAAAAATTACACACGTCTGTCCACATCATTTGGAGCGACAGCGGTTTACCACAACTTACATTAAAATTCACCCTCCTTAACACACCTCGACGATGTGTATACGCTTCTCAAATAAAGGCTAAACAACTTTGCATATTTGAGTGTTTACTAAGAAATAATATACTCTTTCTTACGTCGGTCTCATATATGTTAACTGTTCACACGCGTGCACGCATTAATAACCAAACGCAGAACCAAGAAATGCAGGGGGTATTTATACAAGTTGCAGTTCAGTTCAGTTCTTATTTTTTTTTCCAATGAGGGAGGGGAGAGAATCTTGTAATTGTCATTGTAGCTAACGGCAAAACCAGTCGCCTAATCAGGGTACCGAGATCGGATACTTGCGGTCAGTGACTATAATTGGCCTCAACTTTTTTGGTTTGAGATAACGTCATCACGAGGGATTTAACAGTTCAGATAGATTTACAAAATTTGATTTCAGTAGGTTTCTGATTTTGTGGTCCCCATTGCCTATTTACACCTTAACAAATATATCTGAGAGGGTCGTGATATAAATAGGTGCTGTTTTTTTAAACAAGGAAAGTGTTTTGTCGATTGCCTAGACGAATATGTTGCCATTGATTCTAAAGAAGCATTAAATAAATGAGAATTACAAAAAATATTAATTCGAATAATATATCTGAACGTATAACTCTACATTCAGGAGACATAAATACAAAATTTTGCCATATCAGAAATCGTTTAGTGAAAATTACATAGCCCACTCAATTTCCTCCAAAACTGAAATAGTAGTGTCTCTCAACACCTAAAGTCATAAAAAAAAAACAGTTATAAAACAGCACCGACTTTTCCAACTGCCTTTTCTCGTACGTCAAAAGCCTGTACAGAAGGCAACGATTCTAAAAGTAGCGCTCTTAAAATGGAGTGGGATTATCAATTCTACCTGAGTTTAGTTACCTAGTTAGTTGGTAAGAACTATGTGCACGAGATAGAGGTAATCTACTATAAAATGTACGTTCAAAAAAAGGTGGCTCACGAAGCTTTAAGCGCTCAAAACTCTAGAATTACGACCTGTACCTAGATTAAACGCAATCGTCTTTTTTCATTAAGTCTTAAAGGGACACTGAAGTAATTTTTGAAAAAAAAGGTCGTTTTTGATCTTGTATTGTTTAAAATGTTTTAGTTCCTAGATATACCAAGTCCTATATTACAAAACCGCATATTCATCTCAGGGCAATAGAAAAACATGTGGACTATTTTCTCTCGCGAACTACATTGTGTGCACCAATGAAAACCCTACAATACACGCAGATTCCGAATGATTTTATTATAACTCGTTTCGAAAAGAGTCTGATAGGTATACATTCGGATAAGACTCTCCTTTTTCTCCGTGGGCGAAGCCATCGCTTGCAACTCGCCAAAAAGCGCCCTTCGTCGACCACTTCACTCGGAAGAAATTTCTTCTCAAAAAGGGCGTGTCGCCATCTTTGAACGCGCTTTTAACGAGGAAACAATCTACGCAACATTGTGATTTTGGGTTTGTTGGGATGCTTAAAGCATCTAGATTGAGTTGTCACCACAAAAGGACGATCTCAGAATCGACTTCAGTACCCCTTTATGTAAAATATATTTACGTTTAAAATTAAGCTGCTTCGTCGAGGGGTTTTGCTTCGGTGTTACAGGACTGGAATAATACACTACTTTGTTTAGCACCTATCTACCGAAACATTCGATGTGCATTTTGCGCAGAAACAAATACAAATTTCGCAAAGCATGGTAAAACGTGATGTACACTAGACTCAGTAAAAACAGTAAAAAAAAATATCTATATTCCTCAAGGTGAACACGTGGTGCGCGCTCCACCTCATTATGAGGAGGACTGTATATGAGGGAGGCTATAGCCACGAATGAGCAAAGAATAGCTACAAGCCCCTATACGACAACAGATTAGGTCGTATTTAGGACACTTATATTAAATATTTGCTTTCGCCCTTTTATGTTTTTACTTGGTCAAACCGAAAAGTATGTATGTAACACACGAAAATTTAGTTCTTGCTGAATTACGCTGGTCTTCAACCACAACGTGTCTTGCATTCGTGTTTTTCTTTTCCACTTGGTATGACAGTAGAGCATCACCATACATGTTTCTAATCTAAACTTCCTCTAAGTTTGTTCGTCCACACACACAAACAAAAAAATATATGAGTATACGTCGACGAACAATTAATCAAGCTCGGAATCCTGAAGGGTCCATGCCTGGAATCACGCTCGACGCGAGTCCTGACTTTTTGTTCACCGCGTGTTTTAGGTGATGAGCGAGAGTGAGGGTGGCGCTCAAATATTCATGACCTGGCTGGAAGAGTAACACGTTGCCAGACAAGCAGGTCTCTAGTTTAGATATCTGCCAAGTTTTGCTAGAAAGAATGTTCAAGGCCCACATAAAAGATAACATTAGAAAGTTACGGGCCCTATCTTGCGATTTAGGGAATTATCCGGGAGTCCATAGAATAATAGAAATATGTTCCTGGTCCGAGTAGATAAGAAATACATCCTAGAAAGCTCAAGCTGCGGGAAAATGTAACGCAAGTTGTTGAAATATAATGCAAATGTTTGAGAGCATGACGTTACCTGCATCAAAAAATAAATTTAAAAGACGAAATTTCTTTTTAAGCCGACGTCCGCCGAAGCCTAATTTTGTCCAAAAAAGAACTAATATTGTGGAGGCGTGTGACATTTATATCATTGAAAATAGCTTGTCAGACTGAAATACAATATGTTTTGTTTCTTGCTGAGAAGTTTCTATTTTACAGATATAAATATCACCGTTGCGTCAACCATCTCGTTTCGTCTTTAGACGATATTAAGCTTCAGTAGACATCAGATCATCAAGAGTTTTCTGTCTTTCTAAATTATCGTTTGATCCAAGTAACGGCCAAGGTCTTGATCTTCCGCGTTCTATCCCAACCTCTGGCGTCAGATTGTCACGACCTTTAAGCTTTCTGTGATCTATAGATTATTTACGCTGATCAAAAAACATGTTTGTTCTCTTGTGAATGCCAGGTAGTAGTTATGTTGTATTCATAAGGACCGACGAACGTACAAGGTAGCAACCTTTTTATTGCCACATGGCGAAAGTCTTGCGGCATCCGGAACGGGGAGAGCAAACAAAATGTGCATAACAATCGCGCACCGACTTTTTTAGGGTCTGAAATCACCACGATATTTGCGGGCGTCCTTGATGGCGATGATGATGGAATGTCACTCAACGGATACATAGCACTACGCGTCTCACTAGGTTCTGTTTTTATTATGTTAGATTCAAGAATAGCACACGAAAACAAAACAAAATCAGGGTGGTCGGGGCTAGCGCGATAAACTCGAAGGACCCTTTTGTAAGTACCAAAGGGAAGCCGACACGCTACTTAGAACATAAAAATGTTTTGAGACTTGAGAGAAACATGGTATGGTCGTACCTTTTGAATTCATAAAATTATTAGTTTTGGAGGGATAAAACACTTTACCACTAATTAATCTCGTCATTCAGATCTATCCATATCATTTGAGAAAGCATGAAAAAAATGTTCAACTACTTTATGAGCCTAATTTCCAACTACTGTTGCAGACGGTTTATATTTCCTTCAAGCTTTGTTAATACTCAAACTAGGTGTACTGTTATGACTTTGTGTAATATAGCAAACACATTATTTTATCTCTGTCATTGTTACAAAAACTGGAGGTAAGCGGCAACGCACAGCTTCTATTTGCAAAAAAAAAAAAAAGCTGGAGGAAAACAAATATCGTTGCGTTGGAATTAGAAATGTGTTATTTTATTCAAAGTTTTGGTTATTAGGTTGAAGAAAATATAAAACTAATCATGCGTACTCAAAGACACTACTGCTTACGAAATCACCTACGAGCAACAGTACCGGTATACACCGAAATGTTTGATCTGTGATGGGACTCACGTCTCCGACCAGGGCAGTATAAGACGGCGTACCCGACGCAGAGGCACACAGCAGCAGTGGCAGCGGGTTATGCTGGAACCTAAGCAACGTTTTTTTCATCATTGCAGGTTGGTACTATTTTTGCTATGTACAAAGTGATTTTTGTTTCTTACTAAGTGCTGCTGCTGTTGCTGCTACTATTGTCCTTGCTATCGTTGTTGCTGTGTCGCGATATTTGTCAGATGCTCTAAAATTATAAAAAAACACGGACAATATCTGTCTGAACTGTAGTGAAGACTTTTCGGAAAAAGATTCGCAAAAGACGTGCGTAGAATGCCTGTACTTTTACCATATAGGTAGTTGTTCTGGCATATCGGAAGAGTCACGTGGTGCTCCATGTAAATCTTGGCGTTGCCAGACATGTAAAACAGCTAAATCGCAAGGCGCACAAAGCGGAAAACAAAACAGGAAACCAGATGTAGCGACTATGCTAGTCTCCATGAAGGCTAAACTGAATATCTGTTGAAATAAAAGAAACAATGTATGCGATGGAGCAGTCACTTCAGCACATGTCAGCAAACTTTGAAGTACTGGAGCGAATGGTGAACATAATCAGAAAATAAAAGAATTAAGAAAAACGGATACACACTTGGAAGACACGGAGCTGGCAGCAGAAATTGCCAGGTTTAAACAAAAATGTTCAAGACCTTGAATGCAGGAGCCGCAGACAAAGCATTGGAAAATATAGGTATTCTCAAAAGCAAAAATGAAAACCTCATGGCTAAGATAAAAGAAATAGCAAAGCAACTAGAAGTGCCTGATATGACAGAATGTCACGTCATAGTCGCGCATCGGCTTGCATAATAAGATACTCGCATTCTCATTCGCATTTCAATCCAAGCGACACTTAACTTGTGGCTCGAGAAAAGGGCGACCCAGAAGCGAGCTCAAAGAAGAGCCTATCTCTAGGAAAACTTAACACAACCGGACAAAACACTTTTTTGTCCGGCAAGGGAGAAACATGCGGCACAAGCACATGTAACAAAAACTTTGATTGACTTGCAGACACATGAGTAGTTCTGCTGCTGGTGATTTCTTTTGAATGCTTTTTTACTATGTTTTCTACGACCTATTGCTGCGGAAGTAAAACCGAATTTGTTTCTGGAACCCAACCGAAGGTGCCCTTTTTTGGTTTCCCCTGAATGTACATTCAATACGGAATACGTTTGATGAAAAAAATATAATTTTGGACGGTTTTACTTTTCTGTTTGATGTTAATATGCTTACTAAAACATGGCATAAAAATGCCGATGAGGTGGATATGCTTGAGAATTACGACATATTTAGTCAAAAGAGAACAAATAAAGTAGGAGTGGGAGTATGTATACCTGTAACAAAGTGTGGGTTGTACCCTTAGAAATGACTTTACAACTATAACAAACGGCTATAAAATACTAAGTTTACAACATGCAAACACTGTCTTTTTTGTTGGCTATCGCCCACCAAGCGGTAATAAATCCTCCTTTTCTAGTTTCTCGGTGGGTACTTTAGGTTTATTTGTAAAAATAAATTTAAAGTCTATTTTGGTGGTCATTTCAATATATATATATATGCTTGCGTCTTCCCCACAAAAAAACGAAATTTTGTCTTTGTATCAATTATAAGAATGCTTAATGCTCTTTTTAACCTACTCGTATAACACTTCGAAATAAGGCGTTGCCAGATTTATTTTTTACAAATGTTTCAGAAACTGACAAGTTGCTGGCGCTGGCGGGGAAACTTTTAGTGATCACCTTTCAATATATATTCTTTCTAATGCAGACTACACTTCAAAAAGACATATGTGATCCTGAGACTTTTTTTTTCAGAAATATAAGAACTAAAACCCTTGATCTTTTAGAACAACATACACATTATGAAAGCTGGAGTGTGGTGCTCTCTAGCGTGTCTTCCGGCGAAGCGTTTTATTGCTTCCTTGAAATGTTCGAAAATATATATGATCGTTTCTTTCCATACGAATTGCATAATGTCCCTCAAAAGTGTCGTAAACATTTGGTTACGCCTGAAGTAAAAAATTACAAATGAAAAAATGCTCTCTACCACAGATCTTCATGCACTAATGGTATTAATATCTTGTTTACATTTAAGAAACTTAGAAATCATCTAACGAAGACCTTAAGGCAGACCAAACGCACGAATTTCAACATTTTATTTAAAGATAACACAAGATGAGATGTTGTGTGAAGAAAAATTAAATGAATTAAGGAAAGAAGGGTCGCAGGGGGTATGATAACTGAGATAAATATTAAAGATATCGCCGTAAAGAGGCTGCTTTTGCGCAAACGTTTGTTTATAATTATGTTACACTGGTCCATACGTAAACTGTGCACATGCCGTTAGGTAGGTGCAGAAGGTCTCTCATAGTCTCTTTCTGTTTTCAACTTGACGAAGATGAGGAATTTTCTGTTTTTCTTTCAAAATTTTAAGAATAGAAAGAGTTCTGACATATATGATTTTCAAATTAAACCGCTCAAACATACGTTGCGGTCTTCTGTTCTCTGTCTAACACATATTTTAATCTATCACTCAAAAACGCAACTTTAACACAAAAAATTCAAGTTGCAAAGGTGACTGTGTTATATAAATCCGGGGATAAATAAAACCTCGTAAACTATAGACATGTTTCTGATCTTTTTATATTTACAAAAGGGCTAGATAACATAATATATCAGAGGCTTCATTGTTTCTCCGAAAAAGTTTTCATTCTAACGCCTAGTTGAAATAGATTAGGGAAGGGTTGTTCTACGTAAATTCCTTTGTCAAAACCAAAAAAGACATGTTAAACAATTTTAAAAAAAGTTGAAAACACTCGGAGGATTTGTCGATTTTTTGAAGGCAATTGACAGCATCAATCATGTTACATTACATCTAAAGTTGTATATTTACGTTATGCGTGGTGTTGCTTTGAATTTCATTAGAAGTTATTTTCGTGATCAAGACCAGTGCGTTGAAATGATAAAAAAAATCGGATCTTCGGCCACAAACTGCCGGCATGCCACAGGAAAGTATACTGCGAACACTTTTTTTTATATTTACATCAATGACGTTGAAATATTGGTTATAACGTAAGTCTCATCATCTATGCTGATGATACCAGTATATTGTTTTAGGTGCTGATACTACTCAGATTATAAGTAGTGTAAATAAATGCTTGAAAAACTAAAATACCTGGAGAGATTACAAGGGATTACAAATAAATTGTACTAAAACGAAAGTCGTATTATTCAGATCACGAAATACAGACTGTTTTGATTACTCCAATATTTATCTTGGACTATAATGTATAGATATAGTAGAAAGCGTAAACGTTCTGAGAATTATATTTAATGCATACATGCCATGGGATGAATCTCTAAAACAGACATGCCGAAAGCTATAGAGAGTTGAAGGTATTATGTACAAAATTGCCATAACATCAAAATTTCGGTTATGCTTCTTTTACACAATTTCCTTTTCTACTCAATGCATAGTTATTGCTTCTTACTATGGGGAATGCGCCCTCCACAAACATTGAACTAATTCATACACAAAAAAGCTTTTCTCAATATATGTTACACTGCGTGCGATACTCATACCACTCCAATATTTAATATACTGAAAATAATACAAATACCAAATCAGTATTATTATCAACTTGTTCTTGCATTAAAAGGTATCTTGGGCAAAACGAAAATGTATTCATATCAATTTGAAACCTTAGGTTGGAAATTGATATGAATATTATAGACAAACTTAATCAGGTTGCCTAACAGTCTTACCCTGTCGACATCTGGACAGGTCCGCACTCTATTTGAACTACGGCAATCAGATGTCGAAATGCACAGTGTCATGTTTTTTTTTGCTTTTTTTTTTTTTAATTGTTTGACAGAACTGAATATACAAGTGTTGAGTGAACCCCGGCAAAGTGTCCGTTCAAGTTTTGCGAGAGAATGTCCGTGGAATTTATAAATCTATAAACTCTGGATCAATCGATTACCGTTCTTCTCCCTACCACCTGTTTTTTATGTTTTGGGTCATGTTATTGCTAAAACATTGCGTATATACATATGTGCTGTCCTCTGTGCACCAGGGGTAGGGGAGCGGGGGGGGGGGGGGGGGGGGAGAGGCAGAGGCTTCTCTGCCTCCCTTCTCCAAACGAAGACATATTAATAAAGTTTAGCATTAGAACTTGAATTGTAGATATTTGGATATTAACTGTTTTGTATTCTAGCCGGTTGTAATCTAGAAATTTCTATGTGCAACTTTCTTTCAACTGAAACCTAATATGTTAAGTAAATATTTAATCTTCGCAAAATATCTGAAGTGCAAGTGAGCGGGCGTGTATTGTACATAATGGTAACCCTGAGACCGAAAAATACAAAGATAAAGCATTAAGAGAAGGTAAAACTAGGGTGACAGACATTGTCTCAAAAACTCAGCTCACCCTCCTTTAGACACTGAGTTTGACACGATGTCTGCCCTACTCTTTCCAGTCCTTTTAGCATTTTATATTTGTCTTTCCTCATTGTCAGAGTTGCCATTATGTTATTTAAGCTTGACCAAAAAAGTGTGGCTTCATTTTCAATTTTCTCTGCTCCGCCAAGAATAGCTCAACTAACATTTTATGTCGGATAAGCAATTGCCCTAGAAACGTTTCAAATCATTTAAGAGGTAAATCGTTTCGGAAAATATATCTTCTAAATATTAAAGCTGAGTAAACACTATGGCTCCTGCTTTTCTAGGTACTCATTGATAAACGATAGCAAAGATCTTTAATTGACATTTCAAGAACCAGAATATTGTCACTTTATTTAATTATGTGATATATATCTTCAATTAACAAGACTAAACAGGATGATGTTTTTTGTCCCGTCATCAGTTTCCTTTTCTTTTACGTCTCCGCTTTACTCGAGTTACAACGAGCGATGGTTATGCAATCATGCACGACAGATGTCGGATCATCAATATGTTTTAAATATCACGTTTCTTCTCTAGAGACAAGGTAATACTAATGCATAAAAGTTTTCTTGCTTTTTATATGTTTTTATCTCTCGCTCATGCCCTTCAGTCCGCTCTCCGAGCCAGGTACAGCATATATCTTACAAAACATAAAGTTTACCTAAAGCGTCATCACATTTACATTATGCAACCCTGCAAAATTATACCAGCAAATCAGGAGAATACTGCTACGGGCCAAGCAGCCCAAAATGCAACTGCGAACTTGCCAATCGGCCTAAAGAAAAAGTCATAACGCAGCGCCTAACGAGCAGACACGCAATTCGTCGACGTGCTAAAATCGACGTATTGGAGGTACATTAATTTTTCCGAGGCATGCTGGCTACCAAACGCCAACGTTGCGAACCAAGCGGGTTTGATTATCACGTACCATTTACTCTGTTTCGTAAAAGTGGGACTGGAACCCAACCAGGAAACACGCAGATATCAGAAAGTGTCAAAGCGACCGCCGAAACTGCTCTGTGGGCGCGAAGAACGCAAAACGCGGCAGGGGTCAGACTGTCATCGCAGCACTCTATCTCTAGTCACGTCCACTGAACATGCGCGCATTACCCTCCGGTGAATTTTGGCGTTAAAGTTTCGTCAGAAACCTTGCCAGGATTGATTATTGTGTGCGCCTGCATATGTGCACTGCGGCAATGTGTTGGTATGGGCGACTGCGGTAGAGCAATTTCTGTCTCAAAGCAGTACGTTCAGAAAGTGAAAAACAGGGCATATTCGCTTCCGCAAGGAAGAAGAAGCAAAAAAAAAATTAAAAAAAAAAGTCTTCACACGCGAGATACAATATGTAGCTGCATCAAACCATAGGTGTCTCCTGCCCTTCTAGATTTTGTGTTTACAATTTAATGAACCTTAAGCAATACACCAATTGAATACTATTTTTACTTCATCAAACTTTAGAATGCGTTATTTATAAAAACATAAATCAAGAAGAAGCAATGCTGGCAGAGTTTGACAAGTTTGTATGATTTCACAATAATATAAATAAACACGAGGCAAATGTAAAAAGTAAACACTTTAAAAGTCAGAAAAACAAATAAAAAGGAAAATTTATGTTTCGGTTTAGAGGTTGTCTGTCGAATTTATTCTGTCTGTCGTGTTTTTACTCTTTTAAAATTTTACCGATTAGTACAACATACATCAAATGGAACCAAACCTGCGTAACGACCTTTCACCCTGTTTATTGCTGTGAGATATAGTAATTGGATTTGGCACCATGTGACGCACAAAGACACATGTAGTATTTAAATGTTTCATCAGTTCTATACACAGTACCTAGATGGCGCCACTGTTCCATCATTGCGCCCGTGTTATCAGGGTTGCGTCCCCGTGGCGCTTCAACCCCACGTTGTTGACCGTTGAATAATGAGAGTTCGCCATCAACCACCGACCTTATTGTACGTCCTCCTTCCTTCCGGGGCTCCTCGCGCCCCCGGCTTCGCCGGTCACCACCTCGGCATGTAAGAACCTCGTCTCTTCCGCAGGCCCACGCAGGCACTGCTCTTTATTTTCACGGGTGACCGCCTTTCTTGTTATTACAACATTTTTGGCGACGAGCATTTACAACAAAACACTTCAACATAAGGCCACGACAGAAAATGTAAGAAAAAAGTTGTTTTGTTTGACGTTGTCCTGAACACACAGCACTATTTTTTTTTTTGTTTTGACTTCTAACTGCGTAAATCGGAAGGGGAAGGATGTTGTAGCAGATCTAATAACGCAAAGCCTCCTTTGTCATGCGAAAGCCACCGACGTTGTTTTACCTTCAAAATGTCGTTTTTTGTTTCTTTTTTTAAGGCACAAAGCATTCTCCATTACAGTACACGTGCAGCGTTAGAAAAAAGACAACTTATATCTAGTTCCGCTACCCCTTCAAGACAAACGCCGTTACTGTGAGCTTTTTTCATAAAATGCATCTTTCAGTTTTGGATACAACTGCCGAAGAACAAGGCGTGTTGTTTATGATGAGCGTCTCTCGTGAGGTGTAAACGGAAGTCTCTCTTTTTGTATGTTTCCAGTCTACAAAATAAATATCGTGCACTTGACACGCGACACGAGCAAACGTATCTGCATAACAAATAACGTCACCGGAAGAGGAAAGCACGACACTTTCAATTCTGTCTCTTGAGCTTTTCGACTTGAATATACACAAGAGATCTTGACATATTATTGTTTGCCTTTGGGCCTACATGATTCAAGACGAAATTTCGTCTTGTTGGCTGCTTTAGTCGGTATTTATCTGTACGTCTTAAAGAAACTTAGAACACTGCCACAGTAGGTCTTCACCGTTTTTTTTTTTGTGTAGTGACTATTGGGAGAAGGGCGGAAGAAACAATGCACTAAACTTTCTTTTTCGGCGATATTTAGATGATGCTTCACTCTTTTCTTGAAAATAACATAGCAGTAAGTATTCAAAAAATTTCATAAAAGACACAACGGGAAATACTGTTTCTGACATCAATTATGACGGGGTTTTTCTTCACTGATTTTCTTGACGAGCAGGTGGACATCCGGTGGACAAAATAAAATTTTGAAAGTGAATATTGACGCGACTTTCTTTTTTATTAAATAAAAGGGGAGAGCGTTTGGTTACACGTGTGCAGCTTTTCACACCCATCAACTTCTGCTAAAAAACCACGAGGGAATGAAAATTTAGACTTGTTTGTTTTTAACCCTCCTCTCTGAGTGTCGTTTCGGATCGTACGCGGGGAAAGCATTTTTTTTGGCTGACGGCCAGGGAAAGTGCCCTGCCGATTTTCAAACAGGTTGCTCTGTTACCAGTCATCAAGACATGAACATGTTCTAAATTGCGCACAAATGGAAATGAACAGAGGAGAGAGAAGAGACACGCGCATTTCCTCTCCCCCCTGTTCCTTTCTATTTGTGCGCAATTTTAAACATGTTCAATCATTACCAACTCGCCCCACTAACCAGCTTACTACATCAAGACATGGTTCTCTGACCCAACTCTTATTTATGATAGAAAGCGATGGTGCACAAAAGCAATGGCGATCCTAGTATTTCCTTCTCTTTTTGAGGTATCACTACTCATAAACAGTAGGAGCAGTATACAACCGAATTGACGTGATGGTGCCGAAATGTAGCGAAAATTGTTTAAATATGTCCTGACTGATAGATAAGTATATCAGTTGCTCCCGAAGTGCAATTACTTCCTTACGCGCTACTTTGTAATTAATGACTGTCGAAAAACGTTGCCATTGATATATTTCCAATATAATAAAACGTTAAAAATAAAACGAATTACTTGAAAATAATTTTTTTTTATTTTTTTTTATTTTAACTTATATTTTATTCTAACTTGTATTTTAACTTCATAACTACCACGATGAAGTAATCAATGACACCGCTTAAGGACTTGACTAGTTCAATACCAAGATAACACAACGCGTCGGCAAAATGCAATAAAAAAGAAAGCGCGTGCGAACGCTGGTTCGATGCAAATAACGTGGTGTCATTCCCAACCTTGACAGTGGAAGGGAAAGCCACAACAACCTGTCTTCTTAACGGTGTAAAACCTAGGAATGACACTGCGCTATTCAATTTAAACCGGATTTCGCGAACCTTTAGAAAAATCTTCTACAAAGTTTATACTTTTTTCCTCTATATTTGTCACAGCTAATCTGAGAGATCTAGATAAATTGAAAACAAAAAAGATGAACCCGCACCCAGAAAGCAAGCATTCAACCTTCAGCTAATTCTCGTGCACAAGTACCCGGCCCTTCCTGAACAGGTATATTTTATCAAATGACAACCCCGTTTCATGCAGTATTGAATGCTTCCATTTTACATACGCCCATTATTGTAACGAAAATTTTGACATATTTCGTTTCGGTTTTAAATTGTCAATAGAGCATGGCTATATCGAAAATTAATGGCATGAACGCTTGCCTAAACTTCCATACATGCCAGTATTACATAATGTGTCATGATCATCGACGGGAGTATCGCAGTGTTTTATCACGATTCATGGTTATTTCCTAAACTGCCTTACTGGATTCTCATTGACTCTGGAGTGTTATCAAGAGACTCAGCACTTGCAACGCCCTGCGGTATTTAAAGCCGTCATTGACAATAGTTTAAAGAGAAAGAAAGCAAAGAGTCTTCGTTTAGAATGTTTTATTCATCCCCTATCGTTCCCTGTATTCCTGCTTCGCCACTTGTGTTTGTCTTTTTTTCAGCGGCAGCTTTTATTACCGGCTTCCTTTCGCTCACTGGCCCAGCCTCGTAGTGTCCGACTACTTTGCTTAGCAGCGTCTTTTGTGTCCAGCTCGTTTCGTCCAAGAGAGACATTGTTCTCCATCGAAATCAGAAACATAATTCTTTTGATTTTTTCTCTCATTTTTAGGTTACGTGATTCCTCCTAGTGGTACCACATTTCTAACTCCTTAGCGCTGTTCGCAGTAGGCATAAAAATGTTTGGGTAAAAACTTTCTCCTTCCAAAAGTTTTGTTCTGGACTTTTAACGGCATGAGTATCGTCAAGTTATGCCTTTTTAGCCCCTTTGTTTATAATATAATAAAACGTTTATCAAGGTATAAGAAAATATTTTGTAGCCCAGCTACGTACAGAATCTGCGCTAATCTGTTCCCAGACGATTGAAGCGTTTCGTACATATTTTCTACCTCAGCTGACAGAAGTACGGTTCCATATTTAAAACTTGCCTTTATATCATAACCCGATTTTCGATGGTGGTCAGTTACCAATTTCGGGGGAGTTGTCAAGGGGGGGACTGGTCAGGAGACATAATATGTAGACTTTTCGCATGACGCAGGAAATAAAAATACCGCTCTTTCTCCACCTCTCTCCCGAGATAGTTAACCGGCACTGTCGGTCACAACCAGCATCAATCATTATGAAAATGGACATCCAAGAGACAACACATTTCACCCACGGCGCGCATTTTGGTTGCCAGACTTTAACGAGAGTCTTCTACTCGCTACAGAAACTAAACCCAGGAGGCAAGATGACCGCAGGGAAGACGGGGCCATAAGACTTCCTTGTCAACGCGTCAGCGACGCTCCTGCCAGACTATGTTTTTAGCACGGTCCCTCGTGGAGTCGAATGCGAGACGAAAGATAAGCAAACCATCGCCATAACAATGAAAGAGAAGAAGCGGGGACTCCTTGCAGTGCCTCCAAGGAAGCCCCAGGCAAATCCGAAGGGATGGATCGTTAGTGAAATCGAGCAGAAACGGGATTTCACGATAGTTTCTTCTGCCTTTATTTCTTGGCTTAGTTTTGCTTTAGGAGAATTGAGACTCAGAGGAAAAGAAAATGGCGAAGACGACAGTAGACTCGCTGGAGTAGACGGGCAAATATGGGTTCGGAACCGAAAGAGATCTCCCAGGGTGAACCGGCGGATCCCATCTTCTAGCTGCCTCGGCTTCCTGAGAATCGGGCGAGGTCATCGGTTTGATCTGTGGTTGGGAATTCGTTTTCTGTCGTCGCGTTGCTTTGTCGTTACATCTTTGGAGTCTCGAGTCATTGCGTCGTGGATCGTGACTCGCCAGAGCTGGATTGGTAACTAGGAGCGACGTGACGGCAGTCTAGAGGACGCAACTTTGGATACGCAAAAGGTTCAATGAGAACGTGCCAAGTGTAGGATGGGACTACTGCAACAACGTGTAAACCTGATTATGCGATTTGTTAATTTGGCTGAGCAGCAAGCCACAAAAGTTCTCTTTTTAGGACATAATCCATCCCGGTTTCACCCCCAGAGAGGTTCCAATCTATATTGACTACCCACCGATATAACAGTATGCGCGGGGCGTCTGTAACACATTTGTTCTCAATTGTGCAAAATAAATATAGTTTTTGTGTCGACTTTTGTTTTGGTTTTAATGTCACTATAGTCCGCCAATGAAAGCGCCGGAAAAGCGCTTATTTATGCGTTGTAAGAGCACTGCAGCGTTGTTCTTTTCAATATGAAGATTCGTACAAAACGAATAATTTCACGGTAAAAAATAACGGATATTCGGTGTTATTTTATTCTCCCGTGAACCTCACACACGATAAAGCGAATCACTTCGTTGCCCGCAGCACTTCCGTAGTCTCGAGTGGCAGTTGCGGCGGGTTGTTTAATACTGTCTCGTTAAAGGTAATTTATAGACAACCGGACAGCTGCGCCAATATTTCCGCTTTAGGAATGAGCGATTTGTCTCACCCTTTCTCTCCCGCACGTTACTTCTCATCGCGACCAGCGAAGCCGTCGCTCGCTCTAACGCATTTTCGAGATTCCGAGGTCTCTTAGTTACGACCTTAAGTCAAGCGTTCCTTGCGTTGCGTGTTTACGTGTCCAACATGTAGGCTGCGACGAAGGAGTGCCGTCGAAATCCGATGGAACGGGGCTCATTCGTCGAAGCTCACTGAAAGTAGGTCAACAGGCGGGGATATGCAAACCGCGCTTCCGGGCTTCTACAAAGAATCGCGTTCATCAAAATGTGGACCACGTTTTCAAGCGCAAATAAGTTAGCAATAAACCCGTCTAAAAATCAATACCATCGAAGCAACATTGACTGTTGCCATTTCGTTGGATGCGAAACGCGTGATTGGATCCGAGTCCTCACAGAACGCTGACGTAGCCCTGCGGCCCAATGCATGCTCCCAGTGTGAGCCCACACAATGGCCGACTCGGATAACAGGTTCAGCAGTCACGAGATGGCGGGCACCCTTGAGAAGGGTATATTAACTCATGAAAGCATGCGTGCCCAGTGGTTGCAGTGCACTTAGGAGGAAAAGTGAGCCATGTTTTTTTTCTTTCCTAAAAAAAAAAATCAAAACAAAACTCATCACCAAAGTGTCAGGGTTTTCCCGAACGTAACACCAGCGGTTGGGAATAGATGTCAAATTCTTCAAATTCGGCGCGAAAAGAATCGGAAAGTATAAGCCCCTTTTGGACATGTTTAATAAAACGATGGCCATGAGGTCAATAAGTCATCTCTATGCGCTCTCAAGTTTTGTTGGGCGTAATCTGCGTGCTAAAATGTTCCGCAAAATACGTATAACTTTTGTATCAGATATAAACACTTTTTCTGATACCTTGGCTTTGTGTCCCGATCGCTAGCAGGGACTGAGGACTGGGCGGTGCACTGTTCTTGTAGTCTAGGAAAAACACCGTTGTTTTTTTTTTTACTAAACACCCACTGCTTCAGAGTGCTCGGCACCTAAAATAGAAACTGTGGCCCCAAACACACATTAATTTTTAAAACCCAAGACATGGAGTACAGAACCCTTTGACCGACGAAAACGCACGGTGCATATGTTTACCTGATGTGTGACCACAACGAAATTGCATTTTATCTATGGAAAGAAATTAATGATGTGTGGTTTATGACATGTGGAGACCATATGCGTTCTTGATGTGGCAGCTTGGCAGGCTCAAATTCCGAAGGTATGTAAAAAAAAAAAAAAAAATACCCCACTCAGTTTATCCGCATTCCCACGTGTATTGTCTTTGCAGTCCGCTTTTAAATGTCAATATAAGCAATGTCTTGCACCTTTATGCTTCACTTAAATTATTCTTGATATATAGCGTTTTTCATACAAATTATCTTGTGATGTGGTTTATTGCATTTTAACTCAATCCACGGTCTCAAAATTTGTTCTGCTGATTTGTCACGTGCGGCGATGTGCTATTTTTCTTGCCACCGGAACAATGCGTATTAATAGATTATATGGAGTGTTGAGTAAATACTGCTTTCAAACCACCTGCTGTAATGTAGACTAATTTACAATAAAAGTCAATATAGTAGAGTTATTTTATTGTTGACGTTCACTGCCATAAATTTCATTAATCTGTCCATACCGATCCTCTTGCCTCTAGTATGTTTGCTGATCGCGGAGGGTTGGGTGTTTTTGGCTTTTTACGCTTTACGAGAGAAACCGTTATTGGACTTCGCAGAATCAAGACAGGAGACACTATATCTTTACGGGCGCGCTAGCGAAATAAGTTGTCAGAAAGCTTATAAAACTTTCTGAGACCCGCGCATAATTAAAAAAAAACGAAAGACTATTTTTTTTAGCCTGCTTGCAGCTCAAGCGCATAGACACTCTAGTGGTTGTGCTCTCGATCTTCCTCTTATTTGAAAAGAAAATCTTTTTCACCACCTCAACCTCAGAACAAAAGTGTCACTGAAACACTCTCTAATGCACCAGCTTGCGGCTATGAGCAGAGCGATGAACTTGCCACTGGAAAATCACTTACAAGTTCTCCTTGCGTCACACTTATCTAATGAAAGTTGTTATTTTCTACTACTTAGGTCACTAAAATTGCGTCCTAGAATGGCAACTTTCCCCGACTCACTGGATATAAATTGGGCGAGTCTAGGGTACTTCGAAGCTACAAAGAAGGGACACGAGCCACAGCTTCCGACTAATATTATTACTTCACAATAACCTCGTTATTTTTGTGGCCGACAGTTTTATTTTTACGAGGCCCTGACTGCTGTCTTCCAGCTATGATGTAACCCTTTCTGGATATGTGAGGCCATTTGTTACCCTGGCGACCTTCTCTACACCAAGCACGTACGAAGAAGAGTTTTGTTCCATGGAGGAATCTTACATGACGCGTCGCCCCAGGTAGCAGCACAGTTGCTTAGCCCTAATAAAGTTTATAGAACTACGCAAGCCAATATTTTATCGGCGTAATTTTTTTTCTTCCTTATGCAGCAACGATATTGAGCGTGTGTTAGCTGTCGACGTCATTTGGAGTTTGGTTTTCAAAACGACTTGTCATTCTCGTGATTTGTGCTGGTTTCTGTAAATGTATTGAGATTCATGAATGCAGCTTTTTCTTTCATTCAACGAGCCTCTTTGTTAATATTCTGAACTCATCAAGGTACCGCTTTGACATTTGCTTAAGATCGAAACTTTTTCTGAAATTTTCCGTTCGTGACCTGTAGGACAATGTGATGGTAGTTATTTTTTTATTTTACTAAAACTCCAGACAGTTGATTCAGAAAAATTATCCCACGATGTTTTGTTTTGTTATAATATGTTTCATTTCGCTTTTGTGAAAACTACCAGGGCGGTTAAATGTGTGAATGTAATTAAGCTCTTAGGCAAGTCAAGCCGAGCGCTTTAAGCCCATCTCTGTGAGCAACTATAAGAAAAGCTGCAGTGCGACGCATAAAAGGTGCCACAGTTTCCAATATGCGATGCCTACATTGCTGCAAAACGAAATTACTTATACTTTTGTAAATCAAAATAAACAGGGTGGTTACCAAACTACAAAGTTAGGATAAATTGCATGAATATCATTGAAATAAATTCCGATGTGGAAAGGTTTCTTGAAATTCAATCTCGCGGAAAACTTTCCATATTGTTATGGTCGTGCTCGTAGCTCTTGTTTAAGATCCAGCTGCCTTCCAATTTCTTCCATTTGAACGTTCTCAATATCAAACTCCACTTCATTGTTTCTCAGCGTAATGCAGAAATGCCCACAATTTCCACGGAGATCCGCATCTGTTGTCGAATCTTCAGTAAGGTGAGAAATGAGATTTCAATGGTTAAATGTTTTGTTTCTGAAAACCCTGTTTTTACTCAAGCAATTTTAATTTCTCTTCGTGCTAGGCCTTGTTTCTTTTTAGAATGAATTTCGAAGAACACAGTAAAAGTTTGTTTTAAGATACAACTTTGCGCATATATTTTTTTTTTATGAATACTCGATGTGATGTTAATAATTCGCATTAAGAAATCACTTAGTTTCGTGTTTGTGGGGAGTGTATTTCACACAAATTTGTAGCGTTCATACTACACTTCTTAGCCAGTTATTAATGTATACTGCGTGATTGCAGCTCATTGTGGAAATTAAAAACTTCCGATTATCACAAGGTTAATCCGTCCAAAAAAAAAACATCACAACACATAGCTATTTCTTGAGTTCTTAGTCTATAGTTTAGTTCTCGTTCTTCAACATTTGCGCTAGCGTAAGCCATGAGAGTAGCGTGCTTTGAAACGCCATAAAACTTTATTCTACAAGCCGGGATATGCCAAAAATAAACAAAGGCATACACATGCTTATGACGATTTGACTATTTTTTTTTTGACAATACCATATCGTGAGCTTAGAAGGAATGTGTTTTTCTTTTTTAACACGAGACTGGTATAGGGCTCGTGTTGCAGAAAAGTTGGCGTCGGCGTCGGTGGGACGAGAAACTCTTGATTGGTCGATAGAGTCACGGCGTCAAAGGCACATGACCTCGCGCGGGAATTTCGAACAACCTCCAACGCTCACGTGAGACATGACATCACGCGTGAAATGAAAGTGATTAAAACCTGACATGTTATGCGAATTCAACGTCGCCGCATGTATCAAATGATTTCACTTTATAAAGAAATTGATTTACCTTAAAGAAACAATTTGAGGTATTTTAGGCGGAATTCGGACCCACAACTCTTAGGTTGCGAACCATACACACTACTGACTATGCATCGCAGACTCGCTTGCAAGGCTTTCGCGTTCCACTCTTAGAGGCGAAGCTTAATCATAAAAGAAACAAACAATATTAAGGGGTGTTTTTGTACAGTCTACTGTACGTCATATCTAGAAATGACTTGCACATCTACGGCAGCAAATCGTTCAATCAAATTAGCTTCTTATTTTCGATAAAACTTGTGTCTGAAATATTAATAATTCCTTCTATGGTGCTGCAAGTTAGATAAATATTACAACATAGACTCAGCAATAGCATATATTGCTCATTACTTGCATCCTGTATTTGCTTAGCCCTACATTTTATATATACCATACAGGGTGTGAGTTTAGGATCAAAAAATTTGTTTTAAAAAGCTGTCAGTGCTACACTAATGCGGTTTGTGCGGACGATTTACACGAGTAGGAGCACGTATTAGAGGCACTATTGTCCCAATAAATGGGCTAATTAACTAAAATACGTTTAATGACTTTTCAATTTTGGAAAACAAACGTGATTTTAAATAGTACCTCGCTGAGAGTCATCGAGAACCAATAAATTCTTCAATTTTAGATAGACTTGCAGCAGCAGCAAGGCTACCTGTGCGATAACGCGCCGCCACCGTTTTTCTGTTTCTTATATTCAGCGTTTTCTCACTGCCAGCCTTGTGCCTGTTGCAAGAGTGGTATATTCAGCACACTACTGGGATTCCCACACACTCAGGGTGTTGCTAAAATTACTCATTTAGTTGTTTTTGATTACTCTTTGCAAGTTTCTAAAATAAACCATCAGTTTCTTTTCAATATTTAAAAATTTGCTTAGCAAATTTAAGTTAAATACGTGACTTATTGTGACAATTATTCCCGATCAGCTTGTACCCTTGGTCATACAAATCACCTGCACAGACTTCATTATTGTACTTTTATGGGCTTTTTAAACAAATTTAAGAAGCCTAGATAAAAATACCATGTATGTCCACCTTGTTCAACAATTAAAGCATCACGCAAGCTTCGTGGGGACGGAAACTAACTACAGCACATTCGTTGATAAGATATATATTTCTCTAATGCAGGAACTTCTAGCATCAGGAATTTATTTGAGCACGAACACTCGTGAATGTTTTCTGAGAGTTACCTTGTCTTTTTTTTTTACCTTTTGAAATTCTACATTGCACTCTTTCTTTATTTTTTCATGCACTTAATTGCCAGCTGGTCACCAAGAGAAGACTTATGCACGTACAAAAGTGTCACGTTCAGGCAGGCCTATTAGCATGCCGCTTTGAAGAAGCTTCTTTCCAAACAAAGGCGTAATTAAAAATCGGTACTAAACATCTTGTTGAAAAAAATTTATTTTGCGATCGGCGCTGTTCTTTCTGTTACACAGACAATACTACTAGGGTATATTGAAGGGAAGACAAATTATGGAAAGACAAACTGTGGCACTCTCCCAACCCTATACTCTCCTTAGACACGGTCTCACAAAAAGCAACATTAATAGCACTGGTTCTTTAAGAAACATGAGTTTAAAAATTACTAATCACCACCCAATCACACTTATCTCCTTTTATACATATTTTATTTTCGTCGAAGTTATCTTTTATGTTTGTTATACCCTTTTATCAAACGTCGTACGGTTTGATAAAACTGTGTTAATTTACAGCGTCTCGACCCTTAGGCCCCTTCGATCAGCCTCCTAATTTGCATTTTGAGTGCGTAAGTTCGATTTGCAACAAACGAAGAAAATGTTTGCGGTATCAGCTGTGGCAAAAGATGAGCTCAATCAACATAAAATGCGCACAGAACTTAGAGGACATTGAATTGCAGAATACAAGTCACACATGTATATTTTTGTATCTTCCAAAGCTACACTGCCTATCTAAATTATTATTTAAATGATCGCGACTGTGACCTCACCTGGAGAGGTAACTTCAAATAATTTTGCAGGGAAGATTCGAAAGACTTTTAAAAAAGAGTTCTTCTATATTTCTCTCGTCGGACGGAGCCGCGGATCAGCTATCAAAATGAAAGCAGTATCGAAGATCAACAAACGTACACGCAACTCTTAGCATAAGGAATGTAGAGCAATTTACAACGTCTGGTTTCCCAACAGACAGATACGAGTCTCAATATCGCGTAAGTTGCACGGTAATCAGGGCATTTAATTTTTGAACTGCCCAGATAGTATAGGCGACTGTTTTTGCAGATGAGCCATTGACTGCGGAGCTCAACATACGCAATGGTAGATGGTAAGCCGGTGAAATGAAACAAGCACTTAAGGGGTTTTTTTTTAAGCCCAAGAGTCAATGAGTTTTTTAACCAACAGTAAAAATCTACTACGGTCGAGATTTGTTGAGATTGACTATAGCGATACAACGGGAATCGGAAATCACTTCGCAATAATAGCTATTTTGTTATAACTGGACTCATAAATGTAACGGGAAAAAATGATAACACGGGCCGTCACGGATACATGTTTTTGTGCCTCCATAAAGCACAGCAGGCTTCCTTACAGGCGCTCTCTGCTAGATCGGAGCCGATTCTCGCCAACTGCGAAAAGCTCCGATCGAGAAAAGATCCTGCCAACTGCGTACGGACCGTGTCGACCGCTGAGATGGCCGCCGCGGAGTTCGCCGGCGGTAGATGGCATTCTTCACGTTTCTGTACACTTCGTCGAGGATTGCACGCTTTTATTTCAAGAAGATTGCCTTTCTGTTCCCCGTGGAGGTGCCGGCGGCGCCGGGACTCTCCATTGTGGAGTGGCAATGATTCACCGAATCAGTGCTTGAACGATGTTAGACTTTCGCGCAAGAGCGACCAGCCCGACCAGCGACACCGACACGGAACACAAAGCAAACAAGAAAGCACACACGGCACCGAGTTCGCGCTCACTCTCGTGTTTCGTCGATATTAAAAAAAGCCTAGATTTCAGAGAGGGGGCAACTGCTTGGTCGGGGTCACAAGGTTTGTGGGTCGCGTTTTCAAAACGAGCTGCACCCTGCAAGGGGTCAAAACTGAAAAGCGTCCACCTTCTACAGCCTATAGTGCCTCTCGATTGTTAAGCCCCTCTTTGAAAGAATGATGGTAGTTCGCCTCGGCGGTAAAAGCCATTAATTTCGAACCTCAACTTCGATATTCAATTAGCGTGTCGTAAATTCGGGAGTGATTGCACCCTTTTATTTATCCAAACTGTTGGAGTGTGCAAGCGCGAGCTGCTCTCAAATTCAAGAGTCCCCTTGAGTAAAACATAGTATTAGGCGTCGCGGTCCCAGCCATTATCGCATGCTTCGCCATCGCTCTATGCCCCATTGTTATAGTCAATAACTTTGAATAAACAAAAACGCGCCCACAGAAATTATATTAAGCATTGCACCAGATAGACTTATTTCGTTTTAAATATTTCTGAGAATGTGACGTCGAGTTATGATTGTTAGAAGTATTTAAATTCAGGGCACAAGAAGATTGCGCAAAAATGTTTAATCCCGTTTGTGGTCCTCCATATGAAAAATTGTTTTTAAAAAGAAGAGTTTAATTAGAAGGTTGTAGTTTGTTCTAAAAATTATTGAAAGTATTCAATCAGTTTTTATTAAAAGCGGGACTGCATGAATTTAAAATATGATTGTTGGCCTGTTGTTTAGATGGCTAGCTATTCATTTTATTTTGTTCCAATATTTCTTTCTTGGCCGCTTTCTTGTCAAATAATATCCAAAGATGTTGCTTAGACGCCCATATCTTTCATAGTTTGCGCTTTGTTCACAAAGCGGTATTTCAATTTGAGTAAACAGTCTTTGATGATAACTTTGATTTTGTAATGAAATTTAACGGTAGATAGTTTTATAAATTATTAGATTTCACCAGTAGCCTTTTTTTTAGGATCACATGCTATGCTGCCACTTTGAAACCACTAAAGAACATTTGTACATTTGCAAATAACAAAAAATAGTTAGAAAATGGAATTACACTCGTAATTCCACGTTTTGTCGCAGTACTAGTTATTTAAAATCTAGCTTCAGCAGCTTTTTGTTTGTTTTTTACCGAAAAGGTTTTAATAAAACTCAATATTAAGCGTATGTCGCAACTGTACAGTTGATGGTGACAACTGGGGCCCTAAGCTACACGGCGGGACAAAGCGGGAGCAATGGTCCGGCACATCTCCGCCTTCTCCGATGGGCCAGTGGCGCGGAGCTGATCAAACGCAGAAGGCAGCGACGTCCCGGTCCCTTGGTCCCTTCTTGGTCCCGACGTGCAGCGTAGGGCCCCTGTAAGGCACTAAGCGAAAACTACACCCGTCACTTAAAATATGAGCGTGCAGGTAAGCAACGCGCTCGCTTTACCAAAGAATTTAGGCCAGGACGCAAAAAACGCACACGCACACTGTTTAAGCGTCTCTTTGGGCATACCCGAACGCAAACACACAAACAAACAAAACGGCTCTCACCTGCCTGTGTTACCCTTTCAACGATTAAATGTATGATACATGTATTCGCTCCAATTACAATTAGATCCCAAAACATAACTACCTCACTTCTCTTTCTCTACCATTTACAGCGATAGCTGTCATGCGCACTTCCCACCATTGGAAATTACGTCCGTCGTTGATGTTGTAGTAGTTGTAATTGTTAAGGCTGTAATATAGTTGTCGTTTATGTTGTTGCGACGAAGCTTGATTGGTCGTCGAAATATCACTTTTAATGTCCGGCTCCGTAGAGGCGTGGTGTCATTCTTTTTCCATTCGTACTCGATCCTCCTCTTCCTTTCCTTTTTCTCCTAGCGTTCACGCGACACCGTCACATGCCGCCACCTCAAAAAGGCGTAGACCCAACGTACACAATACGCAAAGAAACTGGTATTATGAAGACACTTAAAACACACACAAAACATGCGATAGTTGCAAGTGCTGTACACGTATAAAACAGTATTCAAGTACACGCAAAACACAATCGTCCCACGCGGTAATTGCAAGTCCTGTACACATATAAAACAACATTTTAAGTACAAACACGACACAATCGTCCCACGTGATAATTGCAACTCCTGTACAAGTATAAAACAGTGTTCTATTGAACAGTTTTAGGAGAGTGAAAATTCCGCAACAGGCTCTAGATACGGTTTCAGTTTTTCTACGTGCACGATGTCCCGCCCTGAACCATCACCGAACTCTATTTCATAATTCACCGGCGATAGCTTGGCCACAACTCGATGAGGCCCAGTGTACATTGTCCGTTTTTTAAGCCCCAATGGCGGAGTCCTCAACAGCACCAACTGGTCTCGTTCTAACGTTATGTCAGTTCGGTGTTCGTCAAATATTCTCTTCTGCTTCTCCTGAGCCAATTTGATGTGTCGTGCAACCAATCTACGCGCTTCGTTCAAGCGCTCACGCACGAGCACCACGTATTCGGAGCTTGCTTGCAGTTCTTGCAGCTCTTTCCTGTTATAAGCCACATCCAAGGGGAAAACAGGGTCGCGTCTATACAGAAGGAAAAAAGGAGAAGTACGAACTGTGTCCTGATATCCTGTGTTATAGCAGAACACTATATAGGGCAAAACATCAGCCCACTTCTCTCCAGATGAGGTGGTGATTCGCATCATCTGTTTCAGCGTTTTGTTGGCTCGTTCGACGAGGCCGTTGGCAGCTGGGTGATAAGCTGTAGTCGTTGCGTGACGTATACCACGGTACTTGAGGTAATCGGAAGTTGATCTGGCAGTCATCTGTGTGCCCCTGTCCGTAACTAGTACTGTGGGGCATCCGTGCTTGAGGATAATTCTCCTCTCGATGAACTTCTGCACCGTGGAAGCCTCAATGTTACGAACAGCTTTCGCCTCAACAAACTTGGTTAGGTGGTCTATGGCAACTATGACAAACTTGTACCTTCGTGAAGCCTGGAAGGGCCCAATTATGTCGAGTCCAACTGTATGAAATGGCACATCGACTTCAATTGGCTGCAGCAGTCCGTAAGGGCACGTCGTAGTCATCTTCATCCGTTGACAAAGGTCACAGCTTTTCACGAACCGTTGGACATCCAGATACAGTCGAGGCCAGAAATATTTACTGTGGATTTTCTCGTATGTGCGACGGATTCCCATGTGTGCTCCGAATCGACTTCCATGAAATTCATGAAGTACTTCCGCTCGCTTCGTCGCCGGCAAGCATAAAACAAATCGTTCATGCGTTGGTCCTGCATCCCTTTTGTACAATACATCATGAAAAAGCACAAATTGTTTACTTGCTCTCTTCTGCTGTTTTTTTGTACCAGCCTTTTTCTGCAGTATCTTTATGATTTTTGTACAGAATGGGTCCTCCTTCTGCTCGGAGGTTAAGTTGGGTTCTTTGACCTCAAACACATCGCAGGTCCGGGTCCTCCCATTCTCTCCCGAGCCATTAGTACTAGAAGGTTCCCCTGAGCAGAAGCGGCTTGGAATACGGGACAGACAATCGGGGGCAGTGTGACATGCGCCAGACTTGTACACAACTTCAAAGTCGAATTCTTGCAGCAGGAGAGACCACCTGAGCAAGCGTTGGTTTCCCTCCTTGTAACGAAGAACCCAGCAGAGCGCATGGTGATCTGTAACAACATGAAACTTTCTGCCCATTAGGTAGGGACGTAGCTGTTCCAGGGACCACTTAACTGCAAGGGCCTCAAGTTCAGTAGATGTGTAGTTCTCTTCAGCTCCGTGAAGAGAACGGCTGAGGTATACAACAGGCCTGTAATCCCCAGTTTCATCTTCCTGGAGGAGGATGGCGCCGAGGCCGGTTCTGGAAGCATCAGTGTGGACCTGGAGGCCGTATTTAGAGTCTTCGGAGAAGTGCTTCAAGACGGGAGGTCCACATAAAGCAGATTTCAGTTCATGGAAGGCGTGTTCTTGTGGAGCACCTCATGTGAAGGCTTCTTCTTTTTTCAGGAGCTTTCTCAAGGGGGCTGCGATGGCACTATGGTTCCAAATGAATTTTCGGAAATAGGACGTCAGTCCCAAGAATGATTGAACTTCAGCCGCAGTTCTAGGAACGGGGAATCGCGTTACGGCATCGACGTTTTCTGGATCAGGTGCAATACCTTTCTGGGATACAATATGTCCAAGGTAAGTCACTCTGGTGCAAAAAAAATGGCACTTCTGCGGTTTGAACTTGAAATTTGCTGCCTCAAAACGCGCGAAAATATTTCCCAGTTGTCGAAGGTGTTCTTGAAACGTTGTGCTGTAAACAATGCAGTCGTCCATGTAGACCAGTGCGTTGCGATACTTTAGATCACCGATAATGGCATCTACAGTTCGCTGATACGTTGCCGGTGCCCCTTTTAACCCGAACGGCATTCTCAGAAATTCATACAGCCCCCACTGCGTAACGAAAGCTGTCTTAGCGGTGTCGCCAGGTTCCTACCTCTATTTGGTAGAATCCTGAAAGGAGGTCCAATGTTGAGAAATACTTGCTCCCACTCAATGCCGCCAGAGCATCATCGATTCGTGGTAGCGGGTAGACAACGTTTTCAGTTACAGCATTTAGCTTCCTGTAGTCCACCCACATCCTTGTCGACTTGTCCTTTTTTTGAACTAGAACCAGTGGTGATGCCCAGGAGCTCTTGGAGGGCTGGATAATTTTTGCATCCATAAGGTCTTTTATTATTGCCTTGACCAAATCTCTTTGAGCTTGTGAAATTCGCCTTGTGTATTGTGCAATTGGTTTTGCATCACCAGTAGAAATGGAATGTTTCTCTATCCTACAAGATCCCAGGTGTGCAGTGTCAGTTGCAAAACTAGAACGATATTTCATCAACAGTTGTTTTACTGCCTCCAGATCTTCGGAGTTCAGTGAAGCCCCCACGTTGAAGCTCAACTCATCAATTATTATCTGCTGCGTTTCGTTGCTGACTTTCGGCACATCTTCCTTGTTCTCAAGATCAGAAAAACTGGAACATTGCAGGACTGATTCCCATTCGATGGGAGTCAAGTCAACCGATTCAACAGCTTCTACTTTTTCTGCTGATCCTAAAGATGCCCTCGCAGGTATTTTGGATGGCCTCAAGGAAAAGTTTGTAGCCAAAAGTTTGAAAGTCCTTGTTCCTGCATCGATGACTGTCGGTTGCAGTTCCAACAGGTACCGTTCAATAGCTGATTGAGAACCTGTTACGTATAAGATATCACAACTCCTCTCGCTGGCTGGGACTTCCAACATGACTTCGTTGACTTTCCGGGAAAGAGGCGGTACTACTTGGGTGGTCGTTGCATAAACCTTGAGTGGTTTTTCGGCTTGGACTGAAAACGTGTTTGTACCCCAGTCGATAAATGCTTTTGATGAGCGTAAAAAGTCATCTCCAAGCAAGACTAAGTCTTCCTTTAAATGTGGGACAACCACAAAAGTCTGTCGGAATGACCTTTCGTCCACCGTAATTTCGATACTCACTTCTCCGTTATTTTCAAGTGGCAGCCCATTTGCTCCCACAAGTTTCAGGGAAGATTTTGAAGGTGTCATCTGAAGTCTCTGGCAAACAGCTTCATTCACAAGGCTTCTGGTGGAACCAGAATCCAAAACTGCGCTGAGTTCAAGGGATCCCATAAGGACTGGGACCCGTTTGCCGCCCGCAGAAGATTCACAGCTAACGCGCTGCACTACTGGTGTCTCCCCGCAGGCCCCGAAGACACCAGGGCGGAGTTTTCCAGGTCAGTCGGAACGTTAGGCTCCGCTTGAAATGCGCGCTGACATTCAAGAAATTCTTGCGTGAGAGGCTGGGGGCACCACGTAACAAAGTGACCTTCCTGTTTGCAATTTAGGCAAAGCTTGAGTACTTTCTGACGGGATCCTTGAGCCTTGGTCTGGGCTGCATTGTTCTGGCGACGGAATTCCCTTTGGTAGGTCATGCTTGGTCGTGGTTTGTCATTCGCACTGCTCGCTGCAGCGTATTCATGACGTTTTTCCCCAGGCTGCTGTTGCCCATCAGATTTGACGAAAGTGCACAGCTCATCGGCCCCTCCTTCGTGGAAGTTCGAAACTTTTAATGACTTTTCTTCGGGCTTCTTGGCTTTTCCGCTTGCCCGATCCAACTTCATAAAAGAGTCGAGCAAGTCATCAAGCGATGTGAAGCTTCTATCGAAACACACCCGCTTTGCCTTGTCGTTCAGCGATTCAAGAAGCAATTCGCATTTCTCGGCTTCGCTTCCTGTGAAGACACATTCTTCTATCAGTTGCAGCTTCTGAATAGCGTACTCTATGCACGTTTCTGTGGAGGTCTGTCTTCGAGCGAACATTGCTCTTTGATTTTCCACAGGGCTTTCTAACGTGTAGTGCCGCCGAAACGCGGACTTCACGTCATTCCAAGTGCTAATCTTCTTGGAGTTAAGCTCGAAGCGCATCCAAGCAAAATCTTTGGAAGGTAGCTTTGATATGAGCAGCGGCAGTGCGATATCTTCCGGCACCCCGTAAATTTTCAGCCAAAATTCGACCTGATGGAACCAACCAATTACGTCAGTGGAGAGGAGGGGAGCTGCACTTATGGCCGCGGTGGATGGCTGAACTCGATGGTTGATGGTATCTCCCAATCCTCTCCCATGGCTTTGCTGGTTCGAGCCCTTGTCTCTGCTTTCAGATGTACTGCATGAGTTTGGGACGCTCTCTTGTAGTTCGGTATGCAGCGACCGCTGCTGCTTTTCTTTTTCTTAGATATTTTATTCTGTGGCCCTTGGTGCTTGGAGCCCTCGTCGCTGCTTTCGGAGTTGCTTCTCGAACTCGCGGCCTCCAAGCAGTTGAGTCTCTCGATTACTGGGGACAGTAATCCGCACACCAGGGTCTCCACGGCTTTCAGAGAAGCGCTATCCCCAGCAGCACTTGCGGAGTGGGCAGGCGTCGATGCGGGTACAGTCCTGTTGTCGGCTAAGAAGCTCTGCGATGCGTTGCCTCAATTCAGCGATTTCTTCGTCCCTCTTCGAAAGGATCCGCTGAAGTTCTTCGCTCTGTGCAACTGCCGCCTCAACTTTAGCTTGCAACAACGCGTCACTGCCGCTTTTTGCGCCGTCTTCATCCATCGTTGCTGACGTTGTAGCTAAGCCTTCTCGTTGATGCGAAGAGCTTAATGGGCGATTTGTTAATGACCGCCGTCCCCACATAAATTTACCTCATTACGGAGTCCCCGTTCGGGCGCCAAGTGCGACGAAGCTTGATTGGTCGTCGAAATATCTCTTTTAATGCCCGGCTCCGTTGAGGCGTGGTGACATTCTTTTTCCATTCGTGCTCAATCCTCCTCTTCCTTTCCTTTTTCTCCTAGCGTTCACGCGACACCGTCACAGTTGTAGTTTGTGTATTCGCGTGTAGGCTGTCCGTCCGTCGTCCATGTTCCCAAATTTTCTAAAAAGGTAGCCCGCCGCCCGCGGTTATCGAAGCTGGGACCACTGCGTACGAAGCGAAGGCGTAACCGTTGTGCTATGCCAGTTAACAAACCGTCTTATATAGCCAGCCGGCAACAGCCAGGCGGCGCCAGCAAAGGGAGGGCCCACGGTTATACCCTGTCTCGTTGTAACTTGGCAAAGGGTGAACGGTAAGCCCCACACTGCATGCCGAAGGCCTCGAAATGCGCGACGTGTACGAGCGCACTCACACATATTGGAGCATGACGCAGCGAAAAGCCTGATACTTCTTCGGAGTAGAGGCGCGCTCCGGTGATACGCAGTCACGTTCCCATTGGCCCGCCAGGGCCATAGCTTCCGCTGTACTGGCATGTTACGCGATCATGGCTTCCTGGGATACCCAGTATTTCTTGCTTCAGACACTTGGCTAAGCGGCGCCACCAGAGTAAAAGTTCACGTTTGAAGAAAAGCAGCCGCCACTCCCAGGGGTACCCAATATTTTTTGCTTCAGTCGCTAGATGGCGCCAAACCAAACAGCATTGCAGGTTGCCTATATAGGGTTTTTTGAAGTACGCGATGCCCACTGAACGCGCTCTCCGGAAAAAAGTACAAAAAAATAGCCCGCAACAATATGCCGCCTTAGCACTGTCAATACCAAAAACTCATGCCAAAAAACGCGCTTTCAGACGCTTTAAAAAAGAAAAAAAGGCGTTTGGTACATAATTTTGAGGTGCTCATTTTGTTCCAAACGCTTTTGTTCACGCGCCCCACGGCAATGTTCCTAGGCCGATCAGTTCCCAAGCTCCGGGAGAGAACGATGTTCGGAATCGGTGATTCTCTGTGGCTCGCGCGCGAGCAGGTGCGGGCCGAGACAGAGCCCGTACGTAGCACAGAGAGTGCCCAAGTGCACAGTAGGGGTTCACGTGGTCTATGGTCCGAGTCTGCAACACGAGCTGCGGGGACGTGCCGAAAACGTTGGTCGTCTGCAAACATATTTCGCCTCTCCGTTTGCTTTCCTCCACGCCGCGCGGCAACGCAGCACGTGCGCATTTGCAACCAATCTCTGCAGGAGGCATCCGTCATCACATTTTTAACTCTCCCCACAGTTTGCAATGAACCCACTCTGCAATCTAGGCTCTCTACTGGCGGTGAGTGTTCGTAGAGACACCGGTTAATGGTGGTCGTAGTTCTCATGCTCTGCTCTCAAGTTTTCGTGCAGCGCTCCGAGCGAGCGAAAGAGAACATTTGTGGCTCGCGTGTCCAGCATGCATCATTACGCTTTCCCGCTACATTTTTGTTTATACTCCGTTTCATTCCAAGTGCCAGCCTAACAGAGGCTACGAGAGCGAGCTCCGAGCTTTCAATGTCCCTGCAAGCAGACTGGCTCGTGCAGTGCGAGCATCGTTCGGGAGAACATTCTTTTGGAAGTAGCTTTGGCTTCGCTATCACGTAAAGTGAATCATACTTGCCCACGGAGGCTACACAAAAAGTTTTAAAAATAATAAAGCTAAAAGGAATGTTTGATAAAAGCTAGAACCGAAAGCTCCACATTTTTTTTTTTAATTTTCTTAGACGTTATTGCGCATCTAGAGATGCTGACATATGCTTGTATTCAAATGAAGCACGGGCATAATCAGGCGTTACAGTGCCACTTTTATGATCGCATTGGGTGGATGGTGCACCCAGCATAAGATCGTCGCGTCTTGCGGACGCGCTCGCGCCCCCTTCCCTAAAACAACGTATCTAGAATTATATTCAACCGACGCGCCTATTTTTGCGCAAACTTTATGTTTACCGTAAAAAGGACCTCGAAAAAATGGACCTTTTCCACATACCGACGGCACCAGGCGGTGGCTGCACGAACTAAAAATCGAGGAAGTGACCTACCTGCGCTACCAATCGATAATGGGAGCTACGCTACCAGTTTCTTCGCTCTCTGAGCTGCGGCGCGTGCCTAAAGCGACTTTAAAGATGGGAAAGAAAAACACGACCCAAACGTCGTGTTTTTCTTTCCGTCCACTTTCTTTTTTTCTGTAACACAATTATATATATGCGGAAATTACGTGCTCTACTCGCTGATCCACAGCCTCCTTCCGAATTTCCTCGATTTTTAGTGCCGACTTCCACCGCTTGGCATCGGGCGCTCGCGCGTGCGCAGAACGCTTCTCGGAAAAGGTCCATTCCTTTCCACCGCAGGTAGTCTGCATCCAACGTTCCACCGATTCCGCAGCTTCTGTCCATTGGACGAGCTGAGAGTGTAGCGAGGGCCATCGAGCGCACGCGCCACGAAAAGGCTATAGGCGTTCGAGGACGCTTGTCAACTGACTTTGATCTCGTGGCTGCCTGGAACGCGTCTCCGACTGGTTTGTTTAGCGGGACGCTAAACAAACCAGTCGGAGACGCGTTCCGCCTTCTCATCAACGATCTTGGCTGTTTGGTTATAGAAAATAGACACTTTTAGTTGAGCGTACGCAACAAGCTTGCGTACGCAGGATCGTTGCGGTCCGCGAGTGCGCCTGCGCTGAACGTTCTGGGCAGGCGCACTCGCGGCCCGCAACGTTCCTGCGTACGCAAGGTCGTTGCGTACGCCCAACTAAAAGTGTATATTAAGGCGAAAAGCACGAGAAAGAGCGAGTGTCGCTATCGTCCCAACTCTCAGCTGCTGAAGCTTACGCTGCCTGTCAAGCAGGAGAGTGAGCTGCAGCAGAAATACAGGCGTCTGCCACACTCTCCAGCGCTGATGTGACGCCGCCCTGGTCGCGGCCGGCGAGAGTACGACCTTTGTATGACGTCATCAGGTGTATATCGAGGGACCACTTCTTTGGACGCACGGTAAACACATTAGTGGGAGACTCGTTGTAGGCACCCTAGAGTAACGTTGCTCGACCGTGCGTGGAACGCGACGCCGATACCCAACGACTTCGCCCTAACGCCGTGACGCAGCTATTGCCGTCACGCTTGACGCAGGTATCGCCGTGACGTGACGCAGCTATCGACGTGACGTGCTGTGACATGACGACTTCTGAGTGACGTGTCGCGGCTATCGCTGTGAGTTTAATGTATACACTCTAAGAAATGCCTGCGCGTCTACTTACCCGAAAAACACTTCAAGAGCCAATCTCTGCGATCTACGAAATCAGCTCAGCGAATGATGAGGCGGAACATCTGTTTAGACCTCAAAATTAAGTCTGCGCTGTGGCATTACGCAATGCAAGCATGACACTTTGCATTGCGTAATGCCACAGCACAGACTTCATTTTTACGTCTAAACAGATATTCCGCCTCATCATTCGCTGAGCTGATTTCGTAGCTCGCTGAGATTGGCTCTTCGAGTGTTTTACGGGTAAGTAGACGCGCACGCATTTCTTAGAGTGTATTAAGACCGGACTGCCCAATTTCGTATGCCGCAGTGATGCGTACGTTTAACGAGCGAGGTCATGTTACGTTTACCTATTTCTAGACCAAACCAGGAACACATAGGCAGGACCTTCCTTGTTTATACTTTCTTTAGTTTATATCGGTGCTCCCTTTATTTGCCTCTGTTGATTAAACATCGCTGTTCGGTGGCTCGCAGCTCATCTAACAACAACCCTACCAATTACACCGTGTTCAAGTGTGTTTGTGTCTTTGTTCTTTTGATTTGTGTGCGTGTGAGTAAAGCGTGTAGAGAGAGGGAAAGAGGAAGGGGAGAGAAGAGCGAACGTCTCGTGAAGTTCGGTCTGCCTAATGAGCACTCAGCTACCCCCGAACGTTACATCCAATCCAGAGAAAACGCCTCAGGCGACGTAAGCTCTACCGTAAGTCTTTTTGCCTTCGTGTATTTATATATTTGCGATAATTTTCGTTATGCGTCGGGTTGCACGCATGTGTGTGTCCGTGTGTCTGTACGCAAGAGAGCGCATGTTTTGTTAATAAAAGACGAGATAGCATTGCCAGGGAGATAGGAGAATGGAGATGGAATTTACGGTGGAGCCACCCTGTGTTCGGCCATGTTGCTTAACTGTATAAAGAAATACACGAACTAATGACGCGCCTACCGAGGCGTTAATAATGAACCTACCGGTCGCATTTTTCCAGGGGATCTCTTAGTCTGAGCTTGGCTCGCTCTATATGGTAGCCTTCTATTGTTGTTCCCTGATACCGCATTTGTTTTTGGTGTGATTTTAATTTTGAAGAAAACAAAGAGATGTGGGAAGACAGAGCGCGGACTTCTGCAAATTACTATCGATGATTTTTTCTTTTTCAATTCGTAAACCCTACGAAAAGCAACTCGCGTTTTTAGTTGACACTCCATGTGAACAAGTTCGAACATAGCTATGTCAAAAATGCTATAAAAAAAAAATTGGCTGGTGTGGCAGCGGCCAATTTCTTTTGATAGCATTATTTGACACAGCTATGTTAGGACTTGCTATGATGGAGTATAAACGGAAAGTTCGGGTTGGTTTTTGTAGTTTTTGCGAATTGAGAAAATATTGACGCTCCTAAATAATTTCAGTTATTATGATAACCATTTTTAAACATATCTATACCTACACCCAGCAAAAACTCTGTATTGCGCCACTGACGTTTTTTAAACGGTCATAATATATATTTATATATTAAAATATGCAGATCCAAAATGATGGCATACTTAGTTCCAAACTTATTCAGTTTGTAAACTAAGCGTACAACTGCATCTAGACTTCTTTTTTTTTTTCGTGGCAGCTGCCGTATAGAATTCTGGCATAGCTGTGTTGGGACGAAATAGCAAATTACTTTATTTGCCAATTTGAAGGCTTCAGAATTTAAGGTGTTTCTTTCGATTAGTTTGGCTTTTTGGATAGCTATGTATTTTTATACTAGTTATGTTTACACTATATAATTTATCGGTTCTCGCCCAACCAGGCTACGTCATATTGCTACATGGCGACCGTCACACTAAAACGATCTACAGTATTTCTTTTCAAAGAATAAAAAAAATCTTGGCTGTTTACGAGCATGAAACCAAAGCAATTCAATTCAATAGAATCAAGCCAGTGGTGCTGAACGAATGTGTTTCACTTCAGTCTGTCATAATTTGTGTATCGTATTTTTATATTTACCCTGTCTTTTGTTTTTCAGTTTGACATGTGAACCACTTGACAAAAAACATAAATATTTGTGCTTCACATTGTTGTATATTTTTCCTACCAAAACGCCACTGGCACAAAGTTTAATTATAGAAGGAAATGTTTGCAAACAATTAAATACAATTTACTCCAACATGTTTATGAATGTTAAGCATTCAGCTAAACTGAGCTGCATTTGGAAGCCGTAAAATGCAGACCATGCGTGTAGCTACGTAATGTTTTGTGTATATATCTACTTTAACAAAAGTTATATAGGAATAGAAACGCAGCATATCTAAAGCCTTATCCCTGTAATAAAATTAGCAGCTCGTAAAATTGCTGCTTGATATATTCAAACCACACTTTTATAAGAGGTTGGTGAAGGCAATTATAGTACCCAAGTGTTGCCCAGCCTCTCTGGCCAAATATTTTTCCAAATGGTGGCCGCGGAATCGTTTGCCCTAATGTTCGCAAAGCCTCATCAGGCGTACGGCTTCTGAAAAGGTACGATGAACTCCCAATCCTTTTGGCCGTAAATATTTATATTTTTAACATGTGCAGCTCAGAATGGCTCGTAAGCTTGTACATTGAGGGTACTGGCTTTGGTCTTTGACTCATAAACCTCTATTTTGATTGTTGTAAAAAAATATTTAGATGCGGCATATGACTTTACTTTTTTACCTCGAAGTACCGTGGTATCTTACTTTCTTTTATTTACTTTTGAATAAAAAGTTGTGATGAAAAGTAAAGTATTATTAATGATGATATTGATATTAAATTTTGTTTAGGAGAGCCGCGGCGCCGTAGAAAGGCGAATTGCCCGTACCATAAAGTGCCTGTGGCGCCGTGTGTAATCATGATGCCATGACATTTTACAGGTGGAAGAAAATAAGACGAAGGTCCAAGTAAAGCTTGGGGTATTATTGTGAAGTTCATGTTCCGGTTTCTTCGAAGCATATATTCAACTTTCCATGAAGGGATACCTTCTTTCTGTCCCGTGTACCGGGTGTTTCATGTAATGATTTCAGAAAGTAGTAAAAATAGGGTGGCTGAGGAAAAACACAAATTCTTTCCGGAAACAAACTGACAACCACGGCGAACGTCAAAGATTTGCAAACAAACACTTTTTTGCTAAATAATTACCAAAGGTTTACTAACTCTTTCTAATTAATACAAATACACATATGGTTCCTTGAGACACTTGCTAAAACTAATAAAAAAAGGCAATAAGTCAACATATTTTAGAAATACATAAAGCATAATCAGAATTTTACGGCGTTAAAAAAACAGCTCTCTATATGGAAGCATTTTTAGGTTTAGATTTCTCATTGGAGCTAACATCTGCTCCAGCGGTCCTGCTCCCCAGTGGCCGAGATGCGCAAGACACGTGCGCTGTAGTTCCTTCATCCTACAAGGGAAACAAGGCGATAGATAGCTTTGCGCCTCGGCCACAGGGGAGCAGGACCGCTGTCACAGAGATACGCTCCGATAAGTAACAAAAATATAAAAATGCGTTCCTATTGAGTGTTTTTTTTTTTTTTCAGGACGACGTAAAATGCTTTCCTTGGCCTTATTGCTTTCTGAATTGAGGGCATTTAGTGGTTTTCCATGATGCTTAGCAATATTCTTATTGCAACCATGTGTTTATCTGCCTTAATTCGAAAGGTTAATTACTGACTATGAGTTGATATTTGGCTAAATAGAACGGTTTACGCAATCTGCGACGTTTGCCGTGGCTGGGAGTTGGTTTATGAAAATTGTTTCTTTTTTTCTCAACCACCCTATTCGCAGGGACTTCTAAAGCCTTCGCTGAATCGCCCGGTAAATGTAAAACAGTGCCACTGCTTTAAGTTTATGTCATTTTCGCGGATCCGGGGAACAAGGCCTGGCCTAGATGATTTTGGTTTTTTGCTTGTGCTTAGAACGAGGCAAAAAGCTCCAATTAAAAAACAACACACATGATTGCTTGGAACTGCAGGAGGTAGGAGCCGCGGCATGCAACCCTACAGCCTAAAATTTTGTCGTCCATAATTTTTTGTGGAAATTTGCATCATGCTGCACTAGTCAAACCTATTAAACTTTAATTGTTACATAAAATGGTAAAGAGCGAAAACCCCTGCAAGAAGGAGAGCCATACTAGAATTACTAGTAAAACCCTTCGGCAACACTAAATAATTTTTTTTTGTAACAAAGCTTAGTCAATTCTTAGGTCTTTATTCCTTTGAGACACCAAGTTAGGGCCGACAGTTCCTGAAGCACACCGACTGGACTTGAGCGACAAAAGCGTCACTGTTGGTTGGGTTCAATCGACGCGCTCCGTAAACTTTGGCCCCAAATTTGGGTTTGACGAGTCAAAGTCCACATTTACTTAGAAAAAAAAAGTGAATTCTCTTTACACATATGTTGCATGCCGATGGGCACATGTCATATACAACTGTCATATACAACTGGTGAGCGCATGGAAGCACGCACACGATGCACATCGTCATCTTTTTTCTTCTAACCCTGGAGTTTTTGAGCGGGACGGCTTTCGGTCTCCGGCCTGGCTTCATGGGAGCCAACCTGTCAGGAACAAGGAATCCTACCGACCTGGATGGCATCCCTCCTTTTATCGTCGGTTCCTGTACCGCGAACGAAGACAAGCGCCAGGCAACTGAGGCAATCAACTTTTCCGTCATCAACCAGCTTTACCTCGGTCATTCCGGAACAGCCACATCGACACCCCCATCATCGCATTGGCCGAGGAGGCCGGCCTCGTCACCGTGGATCGTCAGAGGGCATGGAAGCACACACACGATGCACATCGTCAACTTTTTTCTTCTAACCCTGCAGGTTAGTTGTCATGACGGTTTTTATTTTTTTAAGTCTAATGACGTCTGTATAATAGTGCTTCCATGCCCAGAAGCTTTGGTGAATTCGTTCAGAGTGTTGTTGCTACTGCTTGGAGGTGATGTCGAGACTAACCCCGGACCAACTAATATTGAACTATCTAAGCAGCTTGATGAAATGATGGGGGTGTTGCAGGGTACAAATGCGCGACCTCAGAGGGTTGAGGAAGGGCAGAGTAGTATACTGAGCTCGATTAACGAACTAAAAACAAACCAACAACAGCTACAAATCACGGTAACAAATATCGGTCGAAGGGTTTCTGCGATTGAATTGATGTCGTCTTCAATCGATGAATTACACCGCGAGTTGGCTGGTGCCAACCAATCTGTTCAGCGCATTCAAAAAGAAAATGATGCTTTGCGCAGTAGATTAGATGACATAGAAGACCAGTCACGCCGGGATAATCTTGTATTTCATGGTGTGGACGATTGCCTTGGTGAAACGTGTCCCAGGCGGAAGAGAAGGTGGTTCGTTTACTTTTAGGTTCAGCTTCTTGTATTATTTCGCGTGAACAAATCATGCGCGCTCATCGTTTGAGGCCTTTTATAACAGGAAAGCGTTCGTCCTATTTTAGTGAAGTTCCAGTCTTTTAAAACTAGAGAAAGTGTCCTGCAGGCCAAGTCAAAATTAAAAGCCAGCCCTATTTCTGTTTCGGAAGATTTTAGCTTTTCAACTCGTTTAGCTCGGCGCAAACTACTGGAGTATGGAAAGAGCCAGGAAAACCAGTTTAAGCTAAGCTACAAGAAACTTTTTGGTAATAACAAGTGTTATGCGTACAATGAAGTCGAAGACTGTATTTATGAAGTAGTCATGCCTCGTCGCGAAGTTTCTTCTGCGACACCACTATCCGATTTGCAAACAGCGTCTACTTCTATGTCAACTTAACAATCAGCACGAGGCAGAAAAGTGGTTTGGCCTTTTTCAAGTGTTTCCGTTTTATTTACTAACATTCGCAGTCTAATCCGTAAACGAGATGAATTGTGCTCAGTTGTTGACTCATGCGACGCCGACGTCATTGCTCTCACAGAGACTTGGCTTTCTAGCAAAGTGTCTGATAGTGAGCTGTTTCATTGTAAAAAACGTTTCAACACATTTCGCTGCGATAGGCGTGACAGAAGTGGCGGTGGTGTTTTGTTGGCGGTTGCTGACTCATTGGTTTATCGCCCTGTCATTGTAGCCTGTGAACTAGAAATTCTTTGGGTTTGCGTTTCCTTTAAACATAAACAAACGATAATGGGTGTATGTTGTCGACCACCCACTAGCAGTTGTTCATTTGTGAATTTGTTACATAATTGCATTAACCAAATCACCGTCCAATATCCAGGAGTGCCAATCATATTAATGGGCGATCAATTAGCCCAACATTATCTGGTCTAATGTATGTCCTGTTTCAACCCCCTTCTCATCTGAAGCTAACGAATTTATTGAACTCTGTTCTGATTTTAACTTTTCCCAACTTGTCTCGGAGCCCACTAGGGTTACAAACCTTTCATCAAACATACTCGATCTCTTATTAACAACGCATCCGAGCGTCATATCATCACTAACATACCTGCCATGTCTCAGTGACCATTCAGTTCTTCACTTTTCCTTAAATATCCCATTTGTAGCGCCTAAAATTCACACAAAATTAATCCGTGACCACAGCAGGGCTGATTTTACGTCAATTAACTTGCACCTGTCTGAGTTCCTTAGTGATTACTTACCTGAGTTTTCAAAGCGCTCCGTTGAGTCTAATTGGATGCTGTTTAAAAATGTTGTTTTATTATTATTTGAAAAGTACATACCATCAAGGAAGATTCGTTGCAACACTAACTCTCCTTGGTTTAACTCTAATCTCAGGCGCCTGCGAAATAGGAAAAAAAGACTGTTTCGCGCTGCCAAACGATCATCCGCTGATGCACGGTGGGCTGCGTACAAAACTGCAGATCAAGATTATACATCAACTCTTACGGAAGCTAAATCACATTTTTTTAATCATACACTAAATATCATGTTAGCAACTAATCCTAGACAATTTTGGAATGTCGTTAATCCCAAGTGTCAGTCTAACATTGTTCTTCAATCATCTGACGGTATAGATATACCAGAAACTGAAAGTGCAAGTGTATTAAATGATGTTTTTAGTTTGTCATTTACAACCTCTGATGTTAACCAAGTACCAGTATTGCCATTTTCTGATTTTTTGCCTATGGACCCAGTGGCACTTGACGCGATTGGTATTGCTGGCATTATTAACAATATGAATCTTTCGTCCTGCGCCGGAATAGATGGGATTAACAGCAAGTTCTTAAAAAATTGTAATATGTATTGTTCAATAATTCGTTCAAAAATTTATATGCAGTCCCTTAACTGTGGCGTAGTCCCGAGCGATTGGGTGGTTGGGAAGGTGGTTCCTTTACATAAATCTGGCGTAAAACAAAACCCATCCAATAATCGACCAATTTCTTTAACAAGTGTGCCATGTAAAATATTTGAACACGTCATTTACTCACAGTTAATAAATCATCTTGAAACTAATGACTTTTTTACAAGTTCACAACATGGCTTTAGAAAACATTTTTCATGTGAGACGCAATTACTATCCTTCACGCATGATCTCCATAATTCTCTTGATAATCATATTGAAACCAATTGTGTTTTTTTAGATTTCTCAAAAGCCTTTGACAAAGTTTCCCACAAACTCCTTCTTCATAAACTACAATCACTTCACATTGACTCCTGTATATTAAATTGGATTCATGCCTTTTTAACTAACCGCCTACAATTCGTTACAGCTAATAATACAAATTCGTGAACTGTTCCAGTAACCTCGGGCGTCCCACAGGGATCAGTGCTTGGTCCGCTCCTCTTTCTTATTTACATTAATGATTTGGTGCAGAACTTGTCGTCTTCTATTTGCCTCTTTGCTGACGATTGCGTAATCTACCGGAAAATAACTGACATATCTGACTCTATTCTTCTACAATCTGACCTTAATCGTATATCACTGTGTTAAGTTCCATTAGCCACTTACCAGTGGCTAATGGAACTTAACACTAACAAATGCAAATCAATGAGAGTGTCACGTGCTCAATCGGTGTGTCATACTTATTATCTAAACAGTAATCCCCTCGCTTCAGTGTCTGTTTACAAATATCTTGGTGTTCATATAACTTGTAACCTTTCTTGGAAGATTCATATTCAATACGTAATTAACAGTGCTAACCGCATGTTAGGATACTTAAAAAGAAATTTTTTCCTCGCTCCGTCTTCATTAAAACTAACCAAGTACAAAACCCTAATCCGTCCAACATTAGAATAAGCTGCTGCTGTGTGGGATCCCGATCACTCGTCACAAATTGCTCATGTTGAATCCATTCAAAACCGCTCAGCTCGCTTTATATTGACAAACTATCATCGCACTGCCAGCGTTACTACCATGAAAAATACTTTAGGTCTGCCGTTACTAACTCACCGCCGAAAAAGCTCTCGTTTGTGTCTTTTTCATAAAATATTTCATCAAAATGTTACCCTTCGTCATAAACTAATTACTCCACCATTCTACATATCTGCTCGCATTGATCATAGCCATAAGGTTGGTATTCCAAATTTTAAAACTTCATTATTTCAATATTCTTTTATGCCACAAACATCTATAGACTGGAACCACCTTCCCGCCTCGATTGCTAACATCACTGATATTGTTATGTTTAAAACTGCTATTACTAATATGTGCACTTTATAGTTAATATATTACAGCTCTCTCCCCTCTTCAATGTACTTACCTTGAGGGTATTTGAAATAAATAAATAAAATAAATAAACTGTTGCTAGCTTGAATAACCCTTTAGGTATTCTTTAGTTTCCAAACTAGGGCACTTTATCTACAGTCGTGGAGAGCGTAGATTGAAAACAGCTAGTGATTACCGAAACACACCTGTGGCGCCGCCTCGGCGCAGGTAGTCAAACTAGCAACGAGAGGTAGCATGCGGACCAAAGTACGGTTGATGCTGCTATCTGACTCAGTCGGATTATGCCTTAGACTCTATGCACCCTTTGCTGCAAATGTGCTTTTTCGAACGTTTACAGTTAGCGTCGCCTACGATTGCTCAAACATTTAGTGAACGATTTCACCCACGTCGTGACCACTCGCCCAGATAAAGAGGGCGTCAAAGCAAGGACGAACAGACGGAAGCTAAGGGTGCAGTCCAGTTATATTAAAGAGGTCCCAGGAAGGCATCGAAAGAAATGGCTTTTCTTCATTTCACACTACGTATACGAAGGCCGCCGACACTACAATCGAATGGGCCCCATCAAGCGCCGCCAGAAAAGCATCGTGACGACGCTAGTCTTTTTTATGCTTGTGGAAATATCTGCTAAAACAATCACGCACAAATAAAGGCGCAGCATCATGGAGCATTCAATGTGCGTAATCGGTTTAACCGGTAATTGTAAACGCACAAAGACATGTTTTGTGTCACGAAAAAAAAAAAAAGATCTTGGTAGAAATAACGATTTTTACTCCCCCCTTTATAGCTAGCTCTCAAAACATCCTAGGATTTCCTTTGGTCGAGGAATAACACATGTGCGTGCGTTGGTTTATGTTAATATGTTCTCGATTCGCTGTATAACAACTATGGGCATATTGCAAAAATGGGTAAAAGAGAGTGGTACATTGATTAAAATTAAGCACTCGTCAGGACGCCTCTGTAGATGTTTTATTCAAAGAAAAAATTATATTTTTTCTTTCAGTTCAGGGCGATTTTATTTTTAGCTAACTTTGGCAGCACTTTTTATATCACATTACATCTGCGTCGTAAGGAGCGACGTTTTCGAGTGTTTTCTTTTTTTACAGCGGAGTTGTTAAGGGCTAGTTTCCCCAGGATCGTGTCCCCCGCAAAGAAATGTCGACACAAAACTCTGGACAGCTACCGTCATCTATGAGCGACGGCGGCAACCAAACAAAAGGCTTGCCGGCCTTGCTCATAGATGGCGACAACCTTTCCAGCATTTCCACTCTGGTTTTCACCAGAGTGGAAAGGCTGAATTTCTCTAGGCGTCGTCCTAGATGTCGTCCTCGAGGTCGTCCTTGAAGTCGTCCTTGAGGTCGTCTTAAATGTCGTACTTGAGGTCGTCCTTGAAGTGTTCCGAAAGGTTGTCCTCTAGGTCGTCCTAGAAGTTGTCTTTGAGGTCGTCCTAGGTCGTCCTTGATGTCGTCCGAGAGGTTGTCCTCGAGGTCATCCTAGAAGTCATTATTGAGGTCGGCCTAGACGTCGTCCTAGAAATCGTCTCAGAAGTCGTCCTTGAGGTCGTCCTATACGTTGTCTTAGAAATCGTCCTAGAAGTCGTCCTTGAGGTCGTCCTAGACGTCGTCCCTGAGGTTGTTCTAGGCGTCCTCCTTGAGGTCGTCTAGATGTCGTCCCTGAGGTTGTCCTCTAGGCGTCGTTCTCGAGGTCGTCTTAGAAGTCGTCCTCGAGGTCGTCCCAGACCTAGAGCAGTTTTTGCGTCGCATCCCTGAGGAGACCCGCTTTTGGGTTCAGGATAAGCCGGACGCAAGGACTGTTCAGAGGGCCGCGGAGCTGGCGGAAGAGTTTGCGACTCGCCGGGCCTCGGACGAGAAAGGTCACCCGCGAAAAGAGAAAGCGTTCACGCCTGGCAAAAGAGACGACGGGAGGTGGTCAGGGGGACGATTCTCGAGAGACGGGCGGCCAAAGAGGGTCGAGGGCGAAAACCGGAAGGAACCAGCGCGGACGAAAGGAGATGCCGGCGATGGCGCCGATGGCAGGGCGGATCACGAGAAAAAAAAGTCGTTCGAGGCCCGCCGGCCCCTAACATGCTATAACTGCCAAAAGCCCGGTCATGTTGCGGCCGGATGCAGAGAACCCAAGGTGGTCTTCGCCTACGTAAATGATGGTGAAGAGAACCTCCGGTTACTAGAGCCATATTTGCGCGACCTAACGGTGAACGGCAGGCAGTGCCGAGTGCTTGGCGATTCGGCCGCCACTATGGATGTGATCCACCCCTTTTACGTGGACTCTACGAAGTTCACGGGAGAGTGCGCGTGGATTAAACAGGTGGTCGAAGAGCATAGCGTGTGCCTGCCGATCGCCAGGGTGCGCATCAAGGGTCCTTTCGGCGCCCTTGAGACGGAGGCGGCCGTGTCGGCCTATCTCCCGTTGGGGTATTCGTACCTGTTTTTCAACAGGTCGGAGGAGCTGCTGCGGGAGAGAGGCCAAACGTTGTGCGAGGGAACCGTCCTGGCCTTATCTAGGGCTAAAGCCCGAGACTTGGCAGCAAAACTAGTGTACGGAAATGAAGCAGCCGTTCCCACCGGGAGAACCCCGCTTTCGAATGCCTCGCGTTCGGCTGTCGAGGGTGACGTTGGCGCCGATGATCCAGAGAGGCGTAAAGAACTAGAAACACCGGCAGGGGAAACCTCGGAAGGGAAAGCTAAAGAATGTCTCGACATGAAGGGTTCCGAAGGCCTCTGTGTTACCCCCGAGTCGGGTGAGTTGCAGAAACTGCTGGGTGTCGATAGCGATTCTTTGATCGCACAACAGGAAGCAGACCCCACAATTAAGGATCTGAGGTCGAGAACGGAAGAAGAAGTCTCCCGACGGAATGAAGCTTTCCAAAAAAGAAAAGGGATGTGGTATCGGAAGTATAAAGACCGAAAGGGAATTGAATTTGATCAGCTTGTGGTTTCTGCAAAGTAACGGCGCGATCTCATCCACCTTGCTCATGGCAACTCATGGTCAGGACACTTAGGAGTGAGAAAAACGAAAGATCGCCTCCTCCAGGAGTTTTACTGGCCTGGGTGCTTCAAAGAGGTTGAGGAGGTCGTCCGGTACTGCGACACGTGTCAACGAATCGGAAAACCACATGACAAGACCAAGGCACCGCTAAAGCTCGTGCCAATAATCACAGAACCCTTTCGCCGTTTGGTGATCGACACGGTTGGCCCCCTCCCCGTTACACAGTCGGGATACCGCCACATCCTGACGATTCTTTACCCCGCGACGAAGTTTCCCGAAGCGATCCCGCTGAAAGAGCTCAGCTCCGTGGAGGTGGTGAATGCGTTGCTTTCGGTGTTCGCACGCGTTGGATTTCCCGCCGAAATCCAAAGCGAGCAGGGGAGTGTGTTCACCAGTGCTCTGACCACTACGTTTTTGGAGAGATGTGGTATTAAGCTGATTCATAGCTCCGTCTACCACCCACAATCCGAACAGCGTAGAAAAATGGCATTCGGTGATGAAACGGGTGCTGCGAGCATTGTGTTTTGAGCACAAGAGTGACTGAGAGGCATGCCTCCCAGCCACGATGTTTGCATTGAGATCAGTGCCACACGAGGCAACTGGTTTTAGCCCCGCCGAGCTAGTATACGGCCGATCTCTGAGGTCTCCGCTCCAATTGCTAAGAGCGATTTTCATACCTTTTAGTGCCTGGTGTGTGTTCGAAGGGGTTTGCTAGATGCGCATTTGCAGTGCGGTCTTGGTTCAATTTTCTCATCCTCTCAAGATTTTCGCAAGCTACCCCAAGCGCTTGGAGGTGAGCAGAGAGAAGGCGCGGCACTCAAAAAAAGCAGGAGACGCTGATCCACCTGATACACAACAAGGTTGGGGGATGCCTTATCGCCCCCTCCTCGTCGGCACTTCGGCGGTCCCTCAAAGGAGTGGCTGCTGACCTCTTCTCTGAGTTGACTTGTTAATTTTTTTTTCACTCTCCATTTTGCAACCACCAACAAGAAAATGTGGCGAAATCAAATGAATTTTAACTCACAAAAAATATTTTTTGTGAGTTAAAATTCATTTGATTCGCCACATTTTCTTGTTGGTGGTTGCAAAATGGAGAGTGAAAAAATTAACAAGTCAACTATTTTTTTATATTCTCATTGAGAACTCTCCATTGTAGATTGCGATAATACTGAGGACGCGTGCAAGAATAGAACGGCGTATTTAGGTACTTATTCTAAGCGCAAAATTGCCGATTCTTAACTATATTTTTTAAATATATCTTATTTGTTTCAGGTGTACAAGATTACTTAGCGGGGGTTCAGTAATTCTGGCAAAAATGTCCCACTTTTAACGCTGCGTGGGTGACTCGGAATGCAGGAGAAATGCATGTGATAGGAGAGATGGAGAAGCCGCGTCATTGTTGAATTTATATCGGCTTGGACTTAACTGAGAAGTCGGCCACTTACGTGACAGTATTTCTCGTTTTCACTTCCTTTTCGTAAAATGAGGCTCAAAAACAGAGATCGTTTGGTGTGCTTAATATTAAATATCTCTGCAGTATGCGTATAATTTCAAATAAATTGCAACATCTTCATTCCGTGCAGGTTCTTTCACCTCTGCTTACCAAGAAAACAAAAAATGCCGCACACCCTACGACGGCTGCCAGAGGGCAACTTATCGCCACGCTTGGGAAGCAGCTGATTTTTGATTACCTCTCGGCAGTCTAAACATGCTATGCGCAGATTCCTGTCATTTTTGGTGGATACTCTATAAAGGTCTAGCAGTGTCATTCGGTAGCGTGTCACTAATCCCGACAAAGTGCAGAACTACCCAGGCATGCCGCCAACAAAACAACGCATACTTGAGGTACGCCTATTATAATAGATTAATAGATTATAATAAATGGACTTGAATAAGTGCATGCAAATTGTGCCGGCCTACGAGAACAAATCCTGCATGCGGGCAGAACCCACCAACTTCTTATAAAAGAATGAATTTATCCAGCTTTTACGGTTAGTGTAAAACTTGCGTCATTCTTTTTATCGGTCATTGAGCCTCTGTACTAATGTAATGACCTCAGACTATATTACGGAACGATGCTTTTTTTATCATTCTTAAAAACAATAGAGGGCGCCATTTATGCTGCATTTGTGACTAGAGAAATTGGACTCCGATGGCCCTTTAAAGTTGGGTTTTCATATTTATTCTCCCAAGTTTCGAAAACCGTATTTTGTAACACCACGTTACTTTCAGTTAATTACGCAAAGATTCGGCCAACATTCATCGTTATTTGTTTTTGGAATGAACTGCGCGCAACATATCCTCTTTCGTTTCCAGTGTTGGGCCCTTAACAACGTCAATGGCAAAAAAAAAAAACAAGTCAAGACAGCATTTGTTGCGTTCAAATTAGGATAAGGTTACGCCCCCCCCCCCCCCTCAACCAGTGATGAGCCGGGTCAAGAGAGGTTGTGCTTGAGACACATCTCAGGGTCGCTTTTTGGGATCACTGGCAGTGTTTGCTTCAATGATAAATTGCAGCACTGTCTGGAAAATCTTTTGTTTTAGGTAACTGCATGAGTTCTTTTTGCAGTAAATTGAGAACAGGGTTTATTTAAAATGTCGGTCTATTCTGTATGTTGACTCCGACTAAATGCCTATTTTTTTTAAGAGCACACATAAGGGAACAGTGCATTGTCCTAGTTTATTTTAGGGGGAATTACACTTTTTAGTATGTTCTGTCGTGAGGACCGAAAACCCGGTCGAGTGTTGTATTATAGAACTGATCAAGGACCCAAATGTTTTGTTTGTTTTGTACTAACGTAAGAGTAATCGTTTTATTTATTTATGTGTTGAATATGTCCACCAACAGCTAAACGCTTTGCTGATGGTTTACCATAATACACCCAAAAAGAGACAAGCGATGCGAACACTGCAATGTTGAAGGTAGAAAGACAACATCGAATTTCAGATCTTCCGTTCAATGTCCGCTACCACTACTTTTTTAAAATTGCTAATAGTCAAAATACATATTTGTTCAGATTGAACAATGGTGCTCTGTTTGATAAACATTTTGCGACAGATAATAATACCACTTAAAAAATAATGCAGCAGCTATTGTAAATTGTAAAAAAAGTTAACTTAGGAATTAGGTTTATGTGCTTAGTGTTTTGTGAAATAGATTATTCATCTACGTACTTCCAGCCATCGTGGCGAATATTGTATTTAAAGACCTAAGCTTGTTTCGTAATGTTAAAATAATGTTTGTTAATCGACGAATATTTTATAGTGCCCTGATGTTATCCTAAATACGCTGATAATTCGCCATAATTGTGAATAATGTGCAATTGAAACGAATTTGATTCAAATAAAAATAGTATGAGGATTTGGCATCCATAAAATAATATCTACTGTTAGTTAGAGACCAAACTACAGAGTGTGCAACTTTTTTTTAAATTTATTCTACAACTTGGTTAATGGTTGTCAGCGGTGGGTTCATTTTTGTTTGAATTTCAGGGAATCGAGAGCAATTATTTTGTTATTCTTATAATATTATACGCACTTGTGTCTGACAACAACCATTTTTCTATATTAGAGTAATTTTCTTCAGTACCACCTGTTGTCGTAAATCAGCTGTACTAGGAGGCGGAGGCTCAAACGGAGCAATGAAGGTTGCTATCGAAGCGTATTCTATATAGCACTGCGCTGAACTCCCACAGCGACAGCTGTTTGCTAGAAAAATAACACGGTCCACTCGAAAACGACCGGTGACGTCATCAAGTGCATGACTTAAACTCAGGCGCCACTGCTCATTTTGCAATAAAATAAAACCTTTCTCCCGTCGAGCCTGATTCGAACAAGCAAATGAGAGCAATCGTCTTCTTTAGTGTCTTTTGCTCTAACAACTGGGCTATCGACGTGACAAATATCGACGACTTAAAGGCGGTGTAACAGTCCACGCATATCTACCTTCGATAGTGCTGCAGCGTCTTCTTAGCCTCGAGCATGCCCACAATGCCAGAGAGCGGCAAAAAGCAAACGAGTGGGTGCTGGAGGCTCCACGTTCGAAGGCGACACCCCGACGTCCTCCTCACCTTGTCGGTGCTTTTAAGGGTAGGAAGTAAGGAAGAGGAGGAGAATGAAAGCGCAGGGGAATGTCAGACCATCGAGTTCTGGTCGAAATGAACGGCGGGTGTAGAGGGAAAGCTAGCTGCCTTTGCCTTTACTCGCTGTCAGGCACGTATCCAGGGGGGAGGCCCATGGGGCCCGGGGCCCCCCCTCGAAATCTTCCATTTTGCTGGGACCTCCTCTCCCCCCTCCCCCTTATACAGCATTTTGTCATGGGCGGGCCCCCCCCCCCCCCCCCCCCCGAAACAAAATCCTGGCTACGTGCCTGCTCGCTGTTCTAAAGCGAAGGCCGAACGCCAGGCGCCCTTGCTCGGCGTTTGAACACGCTCGAACTGTGGTCGAGACGACAGCGGCTGTCTTTGCGTCTATGCCCACTCATAATTCCAACCAGAGCTGGGCCTTCTGACGTCGCCGCAAACGTTCCTTCTCCTCCTCCTATTCGTTTTTAGACTTTTAGGAGGTGTTGGCACTAGCGATGCCAGATTTAGAAGACAAAGCAATGCGCATTTTACCCACATTGTTCATCAATTGGGGATTCACGCAGAGATGAGACGAACGCGTCTGGCGCTTTTGCGGCGACTGTCGTCACGCGTTCGCGCGATTGATGACGGCATGCGACGGGTCTTGTCTTCTAGATGGGATTGGCCGAGAAGGTTCGTCGTAGAAGAAACGGGCATTTCGGACGGGCGCGGAACCGAGAGCGGAATCTAACGCGGCATGAGAATTCTGAAAATCGGCGTGTTCGAAAGTCGGTGCAGAAACGAGACGACGGCGCCACAACGATAACGAATTACTATAGTGCGATGCTGCTGTCTCTGTCACACACGGTACACGGCATAGCGTAAATGCACCTCTTTGTTTTTAGTTTGACACTGTAATGAGAGAAGCGGCGATCACTTCTGCAACCACAAAACGACATTTTGATAACCCCTTTTTAAGGCGAAAGCTTTATATGCCCCATCATGCCGGAGGTAGGCGGCTTCGAGGTTCAGCCTGAGACACGGCCATAAAAATACGTCATCAAACACGCGCTGATCTACGTTAAAGCGGACGCGCCACAGAAATACACAAAAAAAGCACAGCAACGCAGATGCTTCGTCACGGAAGGTGTGGATCCGGCGGGGGCGCCGCGCCTGCGCAGTGGGGGACCATGATGTCACCGCCGGAGCGCCGTGTGCAAAAGGAAGAGGTGGCGCGATACCTCCGGCGCGTCAGTTGCGCTTCGGACTTTATCTGTGCTCGTTGTGCGCTTCGTGCGATGGACTGTGAGGCGACCGCGTTTACATCTACGCCTCGACATCGGCAGCAGCGACTACATCTACGGTGGCTTCCGCAGGCGAACGTGGCCGCCCACGCAAATACGCCACAGCCGTGGAATGAAGGGAGCGGACCAATGCGGCAAGGTGTGCGAAGAGGCAGGCGACCAAAAACAACCCTCGTCCTGTCACGGATGTCCCGCAATGCTCGTCATACAAGTTTACAACGTGCGAGACGAAACGCGGATGCAGAGCTGAGAAAACGAGAGGCCGAAGTTATGCGTCGGAAGCGTCAACAGGATCATCATTTAGAAAACGAGAGGCCGAGGATAAACGTCAATTTGAACAACAACTACGTCTACGTCATGCTACCCACCACATGCAACCCCGGTCACGCCCATCGCTGTGCAACATGAGGGCCCGCAAGTTTGCGGTCTGGTGGCCAACGAATACGCAAACACACACACCGATTCTAATACCGGCAGAAACAAATTTAATCCGTGTAGAAAGATTACTCGAAAACATCTCACCCGCGGGACTATAATGCTTTTGCATTGCTACACGTAAGCAGTCCTACGTTTTCGACTACCGTAATTTCTTTTTTGAACGCTCGCCCCCGTAGCAATGCGAGCATTTTACTACCAACACTTTAGTGACAGAACTATAACTCTACGACGGGCGCTTTCCAAGCTCCGCGTCACTAGAATATTAGGGTCAGTTTTGGCAGTTTACGACGACGTGATCCAAATGCGAGCAGGCAGGAGTCTGTAACGCCGTTTGTTGAGTTTACGGCAAACGAGGTTGACTCCCTACTATCGCCATCGAATGCAGTTTAAATCACTCTTTCTTAAGGAAGAAGAAAAACGCGCAATTTAAAATAGGCCAAACGTTCCCGAAGGCAACTAATTCCATTTCAGACACTTTTATACTAAAACATAAATATAAAATTCAATATAAATCACAGGATGTAAGTGCCGGATAGGCACAAGCAGGAATGCGCCTTCCAAGGGCCAGCTGCAGCAGATCAAATGGCAAACCGCCCACGTCCGCCATTATCGGAACGCCAAAGTGGCCTCTGCAGGGCGACCCCTCCCGATCTGAAGCGCCAAGCCGAGCAGCGCGGACTGGCTTTATCGACAATGATGGATGAGGTTGCAATCTCGCTGTGGAGCTCGCGGTTGGACAACCGCGAGTCACTCATGGTGTCAACGGTGCATCGCCTTTACCAGGCTGATACACCTATTGCAAAGCTGGTGTTATATTTTCTATCTGACGTCACGTCACTCCAACAGATTTACATGGAGTCACATATATAGGCACGGAAAGCTTAAAAAGCACAAGACTTCTTACCTTCGCGTTTTTTGCTCCGTAATTTGTTCTTAGCTGTTCTTGTCGGCTAAAGTTGAAATTTAGTCAGACAAAGAGCGATAATAAGACACTTCAAAGTCGCCGGCGTTTCTTAAGTTCAGCGAATATAGTTTGTTGCTTAGTAAATAAAGATTACACGGTTTATGAGAAGGTCTAAAGTTTGTCTCACCTTAAGTTCAAACGCAGTCAACGCTACGACCTGATGGGTCCAACCAAACAGCTTCAAATGCGCACCGTCATGTTGTTTGTGTTTCTGTACGTGCTCTATCATCGCTGAACGACTTATGAACCGAAAATACCTCGTATCCTGTACTTTTGACGCTGTTTGATTGGCCCCTTTGGCTCGTAGCGTCGGCGGCAACTAGACTGAAGCTGGAATTCAATTACAGAAGATACTAAATTATGTTATACTAGAACCTTATTTTTAGCGCAGCTGCGACATAATCTGAGCACCGAATAATGAACCTTATCTGATAAGAGTTCGGAGCATGCGCGGAGCTTTGCTTACCCAGGGGCGTAAATTTGCTTTTGTATCGAAGAATACAGAGGCAGGAAGAGAGCATACAACACGCAGTTCTTGGATGATTTTCGCTTTACAGTATGCTCAAGCAGGTTTCGCTCGAGCATGCTGCTCAAGCTGGATTAAGTGTAACATAATGCTGTGGCTAATGTTTCCCACTGCTTACTTGATATTGTAGCGTTGCAATGTAACCTGTCAATAATCGTTCTAAATACTGGACTGTGGCATCTTCTGATCTTTGTTGTCTGACAATTTAAGTGCTGTGAACTTCCAAAAATGTATGAGCCAAAATAAAAGCAGCGTTATTAAGTAAATAAAACGCAGTACTCTCTAAAAATGTGATAGAATAGCTAAAACAAACATGCCTGACAAACTGGCAAGGACTTGAAAAGACATTATTTCCTTCCTCGTCACTTTTCATGTATTCATGTTGTTATTCCCAAAGCTCGAAAAAGCCGTTTCTACTGTGAATTCACAATCTCATCCCCAAACTCATAAAAAACTCAAAAAAGCTGCACTGCAATCAAAGACACGCTAAGCCAAATGCGCAAAACGGAATGAAATTGATTCCACCACAAATTGTAATTCTTATTTCCAACAGAGAAATCACTGGATAAAGTATAAACCTAAGTTAGGGGTCAGTAATGGCAATGACAAAGGTAAGTAGCAATTTGTTTTCCTAATATGACTCATAATCTTGGTTATCACAACTAAAATATTTTGCAGCTTCAAGGATTGTTATGTTCTCACTTGTTTGGCATGCTAATCACCTGGCTACGAAGTGCAATTATAACACATTTTCAATGTTGAGGATATTTTAAAATATACAAAATAATTATTCAATTTATATTAGACTGCAGAAAACAAATATAACAAACAATATATAAAATACTTTATAGCAGTTGTCAGATCACCCAAGTTTCAAACTGTATGTCAATGAACCTGTCCCTAGCCCATTATCTTCTCATTATTTTTCGTACATCATACTCAAACAGCTCGCTGCCAGATGATTGGCGTACTGCCATAGTAGTACCTGTGCACAAAAAATGGGATCGCCTAACAGTTGTGAACTAACGTTCAATTTCCTTGACTTCTTCTTGGTGTAAATTAGCAGAGTATATCATCTGCAGTCAAATCAATCAACTGCTGGACAGAAGTAATTTTCTAAAAGAGTTTCAACATGGCTTTCGCAAAGGCTTATCAACTACGACCGAACTCGTTACTACCATTCATGAGTTTGCGCAAATACTCGATAGGGGAAGTCAAATTGATGTGCTCATTTTGGACTTCAGCAAAGCTTTCGATAAGGTGCCTCATGAACAACTGCTTTTTAAACTTGAGCAACTTTGTCTTCCACCTGGTTTTGTTAACAGGATTGCTGCATACTTATCACATCGCACACAGTCTGTTTCCGTCGGAGGTTGCATCTCTCCAGTTCTGCCTGTAACATCAGGGGTCCTCCAAGGGAGCGTTTTAGGTCCTCTTTTGTTCTTGGTGTACATAAACGATATTATATCAATCATTGACGCAGGTATCCATGTGCGTCTTTTTACCGACGATTGCATAATTTTTAAAGAAATAAATTCAAGCTCGGATCAGCTATTGTTGGACCATAGTTTGCATTCCGTTGTATCATGGTGTTTACATAGAAAATGAAACTTAACTCTGCTAAATCAACACTTTTACCTATTACCAAAAGAAAGCAACCCTTTGAATACGTTTATAATATCGCAGACACCCCGGTTACTGTGGAGCGGGAATGTAAATATCTTGGTTTAATTATATCGGACACACTTTCATGGTCTCCTCATATAAAAAATATCTGTACCTCGGCATCCAGGAAGTTGGCTTTCATTAGAAAAAAGTTGAAAGACGCTCCTATTCGGGTTAAGCTACATGCTTATTATTCATTAGTTAGATCTAATTTGGAGTATGCAAATGTCGTTTGGGATCCATTTACTCAGAAAGACATCCGGAAGTTGGAGATCGTGCAACGTCGAGCGGTTCGGTTTATTTACGGAAACTATAGAAGGCTGGATTCACCGTCTCAACATATACAGGCTAACGGAATGCACACCCTTCAGGCCAGAAGGAAACTTGCGCGGTTGAAATTCTTGTTTCATCTTCAACAAGGACAGACTCGCATAGACCCATTGCAATATATTTCCGCGGCACAGACATCGGTTTTCACTAACACTCATTTTTGCGCGTCCTAACATGTTTAAATTTAGCCTTTTCCCCCGCACTATTAGCGGCTGGAACGGTTTACCTCTCGATCTATTTATTGACACCAATTTTGTGCAAGGTCTCGAACGTCTTGATAACAAGCATGTTTGCTTTGTACATTGCTGCACATTCATCCTTTTTGCATGGGCATTAAGGTTGAATAAATCTTCATACTACATCTAGATAGGTCATTTTGTGTTAGTGCATGATTGAATTACATGCTGCTTAATGCTTGCTGTCCCCTCCTCTTTTTTAAATATATATATCCTGTATATTTGCTAGTTGGTTGTAAACCTTTTTATGTCTTGTTATTTGTTTGTGTATGTGTGAATGCATATGTTGTACCCCACTCCTACTTGGGCCTTCAATGGCCTGTAGTATCCTCTAAATAAATAAAAAAAGATGTTGATACTTTAAGAAGGTCAACAATTCATTAATATTCTAAAGCATTACGTAGTTAATATTTAAAAAAAAAAATGAAATGGGCTCTTTCTGGACAAAATGGGCAACGCAAGAGCCCACACATGCGGACTTAGATTTGTGTGAAAGTGCTGAAGAATCTTCGTCACACTTATTTTATTTTTGAAGCCCCAAATCATTGCAACCGCTATTTCAGTCCCATAAGTAAAAACCTATCTGCGACATATTTTGACATTGCTAGAGTTTGTTGATTACAGTGAATACATCGGGGAAATGACTTCTCTATACTATACGGGGTCGTTTAAGGGTCTCAGTGGTTTCTCCCCAGCACTAACGTCAAATTAAACTATATTTATTGGGTCGTTGGAGCAGGAAAATGTTTACAGGCTTAACCGTTTCTTCATTTGATCTTCTGTACGTTGCTCGATATGCAACCTCCACCACTATATAGGGAAACCTTCTGTTTAGAGCAATATGTTTTTAAAAAATCCACTATCGCGGGGGAAACTTAGAGTGGCAACAAGCAGTAGCTGTTGCCACGCATATCACCGGATAAATTCCCATGTATTGCCAAGTGAAATTAAATTTTTTTCTTCAGTTAGGTGGACATTACTTTTTGGAACAGTGTTATAGAGCAACACAAGCCTTGCAGCTTTACTTGAAGTTACTGTATTTTATCCTTGCCTTCATAGACATTAAGCTTCAAGCTTAAATAATGCTCGATACAAAATTAAGCCATTGCAAGAATCTTAAAATAATCATAGTCGTTATTTGGGTTTCTACCAAGGCAACAAAAGTTTTCGAGAATCATGAAAGCAATGCGAGATTACTGGCTATGTCCAATATGCAAGCAGAATCCGACCAGCTTCCGACAACAGCAGCCATCGATCTTTCATTAGACGAAACAGATTGCCTTAGCTTCGCCATTATGATCCCTTTGCACGGACAAGAGTATACGTAGTTGAATCCCAGGTATACACAAAGATAACACACCAATGACAGCTGAGAAAGAACACTTCAGATTTGTAATAGAGTTCGGTGTATATTTTTAACTACCTTTTTTACCCTAGAAACGTCACGCGGTTATGTCCTTAAGTACAGCGGGCCGTATTTAGTTTAAATAGCTAATGCACGAAGTACTACAGAAATACACTATACCAGGGGTGGACAAAATGCGATTCGCGAGCCGCATGCGGTTCTTGCGGATACAAGTGCGGCTCGCGGCTCCCTGGTAAGTGTGCCCCTTTTACCCTTCTGTATTCCCTGGACGAAAATATTTATAGAATTTAAATAAAAAGCTCACAGTCTTTTACTAGGACAAAGGCCATTCGTTCGTATAGCTGGACTGCTTTTTGGCACACAAACCTGTCCAGTGACCTTGTTTTCATTATGTTTTGGAAATAATTTTGAACTGTACACTCATAGCGGGCGTCAGGGTGCAGTGCGTGGCTAGCGCACCATGCATTTATTTTTTCTTAGTGGTTGAACAAACGTACGTTCTGCTGCCTGGTGGTTTTTGTTGTAATCGTCAATTATATTTGTCCCGTTTGGAAATAACTGTTCTCTCTATATCGTTTCGTATAAAAAGTATCCCCACCCTCGTCTTGTTTTTCTCCTGTGACTCTCCGAACTTTTGTATATTTCTCCGCGACTTTAACCCCATGTCTCTCTTGCCACCTTTGCACTATGCCTTTAAATCTTAATATTTAGTGGTTACCTTCTTTTGGCAACATCTCTGTAGCCGAACCATGCTGACTATTATGGGATCATTTAATTAGAAGCTATTAAAACAGATCTTTTCTGCCAAACCTCGCAAAGACGGTGGTAGAAAATGTTTGAACGCCTCTGTGCCAATACGGAGGGCTCTATCTCTGGATGATAGTTGCTTCAAAATTGTGTTAATGAATGCAGGGGGTAAAGTTTCTGCCGGTACAACCACATACAATTTAAGAACAGCACACGTCGCCATCGTCTATCATGCGACTGTTATAAAACTATTTACAATATACTGGTTTTGGAAGGAAGGATCATATTAATAGCAGCGGTGACATCTAACAAAAATGTTACACAATTTGGGCAATGATAAATATTGAGGATTGACACGAACTGGTATTAGTAAAGTGAGAGAGGTTATTTGGGCTCTTAAATGTCGCGCGCATTCTACATCACGGATATGCAACACTACAACCAGCTGAATATTTAAACCTGGTGACTTTTATTCATATTCTCTTACACTGTGACGTACTGCGAAGCAGACGAAGCAGGCTACGAAGCAGATTTTTAAACAGAAATGCATAAGGTATTTGAGCTACACTCAGAACTTTGTAACGGAAAATAACATTTGGGTAATTTCTAAAAGAAAACTGCGCAGCACCAAACCCTCAGTCATGATAATTCATATTATATCTACTCCCAATCAGGGAGTGCGAAAAACGCAAACGAGGACTGTCGATCAACATGTTGGACAGTAGTTATGGTTTTATTGAGAAGCATGTCAGCTTAATCTGAATTTGCTTACATACCCTCGCGAGTTGTTAACAAGCCAAATAGATGATGATTGCATATTTAAATTTTGAGGCTGATGCTTGCGCCGCATTTGATATGCAGCCTAATGTTGGACGTCATCACAGTTACTTGAAAACCAACATGAAAATTAAGACGACCATGTATTTAAAACAAGCGATATTTTATGTACGGATTCCAAGTAAACTGTTAAACGCGTAACAAGCAAACACTTAAATTATGTACCTTTAGAATGGTTTGTACCTGGAAGACGTAAATTACTGCTTTTCATGTTTTTTAAACTATTTTTAGAAGTTTTAGTTTAGATGAGTTCCACAATGGTTGGGTTATTTCTTTTTACAGACGATTTGTCCGAACATTCTAATTGAAAAGTAAACATTTCGGCAACATCTGCCTGGTTAGGTGAGTATTAAGAAAACAAACTGGAAGTACTCTAACCAACTGATTTAAATTGCCCGACGTTTCGCGGCCTGCTCGGTCGCTTGTTCATGGGTGACTAATTTGGCTGGGTGTTCGTCTTTCTCTTCCTCTCCTTGTCGCTGCCGTTAGAATCGTCTTCTTCTCTTTGTGACTCCTCGAAGTCCGTGAATATAGCGGCTTGGGAGGGTACCGATCGACCGGTTCAGGTTGTTCTTGTATCTGGCAAAATAAACTCTAGGCAGTGTAAGCACTTCTTTAAATGGAAAACATTTTATAGTTGTGTTGCGATTAAAAGTGTTTTGCCTGAGTCACTCACAATTAACACCACCTAAATTAAATGCGGTTTTAATCACTTTTTGAAACTGTCATGTAAGGTTCAGTAGAATTAACTTCCCAGCCAGCAAAGCCGAATAGGTTAGAAGAAATGCATAATGCTAGACTTCTTTGAAGCTCCTTCTTCCATAAATGAATCAAACAAATGTCTCCCAGAAAACATGGTCGAAAACGTATTTTGTGTTGAAATATATTCTGAAGAAACAATATAATCTGAAGCTAAAAAGACATGCAACAAAATTTGCATATTTTCCTTCGACTGTTGAACGCAAACACCTATAATAATTTTACACTGGGCCCTGGAACCTCTTTCTTGATAAAGTGTATTTCTTAAAAACTATATATTGGCATATTAACTTGTATATTTATTTTTAATGTATCTTATTGCTATCTTGATTTTATTTATATTGACATTCAACTCGACGCTCCGGATGAACTCGTTTTTGAAGATAGAAAATTCTTATAATCATATTATATTCGACAGAAAAACGGCAGAGTCTTTTTGGAAAGCAAGTTCAGAGCACTTGCTGCGCTCAATGTTTAAAGAACCGACTGGGTATGTGCGATTGCCAGGCCCCCAGACAATTATATTTGTAAAGACCAAAAGAAAAAAAATAACACAGACATCCAGCAAACGTTTTCATAAAGATTCTCATTAAACGCATCTTTTGCCGCACTTTTTATGTAGACTCGTTTTTCTTCTTTTGCTAAATCATACTTATTTTCCGTTACACTTATTTATTTCTGCAGGAATATATTTAGAAAACCTACGCTTTTATATTTTTGCGTGTCTCTTTGTAGCTTCGATATTATCACGTTTTTATTTTATAATATTTATCTGGGTACATAATTCCCACAGTCGAAATAGGGTTACTGATGTTTAACTTGCATGTTTTATTATATTCCAAACAATGTCAAAGTTTTATACCTGGAAGCAAATTTTCATATTAACCACTTGCATCTGTGACTTGTAATGGCTCTTGCTTTGAGAGTAAACAAACCAGTAAGCACAGGTGCCACTGGCTCATTAATATTGCACTAAACGTTGTTTAAAGTAACACATTTTGTATTAATTGTATATCTTAAATAACATTAAGTAACCTTAACGGCGACTTGTTTAGTGGTATCGGATGCAATAGCTGAAATAGGGTACGTTGTTACATCCAATATATGGTTGCTCCCTCAATTCACTTTTCTCCTTAAAACCACTCACCGCGTTTACTGATCTAGGTGAAACAGCAAAGTTGACAAGGTACGAGTAAACCAAAACATAAAAGAAAAAATAGTATTTGTATGTTTGATGTAGCGCTGCCCAAGAAACCCCCGGAAGCCTTTATATATATATATGTATTATTTGTAATGCACTCGTATACGTACAGAGCGCGACACTGTTAGCGCGAACAAGCGATCGCCAGTTTTCTGTGTTTTTCTCTTAGAACCAAACGGCTGTCATCAAAGATAGTATTGATAAAGAAAGAGCTCAATTAGGGCTTTAGTATAAGGGGTAAAATTGTGTGCCCATTAATACTCTTTCCTAATAAAATGCGAAAAGGCGCCGATGTCGTGTTCGCGCTAACAGTGCCGCGATGTGTACGTCGCTTGTTTGCGATGTTCAAATGATATATGTGTTTCATGGATACTAAAATATAAAAATAAATATATCGTAGCGAAAAATTATCGGTGGATTCCGTTAAATGCGCAGTTCTAGGTGTGTGCCCGCAGATAGCACGGAATTAAAGTCTAAGCCATTACCTCCTTAGTTCCCAAATTTGTCACATAATACATAAAAACTACATATTGTAACGTGTGGCGTACCAGAAAAAAAAGCCACGAAAATCAATAGAATCTGCGATACGGTATAATGACTCTCCTGAGAGCAATAAACGGTTTTTTGCATGGCGACAGTTTTGTTCTTGCCTCTGCTGAAGCTATCGAAAGTCTCGCTTCTTCACAGTGTCTGTTTGTTTTTTGTGATGTCTACGCTGCAAACTTTTACAACAATATTGGGAAGAGTGTGCTTCAGGGCATATTTTTCGGAAGAACCTTTATTCCATCGAATGAAGAAACGGAGCATGGGATGGATGAATATTCTTTTAGAAAGAGCGCAGCAAAGAAAGCCCCAATTGGAAAATGGAACTCTTCAAGACAAAGTCGCGCACACTTTTCGTGACTCTGCCTGATAGAAAGAGATGCCGGAAAATGGTCTGGCATTTCTGAAGTGTTTTGCGTTTTACGCTCCAGTACGCTCGGGTTTGCTTGCTAGACATCGTCTCAAGGCAACCGACGAGCTATGGAAGCCGTTTTATTCATTATTGGAAGACAAATTAAGATGGGACTTTACTTCGTAATTGGTTTTTACGGAAGTGATGCCCCGAATTGTAGACGCGGTCTGAGATATGGCTTAAGAATTCTGATTCCCAGACAAGTTCATGCTTGATTTAGTCTGTTATATATCGCGCTTAACAACGAGCACATTTTTGCTTCTTGTCCGACCGACCGATATGGGTGTCTATTAATTACTTATATATTCTTCTAACGTCAAAACACTTGACAAGTTTTCTTGGCTTTAGTAGGCTACGTTGTTGGGTGAGTTGGTTCATCTTAGTAAAACATATAAAATAGCGCAAACAAGACAAGATCAAGAAGTATACAGGACAGGCGCTAGCGCCTGTCCAGTATATTTTGTGTTCTTGTCTTTTTTGCGCTATTTTATGTTTTTTGCCTTTTTTTTGGTGTGTAACGTCGGGAGGCACTTATCGTAACTAACCAATCTCTAATTGACAGCGAATTTCTCACGTCAGAGTGAACATTTTGCATAAACGTGTTTCTGCAAAAGCTTTAAAGAATCCCTCAAAATGTGCTGTTAAAAATTAAAAGAAGCTTCATTGCGAGAGCAAACTACGAGCCGTGGCGGACGTTAAGAATTGCAAAAACATACTAATTAGCAAAAACAAATTAACTTTAATTTACTAATTATTTTAATTATTGGAAATAAACTGGAGTTAACACTGAGAAACCTGCTACGCGTCATCGAAAATCACTAAATCAACTATTTTTAGATAGATATAATAAGACATTTTATGGCGTTCCGAAAATAGCGCTCAATTTTGACCCGTATCTAGCCTTGGGTTTCTTAGCGGAACGCATACCTGCGCAAGCGGTTCTGCACCCCCGTGGTCGAGACGCGCTAAGCATATAAGCCATACTTCCGGCAATCCTATGAGGGAAAGGAGGCGATGGCTTCGCGCCGAGACCAACAGAGAGCGGGACAGCGGGAGCAAAGATGCGCTCCGTTAAGAAACCGAAACATAGAAACGCGTCCAAACTGAGCGTTTTTTCAGAACACCTTAAAATGCTGCCCCTGCCACAAAAACATTCCCTTCTATTCGGAAAGGCAGCAGAAAGTTGACTCCGAGAATAAACACAGAATCTTAAATTCTGCAAACGTAGAAAAAAAAGGATTGTTTTGCTCTTTAAATATTACCTATTGTCAAAGACGCGCTCGCGGCGCATTTACATATTGCCACGCAGGTATGATGCACACGGCACGAAGATTATCAGGCAACCATATGTTTATTTTCACTACATAGTATGCTATTGCAATCCTTCACGGCCGCTAAGGCTGTTAGTTTGTTCCCGCAAAGAGTTCATTTTATCTCCTACAGCATATTTTTTAGGAATTTTTTTAAACATTCGCACAAGCGCCTTGTATAATTACAACTGTTTTATTTTTGCATTCTAATTTTAAACACTGTAAAAATATCCATCCATTTGAAAAGTGGATGCCAGGAGTAAAAAATCTGATATTTTCGATATGTCATGACTTATATGTTTATGATTCACGAAGGTTTCACTGCAGTCATATTCATACGATGCGGAGATTTTAAATAACAAAAGGTAGATCATAGATGAGAGTTTGTGGCCCCACTAATTGACAATATTGGTGTTTTTATATGCGACAATTCTCGAAATCTCACAAAGAACAAAACATTATTTCGTGCCTGAAATTGAATGTAGCTTTATAGATCCAACAAATTTACCGCTGAGTCTTAATTTCACTGATAAAACACAAAGGCTTTGAAACAATAGGTACAATGACCGACACTGTGAGTCAACTATTTCTCAAAAACGGTAAAGCGCGCATCTCATGTACAAGAAAATGACTATTATCGCAGAGAAATAGGTATCATATTTTGATAACTGCCAATTTTGTTTTGGCTCATAATGGACCACAAACACTGCTTCAGTAAAATTTCGAATACGAGGTAGGTTACGTGAAGCACACGTGTAGCTTCATGATATGAAAGAGAACAAGTGTTGTCGGGGAAACGAAGAAACCACAAAAATTTCTTTGCCAGAAACCAAGATATCCCTGTCCCAAAATCGATGAACTTCCGCAAGTATTTTATGTTCCTTTACAACAATGGTAGTGGTGCACCAGTAAAGGGGTAACGAAGAAAAGAGACATCATTATCTTTTTACTGCAGAAAAATAAGAAAGCTAGAAATCTCAAAATTTCGATCCTGCAATCTAGAACAAATTGTATTATACTTATATTTTTTATTGTACCAGAGTTGGCTTGTTATCCGGATATTTTATTCGTATACCCTTTTTCGATTTAGTTTTCCTACATACGTCGGGAAGACCGTTTTGTTCAATGGGAGGCTTGCATGTCGGGCTAACTATATAACATTTCAGTTTCAGATTTGAAGTACTAAAGAAATGAAGGGTTGAATGCGTGACTGAAAAAGTTAAACGTAACAAAAAAAGTGCTGGATTTCCAGAACACAAAGAAGCGCCATTGAAAGTTGTAAAGGCATAATTGAGGTAGAAGAGCTGGCAGATAATTTGGACTTGGACCAAATCCAAGAATTCCAATTTTGTATCGACAATCTCGCCGTCGCAATTGGGAATCTGACCTCCGAAAGAAATCCGCTCTTCCGCACTTACTTTGAATTCGCTTCCGTTCACTTTTTTTTTTTGTTTATGGGTTATTTCAGCAATCGATAAGTTTAAGTAAATGATAGGAAGGGGTACAGAAGGCTCTGTCTGGGGCGATCCTGTTGTACACTGCAGCCAGTCATGATTATTCTTACACATAATGATGGACATGAAACTAGGTCTCATGGAACATACATCATAAGGGTGGAGAATAAATATCAAGGTGGTTTAAATCGTAATTTAACTTTCGATGTAAAGCCTGATTTAAACTAGATCCTTCTTACTGTGATGATTTAAATCAAACCTTACCCGCAATAAATAATCCCCAATATATCAATTTTTTTACCTCTTGTTTCTCATTTGCTATGTTCTCTGTGCATTTGTTTTGTACAGAAATCAATAACTGATGAATAAAAAGTTTACATCAGGCGGAACGCAGGAAAACTGCAGTGCCTTTCTGAGCAAATCAGAAAACTCAGCTTTCATCCTAGCTTTCACTTCAGTCGTCAGTGACGTAACGAAAGTCAACGATAACGCGTAGAAAAGAAACAAAAACTGGATAACTAATATCTATTGAAAGCTAATCAGAACGTAAAAAAAATCAAATCCAACTTTTTATCTAACAAACAAAAATCAGGCAGATTTGGTTTTAGTATGGCGGAGTTTATATGAACATAAAGTTGTTAATTAAACTGTCTCTTAATATTACATAAATCCTTTCTTCCGGATTGTTATCCGAATCGAATGAATTAATCGAGTAATCTGCCATGTTTCGTAATGCACGTGTGATCGAGAATAACTATTCTCTAGTTTCAGTGATTTATATAAAAATTATCGGATCATATAAATCCTAATCATTTGATTTTAATCACTGAAGCTAGAAAAAAGTGTTTCTAAAATACAAATCCTAGTCACAAATCATTCTGACAAAAACAAATAAATCTTATTTATTGGATTAGGAAAAATGTGACTTTTTCTACGTGCTCATGATGCTGCGCCTTTGCATAATGCGGAGATTCAGTCAGCGACGCAATCGCGTAATTTAACATTATTGTACAATATTCATTGCAGCCTGATAGTGTTAAATTTATTGTGTCTTTTTGTACGCTACCGGGCTGGACTTACGTAGGGTGTTTTTGTTTTCTATTTAAATGTCTTCTAAAAGAAAAAGCCGTAAAATCTGCACGTATGCGGTTTATGCAGGTGAGCAATACGGCCAGGGGCACTTATTATGTGGGGTTAATTTTCACAATAAGTCGACTAATTAACCTAATATCTTTAATTAAATTTCTGTTAGTTAAAAGGAACACGGTTTCAATGAGAAATTTGCTGATTGTCATCAAAAACTCAAAAATCAGTCAATTAAAAAAAAACTTGTAGGATGTGGGAAACCCGATGGAGAGCTAAATGTATCACTCGCGCCGCAGGAGCAATCTTCCGGTGCCACAATGCGCACATGGCGTTTTTCCGTCTCCTATCTTCCACGTCTTCCCACCGGCAGCCTGCCAGTTGCGCGACTGGGATAACTTTAGCGCACTATTGCACATCTCACAGGCTCAAATTGTTACCAAAAATTATTAGGTTAGTGGTTTTCAAGGACGCACAGCAGGTTTATAACTATAACCATATATTTATTTTCACAAAATAAAAAAAAAGTTAATTAACAAATTTCAATTAGTCCGACTTGTCCGGACGATGAGAACCATGTCCCCCTGGCCGTATAACTCACTTGCACTAAACTTATTATTGTAACTTTCACGGCTTTTATATAAAAAAGAATCTGTAAATACTAAAAAGGCAAAAACATCTAAATTAACTCATTTATGCATGTCGGCATGCTTGCTGCTTACACAGCGGACGAAAATGGGTTGAATAATGTAAGAACAGTTTCCGTTTAGCAAACCCTGTTCTAAACTTGTAGGTACACACACATGTATCCTCTCTTTGTAAAAATCAGCCGCAAAAGAGAAAAAAAAAAACTGTGTTAGCATTCCTAAAATGTCAGCTCCAAATTGGGAAGTTGGTTATGACAATAATCATATGCAATAAAATGAATACTTTGAGAGAAGCTGGAAGATTTAGATATTTAAAAATTAAATTTACTTTCCTCTTTCCCCCAAATCGACCTCTTTTCATAATATATACGACTGAGGTCTAATAAAAGGTTGAGGGCATGTGCGCCAGTATTTTCTAATCATTCACATGCGAGCAAATCATGTCATGTCAGCGATTTATTATTTTATTTTTTTTCAGTTTACAGATTTCAGTTATCTCAGTGTTTGAATACGAAGTTTCAAGAGAACTTACGTTAAAATATATGCTTACGTGCCAAAGATACGTTGGATGCACCTATTCGAAGAAGGTAAAATGTAGTTTCTGTTCTTCTTATCTCTTAAGATTTGTCTATTTTTAATTATTATTTGAATGTTTTTTTTCCTCCAACCTCCCTCTTCTGGTGCTTTTAAGACATGCAGGTAATGCAAAGAAAGATAGAGGTGAGGGTAAAAGGATCAGCGCAAAATAATTTTTGAAAAACAAAACCAACAGGAAACATTTTTCTATGTTAAAAGTTTTTTCCTCTTTTTTTAGCTCTGTCCATGCGCCTTGTACTTTTGCCTCGCCCTCGCTCTTTTCTCGCTTTATTTTTGCTTCTTTCGTACCTATTTTAGTTTTGTGGTTTAAACTAATTCGGGGTGAGGCGCAAGACGCCTGAGGCCTCGGTCGGCCGTTTAAATTATTTGCATGCCTAAACTACTAATACTTCTATCCTGCTTTTCTAAGCACTTGCGTAGTCCGTGGGTGCGTAAATCCATCATAATATTCACTAAAGGCAATTTGGACAATGTTTTTTTTATATAATTAATTACGTACGTAATATCCGACTTCCTGCATAGGAAGACTCCGAATGAGAAACCTAGAAGCGACGAAATCAATCGAAGAATTATAACGACGCTGAGATAAATTTCAGGGGCGCTTCCCTGCAAGGATCATTCATCATTCGCGAAGGCTGATTTGTTATCCTTTGTTTCCGCGTTGCCTAAAAGAACATTTGCTTAAATATATATACACATATATATGTGTATGTGTGTTGGGGAGGGGGGGGGGTGTATTATTCAATGTACGGCCGTGCGTGTTGATGTTAAAATCAATTCGTCGAAACTTCTGTCTTATTTCGGAGAGCTTTCGCTATTTCACCTATAACTAAATAATTTTTTTCCGCTGTATCGCAAATAACTCAATAGAATTTTTAGCTTGAGTTGATGTCGATAGTTCAAACTGTTAGCGGATGGTTAATACAGGGTGTCACAAAAGAAAATTTACAAGGTCTTTTGTATTGCAAAAATAAACTAGGCATCGCCGAACGCTCATTCTCCGCCCAAAGGTAGCGCTAGAGGTCACAACCAGATGCCAAAGTTTCAGCCCGATCCGATAACTTAATCAAAAGTTATAAGTGAATTTCTGAAAATTTCAATGGGAAAATGGAGCCTATTTTTGCCCGTTTTCGGTTTCTGGTGCCATAGAGCCCCATGTGTTCGAAAACTCCGTCGGCCGCCATTTTCCCATTGAAATTTTCAGAAAATCACTTATAACTTTTGATTAAGTTATCGGATCTTGCTGAAACTTTGGCATTTGGTTGTGACCGGAAGTGGCTTCAAATGATATATTACATGTGCTACTCAACTTACGGTAAACGTTAAAAATATATGAATAAACACTGTGATGTTGCTATTCTAACCCACGTTTATAATACTTCCTAGCTATTTTAGACGTGAGTTTGACGTAACCGCACTATATCTAGCCACAATCAACTCTATTTACATTTTATACAACTGGAGCGAAGCATTGAAATTTACTGCGACAGAAGCGTTTTTTCGCCACCATTCAGACAAGGTGAACACATCGTACATTATCCGAAGTCGGTAGCTAGCATGCTAAAGCCAACAAAATGTTTTAGAACACATGAAATCAGTAGCTCATCCTACATACGCCTATGATGACTCCTCGAGAATACAGACAATAGCGAAGTTGTGTAGCACTACAATATCTAGCGATGCACAATGTCAATATGAATGTAAAGGGATAACTGAAAGATGCGAAACCACTCTACTTACTTTCAAACAACTTGTAACTTGAAAGTCTTTCTGGGATTATATTTAATTTATTAGTGGCATCGAAGCTCGTCCTTTTTTTAAAAGAAGTTATGATTCTTCGGTTCCCCACCACAATCGCCCCTACCATGGCACACAACACTTAAACGGCACCACAACCCTCACATTCGACGCAAACACTCTCGTTGACGAGAGACAAAAACGAAGGCTTGTCCCTCGTCTCTGCATATCAAGTGAACTTCTACGTCACAAACTCAGTACTAATAATGTTTTTTTTTTGTTTTGTTTTTTTACATGCGAGACGTTTTGAATTTTGGAGTGGACAGCACAAAGTTGTGGCGAACTTTTGCGAAGCGCGTCGATTGTACTTCGGCGAACAAATGATGGCATCATCGTCGAGAGAGTCCAATCGGTGCGCTGCGCAAACTTCAGGACCAACTATGTGTTTTAAGAGTCTACACTTTGTTTCAGCTTAAGTCCGGACGCTGCCAAAGCCACGAGGTGATAGGACCAATCAAGCCGCGTCAAAGGCTCAAGTCACTAGGCCTTTTCTGTTTATGATTTGTTCAGCGACAATAGAACACGTACATAAACATAACTAACACCCTGGTGGTGCGCTTAGACGTTCCCTGATTGTATCATGAAGTCGTGGTGTCGGTTGCGTGTGGAGTTAAAGTGAAACGAAATATAGGCCCCCTGGTGTCTAATAAAGTTGCATAGCCACAACATGTAAACATTTTTTTAAATTATTTCTGAAGAATTTTGGCAGTTAAAGCCAACATACTACATTCATCTCCGCCGCCTGGAACAAGCAGAACGGAGACGACAATAAACAAAGTAAATAAAAATGAAAAAAAAGTAGTGCGCCCGCACTTTTCGGCGAGCATCGTCAGCATCATCGCAGGTACTTTGTGGTGAAGACTTTCTGCTGGCTCTGAACGCTTGGCCTAGGTCACGTGAACGCTGTGTGATACATATAGTTGTGGACGCCGCAGCCTCGCAGCTGCCAGATAACGTTCTCTCCTCGGCTTAGACAAGACCAGCGCAACAGACGACTCTTCGATATGCTGCTAATTGCAGACTGTCGCGGACGCGGTTTCCTGCGCTTCTTTAGGGGAGACGTGCTTCTTTCGAAAGTCGTCTTCTGGGTTACCCACCTCGTGCAGGACTTCGTACTTGTGCAACACGTGTTGGTTAAAACATTCTTCGTCATTAACCACAGTTTCGTTCGTCAATGACGGCCATAGCAGTTTCTGAACGCGGTGAAGCGGAGGAATCTTCGCCGCGGTGTTCTACAAAGCGTCTGTCAAAATCAGCATAGACGTTACGAGGGGAAAGAACACTACCGAGTACTGTGGAATCCAAACACATTTTTTTATTCATTTATATTTTGCTAGTAACGCCGCCTCGTCGTCGGTGATGCTGTCGGCAGAGGCTACTAAAATGCGCACTAGTAGGACTTCACCTACTCGATCGGGTCGTAGGAATCGTAAGCATCTCACTCCGCAGCCTAGGTGCTGTGAAGTCGGTGACGTCACAAAACGAAGTGTCAGGTTATAAATTTCCGAAGGTGTTGGATTTCGTAGGAGTATCTTTCACAGACGCTACTTGGTACGACGGTTGCTCTGGCGAGGCATAAAATGTGTACCAAGCTCGTTTGTTCAACATCACCGCGAAGCAACGCACAGCACCGTTTTATATAGGAATTGTTTTGCCAGGAGGGCTAGGGAACTAGCGATGTTTTCAACCCCGTTTATAAAAGTTTTACGAGTTTGTTTTTCAAACTCAGTGTTTTTTTTGTTTTTTTTTAGAATGCTCCAGTTGGGCATCAGTCTAGCATGCACCAATAATGTAAAAAGAAAAGGATAGTTGTTTGCGAGCGATACATTTTATATACTCTTAAACGGATTAGCAAGACTTTCTCTGAAAGTACAAACGCATGCGTCACTACCACCCTCATTTCGAACTAAGTGCTGCGGATGAAACACCATGTTACAGTTAGTGTAACGCGGGACGTTCTCTTCGAACCGGACACGCAGGTTGCAGCCTCAGGGGTCGATAAATCCGGCGTCCGGATTTCGTCAGAGCTCGGCATTTTGTTGTTTTTGTTTTAGGTATAAGCGCTTCAGTTAAATTTATTTTCTCCCGTAAAAGCTCTTGATGGAATGGAAAGCTTTTTGGGCACTTACACTAACTTTTGTTTTAATTGCAATGCAAAACATAGCTTAAAGAAAATTTGATGAGAGGGGTTGTGGATGTAGGAAATTATTTTTTAATCAATAATAAAGTGATTAGTTGTAAAACTATTGTACAAAATGATTTTTTTATAAAATAGCATTATCACTGCCATTGTGTAGTAGGTACACGTGCTGTGTTGATTTTAGCCAAATAGCATCTGCATAATATAGGAAGTAACTATTTGTTTAAAACGAGAGCACCCGAAAGGCCTAATAACACCGTGGGTTTGACTGCTAACTGACGCATCTCGTAGCGTCTCCTTGACAATCAGAAAAACGGAACGAATGGTGACACGATACGCCTACACTCCCATGTTAGGTTTAATTTGCGCCAATTTCACGTGACAACGAAAAAAGAACAATTGGATGTTCTAAGAAGGCAGGGTTCAAAGAAAAAACCTGAACGTTCTCAGAAATTAGTTTTTTTGTGGTATCTCAACGGGTCACACGAGCAGTTCTCGGAATTCCGAATCGATTCAGGCCCAATTGGGGTGGCATGTTATTACCTTGTGTCTTTACCTTGACAACTGACAAAGCGAATGCGACCACAAATCTTAAAGCGTCCCGTATTGAATTGCTTTTATCTTGCTTAATATATTATTGGAAATATGACCACAAAAAAAAAATCGAAATGTAATTTAGAGTTAGTTCTCGTGCTTTACTCTCGAGCTATAACAAACGATTTAGTGTGCGAATTTGTATAGTACAGGGGGAAAACCACTAAAACCACTGCTATTATAATTTTCTGGCGATTTGATTAATTCAAATAGTCTCGACAAAATACATTCCTTGAGTACAAAAACGTGTAGAATTTTCTCGTAGCACATTTTTAATTTCTTCCGCCCAATATAATTAGCACAAAAATAGGCAGCCTCAATTGGCTCAGTTCAGGATACAGTGACGCAGAGAACTGTATGCTGAATTGGAAAAGATACCTTCGCAGCACTTTGATTGAATTACATTTTCTTAAAACAACTTCGTCTTAAAAGATTTTCGTAACAACGTGCGGCAAATAAACTGTATTTATTTAAGTATCATACGTTTCATAAATGAGTTAAGCAAACTGAGTTCTTCAGAGTCCTCCGAAACAAGTGCTTTCTCTAAATACATTGTGTTTATCCCCAGCTGCGCGGAAGTGCTCAAAGAATTAGCCGCCTTTTAAAGTTGGCCAGAGATTTTGCGAGAATCGGTTAAGGTTGCGGAATGATTTGCATCAAAAGAGAGCCGTCGGAAAACAAATCGTCTCACCGGGCTCCAGAAATGCGTAAAAGATTTACGCCCTCGCACAGCCTAGAAAGCACGGCATTAAACTTGTTGCTAGGAGCATTCCGAGAACAGGGCTTGTTCGTACCAGATCATGCTGCACGCACCATTGTCATACAAACGGGAAGACTCTTTCTGGTTAGATTTTACAGAAAGGTTGATCCTTGGGTGTTTGTGCCCAACTTTACAAAACTCGCAACCGCTCATACTGTCTTGGAAATATTTAAGTACCGAAGTCGGCTTGGGACGTAAAATTCGCTACGGTTATCGGTTATAATTACGCTCAAAAAGGTTTCCAAAGCTTCCTCTCAACATGAATTCAAAAATTCAGAAATGGCTTCTCTTGTAAGACGCAGCTGGTTGAGTTTTACTGCAATGCTACATAACCTTTTGATAGCGGGCTCCAAGTGGATTGCATATTTCGCGATTTTCAGATGGCATTTAAAATGGTACCTCACCCATTTAATGTTCATAAACTCTCAACATTGAACATTCCACTTGAAATGCATGCATAGTTCGCGGATTATTTATTAAAAAAAAAGAAATCAATCAGTTCTAAACAATGACAAGTGTTCAAACTATGTGGCGGTCACATCCGGAGTTTTACAGGGCTTTTTTCTGGGTTCAGTTTTTGCTTTAAATTTCTAATAGTGATCTTACGGATACTTTATATTTTTTGAAGACTCCAAACAGCCTACAAAATCACTCAAATGTCCTTAACACTAACAACACGCAAGAACCTACTAGATATGCCAACTAACATGATTTCGGTAGTCTTTCTCTTTTCCTTCCTCTCAAGACAGTAAAGGGAGTTGCAGTCTTGAGAGGAAGGAAAGGGAGGAAGAAAGGAAGGAAGGAAGGAAGGAAAAGGAAGGAAAGAAAGAAAATAAAGGAAGGAAGTCTTGTGGAGTTGCACATACTTTTATTATGACAACTACAGCAAAATCATCCATCTGCTGTGCCATCTGCCTGTCCAAACCGGCATACCTTGAAGTTGGAATTACATGCGCACGTCCGGTGCCGCGACCCGCCGTAACGGGTATCACAGGGGCTCTAGACCTTTTAGTACAGCCCGGCAAATTACAGGTACTCGTCGATAGAGTTAGAACACTCTACTCAAATACATTTTATTGCCCCAACAGGTTTGTGGGTATCAGGGCGCAGGTAGACCGAATAATTGTCACAAAGTGAAAAGAACTGAACTTTGCACTCAGTTGAAACACTCTAGACACGCAACACCTATTCAGCTGGCAGGAAAGGCACCAATACCTGAAGCTGCACGCCTGATCTTTTGTGTTTTGTTTACTAGAATTTACACAATATATAATGGTTACACCAGACGCCTCATGTTTCCACAGCACACTCTCAGAAATAGGGTGTGTACAGGTGTACACCCCTTGTCTCACATGTAACTCCCTAAAACTACATTTTGTCATTCTGTTCGCTGACGTCAAAAGGGCGATATCAACTTTTACAAGCGGTTTGCATACCCCTTGGATATAACGTACTAAATAGCTAATGTGCGTGTCAAAGACTACAAACAAAAATTCAGGTTTTTCAGCGGGGCCGAAAAAACCCTGATTGTCTCACTGTAGCTTTTAATGAGTCCATTAACTATTTTAATAAGTTTTATCGCTCGACTATCAAGGGGCTCCACTGTGCGAAAAATATTGCAATTGTTCTCATTAGTGAAGGTGATGTGGCACATTCGCTAAACTCTGTTTCTCCGCACGGTAGGACACAGCGGACTCTACGTGTCCTCGACGTTAATCCAACGCCGCACTAGTGTCGCTTGACCATCGGGAGGGTCGCAGCGACGCGTGGGGCACCAAGTCACGTGATATATCGGCAGCGCTGGATTGACTGGAATGGCACGTAGCATCCGCTTCGGTCCACCAAAAGGTGAAACGAAGTATGGGGAGCCACGCGGCATCAACCGTCTCACATACGCACTGTGTTCCATCTCATGTATACAAGTTGCGTCACTTTCAATTCGGGTTTATCGTGTGACGAGAAACCATATATAACCGCCATAAAGAGAGCGCGCATCAATGCCAGACTGAGGAAGGTAGCACGGCAAGTGCCTCTTGACACTCCATACGTCTTGCATCTTGCAATCTGTCAGTCGTTGTAATCGAACGACGTTAGGGACTTGAGAAATCCTGCCATCGTGCCTTCAACAAGCGGTCATAAAGGGACGAAGCAATGCTGGCTCCAAGGAACCTTTCTCTCGTAGCGATTCACCGCACTTGAATAGAAAAGACCGCATCAAGTTTCGCAACTACACCGATAAAGGCGTGGATGCAAGACTTGCTAAAGGATTGCAGCGATAAATGGCATTGCTCAGTCGGCCAATGCTTTTGCTTAACCTCTCTTTGTTTCGGGGAGCATACTTAAATAAAATTACCCGGGAATAGAATTACACGAATATTGTATTTGTGTCTAAACAGTCGTGTAGCAGCGCGTCTTTTCGGCGAGGAGCTACATGGGGGAACTTATTTTATTCTTGTACCAATAGGTAGCACCTTTTTGATAGGTTTGGAAAGTAAAACCAAAAGATTCATAGATGACTTTCCGAATATGTTATATCTTTGGTGCTGGAGCAATCAGTCTAGGGATAACCACAATGATAGAGGTTAGTGAAGAAAAGAAACAATAAGTTAATATGTTCTGCTACTGAGAGCACCTCAGAATGAAAAAACAAACGCACTAAACGTGCAGTCTTTGATAGTACTCTTGAATAATTAGAGAAATCGCCTCTTCTTTTTGCAACACTGCAGGATTTTTAGAACTACACTACAGGATTTTTAGAACTCGTATTAATGACACCATAAAAATCTTTGAAACAAATTAACCCATATTGATGTTTTTTTATATGAGTATTCTGTAAATTATATTTTGTATTTTATGTAAACAAAATTGGTTATTAAAAAAGTTTCTAGAACACTTGTATTTTAGAGAATTTTCCATGCATATTTGTTATTCTCTTAATTATCTTAAAATACACGTAATCCACTGCCAATGCATCATCAGGTCGCCACACCATACAGCCGGATTCTCCACATCATGGGATACCCAGTACGGGTACTGAGGTTTTGGGCCACTAACCAGTTTTTCGGGAACATACCACCGTTCGGGTTTAATTAAAGCGAACGCAAGACAGAAGTCTTTTCCTTCTTTTATTTTTAAGGTTAACGATGCGATGTGAGCCTTTTTTAAAGTCGTATTTAAGGATTAACACCATACTTAATTGCGCGATTTGTTTCCGGGTAGTTCCTTTATTATCTTTTCTTGTTGTTTTTTGTCATTGACGAGACCCTGATACACACCTACTGCAACGCTTCAGCGCATGACACCTTCGGTAGGAGACCAGGGGCGAGAAGTTCATTTAAAGCTCTCGCCTTACTGTGGTTTGGATTCGCGTCTTCCTTGAGCAGTGAGTACGAAATTAATTTCAAGACATATGTAAGAGAGGTGGCGACCGGTGTATGAATACCGTCCTCACTGTATGTGTATCGGGTTTAGCGGACATTGGTGGCAGGAAAACGTTCCACTGCTTGCTTGCCATAAGCACAAATTTTTATATCTACACTCGCCTTTTAGCTCACCTCCCATTATAACTACGCAACTTAAAATTCACAAGTGTGATTGCTTAGTATAGTAAGTGAGTAAAATTTGTTCATAATTTTTTTGTTTATTTTTAAATGAGTCACGTTGCATTGTACATCTGATGGCTCCTACATTTTGAGAATAAACCAATTTAAAGACCTTGCAAAATGCCAGGGGTTTTGACCTACACAACAATTCAATTTCTCCGCTAAACTCCGTAAGGAAATTAACATCACCCAAACTATGAACCTATTTAGTTTCCCGGTAATAAATATAGTGGAGAATTTTATAAAAAATTACTTCGTCTTCACTTTCAAAACCATTTCAAACCTGCGTCTATAAAACCTTAGTGAAATTCTTATATGTTTAGAAAACGACTTGGTCTAATAAACGTATATGATTAAATAGGATCATATGAGAGCATTCAGGAACCTCATAAGGACACTTACAAATAATATATGCTTATATAACAAGTTATAAGTAACGGTTACTAAGTTTCTTATTTGTTCTTATATTATCTTATATTTTTATTATATGTCCTCAGAAGGTACTTGTATGCACTATATGAACTTATTTTATCATATGAGTTTATTGGACTAAGAAATTTCTTATACATATAATATTTTTCTTCAAGGAAGTATCAATTATCGCTCCTGCATTATAGGAGTCTGGAGATAAAGGTCACTGCAAATTTTTATAAGTTAGTCCTAAACTCGAATCTTTCGGATTATTCGGACTCAGATTATTTTATCTTGAAATCATTAATTTTTTTTTAATACTTTGTACCCATAGCCACAGTGGCTAATGTAGCGTCCAATCATAAACTACGTTTCACAGTTAGGTACGTAAGCAAATGATACAACGAATACATGTACCGTAAGTACATGATGGCATGGTTACAATATAATACTTCAATGTTAAAAAATAACTTTTTAATGAGAGCGAGAAGTTAGGTTTCTGCTTTATATCCGTGGGTATTGCATTCCAGATCAATGCGCCGTTAAATCCAATGGGTCTTTGACCATATGCATTTTTACAAAGCGGTAAATTAAGACGATTGTTAACTGCGACCCTCGAATGACTTATTGCGCTTTTAAAGAGGCTTAGGTGCATTGGCTCATTAGTAGCTATAATGTTGAGTATTATTGGAGCTATGTTTAATTTGTATACCAAGCTTATAAATGGCACGTGTCTTGATTGAAACAAATGTCTGATTGCATCAGTTATTATTGAAAATAAAACATTGCTTTGCGCACGTTTTTCTAGACGACTAACGAGCTCAAGGTGCGTAGGATAGGTTCTTCGCCAAGACTCTATGCTATAGATAAGCTGACTGCGTTAAAATGCGAAGTTAAAAATTTGTAGAATGGTTAAATCAAAACATTCGCTTTCCTTTAGTAAAGTATAACATCTATATGCAGCCTTTGAACAAACATTATTAATTTGACTTTTCCAAAGCATATCTGTGTCAACAAGAACACCCAACTTTCAATCACGTATACCTAACAAAACCAATATCAAAGAAATTGGAGTAAGGTTGAGTGTTAAAAAAAGGCTGCCTGACCAAAAAAGACGTTTTAAAATAATAAAACAAAAATATTCACAATTTACGAGGAAAAAAATAAACCTAGCAGGCCTACTTCAGGAGAATCAAAGTGCCCTTCTCAGGTTCAACAGTGGCGTCTAGTTCTCAACCCTGCCTTCCAGTTCAGCAAACTTGTTAGAAAGCTTGGGGGGGCGGGGGATGGGGGGGAGAGGGTTGGGAGGGGGTAGCTAGACGTGAATGAGAAGCCTTCTATCGACAAGTAGGTTCTTCATCCTCTAGACCCGACGGCACGTCGAGCTATTCGATCGATTTTGATTAGAGCCTGACACCGTCAACGGCACCGCGAGGCCCTGGGTTAGTCAGCGGCGTATAAGTGTGCAGCCGGGGTGTCAGCTTTGGGTAAATAGAGTCACTTCTAGAGTGGCACAAACTTTAACTACATCCCTGAAAGTCCTTTCAGTCGCTCGGGGGAAGTTTGCCAACAAAATATATTTCTTCGACGCTTTGATAGCATTACGTTGTAAATAATGAAACAAATTATAAATAAAGGGCGCCTAGAAGCCCGCGGGTAACAACACTGATTGTAGCAAAAGTGCGTTCAGAAGGAATAGGCAGAACTAGCGTTCTTGGGTCTAGATTATATTAAGGTGAGATAGAGAATAGGTGCTGAACTCCCGTGCCTTTGCTCGGGCTTTCCTAATTCTTTTACCTGCACAAAAGGCACCTTATTATAGTCAGTCACACTTTTTTGTTCAAGTAATCCCTAGCGTCTGCGATTTTGTTTCTTATCTGATTAAACACAAAACGGTCAAGAAGAAAACCAATCTTGTGCTCGGACGATATGTAAGCAGCTTTAAGCGGAGATACTAAAATTTTATTTAAAACTTAATTTAATACGCAATTCAATACGTGTTCGCAATGAAAGTGACAAGCCTGATTAGATATAAAATAGAATACTCAAGAAAAACGTCATACACGTACAAAATATATACAGATCTTAGAAATGTATTTTACATATTAGTTCAATCAGACGCGCTAGATAGGAGAAAATGTAATATGATTTGTTTTCTAAGCTACAGTGTTTGGTGTTTTCTGCAAAGTTGTAATTGTCTTTTTTCTTGAATACTGGAAAATTGTAATATTGCCGCGTGCGTGGCCGATTTCTCAACACACGAAGCCCCAGGCACCCATGGATAGGGCTGGATTCCTCTTAGTCTAGACTTTGTTTTAATGGACTTCCTTGGTGAGTTCCAGTTACTTCTCGCTGTTTTTTGTGTATTTTAGTTTAGAAATATTGTGAACATCGGGTGTGTAAAAAAGCAAGAGCAGCGTGCTGAATAGAGTGAGCCTTTTGCCTGCGCTCGATCCTGCTAACACACCGACATTGACGTCCGTGACGACAAGTATTGCTTTTGGCGAGTTGGGGTCAAGATACCCAGACTCAGTCCAGAAGAAGGACAAGCTTGGCTATACCTTGGCTTATCTCAATATTAGAAGGCCCTAAAGTTCCAAACCAAAATTTAATTTTGGTGCGAGAAACTGCGCTACCCGAGAACGCATCTCTTTCGGATGCCCTGCCCCCAGCGCGTGCTAGGTGCATTTCTCCGTGCTTTTGCTGCTCATGCACACTGGAAGTTTTCGAGACGCCGTTATCACACGCACAGATTTCTTTGAATGCTTCTGAATTGACTTTGCGTTTTTTTTTTTTTTGTTATTACCTGATTATGTCAGGGCAGTGGAGGAAATGTGACTTTTGTTTTTATTGACACTAGCCACATGATGCTCGGATTGTTTTTGCACTAATATTGAGTGTTAGCAACGCCATAAGAGCTCTGAGACGCATTGTGCCAAAATCGCTTCACTTAACTTTGTATTGCCAGAATGATTTCGTTTTATCTGAAGGCATACGGTTCAAGCGTCAGAAGCTGAATTAGCTCTAGTCCATTGCATCACATTCATAGATAATCAGCCCTGTGGGTTCTACACTGCTATATTCTGAAACATCTAACGTTAAATATTGTGTTAGATGACTGCAAAGCGTGTTCACCAATAATATAAATGAACAGGTGGTATAAAAATGAAATGATTGATCTGACAGGAGGATCTCGAAAAGAAATCGCAGCTCAAGTATCCTTGACAGTAACAAAATTAAGTGTGTGTTTGTAAATATTTAGCGAATACAATCTTACCCACGAGCAATTTCTAAACTTAAACGTATCTCGTGGGACCTCCAAAAAGCATATTAAGGATTGTAATGTAATTTTAAACAGGAAAGACGTGTCCTTTTATCCTGAGAAAAGCCCTTTATTAGAGGCCAATTATGGGCGCTATTCAAATAACAAGAACTGCTGACGCTTCCTGCCACGCGCTTGTTCAGCAGCTTTTTTTTGCAGCGGTCTCAGTCCGTATTAATCAAGAACACATCACTCCCTGAAGATAGGAGGTGTCGGCCGGAACTCATTGTTCCGCTCATTGGAGCTTGCGGATGGTATGATACTTTGGGGGACACTCGACGCTATCTCTGTCTTTGTTTCTGTTTATTAGATATTATTTTCTGAGAACCAGACAAAACCAAAGCATTTCAAAGAAGGGAAGTGGGTATGCAAATATTTTGCCTTTATTACATCGCTGTTCCACCACACTTTGCAAAGTGACATAAAGTTTTGAAATTTATTTTTTCCGCATATTTACGCAATCCTAAAGTTTATAAAGGAGGCGTGCTGAACTAAACTCGTTTATACACTGGCCGGGCAGTGGTATGTGTGTAGGTTAGGCAATGTATTGTTTATTGATTTTTAATTACTTTTTTCCTATTTGTAGTTGTGTAATAACATGAAGCTAACATTCTAATTTTGACAAAATTAATACACTTTTTTCCAGTATATAGAATTTAGCACATACAATTTTGACAGTGTATAGCATTGTGGAGAAAAAAAAACAATGAATCCTCCTCCACCTTGTGAAATTACGCAACATAAAAATGAATAATTAAAAAAACAAGTTAATGCAAGCTAGGGAGATTATCATTTTAAAAACCTTAAATCATTGTGGAAGTTTTAGAAAAACAGGATCGATTAGAGAAAGATGTTAAGACAAAGACATCGATGTTTATAAAAACCCGCCAGGCGCATGTGCTTAGCTGACTGTTCCGCACTATTTTACACCGATAGTTCATAAAACGGGATAGTTGGGATTTCATAAGCCACTAATGGATCTATCAAAACCGATCGCATGTCGATCGTATTCCAGTAGAAGAACGACATTGTACAGCCCCGGCTCCCCTGACGGGAAATCACGCATAAAGCCAGAATAGTAAAATCTGGCGCAACTAAAAAGGAATAGCCTATACGAGTAGATCAATTAAAGTATCGTCAGCCTTGTATGAGGGTCTACAGAAAGATTCCCTTTGTAATATTGCAATAATAACACGAGAATTATAAAGTAATCCGGGCTCGAGTAGCACTAATTTGCGACACCAGCTACACATGTTATTCTGCTCTTACCTCTCGCCTAAACGTGTCGGGCAGCTTTTGACCGAATCAATCAAGTAGAACATTTATTGCGTGGTTAACTTAAAACGCCTTGCACATTCATGAGCAACCTCCTTGTATGTATCCACAGCAGCAGTAGCAGAGTAAGTCACCGAACATGATTTAAAAAAAAAAACCGAGACTGCAGTTAACGACACACACTCAAAAGTCTCAATCGGATTCTGCCCATACGCACAATGAGTGGAAGATTGGACTTGTACCTTAATCTCCCGCCTATGGCCTTGCGTTTTGATGTGACGACGGGACATTTGAGACGTTTGAGTATGTGCGTGTCGTTTCTTGCACTCCGGGGTTTTTAGATCATGTTTAATGTACACCAGTTCGTTTGCGCCCTAACATTTATTTCACACGTCACCGATTCGTATCACGCTATCGCTTATCCATACTGGAGTTATAAGCCACTTTCGACGTAGAGAATTTATTTGAGATTGAATACGTATGCCTCAAGCTCTTGATGGAGTCAAGATGCTCAAAATTAAAATTGTGCATAAGGATGATTGCTAAAGAGGGATCTTGTTTTTCCCGAGTTTAGAGTTTGATCGGGTCTTTCATAGGTTATATTTATTTTGAAGTCTAAATATGCTTTTTATGCCCGAAACCATACTGGCACAATGATTGATAGCGTTATGTTGCCGGCATGGTTTCTGATGTTATGAAACAAAATAATATTTTTTGAGAATATTAGGTGTAAAGATAATTTGATTTGTTTGTAGTACCCCAAAATACACCTTGAACTGCAAGAATGATTCCTTTCAAACATTCACTTTTACATAATTGAAAAAGCAATATTAATAAAATCAAGAGGTTATAAAATGATTAAGTTGGGGGCGAGCTGGTTTATATAAAAGATCATTGTAAAGTCCGAAACTGCATATGAAAACGATTCCAAAATTTAAAAAAGACAGATAGGAATAGGAGCGGCTGTCCTCTTTTTTTCATCTCTGACATGTGTATGATTTTCTTTACCGAAGGCTCAAAGTTTACCAGTATGTTAAGTTGCAGTGTTTGATACTATTTGGAGTGTGTAAAAAGTACTCATAATCACAGAGCAAAATAATTTATATCAGTTTAATTTCCAAGTATAAAACTTCCATATTCGCTACCAGGTTTCTTTTGGAAGTTTGTAAATTGAAGGAGGCTTTTTAACGTTATGAAACTGTATTTGTCAAAGGCCTAGGAATATAAAGAGCTCAGGCAAATATAAATGCGGAAGCGCACAATATACCACTTGGAACTATACCGTCACACACGTTTTGTTGCTTGAAGTTGTTAAAAAGGTGTATTTGCGTGTAGCAGCATTTAAGAATGGTCAGTTCCTGGACACAAAAAAAATATTAAATCATAAAAAAAAAAAATTGGGCAGAACTTAACAATCTGGAATCACGCACAAGCCCGCGCAGGCTCAGATGGTACAAAATAGTCCCTTGAGAAAATACGAAAAAAAAAAACAGAAATTGTATGGCTCAATTTAGTTGGAAACTAACGCATACTGAATCGGGCCCACTTTCCCGAAACGTATACAATCCGTTCTTTTGAATGCTATGTAAAAAAAAAAAAAAATAATAAAACACGCACCACCGCAAAATCGAAACCCTCAAAGGACAATCGAGCTATTGAAATAAAAGAGTAACGGCGCTTGATTTCCAAATATCGCCTTAACAGCAATGCACGGCACTGCATAGAAAGTAGGTGCGCCATCAAAAATAACAAACCATCCTTAACGTAATTTGCATTTTAATAGGAATCTGGAATGTCACCGGCTGTTGATATATACGAAGAGTATAAGCCTTTCTGATTCCCCAAGCCAAACTTTCATAGACACAAAGGTGGCCTACAAAAAAGTGGATGGTTTAGCATTTCATTCAAAAGCACCAAATAGTTTGGTGAAAAAAAGACAATTAGATACGAATTAGAAAAGAAATAACAAAATGCTTAGCCTAAGCTAATTGTTTAGTTATTTGTGGGTGCTTTGTTCAGGAGACACGAAGAATGGGGAATTAAAAGGAGAAAGATAAGTGGAATAAACACAAGGCTTTTAGTACATAGGAACACATACACACACGAAGACAACTGAATAACTAAATGAGCTATATCATTACAGGTAGAAATTCGGGCGTGTTGTTTTAAGAAACAAATAACGACTTTTAGCTTGTGGGTTATCGATAAGCCAAGAACATCTGTAAACGAAAAAGAAAAGTTGTCAACGGGCGTTAGGGCACTTTCAAGGTTTTCCTTTTCAATATTTGTGATTATACACTCTCAGAAGGTGTGAGTAATCTAATTCTCGCATGGACACTGCGACGTGGACGACACCCGGCTATAGCCAATACATGACTGCAGTTTGCCGACGATGGAACATTTAGATTATGAAAGAAGAAGTTCGCATCCAGTGCTTACACAGAAGCGTAACTAGAGAAGTTTTCGTTCTAGAGTTCGCATCCATTGCTTTATAGGAGCACTACAGTGCTTTTTGAGATCCTCGTGTTATTGTAATAACTCAATCTACGAGCCCTAGGAACCCTAAAGAAACCCGAAATTAGATTCATGTCCGGCCAATTTGCATAATAAAAAAGTGTTCACATGTCCTGACACTTACTGTAGGCGCAGAACGACAGACGGCGCTACCGAACCTTGCTCAATAAGGTAGAGTGAGGGACGGCGCTTTTCATCCACTCGTGAGCGATGGGTACCCGCGTGGACGAGTGGGACTGGTATACCGCTCGTCCACGCTGTAATCCATCGCTCGAGAGTGGCTGACAAGCGGCATCCCCCATTCGTCTATATTCACCAAAGCTCGGTAGCACCATCTATTGTTTTGTGCCAACGGTAAGAGCTGTAATTTTTTAACACATTTATTATGCGAATCGGCCGACTCAATAATGTAATTTTGTTTTGTTTAAGATGCTTAGAGCTCGTAGGTTGAGTTATGACCATAAATCAAGGATTTGAAAACGCACTTTAATGCCTCTTTAAGTGTGTAACAATGTAATATAAATATAATGCTGTTTTGACAATAACCTTTTCATTCATACATGTAACGAGAATGGACAGTTGAGCTAGTTGGTATGCGTTCTTCAAGAAGAACAGCGCGAAAAACACAAGGTAACAGAGGAGAGAATTACACACAAAACAAGGCATCGACTATCAACTTCCTTGTTTTGAAAAACACGTGGGTATAGGGTCTTCTTTTGCTTTTACTCTGTAGTCACTTCTTTCTCTTTCATTGTGGGCTAACTTCTTTCTCGTTTCTTTAAAGGAAAATTAATGCAATGTCCCAAAAAGCCATCTCACTCTCCCTGGGGTTCACAGATAGTTTATTCGCGCACATTGTTTTCTTTTTTGCTATATGGTGGGCCTCAATTATTTCCCTAGACAAATGAGCTTGGTGTTTCTGCAAGATATTTCTGTGTCTAAACCGTGGTTCACAGCCGCAGTCACGGCAATGTATTTTTAAATGAAAGTAGGTTCTACCTTTTAACGGACTGCTATGTTCGCGAAGTCTGATGTTTAAGCATCGCCCCGCTTGTCCAGTGTATGTGTGTTCGCACGAGAAAGGAATTTCATAGACTGTCTGTTTTTTGCAATGCACAAACTTCATTTCGTGCGTAACGTGGTATTCGTTGTTGTCTTTTTGACTGCTTGTGTTTGCGCGATTTTTACCGCAGTTACAATCCTCCTCAGTTTGTTGTGGTCTGAGAATACGACATTGACCCCGTATATCGAGGTGACTCTTGTTATCCAATGAGAGAGACAGAAATGAACTCAACGAAGTTCCTTCCCCAAGGAACGGACCCTGGGCATTTGTACTGACCTATCGAACCGAATAGAAACACAACTTTCTGAGCCGCAATGCATTAACATGAATAACTCGGGGACATTTCCTAGGGCCCCATGTCCCTCCCGACAATACGTTTTGTGCCATTCTTGTTTTGTTTTTTGCCGAGTGTTTACGGGGCCCTACTGCCAACGCGTGGAGAGGAACAGGCAGGCATATCGAAAGGGCACACCTAAAACCACAAAAACCTAAACGAGATCCTATGCGCAGAGAGCGATAAATTAGCATAAACGCGCACATCAGAAAATCAAATTAAATTAAACATAGTTACAGTTGCGCACACAAGGACAGGGACAGAGAAGAGGAACACGTAGACGACAAACAAGCGCACACTCACAACTCATGTATTAACGAAAGAGGAAAAGAAAGTTGTACAGAACCCGCAATCCGCTCGAGCGTTGGCCACACATGCACGAGGGACCACAGGCCCGAGAGCTGAAGAGGGACACGTAAAATTACCCACACGAAAAAGATTTTAAGAAGGCAATTTCCGCCTCTGTTAATGAAACTGACGGAAAGCTAACGCATCGCTCGCCCATGCTTAGGATAATAAAAGCTTCAAAAATCTCTCTGGTGTGTTTTTCTCGGTACCTGCCTATTATCTTGGTTTTCGCTGAGGATGGCGTACAATTACAGGGTATACAGGGCAGGTGTAGATGGCCCCCCACCGTAGACTTTAGAGAGAGATTGTGCTCTCGTAGCCGGTCATTCACACACCGTCCGGTTTGTCTAAAGTCTACGGTGGGGGGCCATCTACCCCTGCACTGTAAATCATGTAATTGTACGCCATCTTTAGCAAAAAAACCAAGATAATAGGGAGGTACCGAGAAAAACACACCAGAGAGATTTTTGAAGCCTTTATTATCCTAAGCATGGGCGAGCGATGGGTTAGCTTTCCGTCTGTTTCATTAACAGAGGAGGAAATTGCCTTCTTAAAATCTTTTTCGTGTGGGTAATTTTACGTGTCCCCCTTGAGCCCTCGGGCCTGTGGTCTCTTGTCCCTGTGTTGCCAACGCTCGAGCGGATTCCGCGTTCTGTACTACTTTCTTTTCCTCTTTCGTTAATACAGGAGTTGTGAGTGTGCGCTTGTCTGTCGTCTACGTGTTCCTCTTCTCTGTCCCTGTCCTTGTGTGCGCAACTGTAACTATGTTAAATATCTACCAACTCGCCCAACTGTCTACTCTATTACAAATTAAATTAAAGTTTATGAGTCCACGTATCTAACGTATATCCCGCATTTTAACAGCCCCCTCCTGTGATAAACTGAATTGACATATGTACACCAGAAAAACTAAACTAAATTGTGGTGAATATTTATATTACCAAGTGCCAGAGGTTCTGAGCTATAATATCTATATGCCTGGCGTAGTAATTGCATATGTTTTATTAGATAACGATTTTCTTGAGTGTTTCAACAGGATTAATGTCAATACGACCTCAGCACTACTCGGATCTCGATGCAGAAAACACCCATAAACATACAGTACACGTTTTCAAAGACACTAAAAAAACATTCGCGTGCGCCATTTTATCCCTTTCAGGCAATTTAAAGACGTCTACTCTGGCTTCTGTACTCCACCAGAGGATATGGCAATCACAGTGTGTTGCTGCGTTAATTCGTCCGAAAGAAAGGAGCGAAACCGAGAAAGGCTACTCGAAGCTGACTGGTGACAGATGGCAAACGACTACGCTTGCTTCCTTGGCACGAGACATCTGTCATTAAAATACACCGAAGAACAAACCCAAGTTAAAAAAAGCTAACAAATGCCCACGACCAGCCTCATGTGACAGTTTAATGAGATGATTAGTTTGATTTATTTTTATAAATATATCAACCTCCTCGTTCGTTTTCTGTTTTTCACAAATATACCCAGGACTGTTTTTGAAGTTAAAGCATATTCTCTATATAAAGAGCCACAACTGTAGTATAACTGAGGTAGAAATTGAACAGTCAGCACGTGTGACAGCAACATATAAGAAAACAGCGAATCAGGTATATATTTTCATAGATAAGTAAACAGATATTGCTGGTTTTAGACAAAACATTAAACTACCAGTAAGCAAAAACGGGCGTTTAGATTTTAATATTCAGATATGTATTTTTACTAAAACAACCAAAATATATACAATAAAAATATATATTATTTAGTATGTACAAAATATTTTTTCCTGGACTGCGGTATTGCTCTAAAATGTCAATTCAAGTGCGCCAAATGTTAAGGGAAAAAAAAGACGTGTGAACATGCGTCTTAATACACGTTTAGCGTGCTTGAAGCGGAAGTGGATGTCTTACAAATATTTTCGTTTATTTTCTAAAAGCAAAAGAGATGAAATAGATGATATGAATAAAAAAAAAAATCAAAACATTTGTTGTCACGAAAGTAGCACCCCAACCGCCAACTTCCTTGACAGGAACAAGGAGTTCCGGTCGACACTTCCTATGTTTCGGAAGTCAGAGGTTCTTGACTATAATGAACAGATGTCACTGTAAGAAAGCTACTGAACAAGAACAAAGCAAGACCCGCCAGACGTTTTTGTTAATTAAGGGGAGCCCAAAATGATCCTCTAAATAAAAGCATGATTCCTATCAGAATAAAAAAAAAAGTCCTCCAAGTATAGAAGGCACGTTATAGCGCCGATACGGTTTATTAAGGTTTGAAGGTTGCTTGTGGCCCGGAAATAACAGGAGCGTACACCTGAAAATGTCTAAACCTAATTGTTTAAGGGCAGAAAATGAAAGGTTTTTTGTCTGATCTGAGACCCGAATATTGCATAACAGTACGTTGTTTACATACAAATGCATTGCACAAGCTCGTTGGTGAGCACGTTCCGCAACTACCGCATACAATAGATAACGCTTCATTGTCGCCAATAAGTACATAATTTTGACAAAATTAAAGTTATTTGTGTCGCATCAATTTGTTTCTAATTATTAAGTGACTGCAGAGGCGACATATTTTATATAAGGCATGAAAATAATAAAAGTGAATAGGCCTAAACTATGACCGCATTTCATAATGCTATTAAAATATTTTGAGACGGTACAGTTCCACTTGCAAAAACAAACTATGGTAAATAATTAAATTAAAACGCTTTCCATACCTATCTTACTAACGCGGGAGGAGCTGATTGAACCAAAATGTAGAATCCTAATTAAACTATCGCGATGTTAACAGTGACATTCTTACACCACTCCCGCCTTTCGGTAAACGCTAAGCAAGCTGCATGCGACAAAAGTCGATTTGACTAAAGGCGCGTACGACGTAGTACTAAGATCTAACGCAAACATTTTTAGAAGTAGAGGATACATGACAGAATGACGGTGCTATATTACCGCATGTGTGGGGAAGTAATCAATGCTGTTTATGACGCCCTTTTTAATTCCGGACATTCGCAAATTTTCGTACAAAACAAACAGCTGTAGTGCGCTTTCTTGGTTCAGTCTAACGCCAGCGCTCCATCCTGCTGTCTCCCTGACACAAGGGTGCCACATTATACCTTTAGTTTATTATTTATTGCTGCCTCGTCACCTGTCATTCCTGAACTCCACCAAAATTGTTACGAATGTCAGGCTACGAGGCAGATTCGGGCGGGAGAGCTAAGTCGCCGATAACTTATGCTATATCTCAAATTCAGCGACAAAACGTGTGTAAAGTTTTTCAGAGATGTAGCAAGTTTGAAAACCAAATTCGAAGGTCGATCATTTAAGTTTAATAATGGAACGACCATATCTTTTTTTTTTAATAAATTGCTCAGCACATTGTACAACTGGAATCAACGCACACATAACAAAGACAAGGAAAGAGTTGAAAAAGCAGGCGCTAAACTTCAAGTGATTGTTTAGTAAACGAGATAGGAAAAATGGCAAAGGAAGCCGCAAAATACATCATTCAAAATTGGGTTTGTTTACATAAAAAATAGGTGCACTTTCTTTAATCACTTGTCGACGCGATAGTAATATGGACGTTTAGTTTTATGTTCTTTTCATTCATTGAATAATAAGTTAATGTTCAGCGCTTCTCTCGTCTACACCTGCATCTTCTTTGATTGTTGTGCACTGTTTCCAGTTTTATTATGAACAAAGTCGCCTGCATCGACACTTTCATTAAGAAATTTTTACTTTACAAAAACACAAGGGACTCTAGATTTACACCAGTACGATGTTTTAGGAGCGCAAGACAATATATATATATATATATATATATATATATATATATTGTGACAGTAGGGCATTGAGGTGCACGAGCGGTACAAAAAGAAGAGAAAGAAAAATAAGAAGTGGGTCGTCGACGGGAGAAGGACGAAGTGGCAGCAACGGAGAAAGCGATCTGTAACATTTTGGTGTCAGAAGTGGGATCTGCGAAAAAAAAAATGCCCTTCACACGACAACAAGCCCGGTCTGGCGAACCTTCCCCTTCTCCCGAGGACACCAGCAACACTGAAGGTCCAGTTACCTACGCCCAACTGAGGGATCTGTTCGCGGAGCAGAGACAGGGCTTCGAATCAACGATGGCGGCTATGGTCCAGGCGCAGCTGCAAACCGTTACATCTGCGCAAGAAGACCTTCGACAAAGAATCTTAGCGCTAGAGGAGAGGAGAGACTCGGAGAATCGGACCGACTCAGAAACGGTACGCACATTTTCGGCCACCTCTAATCCCCTTCGTTTGAAACTGAAGCCTTTCGATGGTAGCGGACCACTTGACCTTTACCTCGAGCAAGCTAACATTGTTGCTCAAGCGAACCAATGGTCCGAAGATGAAACAACTTACGCTCTTGCGGCACAACTACAGGGACCAGCCATCGCGATATTGGCCCAACTTCAAGGAAGAGCTTTAACCTACCAAACGTTGGTAGCGGCACTTGAAGACCGCTTTGGCGACAAACATCTACAACACCTCCGCTATGGCGAGTTACGTTGCCGTCAACAACAGCCGGGGGAAACACTCCAAGTCCTGGCAACGGAAGTTGAGTGCCTAGCGCGAAAATCATTTGTGGGAGTTTCCGCCGACACTTTTCACCTTCTCAGCACTACTGCCTTTGTCGATGCCATTGCGGACACTGAAGTTCACAAATTTGTTCGACTTGGAGGGCCAAAGACTGTTAGAGAGGCTTTGGCTAAGGCGTTAGAGATCTCAGCCATCCAGAAGGCAACAGCAAACGCCCAGGCTTCTTGCCCGGCACAGTTACAGCCAACTACTTATCTGGAGACGCCTGCAGCACGCCTGCAACCTGAAGGTCACCAACGAGGTAACACTAAGAGGCGCTGTTTTCAATGCGGGCGACAAGGACACTTGGCTGCAGAGTGTTACAGCGCGTCGGGAAACGGATATTCCGGTCCACAGGGGCGGGATCGGGTATAGAAGACCAAGTCACCCTCGTCTCTCTTTCAAAGAGTTTTACTGGTCTTCCAACTACCACAGTGGAGAATCAAGGAATTGGGATCCAAGAAAGCCTCCTCGATACTGGAGCAGCGGTTAACATAATCGACGCGACGCTTGTACCGGCTGATTGTAATGTTTCCCGGATTGCTCCACAACCTTTCACAGCCTACAACGTCAGCGAATCACATAGTGGAGTTTCTACGTGAGCAAATAGTACTTCGCCATGGCGTGCCCCGCACCGTACTCACTGACCGGGGAACTCCATTCAGCTCTCGTATTTTTAGCACGAGATGGTAACTCATGGAATACACCACGCCCAGTCAGCACCCTACCATCCCCAAACCAACGGACTCGTCGAGCGTGCTAATTGAACTATCGCCGATATATTGTACGCTTATGTTAATGCTTCACATGACAATTGGGATGTGTACGTACCATACGCATCGTTTGCTTTGAACACGTCGCAACAAGCAAGTACCGCGACGACCCCTTTTAAACTGGTGTACACATCGCGACACTGTTAGCGCGAACACGACATCGGCGCATTTTCACATTTTACTTCTAAATAGTATTAGCGAGTACGAAATTTTATCACTTACATTATAGAACTAAATGAGCTCTTTCCGTGGCAATAATAACTTGGATGGCATCCCTTGGTTTCAAAAAGAAAAACTGGAAAAACCGGCGATCGCTTGTTCGCGCTAACAGTGTCGCGCTCTGTACGGTAGAACTCCGGTTCTGCCACAGGAATCAACGTCATCCACTATATGGAACCATTGAAGGCAAGAAATGAACGATCATTTTGAGAACAGACTCAATGAGGCTCGCCGCCGGGCTCGCGTCGCAATAACCAAAGCCCAGCAGCGGATGCTAACCAATCACCGACAGGACGACCGAATGTCCCCATCGTGCCAGGGAATCTTGTTCTTGTACGCCGTCCCGTTAGAAGGAAAGAAAAAGCAGCCAAGCTACTTATAAAATACAGAGGACCCTGTGAAGTGCTTCGACAAACAGGACCCGTGAGCTAACGGCTACGAGACCTCAATGCACCCCGAGAAGCATCCCGCACTTTCCCGGCTCACCGCAGTGAACTGAAGCTGTACGTGTCAAGACAGACATTCAGTCAAGACCAGCATGGGACACAGACTGCCGAGGACGGACATTCAACCAGGAGGGGGCAAAATGTGACAGTAGGGCATTGAGGTGCAACGCGCGGTACAAAAAGGAGAGAAAGAAAAAGAAGAAGTGGGTCGTCGACGGTAGAAGGACGAAGTGGCAGCAACGAAAAAAGCGATCTGTAACAATATATATATATATATATATATATATATATATATATATATATATATATATATATATATATATATATATATATATATATATATATATATATATATATATATATATATATATATATATATATATATATATAATATTTTTTTTATCTGCCAATTTTTGAAATCAAATTTTTACCAACACTGCGTTGTTTTTGGAGCTCCTTAGTTTTTTTTTTTGCCATCGCGTAAATATATTACTTTCTGATTATTTTGTATATTTCAAAGTCCTTGATAGTACGATCATCTGGTGGGCTAGTTGGTTGATCATTGTGGAATTAACAGCGCAAATAAAACAAGGAAGGATAGACAAGCGCTCTACCCTGTCTCCCTTGTCTATCCTTCCTTGTCGTATTTGCGCTGTTTATTCCACATAATGATCCTTGATAGTCCATGCAGCTGGACATGGAATGGATACTATCCGGAGTAGATGTGCCGGGTACAATTTCTAAGTTCTATGACGACCTATTGGTATGTCATACCAGCCTGCAAATACAACCCACATATACTATCCCAGAAAACAAAAATCCAAAGGACGCGTGAGCGGTGACCGAAGAGCATTGCAGCGCCATCTCTTGGTGACTCGCCTTGTTTTGAAACCCCATAAAAGCGGATGGGCGTCCTACTGTGCTTCTCATGCTCCTGTGCTTTCCAGTTATTCTGCGACTCGGTGTTTTCCCCAGAATCTAGAGCGAGGGTCCGCTTCCGCGGCCGCCATGATCCCAGCCGTGATGAAAGTCTGCTACGGATTATCGCGACTGGAGATTGCACTTGCAACTTTGTGGCGCATTCGCCGATCGGGCGTGCCCGCTAGGCGATACGCGGCGCAAAGCCGCAGGTGATATCTCCGGTCGCGATAATCCATAGCAGACGCTCGTCCCGGCAGCCGCCGAAGCGGAGTCTCGCGAAAGATCCTGGAGAAAGCACCGCGCCACAGTACTAAAAACAAAAACGCACATTCATGAGAAGCGCGGTAGGACACGCATGCACTTATGTGGTCTAGAAACTAGGGGAGTCGCCAACAGATGACGCTGCTATAACTTTCGTCGCCGCTCGCACCTCCATGCGATTTTTGTCGGCGAGTGTACGTGGTTGTAGCCCGCCGGTACGAGATATTCGACACAAGCACAAAAACATAGGAGGCTGGTACAAAGTTACTAGAACTTTGCCTATTTTATTTGAGACCGGCTACACCATTCGTCGTTGCCTAAATTTGTTTTCTTTTCCCGCAATTGCCAATTACAGTTTTTTCTTCATTTTATTTTGGCTTACGAGCAATGAGCTAAGGCCTACATTGGAGGAACGTGTTGCAGTATTGAACTGCGCGGTATCAACACCCATCCGCCGAGTATTGCACACCATATCTCTCGTGATGTGCCAAGCGAGAGAAATTGTTATACAAAAGGGAAACGAAAATATTCAAACTGATACTTAAAGTAAAAACAAAAGTGTTTGCGTAAGGTTTCTGCGATTTGGCTGCCGATATCTGAGATGCCACGCGCTCTTGATGTTTCCTGTCGGCTCGGTAAGTATTCCCCGACGGCTTGATCCTGCTTTCCGAAAATAATAATTAAAAAAGTGTTGGCCAGCAGTTTCAATGCTTGGCGGCGCGGCCGCCCATAACTGGCAATAAACAACCTGCAACTGCCTCTCAGATAAGCTGCTGCCTTTTTATGGCATGACGAAATTGTATAATTAATACACCACGCAGCTCCAAAAAAGTTTCCTCGACAAAGTCTTGTGCAATGACAATACTACACCGTGTGCGTGCGTTGCAACGTAGACGCTATTTTGGGTAGATTTATAATAATTTAGAAATATATTTTCTTTTTATTCGCTTACAATTGCAAACGTGCATATTTAGTGCAATTAGTTCTATTAATTATTTCAATCTTATATTTGTGGATTTAAATGGCATGGAATGGTTATGCTGAAACAAATCTTTTAGCGCAAAAACGTCGTTCTTTATTTTTTGTCATAATCCCAAAAGTACGTACATTTGACGGCTTTCAAAAGCTAAAAACTTTCAGCCGTTAAGTTCAAATGTCGGAGGCGACGATTTTGACCTTAAAATAGGAAGTCCGTTGTATGTTTAAAGGGCAACTCCGCTCAATTCCGAAGATTTCGGGATAATGAGTGATTTCGAATTAAAAAGCCCTAGTAAAAGACACTACGACGTTTGCTTCGCGAAAAATGGGATGTATATTTTTAAATCTAATTTTAAACACGAGCGGAAATCAAAACCAAAACTTCGGCTCCGTCCGGCAACATTGGCCTCGGGCCGCCAAGTACATGGTCATCACGTGGTACAAAATGTCACGTGATCCTCGGCCCAACGACGGGCGGGATTGGGGTGGCGTGTGGCAAGGCGCGAGTGTCGTCAGCACCGCACTCTTCGCCACGTTTTGGTGTCTACGGCATTCGACGACGTCTGCACAACTGCGGCATAAATCTGCGCACGTGGTGTCCGTAGTGTGGACGAAACTCCGAGAGACAATAATCACAAACGGTGAGATGCGACGGCGGTTGTGACGCGGAAGACGGCGGTAACGGCGAGGCCGCGGCGGGCGGCCGGACGGCTCCCAAGAAACGCGCTGCGCAGGCGCATTGCGCCAATCACGTGGACACCGCTGAGCGCCGAGGGAAAACGTTGCTGACTTGACCCGCTACGCTTGCCCGGAGAAGTAAAAACAAGCAAAAGGGGGCCATGAAGATGACGTTTAGCTCAATGTTGGCTCCGCCCACGTCCGTAGCCTTGACTGCGCTGTTGGTTGCGCCTGAATTCGCCCGCTCGAGTCAGCCGATTTCAGCAACTTGGCGAGTTGCAAAGTTTGCCGGAACATTTAAGAAACATTTAGACAGAACTGCGTCGTAATATTTGACGCGTGGTCTTCCTAGGCGATACTGGAGAGGACGGTATTGTTTTTTGCAAAACCAAAAATGAAGCGGAGTTGCCCTTTAAGAAGAAACCAGTTTCCGTAATATAAAATATGTTAGAACTTTGCTTTGAGAGCATCACTGGTTACTTGCTATTAAGGATTATAATATTACTGATTTTGTTTTTTTGTCTGCTGTTAATTGACTGTCTGAGTCTTTTTTATGCTCTATAGCAGCCGCACATATATATTTTATTTTATTCGCAGACCTAAACAAAACTAAAATTGATAATAAAATACTAGAAGATCAACAAAAAAGACCCAATCTATATAATATATGTAGCATCACGCTTATATGGTCTGCCCTTTTATATCAACCAATATGAGAATAAAAATTAAATAACGGAGAACGTTGCATGTACCAATGCGGTATTGAATTCTAATAGGCCAATGTTTAGTCCGCTGTTAAACACCGTTTGAGGGTTTCTTAGTTATCATAATTTAATACAATAGCACTGCCATAACATTCAGACCAAACTTAACCATAACTAACTTTCTAGTAGTTCAGAATAACCAGTCAAATACATTGTAAATTTGTAAAATGTATAGGGATGCCTTTTCAATACAATATCACACAATACTTCAGCTTGGGCGAGTTTGTGGTTCATGCTTGCATATCACAGCGCACAAGAACAGCGTGTCTGGTCTTGTGCGCTGTAAACTGTAAGATCATACAATGTGCGCATACTGTTTGCCAAACATTAACGACGGCAAAACGTACCCTAACTTTTCTACACAACTACTCGTATTGCTGATTAAGAGAATACGGTCCAAACTCAAGTCTCTTCGCTAATTGTGCTCTGGGGTAAAAACAAAATAATGGATCCCGCAAGACTTTATTCAGTTCAAACTCCTAGTTGAGTCCCATCACGAAACTACCCACCACTACTCTGAAGGCCGCATTACATGGAAACAAGCTCCTCTAACATTCATTCCGAGCCGCGCTGCTCACTTCACTGCTTAGTAACGCACATAAGAAGATACCTTTTAAGATACAACAGCATGAATCACTACGCAATATAAACCCTTTGCCACAAGACTGCAACGCGTTCCACACTGGTAAATTAGTTCGGCGGAAAATTTTTCTTTAGCAGAGGTGTTTCCTCAACCTCGACGACTCTATCAACTTCCTTTTATTCTAAAACCAACAAGGATTCCTGTTATTTCCCAATCGGTCTCTCGTTAATCTTCGTATTGTTTTGTGTTTTTTTGTTACTGGGAAAAGCTTCACAACGGCGATATGGGGACGAAAGTCCCATTTGGTTCTTTTGTTTTGTTCTTTGTCTTACAAGCCCAGATTCTTCCTTTTATATTGCTTTGAAAAAGAAATAAAAAAAAGCTCGGAAGACACGTTTGATAGTCTGAAGGATCGGTTCTACAAGGGAGGAGATTACAAACTCCGACGACGGCAGCTGACAAACAAACATAGGATAACCTATGTTAATCTTAAGGTAACACTTTAGACTGTAGTGCGTCACAATTAAGAAACGTTCAGGTCGAAGGAAACGCAACAACAGTAGGAGAACGCTTTTGTGACGTTTTTCTACTTTTGTCTTTTCCTGCGACTTGAAAGCTTCTTAATTTTACCGCACCACAGTCTCAGGTGTTACCTCAGAATTAGTTATCCGGAGCTTGCCTTCACACTTAGGTAATTTTTTTTCGTTTTTTTTTAGTCTTTTCGTAATATTACTTACACCTGTAAGTTCCGTCTAAGTAGTGTAATGTCAATCTGCAAGTAATATTCCCTTTTATTGAGTGATCATGCGCTGTGTGTAAAACTAAAGTAAGACGACGTAATGGAATCACTATTGTCATACCAAGGTTGTGGCACCATTTTGCTTCCTCTTTATTAACGGGCTGCAGTTTTTTTTTATATATAGTGTTTAGGTGTTTCCCAACCCAACGGGGACGTTTTAGTATGCACAAGGAAAGGCAAACTTGGGTGGCGGGCATCGCGTTTGTAAATTACATTTTTATTATTAATTCAATGTTTTCCTTTACCTTTAATTTGTGTCTGGCATTCCATCATGAGTCGGACATTTGTGAGATGAAACAGCTCGTTAACGCAAGTTCGTTCTTCTCGTAATTGTAAATTTTTACTTGATACGCACTATCCAACAGAACTGGCCTTTTTATTTATTAGACTAATAAACACATTAGGGGCGTAATTCTTAAATATTTGGGCATTCAGCACTTCTAATTACAAGTAGTATCACAACAAAGGCTGTAATTGAGCATGATTTCTTTTTAAAACGCATCTTTGAAGCGACAACGCTCGTGACCACTGAAAGCTACCCGCTTGGCTGCTAGAAATTTGTTGAATTATTCTTATCCAATGTTCGTTGTTTTTTTCACACAACTAAATAACGCCAAAAGCACTAACGAAGTGTTTAGGTTGGCAAACTCTTTAGGAGCGATTGAAACATATGAGAGAGTTAGTTCCCTGTTAAAGTGCGCGCCTCTCGCAAAGTGACTTCATTTACCCCAAGCTAGCACCAGTTGGTCCAGTTACGCGCTGATGTAGACGTCAGTGCCCTAAGCGTGCATTTGACGGCGGCAGGCCTAAACCAAAATCGATCTTCTAACTCGAGGTGTCGCCAGCTCTAGAGGATGAAGGGCCTACTTGTCGACAGCAGGTCGCTCATTCATTTCACGATGCTTTCTTCCCAGATTTTTACAAGTTTGTTGACATGGAAGCAAAGGCTTAGAACTTGAGGCCAGGGTTGCATATTAAAGTGTTTCTTTTCTTATTTTCATTTAGAAGTCTTTACTTTTCTTAAAATCGGGCATATTTTTTTCATTTGATGTTGTGAATCGCCCTATCCATGAAGGCAGTCCATTCAACATGTTTTTGTTTTTTTTTATATTTTACGTTTTTCATTCGTCGTCTGTCTGGAATAAATGATTCACGTTTCGGGGACTTGCATGAAAAAGTTACAGAGTTATTTCCTTTTTTGCCTTTGGAATGAAATTAGGTTTTCTGTGTACTTACTTACATTCTGAGAAATTTGTTGCGTTATATTTATGCTAAAGTTTAAAACGTTCATTGCCATTAATTTTTTATACCATTCTTGTGATCGACATATTCTTTTGTATTCGCAACAAGATTTGTTTTTATAAAATGCCTGGTGATAAACAGGTCGAATTACGCATGCTCGAAAAGTGCTCGATGAATAAAGTTTATGCAAATTTCAGCACGGCGATAATATTTTAAAGATTTAAATCCTTTGTAATCTTTACCACCAACCTAATGAACGCTACCGCCTTCCGCTTTTAATAAAGCGGCTATAGGAAGCGAAGTTTTTTCCACGAGAACTCAGAAAGCTTGAATCTTAAAAGACATCGACAGAAGCGACAAATTTAAGCATTCAAAGTGTCCACCAAAAAACTTTCGTTCTTTTATTGCGCGAACTGCATTGAATAGCTTGGCATAATTCTGCATTAAAATGCTAAACAATACCACTTCACCTGCGTAACTGGAGCACAAAAGCACCGGTCAAAGAAATACATGACGTAAATAATCCTACCAGGTTTCCATTGTGCCGTGGGAAAGGAGCTGAAGACAAAAAAACGCAAGCAAACGACAGATATCATTTTGAAGACCTTGCCTTTCATTCGGTATTTCTAAGTTCATAGTTTTTTTATTTCCTGAATCATAGTCTTGCAGTGATTCCCTTCAGTTTCGTATGACTGACTGTTTCTATCAACGTTTTTGGTAACGTGTTGCAATAAGTCATGAAGTTACCTTTAACACCTTACATTTTTTTGGCAATGAAGTCACTTACTCGTTACATTTAAAGCAGTAATGAGCAACGTACTTCCGTCACTTACTTCAAGCACTATTTAACATGGTTACTTTACTGGTGCCATCTTCTTTCGGCAAAACCGAAACTATCTGCTGGATGGATGGTAACACTCATAATCAGCCGTACGACCGCGGTGTGACGTCAGAAGTGTCCTGCGGTCCGCATAGTTTTGTCTTCTTAGAGTTAAGCAATCTCACCCGTTTCACAAGTTCATATCAACTCCGTCCTAAGGTAAAATTATGTTTTCAGCAATACGCACATGGTATTTTAACACGACGTTCAATCACATATTAACTTTTATGTTAAATGATTTATTCAAAAAGGACGTTGATATTGATGCAATGACACCGGCGGAGGTACGAAGATTTTTGTAGGTTTTGTTTTACGTCTATACTTAGGTAGAAAACAATATTGGTAATAAATAGTCATCTTGTGCTGCATATACATTGCTAGATATTGTTTTGATATGGCCTTTAATCGCTTGATATTTTATATTGTAGTTTTATTGTCTAGTAAAAGCGACGTATTATTGTTTCGTTTTTTTCATTTTTTTTTTTGTAATTTTTACGTGTTTTTGGAATTGTCGGCCTGTGCCGCCGTCACCTTCTGAATCAGCTTATCGTCCTTGCCTTGTTTCAAATAAAAAAAAAATATTTATTATTATAATATTAATGTCATCCATCATCACCCTCATCGTCGTCATCATCATCATCATTATTATTATTATTATTATTATTACTTCAAGGTATTAGGGAGAAATTGTGACTGTATATTTCTGTGTGCATATGTTGGAATCACCATCATCACCTACATTGTTCCGCATCTGTAGTTGAGTTTGAGTTTGGAACTTCTTGTTTGTGGGCACTCTTTCAAGCATGAACTGTAGGGTGCTGTCCCAAAAGCCGCTTCTGGCTTTGACAGGCCCGTGTATCTGCCTTGTTAAATGCGTGTTCAAATAAAGTTATTATTATTATTATTATTATTATTAGTATTATTTTTATTGTTATTATTATTACCTGAAACAATTGGGACCCCACCATAAACCATGACAACGACTGTTTGTTTGCGTTGATCGGGTCCCCCTGTCTGCTTCACATGAGCGAGACCGTGACGTCAGCACAAGTTCGAACGCAAGCCACCAGTCGAACGCTCCTCAGAAAAGTACGTCTGCTCGTGTGGAGTTGTTAACTTCTTGCCTGACTCCACTTGGCTTACGCGACAACTCAAAGTAGCGATAATTACTTCGATATTCACCAGTATCGTACTAGAGAGAGCAAGTTAGTAAGTATGCCAACAAGATATCAGCAGCAGTATGTAATAACATGTTTTCATTACGTCTAGTTACCTGTTATTTTATAAGAGTGTTTATTCCTAGACAACTTGATGGTCAGTCAATATATCATGGCTTATTGCTTATTCTTTAGCGTTCAGTGGATAGGTACGTCGAAAACAAAACGGCGTCCCAAATAACTCACTTGTGCATTAACCTGCTACTGCACAATTAGTTGACCAAATTAATTACTCAATCTAATTTACTTTACGATCAGTCAATGCTCCAGCTTCCAGCTGCTCATAAACACAGACAAAAAATAAATAAATGTTTAGTGACCGGATATTCACTTTTTATGTAGACAGGAGAAGGAGGAAGAAGGAAAGTACTGCTCACAGACCCATACCTTTTTTGAACCAGATCAAGGCACGCTCAGCAGAGAACACCAACAGTCCGGTAGTTGAACGCTCCGCTCATCTACACTAATGGACTTCCCGCATCTCGTGTAAGCATTTGCCAATACTGCAGATAGAATGCAAAGTGTAAGCCGACGTATCTTCGTACAAATAACAAATAAATAAATGTTCATCTGAGCAGGCTTTTGACAGTTTAAGAAAATATAAAATGCTATGAATTTAAAGATATTGATCTTTTTGATTCCCTTCTCAGTAGCGCTTCCCCGCCTCATATCAATGTTGTTTAGAAAAGAGAGGTGACCTTTTCCATTCAGGCCCAAGTTGGCTTATTTTTTTTTTGTATTTTTGTCTGAAATACAAAGTAAAATAAAATAAATCTTCGGGCGATTACTTATTTCTCCTTTGAGACCACTTATAAAGAAGACGACTGAAGCATTTCACAAAGCTGCCGTCGTTTGGTTTCCACGTGACTGACGAATTGCAAGATATAAAATATGCAACGTCAATAGTTTTATTCTTTTTGTTTTGCGAAATTTCGGCAGTTCGGTATTGCTGTGGAATTTCACCATGGCCGCCTGTACCCGTTTTTCTTCCAGTGGGCCATTCCATTCGAATGTGAAATAAACGAAGCGCTGCCGTTGGAAAGCAAATAAAACATTGTACGGCGGATGCTGCATGGCTTTATATTATTTGAAGGTAGAGCATAAAACTAATAATGGCTAAGCAACATTAAAACAAAATCTGTCAGGTATTGAACTTCAGAACACTTCACAAATACGGTTCCCTGATATAGCACTCACACATTTGCCGTACCATAAACGTTTATAGCCCCAAGTGGAGCGCAGAATCTTCCACGGGAGCTGATATGATAAAAACGTCCGCCTGAGTAAACAGAAATACCAGCCGGTGATTCAGCAATATTTTTTTTTCTCCTCTGCCACGTCCAGAGGCTTACGGCATTATTGTGTGATGACTGATTTACGATTCAGGGTAGCACAAAGAAAGCCAGTGTGAAGCAATTAAAAATTATTTGTGACAAAACAATACTGCTATTGAGGACACTCAGATTATTAGTATTTTAAAAATTTCAGATATTACGCAAGAGCTTCCAGAGGCTTAAGAGTCCCGAACTTTTCAACAACAAAAAAATACGTACTGTCCGGCACCCACATGGCCAGCAAAAATTAATCTCATGAGGAAATGCCATAAACCACGTGTCATCAATACAATCCTGCTCGGAAGTTGCATCCACTCAGAGCGTTGGGCGTCTAGGAACCACGTGTTTTGTTGCTATGTTTGCTTTTGTAAAACATATATCCCTGATAGGGACGTTGGTTTGAAGCATGCAGATGGTGGGAGAGTTACAACGTTAAAATTATCACATTTCACTGGTTATAATAATCTCTTTAAGTCCCATCCGTGACAAGGCAATTTATTTTCCGCTGATCGCAAGAAAATCATTTAGCCAAACCTTGACGTAGAAACATTAGGGCCTCACCGCCAAACTAATTTAAAAAAATTACATATTTAAAAAAAAGTAGTATAGAGTTTTAGAATAGGGCGCTCCAACGCGTTGGGTTTCCCAAACAGCTTGTGGGCTTAAAAGACAACGCCTGCGCACTGCGATGCTACAATTTGCATGGATACACCAAATTATCTCAGCCCCCTATTTTAAAACTCTCAATTTACAGCAGAATATTTTATATCGTGAGCAAAAGAAGCCAAAGTGTTTGATTTTAACTAAAATTTGACAAGAAAGCGGCTCTACTGTTTCATTAAGAATGCGTGGACACGTGTGGGTTGTTCTGAACGAGTACCTGTCTCAGTATACTTCTATAGCTTCAAGTTTAAATCGACTGTTTATAGCACGGGTGACGGCCTAAATTCTTTACCCAACTCGAAAACCTGCGGCAACGATTTGTTTACCGAGATGTCTTTTGTCATGGAAATCACTCTATGACCGCAAGCGACTTGTACAAGAATCTCTCGCCCGTCTTAAAGGGTGGTGAGTGCGCACTCAGCGCCTCTGGTTGAAACAAGCTTTCTGTTGAGAAAGGACTAGGGGGGGGGGGGGTGTACTCGAAAATCTTAATTAACTTGACTGGCTTGCAATGCAGGACTATATATTTCGGCAAACCTATTGACGGAATAGGTTCGCCGAAGCACGCCCAAAGCTGGCTCCTCCCGATATCGTTTCGAAAATTTTTCATGTTCACAAAAGACGTTATTAAAAATACTTTTAGCAACGGCGATCAGATTTCGAGAGCTTCAGCAATGACACGAAGCGGAGTGCCACCGCATATAATACCGTCTGTTGCACGCCGGGGAGCATGCCACATGTTCCTAATATTTCTTTCCGTGCCTGCTTCTTTATGTTCGGTGCTACCAGGCCCAGTTCACGTTTAATAGCATTGTTCCACACCTGGAACTATGCCTTTAGTGTAAAGCTCGCATGGTATCTTCAGCTACTTTATTTGTTTTCTTTATTTATTTTCCTATTCTTGTTTTCAGTACGCCTTTTAAGCTTGCAGTGAAATGGAGTACGGCACTACATAAGGTGGATATCTAGACTTTTGTGGAAGGTGTCGCGGGTACTGCCACTCCAATCATGAAAATGTAAGAGTGTTATCTGATATGCTGTTTTTTCAGGTGTCGTATCGAATACTGTGTTATCATTCTTTGATACTAGGGGCAGCTTTATTTTTTAAATCAAGCAGGTTATACTCAAGCTGCTTTATATTGTAATTCTGTTCGTAATATTTAACGGCAATTAAAGATAACGGCACTTCTGCGTGTCTGTGTTCGTTCTTTTGTTTTGTGGGTAGGAGGGGGGTTTACAATATATATGGAAGGGACTGTGGGGCCCCTTTCTTCAAACTGTAACCAAGGAGTAATTTTATGATGTTGATTACGTAGGGGGGAAGGGGGGGGGGCGGGTCTCGAGGTTCAAATAAGAAACTAATTGCATAAATGACATTCACTGACGCTCCTAATGAGGTAATAAAATACACTATTTCTGCTTCTTTTTAAGAGTAGTAACTGCATTTAAAAAATTAAAAAAGACTAACTTAGCTATAGCTCGTTTATTATTTAAAGTTATTGGGCATTCAAGAACACACAATTGTTAATTTAAGAGCAATTTAGAGCTTGGAAAGCCTACATTTCAATTCTAGGTACAGATTTGTATAAGCAATATAAGTTTGTTTGTTTTTTTGTGTCGACAATCACCAGTAACAATTTGCAACTAGTTTGGCTTTGCTCTGTACGTAAGGATACAAAACAATCCACGGGTCTTACAGCAACCTCGGTAATCATACTACATCTTTCTACAGTAAAAAACAAATGTTGTAAATAAAGGACAAATTAAAAACCCAGTAAATTATGCCATTGCTAAAAACAGGTAAAAAAAGATGTTTACAATTTTCTGTAACGCCAAATCAGAGCGCAGTTCTTGAGGAGGATGAGGGGAGTTTACGAAGGGGGGGGGGTCCCGTGTGACGTCACGAGGGTAAACTTTTCCCGCTAATTTCGGCGGGAAATATTTCTGCTAAATTTAGAGGGAAACTTTCCCGCCAAATTTGGCGGGATATTTTGCCCTCGTGTCTTCACACCTGACGTCATGTATGACAGCATTATGGGAAACGTTCCATAATGCAAAGCGCGGTTACGTCGACGGTGACGGCGACGCCGCTCAAGCCGGAAACGGGCGCCTAAGAGCTGCGCTCTAATAACATTGTTTAGCTCACGTTTGGAAGTCGCGATCGTTTCAATAATAGTCGCCTTCTTCGTAACTCTCTATCTGGTTTGTGGAAGGCGTTTTGATCATGCGCAGTTGCTTTATTCTTTGGCAAAGCAGACGACCCGTAAGCGTTTACCACCCGTTTACACTGACTTTTTTTTATTTTTCTTGCCTCGGCATAATGTTTTGCACAGGTCTATGGTTCGGAAGAAACACAAGAATCTACCGCAAATTAAGAAAATTTTGAGAGAACTTTTTTATTATTATTAAAAGACAAAACGAAAGGTGTCTGCCTAAAAGGTCAGCCAAAAGTCGCGCTTAAAAACGCTTTTCAAGACTAGAAAAGATGTATGCTGGTTGTTTTAATTTCAGCTATATTTTTTTCTTTGCCTACAATTTATGTTCTCAGAGTTTGGCGACGGCGCACATAAGAACGATTCTTTAAATGTTAAGTAAACGAAAATGGCTATGAACTTTCCGTACCGATAATTTGATTTGGAGAATTGGAGATCTTAGAAAATAAGTTCGGACGAAAGATCGAATGAAACGAGAATAAAAAAGAAAAAAAGCCTCGAAAGATCAATATACTTACAAAAATGTGTCCTGAGAGCAACGTTCAGAAATTGACTATCAAGAATTGGCTCCAGGGGACATTGTAAAGTTTTGGCAGGTGTTTGCATTCACACGTCTTGCGCATGGGTACATACATCAGCATTTACCTTTTTGTCTCTAGCCTAGACTTTTTTTCTTTTAAATAATATTTAACAAAAATAAAACAAGCAGTGCATAAATAAAATTTGTTTACCTCGATACATAAAAAACTAAGAACATTGTTTTTTGAAGGTAGCCATCAAAGCCATCAGTACCTACAAATTTGAAGGTTCGGTTTTTCTTGGTTAGATGGAGGTTTTAGTCCCACGATTTATTTATGCTGAAGTGTGGCATTAAAGGTTATCCTCGGTAGCATAAATCTTGAGAGAGTAATTTGTGCTGTTTTTAAACGCAAGGCAATTTGATTCATATAACATTTCTTTTTCAAAATGCGCCAAATGTTCAAATACGCATGCGTGCCACTATAGTTTTCTAGGCGTCTTGGGAGGTATGCATTTTGACAACCTGAAGCGGGCTGAAACGAGCCTAATCCAAAACGTCCGAAGCATCCGGTGAACTTTTCAAAGAAAGAAATTGTAAAGTGACAAGAAAAGCAGCAACGCTATTACTTTTTCACGTGGCTTCTTTTCACTACCGTTGTCATAAATACAATTTGTACAAACAAACGAGTATGCACTTTTTTGTTTAGGTAAATAGTGTTACGTCACTTATATTGGCGTACCATCTCCTGTTTGTGAAGGGGCAGCTGAAACAGTCAAGTCTACCATTGAGTGGTTTTATAATCCATTATTTGTCCCCAAATTTGTCAATTAAATGAAGTACTGTCCAGTACGATGATACTCCCCATCCTACAAAAGTGCACAAGCCGTCCTATTCAACAAATTTGAAGCTGCTAATGAAGTGGCTATTATTATTCACGCTTTATCACTTTTCAAATAGATATAAGGTTACTGTATATATAGCAATATAGATGTATAAGGTTACTGTATATATAGCAATAACTTGTAAGTTTTATAACAATTCTAGTTGACTATACTCCAGTTCGCCTCATTTTGGAACGTAATGCATACTATGGGCCATCCCAGACAATCCAGCTGCTGTCACAATATCGGTGTGACTACACACCTCAACCGTAATCGCCCCCCCCCCCTCTCCCCAGCGGTAACGTGACACTGACACGGCACACGATTGACTTTTAGTCATCGAAGCGTCCTCTGCGGTTCGTCTCAAGGTTACTGGGAGTACGACTCTTTAACATAAACAGTGTTATGTAGTCATTGAAAACTTACGAAACGTATAGAGAGGCTTAGTCCCAAGCATTTCATTATCTCTCCCCAGCCAATGAGATCTCGCCATTCACCGATAGAGACTTCGGAAGATCAATCAAGGAGCAAGAAGCGTGAACATATTAAGCTACGTTTTTCCGTTCATTAATTCTATAAGGGACTATAGTTGCACTCCGCGTGCAATAGTTGTTTGAAACGTAGTAAAAATCTGTGGGAGTAGCTTTAAAATATAAAGACCTAAGAAAAGGGAACACTAGGGTGCAATAGCGTTATTTTGTTTGATCAGGCGTCTGCCAAATTTACCACAGCTGTTGGGACACCGCCAGGATCGCGACCAGCAAGAGCGTGACACTTCTATGACGTCCTATAGCGGAAATCGAAGGACCACTTTTTTCGACGTGGTATGCACACCAGTCGGTGACACGTTTTAGCAAAATAGCGTGTTCCTGTATTCTTAGAGACCACAGACACTCAATAACAGTGTTGCCAGGTGTTTTCGTAAACTTCTATGTATTAATTTATTCTACAACAAGCACGTTACTTCATTGGGCTATCGGTCTCGGAGTTCAAGTGAAAAGTGGTAGAGTTTTCCCAGCACTATGCATCTGTCACAATGAATAGTGGAATGGCAACATAGGGTTGAGTTAAGTGCTCTAGTAAGACTACTTGCTGCGAAAATACTGCAAATTTGCATACTACATTGTGATCTCGTAATAGCAACAATAGCGTCTTAAATTATAAATGCACGAACCAAAAGCTTTAATGGATAAATTGACGTTATATATATATTTATTGATATAGAAGCAAATATTGTTTTCGGGAACAAGGCAAACACTACTTCATGTTTAGGCTATGCGGCAACTCTTTCTCAGATTTGAATTCACAACAAATATATATATATTTTTAAATCAACTATAGTCATTTTGTTATTTATATGGCTACACTTCAGATGTTATTCCAAATTTTCTGACAATCTCGACCATGGCGACCACTTTTGAGCATTAGTAACGCTATTTCTTTTAATATAAATTTTAATAAAGCGCACGAGTTAAATTAAAATGATATTACCGTATCTCTTTGGGACGTGCTTTTAAATAGTATCATCAATCATAGAACTAGGTCACGTTGCCAGTAAACGCTGGGAAAAACACACGAATATTTCCAGTTTAATTCTTCACTTACGCTTTGATGGGCGCGGAATTATGCATTCGCCTTTATCGGTTCAAACTAGGAGTCATTGACTGAATTGTTGGGGGAAAAAGTTTAGATAACGTTCGAAACAGACTCGCTTTCAAAAGGCCTTATAAATTCGATGGCACGACGCGCTGGCAGAGTGCCTCTTATACATTAAAGAGGCTATCGCTCTCGACTCTCCAACTCTCTAATTAAATATCGGAAGTTGAAGTTCGGAATTAATGGCTTTTACTGCCGAGAGGATCTACCATCATTCTTTCGGAGGAAAGTTTCACAATCGAGACGCCCAAAGTTGCTATGTTTTCTCGTAAGAGACTGCACCTTTAGATTGGTCGCCAAATAAATTAATGTTATTTATGATCTTTACATATTTTTTTAAACAGTGACTTCACTGCATTTAACACCAATTCATTTGCATATCGGAGCTCTTCGAGGTCAGGTGGAGTGATACTCAGTGTAGTGTGTTAATGGCTCTCAAATGTAATATTAATTTTAGGCTCATTACACTCCTATTTTAAAATCGATTTTTAACTAAAAAATAACAAAAGATGCGTAACGACGCGTCTGGTATGAATACTGAGCAAGAACACCGAAATGCAGCGTTAGTCTTCGTACGTAGGTTTATCGTATATTCCTGCACACTACGGAGGTCAAAAGTGTGTGTTTGTGTGTGTGTTTATGGGGGGGGGGGGGTGTCTAAAGATTAAATATGTGAATGAGCTCAAGCCTAGAGACATATTTTATTATCGCTTTATTATAGGGGAGCTGACGCGGTTTTGAATTTGATTGGAACCGATTGATACTTTTAATCTGACTTCAAGCATCGCAATTTTTACAAGGGGTTGGCTATTTTATGCCCGTATTACCTAAAAAGGCGCTTTTGAAGATCCCTTGAAACCACGTCCCTCGGCGGAAGCTGTGAAGAGGAGTAAAATAAAATACAGTAAAATATTGACGTAACAAAAGAACCCTCGGCACGCAGAGCCAGCGTCGTCGTGCGTCGTCGATAAATACTGCGACTGCTTCTACCTGAGCTTGTTGATGATTCTTGCTTCTGAAAGATGCCAGTTGAAGGAAGGAAGGTAAACCGAGAGAGAGAGAGAAAAAAAGGAAAAAGAAAAACGCACTGCTGGGCTAGCAACAACTTACTGAACATAAGGCTTTTCTTCTTCCGCACTTATTAGTTTCATATCCCGGAACTTATGGGTGTGAAAGAAGAAGAGGTATTTCTTCAGTAAGCGGTCGCTAGTCTAGCAGTATGTTTGTTCCAAGCATCTTTCTAAAGAAGAGGCAGGAATCTCAGCAAATCCGATGAGCTTACGCGAAGCGAAGATGAAACCAGGGGAGGATTGCCAGTTGATCGTTCTGCAAAAGATGCACTTTTTATGACGTCACGGCTCGACCAACCAATGACGGTCGCCGGCGACGAAAGCATTAACTTATTTTTGAAAGTTTTTAGCTTCTTTTTAAGCATTATTTTTATTATGTGTTTTTATATTTCGACTGGAATTGACTACCCGAAACCAGGATTTCATGTCTCTTGCGAAATCAGTTACTATCGTTTCTCAGACCTCGCATTTGATTTCACGGTGAAGAAAACTTTTCATGCATATTTTCTAGCCGGCGCAGTGATCTTCAAAAGATGCTCCCAGTCTTTTTTTTTTTTCCACTGGTGGCCAATTAATGCGCATATTCAACGACTGTGCCTTCTTTGACTTCCTATATTGCATGGCAAGATGTCTTCGAAGTCCGTTACAACTTGGAAATCAGTCTCTGCTAGTGTGTTCAATGACCTAGTGAAGGAAGCCAGCTGCCTCAGCGAAGCACCGAAAAATAATTTAGTAAAGTAAAAGTAAATACTCAGAGAATGTAGTTCAAGTAAAGTACAAGATCTCTAAACAGTAGTACTTTAAGTAACATGTTCTTAGAGTACTTCCCTACAATATTTGTTTATTATTATTTTTTTGTAAACGCTGGAGGAATTACTAAGGTTTTTCGAACGATCTTCGAATCTTTCAAGATCTGCATATTCTAAGTTTTGGTAAGAAAGGCAACGCAAAAAGGTCACCTTTGCGTTGGCCTTTAGCACGCGATTCTTCAAGTACAGCACAAACTACGGGAGCACTGGATGAGCTTCAGAGCGGGTGTTGCATTTTGTTGCCTCCAATGAGGGAGGATGCATGGCGTACACATCCTGTAGTGGGCGAGAGTTCCTACGTTGGGTAGGAGCGGGGACTATCCCTTTCTTCAAATGGCTCAAATCTCCTTGAGCTTCGGGACACAAAGAAACGCCAGTCTCCGGCGCTAATCCCACAGTTACTCAGCCTCCCTTGCGTCGTGTCTGTTCACTCCCCGCTCCTCGTAGCAGTGTTGTTGCAGTGTGTGTGTGTGTGTGTGGGGGGGGGGGGGGGGGGCTCGGAAAAATTTGGGGGGTTTCGGACTCTTCAAATCACTTTCTTCCCCCCTCCCTTCCTTCGCCACATGCTTCTCCCTCTTCGCAAATATCAGCTGATCTTCCAAAATATTATCTCTTTTTGTGCAGGAATGTTTGTTGATAGGCAAAACAAACACTAAAAATCGAAAGTAATTTGTAATTTGAGTAGAAGTTACTCGGAAAAAGTAAATAAAGTAAACTACTAATTACAGAAATAAAAGTGTAATTGAAAGTTGCTAAACTACCCAGAAAAGAAGTTAAACTAAAGTAACTTGAGTAGAGTAGTTGAACTACGTACAAGTCTGCATTTTAGGGTCCGCCAGTGTAACAAGGGCGGCAGGAAAACCAAATAAAAACCTTGGTAAAACGTGGTACATGCGGCATAAATGTATGACGGATTTAAGGATCATCGGTAACTATGCGTTCATGAAAAGAGTACAGTTATGCTTGGGTTAGAGTCTATCCTATAGCAAAACAAAAATAGCCCACAATTCATTAAAATTAAGCTTATATTTGCTTCTGCAGTATCCTCCACCTATGAATTTGATTATGCCAAATATACGCATCTAAAAAATTAATTACCAGCCTCAGAATATTTATTTCTTACCGTTGACAAACCAAGGTGTAATTATTATAAAGAAATGTCTTTATTTGCAACAGGAAGTATAGAAATGGAGTGATAACAAAAGTGCTTATATTTAAGCTTTTACATAAATGCCGTCTTTTTAAAGTTTAAAATTAATGAACGTAGCAGTTAACGGCTGAGATGGAAACATCTGAAGGATGTATGCTTGATTGGAGAGATTTCAGAACAAAATATTACTTTTTTATGTAAATACCTAGAACTGTTTTTAATAATGTGTAAGCTTAAGGTTAAGATCGGTCCAAGAAAATAGTTTTATTTTGTGTACCTTGGATCTATGTTTTAATAGAAGACTAATTATTTTAATAAAACTAACCCAAATGAACAATTAGGCGTTGGGTAGTCATTATAACGTATAGATATAAATGCTTAGTGTGATGTTTATCTGAAGACGTATACTTCGTTGTTAATAAAATATCTTCCTTGAAAAAGCTACGGAACTAGAGAGCAACAAGCTCGCTAGGTCTGTAGTTTTTCACGCGACAACGTGTCAGCCAATGGAGTGTATGTACGAAAACATCGTACAACCATACAACACGTCACTATAGCAACCCACTGCTCTGTGACTATATTAAATCCATTGTTTTCATTTTATTATGTAGCTACTGTCCTCAACGCAATGCCTCATTCGTTCGAAACACTCACATCCACTCCTCTCCAGAGCACGGCGCGGGATAAAACGGCAATTTCGATGAGGCGTCCGCGTGAGCGCTAGATACAGCTGGGCCAGCTGGCGTTGGCAGTCCTGTCTTTCGATTGATTTGTTCATCATATTAGCTAAAACTTGAATATACATGCACTTCACATTAGATGGTAGCATATAACTTGTGAGAACACAGTATTACTCAATCCGCTTGAAAGTCGAAGCTTAAGCCTAAAATTGACCGTTGTGACCTCTGTTAAAGTTCTTACTGCACAGATATTGTTAAAATGTGGAACATTAGTGGATATTATCAAGTCAAACTGATAGTGAAAAAGAATCATCAAGAGATGTGCACTCCAGAAGATGATCATAGTACAACCGACGCTCACATGACGTCACCCGCGCCGCCATTTTGTGACAAGCCTCACCTCTCCAGTGCTACCGCGGAGTTGAGGCGATCAAGAGCGAACAAGGCATCAATAAAATGAAGCGATTATAATGAATGCGAGACAACAGTGCCCACAAACTAAAGCGACGTCGCACAGGTTTGGCTTCTTGAGTATCCTTTTGTTTTATAAGTTTACCTCGCGTTTAAATACTTGTTTTCTTTCGAGTGATTTTATGACTAACAAATAAATGTGTTCTCTTTTATGCATGCGTTACGGTCTATTATTTTAATGACTTACGAATAAATATGTTATGTTAAATACATGCGTTTCATTTTGCCAGACTCGGCACGCAGACGTTGTCACGCCTAAATCTTGCGACCGTCTCGTGTTCCCAGTCTACCTCCGTTTCTTTTTTCCTTCCATAACTTCGTAACTTCCATCTCTTGTCAAACCATGACATTGTGGTTTTGTTTTATTTCACGTCATAAACGTAGTCCTATATTTGCGAACAAATGAAAGTTCCCCTTCAGACGCCACATCTCTCTCTTTCAGGAGCTGCGTCTATATCATCTAAATATGAATTAATTTGCAGCAGTTTTCTAAAATACTATAATAAATATATAATATATATATATACATATATATTGCCTAATTGTTTATCAATTGCTATAGTGAGCTTCAGAAATCTAAACATAAAACAACGCATTTTGTATGAAGCATGTAATTCACTGATGTGAACGAATGTTCACACTTCGTAGTTCACATTTTAAACACTAAACCGTCCCACAATCACATTTAATAAAGTAAGTGTTCGCGGCATGCGTATATAAATGTACATACGTCGACAGTCAACTGCTCCCTTTCAAGATGTGCTGATTTAAAAAGCAGATCTACTTCGCTTTTATGTTATGTTTCGTGTTGTCAATTTTCGGAAGCGACCGTGGTGTGTGCTTCACATCGTGAACTTTCGGCGGCTAGGCAAAAATCTCTTTACCGCTGATCCCCATACCAGTGCACTGAATATGTGCTACTATGAATTAATATAAAAGTCTCAAAAGGGGGTAAGTTTTGGCGAAACCTCCATGTCAAATTCGCTGGAGCGTAGCGGCCGCACGTTTCGTAGCAGTACGCGACTCAATTCAGAGTGCTGCTGTGACCGTTTGACAAAAGTCGGGTTCGCGCTTTTCGCACCTAGAAATAAGTTTCAGCAGTCACTCTGACACATCGCAGTGTCTGCCTGTTCTTTGTATGCATGCCACTCCCACTTTTCGAAAACTGAGTAGACGCTGTTTGGCAACCAAATACGCAGAGATTACACCTCGTGCATTTCGTGAAAAGCATGTTTAGAAAATGTAATGTACCGCTGACACTTCGACTTTAGAACGTCGGCAGATGTTTGGTCTGGTTATAACGCGCAGCCGTCAAGGTTTGTTCCTTTAGGTGTCTCCGCGGGTTCGCTCTATCTAGCATTGCGGTTTATGGAGTCCGTGCGTATTATTTTCTTCTTTTTCTGATATAAATTATCAAAGTAGTATAAACTAGACGTGATAAGAATTCAGGACGACTCGGCATCTATTCTTATTAAACATGCCGTACCTCCAAAGCGTGTGGCTAAATCTAAGAACTGTGAGCAAAAAAAAAATATATTTAGGAAGTAAAGAAAAAATAGTTTTAGATTGCATTAGAATAATTTTCCTTCTAAGTAGACTCGTCACAGCGAATGTTAGCCTAACCGAATGTTACCCGAGAGAAAAGAGAAAACACGGCAACTCACAACACAATATTTTGTTTACTCAGTTTTAAAGGGGTACGGAAAGGAAATTTTAGCGCCCATATTTTTGCATAAATATGCGCTAGGGACAGGCATCACCTCGGAAATATCAATATCGCGCTGTAAAACACAGGAGAACTAATTTTAAACCTAATTAAACGATTTCAACTTCACATCTGGTGGATGGTGTGAAGTTCTCGTGACATCACTTGTGGCATAGGAGCAGCGCCGTTCTGCGGAAATACGGCGTGCCGGCAGAATTAGCCTAGGCCTGAACGCGTTTGCAAAGCCTTGGCGGAGAAAGCCTAAGCGTAGTTGTCCACGGTGAGCTCGTTCTCGTTGCGGCTCTGTGCACGACAACACGCGAGCACGCTTCTGGCACGGCCGGTATTAGTTGCTGCGAGTTGCGAGCCGACGTTAAAAAAGACACGTTTGAATATACGAGAGTGTCAGCAAGAGCCACGCAAATACCTGTTCACACTCGGAGCGGACGCGCGCGTTTGATCGAAGTGCTGGATTCGTTCTGTTTTAGACCGCGTTTCGGTAAGCGCTTTGGGACCGATCTTTCACGATTGCTACTCGATACTGACGTGACACTCGGCAAAGAAAGGTTGGACCGACATCGCGCAGCTCCCACGAACTGCTATAGCTCGACAGTGACGTAGCGTCGTGTCAGAATAAAAATGGCATACTAATAACAAAGTGTACATACCGTGTTGCGAAGGTAATCTGTATGGCGTTTATTCGAGCTCTATATCACACAAAACAAGGAGATAGAATCAATGAGAGTCCCTTTTCGACGACAGCGTTCGTCCCCGCTGCCTCGGAAAACAAAGAGATCGAGACGACAAGGGGAAAAGATTGAACTCTGAAATTTAGTTCAGGGATCAAACTATTCATCCGGGAAGGGTCCACAAGGGTCGCGCGGGCATATTCCATTCTGCAGGCCAGCCGGTCGTGGGCAGACGGTCTTGGCCAAGGACCGCCGGAGCAACGGTGCGTCGAGTCGGTGTTGCTGCTAGGCCTACTATATTCTGCCGTTGTAGCTCTTCTCGGGTGTTTGTGGGTCCAGCGTTCTTGTTCGTCGTGGTCTGTTTCAAGTACTCCTTCCTTTTTTCTTGCTGGTTGAAGTCGGGACGCGCGAGAAGAGCACGTAGAAAACAAAGTCAGTTGGTCGTCGCGACCATGTAACTGAGCGACGCTGTCGGCCATGCGGCTTTGATCGTAAAAAATGCGTAAGACAGCTTCGGAGCTGTCGTAGGACTCTGTCGTAACCTGCGCAAAAGTTACGACAATTTCGTTTCGAGAATACGGGTTTTCTTTCAAATTTGTCGTACGCACTTTTTTCGTCGTAAGTTCGCTTTGAGAATCCGGCCTCCGAGCAGGTTTTGTCAGTGGTGCCGTGGTTGCCGACTCGCCGTGGTGCAGCGTGCGTGCAGCCCTTGCACATCTCAAACGGCCACGTTGTCACAGGTTGTAAATCGTCGACGCGCCACCAAGTGGCAACGCTCGTAACCACAACATTCACGCCGTAGCCTTTCCCGTCTGGCACAAGTGACGTCACGAATGCGCCGAATATCCCAAGACGCATCGGGCTCTCCGATGGCTGATTTTCGAGCGCGCGCCCAATCGGGCCCCTCAGGGTGAAAAATATAGCCATCCGTTCAAAATACAAACGCGCGATTATGAATTACGGATATAATTGATCATATTAAACCTATTTCTGACCATAATAGGTGTATTTCAAGTTTCGCTTCAGTATCCCTTTAAATAACATGTGACATAGCTGGTTAAATTAGGAAAAACCTTCGGGTACGTACGAGAAAATGTGTATAGTAAGATTCTAATAATTTGAATTGATATCTAGCGGTTAAAATATAGAGGAAATATTATTTGACAAAAGAGCGTAAAACAACTCAGGTGCATATGCAATCCTAAATAAAATTGTGGTCATACTTCACATTTTAATTAAGTGCACGTGTACGGTTATACACCTCCTCGCAACATAAATAAACTCTAGTGTTGGTATTTAAAATATGAGTTAAATGCAAAATGTTCTCCACTTCTTTTTTTTTAAACTGTATTATTCAGTATATGCCTATTAGTTCATAAAGGACCTCATACTCGCATCAAAAGTTTCTTAGATTACTGTTCGTAATGACACATAACAATATTCCTGTGGCGGAAACAAATATTCAAAGTGATAGTCACACTTCGTACGTGAAGCTTCAAACATATGTGTGGTATATGGAATTTCGTTCGAATGTTGACCACCTAAGATTTTTCTGCTAACCAACTTATCAAAATACAACGAAACAAAACATAAAATGTGTTCATAGAGTAACCGGTGGGGTTGTAAGGAAGGCGTTGTCAATCCTAGAATAAACAACGATACTGTAAGCAAATCACTGAATAACCATCATCGAATTAATTTTTACGGAGCAGAAAATTTAGCCATCTCAGTCATGACTGAACACACTATGTGTTGGCTTAAAAATCAAAGCTTTGCATTGCAACTTGTGATTTCCTCTCTATGAGCATGGCAGGCCAGAAATAATGTTAGTTTTCCCATTCTGAGCGATTCTAGTGTAATTCAAGTGCATACAGTGTCTTTAAAACATTTTACTTGTTGGTGTACGTTGGTTCGCGCCGAGCAAACGTTCTAAAATACGATCAGAACGTAAGGGCGCAACCGAGCTGGTGCGTATTAATCATTCCCTTTCCTTCCTTCATTTTTTAACCCTTTATGAAGGGTTTTGTACTCAATGAAGGTTTAGCTGTGTTTAAGACGTTCTCCTTTTCTTCCTTGTCGTCGTCTGTCAATACCTCAGTCTCGGATTTTTCACTAAAATGCTACAATGCGACTTTCTTGCATCAAAACGGAAGGTGGGGTTACGTCGGAGGGAAACAAAAGCACGTGGGCGTACTTGGTGGGAAAACAGATGCACGATGTGCGCAAAAAGGAGACTAACATGCACGCCGTATGTCGTTTGAACGACCTATTTACGTTAAAGTTTGTTTAGCTTTATGAAAATATTATTTTTTATGAGCGGCGAAATAAACCTACCAAAAACCTTAAGGTATAGTCCAGTGGTACGTTTAGAAGTTATTTAGATACGCTTCGGCCGCCTCCATGTCTTCCTTGGGTGGTCTTGAGATCTACTACGAAGTTCTGCGCAAGAAAAATTAAGAAACATATCGATGCAACGTACACACTAGGCCGGGTTTAAAGCGCGAGATGAGAGTATATTTTTCCCAGCGTTGAATCTCTCGTTAAATGTGCACCTTGAACGTGTTTTCCTCTAAACTTGGAAAGATGTCTAAAGTAGAAATAGGCTCTTCTGGCAAACCGTATTTCTGCCAGCGAGCTCATGAAGATTCTATCGATGCCGTCCCCTTCGCTAATATAATAGAAGACACTGCATATGAAAGCGGATAACTCGCGGGGTGAGTGATCACACCGAAAGCTTGGCGCGTAAAAATACACTTTTTTTGGCGTTGGAAGTGTCCCACCCTCTTTAGTTAGCGCACCTGTCGGCTTTGAACCTCCAAGCATATGCCATGTACATATGCAATTTTATCAGCCGACCCGTTTGGGCACGCACCCTTTATAGTTGTGAGCTTGTTAAGTGCTTATTTGACGTCAATATCTATTCTTTTGTCCAAGAGCAAATCTATAAAACGCCCAGGTAGCACAGTTCTTCGGTTCAAGATATGTCTTTCTATCTGGGAAATTAGGGCGTTATAAAGTCGAACAATAAATAAGGTATGGCCAAACCTTACCTTCTATGGCAAGAGCCTGGGTGTCTACGCCCCAATTCAACAAACAATTACCGAAATGAGCTTCACCGCTGGTAGGTTGGCTGGCATCTCACATCTTTTGGGTTTAAATATAATAATAATTGCCAGAGTTGAACTTCACTTGTGGTCGATCGGTTTGCAAGTGGCAACCTTTGAACCTAAATTGCCAAACAATTGCCATATTTAGGCTTCACTCTTGTTTCTTCGGCTCACTCCTGGCATCTTTGGTCTAAGTCTGACATTTTAGTAATTATATGGTTTTTACCTGGTTTTCAAAAAAAGCCATATGAAAAGGAGAGTAAAAGTTTAATATAAAAAACAGATTAAACAATTACGCAATTATATTATCATAAAATAGCGTATGTTGACACTATAAAGCAGAGTAACCTTGACACACATAAATTGTTTCCGAAGCATAAAATGTAACCAATTAGTGTTTTCTAGGCGGTTGAAAATATGTCCACAAATAAAATTTTACTAACCACTTCTCAGGGAGGTGGAAAATGTCAGACATTCTTCCTGCTGCTAGGATAGCAATTACTATACAAGCCTTGTATGCTGCCTATTGAAACCATTATTTGGAGAATAAAAATAAAAAATAAGCATAGTTTTTCATAAATCCAGTCCTTACACTCTAGTCACAAATTATAGGCACACTATCAGAATACGAAATACTTAGGTCAGCAGATTGTGTTTAAAATAATGCGAGTTTTATTTTTAAAATTGTTTTGCTTTTAATTTTACGTTTTTTTTTTCTTTTTGCGGGAACGACTTGCAGCACGGTTTGTATTTTTATAGCATAGTTCGAACTGCGGCGGAGACGATTCCGTTTCCTTACGTGAACGAGTTTCAACTCCGCCGCACTTCGCGCTCTGTCAATAAAATTACGTATGGTTCTCAGTCGGTATAAGCAAGGCTAGTGTAAAGTCTGACAAACTTTTTTTCCAACTTCTTCTACGTCCACCCCACAGAGACTGACGTGCACCCAGAGCACGTTTTACGAGGAGCTGAAAGCTAGCGGTCGGAGCCCTTTTTCGGCGTAGCTCTGTTTAACAATGCCCCTTGAAACCGTACGGCTTTGTCTTTTCCGCGCAAGTGCGAAATATGGGCACGTCGTGTAGAGAAATATATCATCATCCTCTGTGTCCCAGTGAATGCTCCGGACATTAGGACAAATAAAAGAATAGAATAAAGGAGAACGTAAAAAAGCTGTGACCGGAACTGTTGTTGTTGTTGTTGTTCTTTTTTTCGCAGCACGTTATGCGGTGGAAATATACGACGCACCGTTTTTGCGTAGATCTATGGACTAGAATCCTTAACAGTATGAAATCAGCAAGATTAAAAGCAAATATGGCGGGTGGATTGGGATTCAATATTATGTCATTTGAAAAGATTTATTTTAGTGCACAAAAAATGCACAGCTCAGATTAAGAATAAAGTATGTGAAAATTATTAATAGCTACTCAACGTTAAGTGCGTGTGCTAAACCATTTCCTGAACGACGTGGTGAAGCTCTGCTAAAGCGTTCCCGTCTGTCTTCTAAACAAATTACACAAACTGCTTTACTCTCTTTGTTCATAAATCACGAAAATTTTGAGCTGCTGACGAGAAGCTAACTGATTGGAGTTTTGTGCAATCCAAGATTGCATCAAGTCTGGCAAAACTGGAAACCTTAAAATGTAGTTTTTTTTTCATAGGGAACGCATTTATTTAAGGAACGTGAGCATGAATAAGTTTCAAGGAGCTTAGAATTATATCATGACTGCTAAGCGTGATCAACTTTAGTTTGTTCCGTTAGGACAAACAATGAGAAACTAGCATGAGGTATCGATTACTCGGAAAGCTTACATTTGTTCTAAATAGCAATAAAATGCCCTTTTTTAAATTTCGAACCAATTAGTTAAACGGCAAAGAAAAATTGTTATAGACCAAATAGTTATATTTATTTTGTCTGGATTTTGTTTTTCAAAGATAGGGATACCTCATAGAAGCAAATTATAGATAGACTTACCACAAAGAACAAATCTAGTGAGTACGGCTTGCTTCACAGCTGCATTTTTTGCACGCAAAACTAAAAACAAAAACCTAGCCCTAAACTGGAGTCTAGTTTGTAAACCCCGCACCTACACGAAGAAAAAAAATGTCATATGCAATAAGAAGGTTGCGAAGAACCTGAATCAAGGACTGCGCGTTTTAGAGTAAAATGATGCTATTTGGTTTGGACATTCATCTTAAAGGAGAGGAGAAAGAGTAGGGGTGGAGGGGCACTTTAGAGACGATTTGTCGCCGTTTAGGTGCATCTTGCGCTGAGGCCAATAAGAACAGCTAGCCGTTACCCTATACTGGGAGCATACTTACTCAGGAAGACTAATGAAATGAAAGGTACTAAGCACTACCGGTAAAAAAAAAAAATAAAATCTAGTATATGGTTTTCTATTGGGCTCACCAGTTGAAATTAATTCGAAGCGACTAGCCGAACATGGACAAAATCCTAATATAAAAAAAACTGGCGGAGAAATCTCATTTTGTCGGGGTAAATAAAAAAAGGAACTATTTGATAATGAGATGCGAACGCACAATAGTGATTTGCTAGAACCAGAAAACATATTTATAACCATGACTGCAAGCAACTGTGAACAACGTGCATAGAGAGCACACGCCATGAGTAAAAGCAATAAGGAAATTTTGTAATAACTAATAAAATAAAAAAATAAGACTACGTTTTTTTTTGTTTTTTTTTATAAAACAAGTCACTGGCACCGGAGTTGTGTTTTCTTTGTACGTAATCAGACCGAATCTAAGATGTGAGTCTGGAATGTGGATATTGGCGCGCACTAAATTTTGTCGTTCTCGAAGAAAAAGGACAATCATTAATTTTTAATCGGGGACTAAATAACGTGACCAAAGAAGCATATCAACTACCTTGCAAATAATCAGTCATGGTTTAATCTTTTATTTCTTCATAAGTTCTTGGGCGGTAAGGAAAATGGTTAAGTTACCTCACTGTAGCCGGTTTTACCCGAAGTTGAAGCAGTTGTCTCAGCCACCATAGGATGGCGTAAAGTGGGCGAAATTATAATTGCAACATTCACGGTTCATAACAGATTCTTTTACGCGTGTGACAGGCCGCTAAAGTAATCAAAAAAGAATAATTGGCCATGACTTTGCACTCCAAGTCTTTGTATCATTGTTTCGTTAGTTCCAACTTTTGGAAAGCGTGTTTTCTTACGTTACAACGCCGTATAAAACATTCAGTCGCACATAAGATGGTTCAAAGTAGCTAGAAATTACATTCCCAGATTTCAGGCGAAATAATTGTATTGAGTGATGGGAATCCAATTTAGTATACTTTAGTGCTCGGTTAATTTGCATAATTGAAGCACTTCAAATATATAACGGTACATAAACATACCTTACTGCTTACTGAAAGTCAGTTAAATTAAAAAAAAACATAACGTAAGCTCTTTTAATTATATTACATTTGTTTTATTTATGTCACACCAAAGAGAATATGTATCATCAATGTCTTATACAAATGATTGCTATTTGTCTCTTTATGTAGCTCTCAAACTTATTTTTCGAGTCAAAAAATTAAATTTTAGTTTTATTCTTAACTCAAATCCCGTAACCATGAATTCATATTACACGAAGACACGTATCATGTTCAGGTTGTTTAAGTAAGGTTCACAAATCTTAAATTACGTTGCGTTAATAATGTTCAAAGTTGGCTAACAAACTTTTCTAATTGAGTTCTTCAAAGGTCCCTATCAAGTCGAGAAGAGCTACAATTTTTAGCCTGTCTTATCCTCCAGTTTCTCGCCATTTAGACAACTCGGAATTAAAGAACAAGAAAACGGGACAAAAGACCGCTGCTCTCGATCCGAGGCAGCGATCAAGACCCAGTGCAAACAATCCTTCGGGGCCCCGGCCACTCTGGTGAACATCGCACGCAGTGAAGGAACGCGGCAAACAGTTCGGAGGCTCTCTGGGGAACTGGACGGACGGAGTGAGAGAAAACCTCGCACAGCAAACACAAAAACAACAACAAATTCCCAGACGACGATTCCCGGCATCTCTCCTCTGCTCTGTCTTCATTCCTATCTCTCCTTCATCTGATAGCAAGCGAAATACTAAACATCAAGGAACAAAAAACAACAAACAAAAAACTGAGAGTGAAAATTTTACTGAGCAAAGCAACTCCGACAAGAAAGCGTTCGATGTTCTTTTTTCAAAGATAACCCAACCGTGCGTTTGTCGAACAACCACGAATCGGAAATCGCGTCGCGAAGAACGCGTCCGACATTACACAATCAATATTGTCGGTCGCCCTTATTCGATTAGTATACATGTTTCTTGTTGTATCTTTTTTTCTACATTGGAATGTGAGTTTTATGGACCATTTTATGCTATGTTTGAGTAAGGTGGCAGAAACCATGATGTCATCAACCCTCCCAGTCTCGGATTTACGATTTTATTCCTTCGAGGTTATCATATAATTGACTATAACCTATAGGGTAAAGAGCCTACAGGGTCAACATTGGGTGCATGAGGAACGGTGTCGAAGCATTAAAAAGTTTACGTCTTCAATTGCACATAGTTGCGCACTACGGCGTTTTTTTTCAATAGCAATGTATATAACTTCAATTTAAAAATTGCCTGATTGTTGAAAAGAGAACTGTCAAAATAGTTATAAAAAAGGAGAGAGAAAGACTGTGTGTGGAATTACGTCGGTGAGGCAGAGAGTAAATTAGATGTGATAATATTACGGTTTTTTTTTTCACCTGAGTACAGTGATATATGCCTCCGTTATTATGTGGGTGATAAAACACTGTAAAAGTAAAACAATTAGTTGCTCGTGATATAAAATAAAAACAAGGCTTGCTTAAGTCCTGTGAATGAACTGATATTGATGTATTTTATTCAAACAAATTTTAAGAATAATAGAGAGGTGTGCGCGTGCTTAAGGTTGATTTTACGTTGTGGCTGTAGTTTTGTTTTAATGGTGGGGGTAGAATATATATATAAACAAAATTACCTTAAAAATGTAAAATTTACCGCAATTAAATGCGTATAGGTGGTAGGAAAAGAGATGAAGATAACTTTGCAAAAAATATAACCCGCATATTGCACACTATTTTGTTTTGTTTGTGAACACATATAGGGCAACAGAAAATTAAAAAAAAACTTCATTCTTTAGAAAGGTTTTGTGTTGTTAGCTAGATTCGAACGTGAACAAATTGACGTTTGAAGAAGACTTAACAATACTTCGCTATAAGTATTCTGGTGCACCGCTTTTCTACGTTTTTATTTAACATTCTAGTGCAGTGGGTCTCAAGCATTGATATGTTTCGCGGACCCCTTGCGGATTGGCGGAGATTATGGAGGACCTTGTTCGTGGTGATGGGAAAGCAAAGCGATAAGTTAATGATGATAATGTTTTAATAAATGAATATAACAAAGGGCTAGAGTTAATTAGGCCTTTCTCATTAGCATAAATGCGAGACAACTCACCCAAAAATTGGAACGTTTCATCTCAATCTAAAAGAAATACGTCTTTTATTGCCGTGATGGGCTGATGTTGCAGGGCTTCGTGGAACCCAAGAATGCCTTCGCGGACCCCAAAAAATCCGCGGAACCCCATTTGAGAACCACTTGTCTAGTGTTAAAAAGGTAATTGAAATGGCAGTTATCAATATATAAACTTAAGTTAACTGATAATAAAAACAAATATCTTTCCCGTTTTGTTTTAACAGATGTTTGCTTTATTGAACGGTAAAACAAGAATTTTTTGTTTCTATCAAGATATATTTAATGAAAAGTCGTTTGTTTATCTCTACGGCGTAGGGCTATGAGAAAGAAAACATAAAAAAGTGGCATCTTAATTCACACATAATTTTATGATTAAAGAACTGCTTGTTGATTCGTTACATAAATGATTTGCGCTATTAAAATGCGCGTGCAGGATTCAGCTTTTTAATTCATGGCAACAATATTTGCATAAATATTTCAAACCATATTTTGAGACTTCGCCAATAGATTAAATTCAGAGTGAGTTATATCAAGAAAGTGAAAAAAAACTACTGACCGCATAAGGTTTATACAGTTGTTCGTTTCAAATACGTAATTTTTTTCTTTTTTGCATAGGCTTCGTAAGGACGTTCGTAGTACAGTTATATTTTTATATGATGGAAAGTTTAAATGACTCAAGAGCAGACGCAAGATTTAAAATAAAAGAATACCTTCTTTCATCAATAATTTGAATTAAAAAAAATGCTAAATATCAAAAAATACTAATCACATGTAATAATCCGGCATATTAACGCGTTACAAATAGAAAGAATGGATACACATGCTTAAATCAGCGAACAACGCTGGGAAACTGTTGAAGAAAACAGAAGACAGGAAAGACGCTGAAACTCACAACTCAATGTATCTTCGAAAGAGAAGAAGAAAGAAAATGACACAGAAAACACAGGCACGTGCAAATTGCTAGCGAACTCCGGAGCGCGCTCCGGGGCGCGAGGCTATAGCTGTAGACATTCAACGCTTTAAAAAGGATATTTCTTTTTGTGATAAAGCCAATGATTGCTGACTCACACAGCGCTCCCCCAAACCTTGTATAATAAACGCCTCATAAATTTCTCTGGTAAGTTTTTCCCGAAATCTACCTATAATATTAGTATTAGCCAATGTTGGACTACATGAACAATTTATGAGGCGTTTATTATACAAGGTTTGGGGGAGCGCTGTGTGAGTCAGCCATCATTGGTTTTGTCACAAAAAGAAATATCCTTTTTAAAACGTTGAATGTCTACAGCTATAGCCTCGCGCCCCGGAGCGCGTTCCGGAGTTCGCTAGCAATTTGCACGTGCCTGTGTTTTCTGTGTCATTTTCTTTCTTCTTCTCTTTCGAAATACATTGAGTTGTGAGTTTCAGCGTCTTTCCTATCTTCTGTTTTCTTCAACAGTTTCCCAACGTTGCTCGCTGATTTAATCATGTGTAACCAGTACCAACTAGCCCAGCTTACTACCCTTCTACAGAGAGAATGGAGAGCTTCTGAATAAAAAGTGTGATGTTCAGCACCATTCGATGTTTGAGCAACCGGTTGTAAAGGGGGCTTCTCCTCTCGCCCAGGTGCCGATGGCAGAGCACCCTTTACAGAGCATCAAGCTCGACATATTTTCCAGGTTTTCACGAGAGATTGGGATCTCGAGATAGGATATTCCTACGCAGCGTGGTACGCAACCGCGTTCCAAGGAACGGCGGTCTTGGAACGCGTTCCTTTCACGAAGAACGAAGGAACTTCGCCGTTCCATTTTGCATCGGTGGAAGTGGAACGGGAACTCGTTACATTTTTACTAATACGGAAAAAGTAACGGCGTTCTTTTTTAAAGTGGGGTAATTTGTATTTATTTCTAAGAGGGAAATTCAAAAAGTATAAAAACAATATATTACGAAGAGCAGGATCACGTTAACTTTTTGGTTACTTATCTCAGGGTTTCTTTTGTGTGGTCCTCACTTGGTAACAGTCCGGTGCAGGAGAGCCAGTGGACATTGATTTTGTTTTAATGCCCGAGACTGCGGATACAAAAGGCAAACCTTTTAGTCGAAGGTAAAGACACAGAAAGGAAAGTTTCGAACACAGCTACTTTCTTTGCTTCCGCGAATCCTCATATACCCAGGGACCTAAGGCCAACTACAACTATCACGAAACTTTCACAAGGAGACCTCCAGTTACAACAAAACTACATGTAATTGCCTATCATCGAACGCACCCGTGTGTCTAGAATATTGGTCGCTTAAAATATACATAAAAATAATCTTTATTTCTTCTCCCCTTGTCCCCCACCTTCAAACTGAACAACGAATCCAAACTTCACAAAGAAGGACTTGTAGTTTTCAAGACTGACATTCCAAAAACCCTACCCTCTATTTCATTTGCTCGTCTTCTGGACAGCAACTTCTTGAAGCAACTATTGTTATGTTCGAACAAGGCACTTTGTTAGATTGAAACGTGTGAGGTTGTTGTAAAACGCTAGTGCGATGGGGGGTAACAGTACATTTGGCTCGTTTGAAACGTCCACCACAAAATATGGTTAAGAGCTGAGATTTTTTAAGGTGAACTTATCAACAAGTGAAACCCTGCTTCCGCTTGTCTTCTCCTGGTGCCCTTTCATCACTGTATTCAAATTCGTATGTTGCCATTTGATGGGACAGATAAAAAAGAAAACTTTCCTCGTTCTAACAGAATATGGTAATTAGCAAAATACAAATGTAATGTATATGTAACGATAAGTTCCAGTTTTTTTTTTACTGTAACGGGAAGGAGTTCCTTTTTTACATCTGTAGCTTGTAACGGGAACGCGTTCCAAAAATCAAAATGAATGAGGAACGAGCTTTCGTTTCTTTTCTTGAGTAACATCTACAACACGGCTCTTACATTGTATTCAGACATAAACCCACATGCGCCTGCAATGTGAACTGTGGCTTATTTAAAGATCGAGACGATAACAAGCCAGTACTTCTAGCGACTTCCATGCTTCAACTCGTATGACCCAGTGAGTGTAATTGAAATCTTGACAAATGTATTATCTCGTCCTTGCTGCACCTCCTCGGTTACATAAGGCGCGCGCCAGTTCTATTGCTTGCAGTGGAACTTTCGGAAATATATTCTCTGTCACGTGAGAAAATCAAAACTGCCATTATTTCAGCGTCATCTTGACTTTCCGTTTACACCTGTGGTAACTTCCGGCTTCTGTGAATCACGTATCTGGACAAGGAAATATAAATGCACTATAAACAATTTTAACGGATTTTTAATTTTGGTCAGCTGATAAAAATCCAAACTTTCTTTTACAGAAATTTGATTCCAGAATTTCGTGTTTTTAAGAACGTATTCAATTATATGCAACGGTTTTAGTTTTTTTTTATTTATGCAGAGCTTCGTTATTTATTTATTAAGAAACCAATTAAGGCTCCAAATGCACACCCAGGTTGCCGAGAGCTCTAGCCTACAATTTGGCTAATGTCTGGACGTTTTGGGCCTTGAAAACCCCGAAGAAGCCAAAATAGAGCCAAATTTTATCTTTTTTGGCAAGAGCCATTTTAGTTTGGCTCTAATTTGCCAAAGAAGTATCATTGCTAGGCTTCACTCCCTTGTAGTTAGGCCGTTATCTGTCCTCTTATGGCCAAAATTTCCAAACAAGTGCCAGAGTTAGGGTTACTATGTGGTAGTTCGGCTGTCATCTGATATCTTGGGCCCAAATCGCCAAACAAGTGCCAAAGTTAGTTTTTGCGTCCTGATAGTTCGGCTGTCATCTGGCAGCTATGGGCCAAACTCTCCACACAAGTGCTGAGCTAGGCTTACTGCCTGGAGCTCAGCGGATGAGGTATGATTGGTACGCGAGTGGTTTGCAATAGCACCCACGTATCAACTTCAGTTCGATGTGGGCAACCTTCTTTCTTGACTTTGTATTGGTGTTGCTCTGTGCTTCCCAAGTTGGATTATGCGTCTATGAACTATTACATGATATCGCTTTTTAATAATAAGTACACTGCAAGCATGCTTCTGATAGTAGTCCTGCTTCCCTCGCAATCTCCACAGTTTTTCGTGTTTTAATTTTTGAGTTTTGCTCGGCATGAAAACAGTATTAAATATATTTATTAATTTGCTTTTCATTTTACAGCGAAGTATAACTTTTGTAAATATGCCGAGAATAAGCTGTGTGTATTGAAAGTTGTTTAGTAAACTCCTGGGAGCGATCGAAAACATTTTTGTTTGTCCATGTATGTGATTGATATGTAACGGCTTATACAACGCATACTTGGACGACGTCCGGCCAATACTCAGTAGACCAATCGTAGAGTATTCGCACGATAGTGCGCCAACACTTGACCGGGGCAAAACGACGGTATGCCAGAACCTGCCGGATAACAAGCGGTGGCGCAAAACTGGACATTTGGGCGATATTGTTATCGATTTTTGGCCTCTTTGGGACGCCACTGCAAAGTATCGCCGTGCTGCTTGGATTCAGATATAATGACATCTGACAATCGTGTTTCGTACGCTTATTAAAATTATTTCTGTTCTGCAGTGCGTGAAAGAGCACTTTCGTGGCTCACCAGAGAAATGCCAAACTTCGGCAGGATTTTGGGCTTTCTTTGGCTCTTTTGGCACACATTTGACACTTTAGAGGCTAACCGGAGAAAAACCAAACTTTGGCGTGCTCCGAATCCCCAAATCAGGATTTACTTTGCCAGTTTTGACTCATGTCTGGCACTCACTTTGACACTCTTGTGGCGGACCAAAGAAAAGTCTTACTTTGGCATGTCCGGAATCCCCAAATTAGCATTTACTTTGGGGGTTATGGCTCAAGTATGGCAATTAGTTTGGCATCATGTGGGAGACCAGACAGAAGCCAAACTTTGTAATGTTGGAAATCCCTAAATTAGGCGTTACTTTGGCAGTTATGGTTGAAGTATGGCACGTACTTTGGTATTTCTGTAGTGGACTGGACAAAAGCCAAACTTTGCCATGCCCTACTATCGCCCAAATAGGTCTATAGTTAGGCAACGAACTTTGGCACTGTCAAGCGCCATGGAGCGAAACCTGAACTGTGTCCAAGTTAGGCCCTTACGTTTGCCATACTTTTGCCCAAGTTGGGCGATTCTCTGGCGTGCTAGCTGGGCAAAGTTTGGTAGCAACTGAGGTTTGACTTTAAATGTGCGTGGTTGTCCTCACTAGCCTTAAGTTTGCAGTCATCCTTACCTTGATGATAAAATAATACTATTTATAATACTTAATCTTGATGATGCGAATATTATCTGATCCCCAGAATATATTTTTATTACGTGTACACGCAAAACACAAAATGAAGTGTGGGATTCAATATTTTATCAGAAAAAAGGGGCGTACCTCTTTGATGATGTATGTCATCATAGGTACTCACAGCTTTTAAGCACACACTCACCCGTGAATTGCATATTATCATACAAGTGATTGACGACCGAAAATAAAATTTTCATTGAGTCTTAAGCTATCTTGTTCCGCTCAACCATTTTTTTTTCTTTTTGAGATGTGATTTTAAATAAAAACCTGGATACCAACGGCGTCACGCCAACGTACAATAAAAGTGTCGGCCACAAATCACCATAACCTTCCCTAAACAAAATAAAAGGCGAAATAAATTTAAGGTATTTGATTAAATTTGTTACTAGGAGATCATAAATATATTCGTGTTCTTCTAACTCTCTATTTCGCCAATCGGTACAACAAGAAAATCAAAACGCAATGGGTTGTTAGCACTGAAAGCATACACAGCAATGCAATGGAAACGACTCTGCTGACGTTGTAGTGGACCAAGTCCTGTAGGTTTCTTGCGCCACCCCAAGCGGTGCTTGGGTCTACAAATAATGTCTATACTTGTGTATACGTTAACTACTATTACTAAATATTTTTATATTTTGCGACAAACAAAATTGTGAGATAAACGAATACCATGAGAGCGTAAACACTGGGTTCTTAGCGTAGAACAATAACATGAACGCACTTTCTTCACAGAGAAAAAAAATGTAGATTTCAACGTTAAACATTGCGCTTTAATAAGAAATATTCTTGCTCGTAGAGTTTATGTTCTGGAGAGGTTACGACATAATTCGGAGTACAAATTTTGCACTTGTAAAATTATTATAATTTAAAGCCTGAACTTTATTTAAAAATTCCTTATATTTCTCAGTTGTTTTTGTCGAGCATACACTATGATTTGTTTACAAACCAATTTGTATCACGAAAATTGCAAACAAAATGACGCGGTTCTGCTCCTATTCAACTTAATATAAAACTAAAAAAAAAGACTTTTACTATGCATGCTTTACCGTATACCTTTATAAGAGTTAGGAACGCTCATAATGCGGCACTCTCACCCCGTCACATGATGGACGGCTGTTTATAACATTGTACCACAAATCCTGCTCTTACGAGCTCTAAAAAACACCATCGTCTTCACATTTATGGCATGAGCCGAAATGAGGAGCAACGTCCTCCTGGCCGGACAGATAAGTTATAACCTTGCATCCGCGGACACTAGGGAAAAAGTTGGAAAAGCGGGACGCCAACTCGGGAAGCGAGTCGCCTTAATGCTGTCTGCGCACATACATCACGAGGTAGAGTGAACCTGCGTGTTACTAAGATGAGCTTCCCAGAGAAACCTCTCCTAGCATGATGATTACGGGAGTGCTTTTCGCTTAAAGACGGAACTATTTTTTTGGCACTTGTACACGCAGCGGGCGTGTCTTTGGATGGTGTCGTGCTCCTTTCGAGGTGATGAGGTAGGGAATGGTGTCAACCATTTGTCTTGGAGGAACAAGGAGCTCGTTTTGTTTTCCGCCCGGCGTGACGTTGCAACGACCCCCAGGTGGATACTTTACGAGGGCTGCTTGTAGGAATAAAAGACTCTCGAGAATCCCTTGTGAGACACGAAAAGGAAGGCATGCAGTTGTTGGATAATGAGAAAAAGGTTTTCCGAGAGATTAAAATATATATAGCTATGGAAACAAATTGACAGGACTTTTACCTTCGAAGACTTATAATGCTTGAAGTGCCTTATAAGGAATTGACGAGGGAATTGGCGAGGGAAATGGCGTGTCACGTGACAAGTATCTCCGCGATAAATTTAGCAGGGAATTTGTATTGGTGTATAGGTCACGTGATGTCAATTTGTACGCTATATTTAGCGGGCAAACTGAATTGGTCTGTTTATCCCGACACGTCAGGTCACGGGACACCAATTTTCCCGCTGAATTTAGCTGGGGACCCGAATTCGTGTAGAGGTCTTGTGATATCGATTTCTGCAATAAATGTATCGATAAATGCACAGACGGTCTGACGGATGGGCGGAGAGATAAAACTTTTAGTTCGGGAGGGTATTTTTAAAAAGCAGTTCACGCTTTAATATAATACGACGCGATGTGGGCTATTGCAAATAATGCCATCAAATACATTAAGCAATGTATCCTGTGTTGTTTAGCTCTAAAATAGGCCGAACAATAATATGATAGAAGACATAATTTGATTAAAAAACGCCTGTGTAGATTAAGGATGGTTGCAATTAATTGTTTTTAGACTGAGGGATTCGAAAACTATAGAGAGATCATCATCGTCTCGAATTAAAAACTTCATCGCTTTCCTTGAAACTTAAAAACTGCCTGACTGATTATTGGTAAGGCTTCGAGAGTTTGCCTAGTGGTCGTTTATTATGCGCTGAAACAATTCATGAGGAGAAGGATATTTATACCTTGCTTTTCAGTGCTAACCTCATCGTTTATTTACCTTATTTTGTTAAGTCTAATTTTTTTTTATTTCGTTTCTTTTTTATCATAATCTAATCATGTTTTAGTATAATCTACCTTTGTTCTCTCATAGGCAGTTGGCCTTATCAAACTTTGTTGGAGTGTAAAATGCTCTAGGAACGTTCCCACACGCCAAAACAGATATTTGTTTTGCGGCAACCCTGATTAACGCCTTTATTCCAATTAACCACAAATAAACGCTGTTTTATGAACGCTGATATTTTTCGTATTTCACCTTTTTGCTGCACTACACAGAAAACTATGATATGCTCTCAAAACTGTGCCATGCTAAGAAAGCAGATTACACGCAAATTTTTAGTAGTTTATATAAACTTTGAGACAGTTCGACACACAAACACATGCGCCATAATTAAAAAGCTCCCCTTTGATAATAGATATTGTTTCTATTGAGAGAGAAATGCTCAGCAAAAGAGGAAGACCCACAAACACAGTGGCAAAAACATATATGCAATAAGCATCAAAGTCCTCCTTATCAAATACCTCTGGCAAGTCGTTGTCATTTTTTTTCTCTTTCAACAGCTTAATTTAGGTACTTGTGCAAATAACAAACTTTTACATCCGTACCACAAAAAGTGGAACAAAATATTCCTTCAATCCACATTCAGGAAGGACCAGACTTCTCCAATACACAGCGCTGTACTGCAGAAAGGCACCCTGGCGAGGGGTAGACGTGCGGGCCGTTCCTCACAAGTTTCGTATGCGGCTACCTATAGTCCCACACTGACAAAGCTCAGAAAAAAAAAACGCAGCTGAAAAACCGACCGTAAAACTAAACAACAAACTTAAAGCAGAAGAGAAGCACCCGCTAGCACCTGCTCCTGACAGGGGCCTTTTGTGTGGACCGCATAGAGTGGCGCTGCAAATACCGCTCTTGTCTGGGACAGTTCCGGAGCCCTCAGCGTACTCGTCGCATAAAAGGGCGATGGAACGGAGAGTAATTGTCAGTGTAGCAAGCTAAAGTTAAAGCGTTGATGCAGATGCTCGCAGGCTGAAAGTCATTAGAAACTACCTGCACGACGTACATTATTGCTGGACTTGAAGAACTTTTTTTATTTCGTTATTTGTTTCTAAATGGGTCTTTGGGATGCTAGTTAGAGGGATGCGAAATCGGTGCAAACAAACTGCTATATAATCTTAAACCGGAACTTTCCAGCACAATAAAACTTCGCGAAGCCGCGAGTACATAGTATTTTTGCTCCATTTCCACAGCCAAATAATTTATTTTAAAAACAAAAACTATTCAAAAACGTTCAACCTGCCTCTGCAGCGTTGCGCGAAGACAGAGCAGCAGAGTTTGGTTTCACGATTTCTGCACGAGGCGCGATGACGTCGGTGACGAGAAGCGCTCCGATTGCACACCGAAACTGAAAACTCCGTCGAAGTTGTGTGGTTCTTTAGAAAAAGGTACAATGTCTCGTTTGCCTTCTATCGTTCTGAAATTAATTGATTTACATGGTAGTGTGATCCTGCGTCAGGTTTATGAATATAAAAACTTAGGAATTTTATTTACCCCATCGCTTAAATGGGACAGTCACATTAGTTCCATTTGTTCTCGTGCCCTACAAAAACTGGGATATGTTAAAAGAACTTTGAAATATTCAACCAGAGAAGTTAAAATAACCGCTTATAAGACCTTAATTAGACCTTTTTTGGAATATGGCTGTGTAGTCTGGGACCCGCATTTTAAGGGTGACATTAGGCTGCTTGACAGAATACAGACTAAGGCTATCAGATTCATTTGTAACCGCTATGACCGCAAGTTTTCCCCCACTTCATCCATGCTTGATGTAGGACTAGAGTACTTGGCTTCTAGACGCAAAGTTGAACGTCTTAAGCTCCTACATAAAATAGCTAATAATAACAGTGTAATTGACCGTAATATTTATATTGATTTTACTACTCAATCACGTACTCGTTATTCTCATTCCTTAAACATTGTACCATATTAATGTCACCTTAATTGTTTTAAATTCTCTTTCTTTCCTAGAACTATTGAAAACTGGGACAGCATTGATGGTGCGACTCGTTCTCTTGATTTTGATAAATTTTTGGATACACTTTAGGTTGTTTTGTGAATACTAAGGAGTGCATACTATTATAACCCTCCTATTTTACTTTTTTGATGTGATCCCTTCTATAACCCTTCTATTTTACTTATTGCTGTGTCTTTTTAGGGTGTGTTGCATTACCTATGACGCTCTCTGTGTGTGTGTTTAAGTACAATATATATGTTATTCCCACTCCTGCAATGACCTTTATTAAGGTCGCAGTATTTTGAAATAAATAAATAAATAAATAAATAAATAAATAAATGTCCGTGAACACAATATAAAAACGTTAATTACTCAAAAATAATTAAGAACCTAATTATCCCAAACTTTAATACTTTTCCTAAATGGGTCCCTGACCTAGGACCAATACGACACAATTAAGCCTTTTTTTGTTACGGCGCGCAGTTTTTGTAATATTGAATTTGTTCACTTTTCGCGAAGCACCCTGCATAAAAGGTGCATGTAAAATGGGATAGGGAACCTCCGGTGAAACAAAAACAACGGACGAATACATTTCGACGCTTCGGCCGGAGTCCGGCCGGAGACAGGAATAGTGTTACAATTGAATCCCGGGGAATATATACACAGAACCATGGAAGGGGTTCATATTTAAACCAAATGTAGTGACGGTATGAGGTTTGTTGACGCAGATCCGGGCGGGCACGCAGACAGAAGTCGATAGTTCAAGCACAAAAGGACGGCGGTAGGAGGTTTCGGAAACGGGTCGGATGGTGCAACACAACGCATGGCAGATAAGCGTTTCACGTAGAGGTCAAAAAGTAGTGTCCAGCAAAAAAAAAAAAACATCAAAGTTGTTTAAAAAGAAAAGGAGATAGGGAGAGAAAAAATAGGACACATAAATTCAAGAAAACATAATATAACATCAGAAAAACAAAAACAAAAGCACGCAAAAATAAAAAGAAAGAGCCGTGGGGTTCAGGATTGAGTAAAAAGGAAACACAGAAGGGACAAATATACACAATCCAGAGCAAAATGTAAAAATGGGAAGACACGGGAAAGAGGGCTACATGAGGAAGGTATGGCAAGCGCAATGCACTCTGTGAAAAAAAAAAATCTATTTGTATATACACAACATCTGAAATCAAGAACCCAAATTTGTATACTATACTTTCTCGGCCATTCCATCTAGTTATAGAACAATTTACAGACAATTTTATTTGCTACTATCCTCGCTATTGATAAAGAATATAACTACCCTGATAGCATTCGTAATCAATAAGGTGGTTACAAAGAGTAATGTTAAATACAAATCGTCGTGTACTTTTATAGAATTCGCGCTTTAAAAATATTACATAGGTTCGCATCATTTCAGCAGCAAATAAATATACGCAGGAAGCTCAGATATTAGGCGTAGTAATTCACTGCGTCAGTTCCAGATGGGCAACAGAGAGAACCAAAGTCGCCTCGTCGGTTTCCATCAAAATGCTAACACGCCCTGCTTTCAGAACGGGCAAGAAATAGCAACAGCTTCAAAATACGTAACAGAACAGATAAGTCGGGTATACATAAAATTTCAGAGAGCAGCAAAACGTCAAAAACAAGATAAAAAAAGACCCTTCCGGGTTTTTGGACGTATGCTAAGCAAAACGTCAGATTTTATTTTCTTCCTTCGTCTTACATGTTTTTAGGGTGTGACCATTTCTATATAGTTTAATAAAAATAACGCGAGAGTTACATAACAAAATGTTATGTTACGTTGGCCCGACGAAGCGCCATGAATGGAGAGAACATGAGCGAACTCAAAATACGTCTGGTTGCCCCAAATGACCCAACCTCGTCTCCCTCAAAAATCGGAAGCACGAGATACTCTTTCTGCCCGCTGTACGTCACTTTCTAGGCGCCACCGAGGCACCGAGACTAAACTAATAAGGGCGAGAAAAGAGCAACTCCAGGAAAACTCATCTCTCATCGTGAGGTCTTCTCTTTGTATTTCAAACCCTTCTTCTGAAGTAAAATGTTTAGAGAGAAAGAGAGCAAAGGAATAAAACTGTTGTCAACTTCTTTTCTGTCCACTGCGCTCCTTATCTCCAAGACCGAACTGACTGATTCACTATGAACTTAAGTTGTTGTTTAAGATCGTAACCTGCTGTTTTATCTCCTTGTTTTCTAATGCTTCGGGAGAAATAAGGTAAAATCTGACGGAGAACAAAACGCAACTACCTTACGGCTACATCCGTTATTGTGGAAAGGACTGCAAGATTGTGAGAATCGAAATCAAGTTGGGATAGGGTAGATGCACCTAATATAACCTGACTTGAGAGATATTTGTTTATTGGCAACTGAGCCCATTAACGTGTACGCGTGTCTTGCGTGTTCGTAGACATTATTCCAAAACCATAGTGATTTGAAATATTGCCTGCGTAATATTGCGACAAAATATCGAGAAGAACAAATAATCAAGTCACATCAAAATGACTGTCGCCTAAATTTCTCGTCGCAGTTGACAGGATAGGCACCGAGTCCGATCGCAGATTTTGCGATAAGGATAATAGCAAATGGCCGGAAATAAAACAGAAGAGGCGGCCAAGAGTATACTAGGAAGAGGCCACACTCCTTAGGTAATATTCACACCCGCATGGTCGATCGCACTAATCGCTCATAAAAGAAGAGGCGGAGGAAAGCGGAGGTCAAGCATCAGGGTCTCGCGAGAACTTCGCGAGACTCTTGAGAGAACGGGAACTTGACAGTGATGAAGCGATTGGGGCGAGGGTGACTGAGTCTCCTCGGCCTCATTAACTGCTTTATAAAATGCTTAGTTGAGCGTCTTCCTTATTAGGGTTTAGGACAATGAAAGCATAGTCGGCCGGATGTTGCGTCCGTATTCTCCATTAATGAAGCGAAGTCTAACGAAAGTATACGTGTACAGGAAATGTCTTCTCACTTTCTTTTCCAATAGAAAGGCTGAGTTAATTGCCGCCTCTATGTAAACTTCGGGCAAACAACCGCGTGGCCATGACCTTGCCGTGGCAACGGGGTTGTTTGCCCCATATCTGCATAATGTCGTGCGCTAAAATCGGTGCCGAACAGGCGTGATTCTACGTCAAACACTGGCCGGACTAGTAGGAACTCGGCGTGTGGCGTACGCTCTAAACAACGAGCTCGGAGTGCCGTGTACAGGGAATCGTCAGGCCGGGTTCGGACAGCGAGCATAGAGCATATCAAAGCATATACGCACAAACGCTACGAATGGCGCCCCCCCCCCCCTCCCCGCGGCCCGCCTACGGTATAGCGCGCAGATATCCCGACTTCTCCAAGTACCGCCATCGTTTGATCGTGCCGCGGGGGCTCCTATCGAATGCCAGCAACGCGTCACCATTTTTGGCTCATGACGCATGCCACATTCAGACGCGCAAGCTCCTATTGGTCTGCTTTTGCTGCCGGTGATGCGCAACCGCCACAAACTGGATTGGCGGCAAAGCTCCGCCATTTTTGGCTCTAGTGCGTCCCTGCATGCAGCATATTGGTGGTACTTTTTGGAACCTTTATAAAATCTATCAGTTCTTTAGCATAGCGTCGTTCAACGCAGCCACCGTTCCGGCGACGGCTGCAATTGTAACTGCAGTGTATTCTGTAAACCATACATTTTTTGAAGCCCAGCCTCTTTATGGCATTTCACCGTACTCCATATATGCAGTTTTAAAACGAAAATCTACAAGGTGCTTCCAATCAGTGATAGCAATCAGAGAAAACACGAATTCTAGCTAAACGCTAAGGCCGTAGTCGTTTCCAACCTGTGGTCTGCGGTGGCCTTCTTTAGAGACGCGGGAAAATTTAGAACTTAGGCTTTCTTATATCGGAGGTGTTGCTCAAACGACAGGGTGTGAACTGAAGTGGGAGAGGGATACATCTCTCCGCTGGAGTTCAACAAATGAGGTAATCTTGTAACGTTGCTCCTGGGGTATTTAAACCTCCTTAATTTAGGAAAATCAGCGTTAAAGAGCGACTTCCTCTAAGATGCCAAGATTTATTTTGGATTATTCTTGTTTCAAAGCGAGCTGGTGGAGTTGCTTATTTGCGAGAGGGATCGTCATGGCCAATGGTTTTCATCCGATTTCGGAGATAGCTTTTCAGTTGAATTTGCAGTGCATGAATACGTTTGCCCTGTTAATAACGCAAACTGAACTTTGGAAACAAACGCTGATATTATTGCAACACAAAGCTGATGTTTCTGAATAATAGGCTGAAGTTGAGCTAGTTGATACAGAATAAAAGAGTAAACGGTCAGCTAGAACGATAGAGACAAAACACAAACAGGGAGAAACAGATAGAGTCACACCACTGACTATCAACTGAGACTTTATACTTCTTCTTCATCATGGTTCTGACCCAAAGATTCACACCTAAAGTAATGCCAATAAATAACCCTAAATACTTACATTACACGACTAAATTAAAATACTAAATTAAAATAAATTGAAATACTAATTTAAAATAAATTAAAATAACTTATTAAATTTGGTCACTAACACCTCCCTCACCCAACCCACGAACCACCGCCGACACATATCCCTCTCATTCCCTTTCACGGGGCCATGCCACACTGCAAAAACTGTCTTTCTTTCTTGCTGACCGTGATGGAGGGTATGCTCACGCAGTCATCGGCGCTTTCCTCAATGGCCAGGGCCTAGAAAATCTCGCGCGCACAAAGGCATTTCTGTGTCTTTTAATAATGGAAACGCTGCTAAAACTTGACCTGCACCCGCACGTGCGGCAATGGGCTGCAAGGTGCCCCGCCAACGTGCCCTGCACCGACGCCGCGTGCTCCCTGACTCTGTCATTAATGCAGCGTCCCGTCTGCCTAATGTAGCAGCTCTCGCATGACATTGGAATCTTGTACAACACACCGGTCTGGCACATGGCGTACTTAGTCCTGTGCGCAGTGTTGCAGGTTGGCTGGCGGTTCTTGGCCCGATTTACCCTGCGGCACATAGGGTTCCCTCTGTTCGGTGCCGAGTACACAACCCTGACACTCTGTCGTGCAGCGATTTTTTTTCTTCGGTGGGTGACACCGTGGATGTAGGGGACTACCGCGAAGTTTTCTCGTAGAGTCCTGTCTATTTCGCTCGGTACTTGGTGATTCTCTTGGATAATTTCTGCATATCGTCTCACATGCGGCTCCAAGGAGGACATCTGGGGACCCAGAGTCACGAAGCCGGGCCATCTGTTTCCGAAAGCTAGCGTCACCTTGATGGTTGCACGACTTGCGCAGCGCTAATACGAGTGCCGTGTTGGCAACACTTCGTTCGACGGTTTTCGAATGGCAAGATGCAAACAGAGGAAAACCTTTACTTGAACGAGGTTTGTACCTGCAGCGCACATGTCCATCCTTAATCTCAAGTGCGAGGTCTAGGAACTTAATAGACTTGCCCACGGGCAGTTCGTAAATGAAAACCAGATCGGGGCAACATTCTTGGAAGGTTCTCATGATCGTGCTCCTGCATCCGTTTTCTTCACTCTCGATGCCTGTGCTGCACAGTATCAGGAAATCATCCATGTACCTGAAGATGGCTTAAAAGACACGAAAATGCCTTTGCACCCAAGATTTTCGAGGCTCTGGCCATTGAGGAAAGCGCCGATGACTGCGTGAGCATGCCCTCCAACATGGTCAGCAAGAGAGAAAGGCAGCCTTTGCAGTGCGGCACGGCCCCGTGAAAGGGAATGAGAAGGATATGTGTCGGCGGGGGTTTGTGGGTTGGGTAAAGGAGGAGTTAGTGACCAAATTTAATAATTTGATTTCATTTTATTTTATTTTAATTCAGTATTTCAATTTATTAGTGTAATGTAAGGATTTAGGGTGATTTATTGGCAGTACTTTAGGTGTGAATCTTTTTGTCAAAGTGATGAAGAAGTATAAAGTCTCAGTTGATAGTCAGTGGTGTGTCTGTTTCTGTTTCTCCCTGTCTGTGTTTTGTCCTTATCGTTCTAGCTAACCATTTACTTTTGCATTATGTACCAACTAGCTCAACTTCTACCTGTTATATTTTACTAGACCTTGAATACCTACAATCCCAAGCTTGAATATTCGTAAACATTATTTTATATTACGCTGTACTAATCTTGCATTGAAAGAGCGATTGTAGTATATTAGAATAAAATAGGGAAACCAGATAAAACGTAAATGTATATTTTATATATCTTTATATTATATTTCTGAGGCACATTGATATAATTACACAGTGGCGATGTCAGGAACCAGGTTACGCGCAAGCAAAAATATTAAAACGTGGCAAAATAAAATAAAAACTTGGAAAGCGACTTTATAGTCTCAGATAAACAGGTTGTACTCAGCTGACATTGGCATCCGGCTAAGTAACAGATGTAATCCTTTCCAAAGTCAAGGTTGAAGCATACTCTCATACCCTTAGCGCAATGGTTTTTGCGTACGTGTTGTTTCTGTTTTGTAATATATTCGGGAACATATAAACATTTTACTGGACACTGCAACGTTATATTCGACTCGCACTCTATGAACTTTATTCGTAAATCAGTCATGCATAAGGAATGATTCTATAAATAGAGATCTATAATTTGTTTTAAGGTTAACGCGCCGTTTGAATAGTATTGCGTTCACACGGCTGTTTCGCATGCCCTTCCTAGAAAGTCTTCCTTTCTTAATAGCATCGTTTAGGAAGGTAGTTTGATATTAAAAGGAAAAATTAATATCTCCTTTCGCGAGCTCTGGTAGTAAAGGCAGTGGAAGCAAGGAAACTACGGTACGTTGCGTTGCCATGATGTTGCACAGATAAAATTGGCTCGCGCAGTGTGCATCGACGGCACAAGCATTTTGTTTTTGCTTATGGACTATAAAACCAATTCCTGGCAAAGCTAGAGCTCCAGCGGCCATCTCCCCGTTTCCTCCGAAGCATGTGCACGGTCTCTTCCCTAATGCAAAATTTACACCCTCTCACCATACGTGCGGATGCGCTCATTGCCTTGGGACATTTTATATTTGATCTTTCCGCGAGCGCTGTTTTGGTACATCGCTCAGAATCAGGTTTACAACCCGAGCGTTACAGCCGAACGCTTCAACGTATATTTGGGGCATTCTTTTATACTGTTGAAGTCTTTCCTGTGACGTTAACGTCACAGAAAACCTTTTTGGTCATTTTCAATTCTTGCTTGGAATGGGCAGCAAATGCTGCCGTAAATAAAGTTTTAACAATACACATATGATATGACAAGATATGTTTTAATGCACTACAAGTCATCACGTCCATATATTTTAAAAACGCATTTTCTAAAAAAAAAGACACGCAAAGAAATTCGTTAAAACGTTTTTTGAGCAAGCACAACACCTCTTGAATTCTACCTTCTTTGACGAATAGTCTTACCTTAAGAAGCTATTTAGTCGCGAATACCTTCTTCGAAACTTCACACAGCGCACGCATAAGCTTTTCAAATGCGCGCCCTAATTGATGGGGGGAAGGATATAACGGAACAAGTTTAGCGTTTTTTGATTATCACTTATCCACCAAAATGGTATACAAGCTGCAAACAAGCAGATGCCACCTCATTGACATAATAATTACATTATTTCAATGAGGCAGCTCTTTTCTTATTAAAAACTGTCGACAAATTCCAGTTATTTCTAATGGAGAGAGTGAATAATGTTCCGCGCTCGAGTGTACCTTTAGGGCCCCTCGTTCCTTTCTGGGATCAAGGATCGTCCCGATGGCATTAATTATTTAGCAGCACAGGCAGACGGTCCTCGCCATAACTCGGAAAGGAGTCGCTTGCCTGCGTTAATAATGCCTACTTTTCCCGCGGGCAGAGTGAGTTGTTATCATGCTAATCCCAGGTAGCGGGAAGAGCAATATTTAGCTAATGGATTTCTATGAGCTCTTCAGTTAGATAGATGTTGGCAAAAGTATCAGTTAGTCAGACCATTCACCTTGTTATTCCATCGCTATTTGTTCATACTTATCCAGTGTGATATTTTATTCCAATGATCGAACCTTGCGTGAAAAATAGACCTATGCGCCAGCAGGTGCGTGCGTTACGGCAGTTTCTGCGCGCCATCAGTTTGCTCGAGGACATGATCCTTGTTTATTTGGCTGTTCCTAATTTTTACAACATATCTGGATGGACGAATAAAGAACTGACCTGCGGTGATGTAGGATTGACATTCTTGTGATTCTAAACGCCACGTCTGAAAAAGATAAAAATATTGCTTGGGTCTATTGTGCACGCTACCTTTCTATCGTAGTCAGGTTTGGGCAGAGATACTCTAAAACCGAGAAAAATAAATTCATGGCCTAAATTACTCAAAATAAATGTACAAGACAGCTAATGAAACAGAAAAAGCACGCACTCACTGTGAGGATACAGAGTAGTTTTCCCTCAGGCATCTTCATGCCTTTGCAGCCAAAAAATTCAATAAAACTCAAAATCTGTTTAATGTCCTCCCAGATCACATGGACAAGTCTTGTTCAATCCGGAGGCCTATTTGAACAGTGAATTGGGTTTTTTTGCCACGGGCGTCAGGTTTAAGCCAAAATACGGGCTAGGGTGCCAAAGGGCTTTACTGACATGTGTCATTTATGTTTTGTACTTTTTTGTTTTGTAGCAGCCGCGCAGTGGGTCGGAGGGTGTGATGTTCGGGGGTTTTGTCCGCTCGGCAGGGAGGGGGTGGAGTGATTTTGCTTAACATGTCTGGCTTCACGCGCTGCGGCCGGTTTATGTATTTGCGACGTTCGGCTCGAGGGAAGTTCGCCCTTGTTAATACAGGGATGTGTCTAAATTTTGCATACACGATACCCTTTTTTTATTGGAACCTTCCCCAGCAGCACATTATGACCGGCTCAAGCTTGAGCCAGACTGGGCAGCCGGGGAAGTTTCACTGGGCCTAGATTGTTTTGCCCCATGGCGCTAGGCAGCCCCAGTCTGGCTAGCCGGCCCGGCAGTTCAGTGGGGGTTCCTTGTCTAGCCAAGCGTGGCTATAGGGTGTAAAACCAGCCTGGGCCAGGCTGGCAGTTCAGTGGTCAGCCAAGCTTGGCAAAACGGTCTAAATGCAGCCTGGGTCATGCTGGCAGTTCAATGGTGAGTCAAGCTTGGCAAAACGGTGTAAATGCAGTGTGGCCCAGGGTGGGAATTCTTTGGTCATTCAATCTTGGCTATACGGGGAATTTACAGACTACTCCCAAGAAAGCCTATGTTGTCATTCAAAGGATGTTTTTGTGGCATATAGCCCAGCAACATCTCCAATTTTCGGCGCTGTGTGCAGAAAAAACTGGTTGCTACTTTGTTCGGAATTTAGTGCCTCACAAATAATAAAGCTGCTCAGTAATTTGTGTGCGAGCTGTTGTATTTATTGTGTGGTCGGCATGCAAATGAAGCTGCTAAATTGAATCAAGTTCGATACAGTCTTTTTTTATTTCATGGTCAGTACATGGTGCTGGCTTATGCCCGAGTCCAACTACAGCGACGAACAGAAACAAACGACAGTGACAAACCTCAAACCTAAAGCGCCGTTCACACATATGCAACCGACTAAGACCGGGAGAGTCCAGACCGGTTTTTAAGCCTCTTGCGACGTCTTAGGACCGGATGCGCTGCAGCGGAGCTGGTTCTAAGACGTCGCAAGAGGCCTAAAAACCGGTCTGGTCTCTCTCGGTCTTACTCGGTTGCATATGTGTGAATGGCGCTTTAGTCTTTTGCGATTTGACAGGCTTTGTAGAATAAAAAAGGCTATGCTTAAACACAAGCATCATGCACGCGAGGGTATCTTTGGCAGGCTTACAATCACTTGTGCTTATTTCACGAGCACCAAAGGAATAAACGCCTGCCAGAGGTACCATCACGGGCATGCTGCATGGGTTGGAGGCTTATTCGTGTCATTTGTTTTTGTTTGTCGCTCTAGTGGGACTTGAACATAATGCGAGTCCCACTAGGGCGACAAAGGTTGGATGCTGGATAAGGCAGGTAGCCGGTCGAGTATCTGCTGCCTGGTAACCGGGCTTCACAGCTAGCAGGTGGCTCTGCCGATCCGAGTACTAATGACAGCGATTGTCGATGGTTCACCCCATGGCCACTTCATGGCTGCGACGTAGAGCTGGATAGCAGCACCTGGAGAAGGAACAGGATAAACAGTGATGCATGTTTAGTAAATATGTTTTACATGAACTATAAATCATGCTCCTAATTAAATTATAACACAGCAGAAAGGCTACCCAAATGGTCTTGGTGGTATTTTCAGTCTCCTTCAATATAAAAGACCTACTGAAAGTGCGTGGCTGAGATGGCAGTGGTCGGAAGATAAATGTGCACTCCGTGTGATTTAGTTCTGCCTCGAGGAAAGGACTCTCACTCGGGGCTCAACTGGTTCTGAACTTGCGAACAGTTTTTGGTTTAGGTTTAGCCAAAAAGTGCGCATCATCAGCATCACGCCCAGAGATATGGTCATGAAGGCTCGAAGCAAGCATGCTAATCACTGTTTATGTTATCAGTTGTTTCTGGTGTAAACTTTTAGAACAGGCACTGTCAAATAAACAAATGTTAAAGTTACACCCGAGTCTCATGTTTGAAAAAAAAAAGTGTGGTGAAGAGCGCATTCATTAATCAGAAGGATGGCACGGACCTTACACTTTAACGGTCAAAATCATTGCCTTGACTCTGGCCAGTCTCTCTCAAACAGTTATTTTTGAATCAGTAGCCGTGACATGCTGATGAACTGCTCTCCACCGCGAAACCGAAAACTGATAAGCGTGTGTTGCACTTTAGCTGAGCCCGGAGTGAGTCCTCCCTTTGGGTATATTGGAATCTCTCAGAGCGCACAAAGCGCCCCTACCAGCCACTGCCTCGGCCAGGCGCTCCCATTGGGGCTTTCATATTGCAGGAGACTACATAACGCAGGAACTACAGAACTCGACAGTGACAAGCATGGCTTCCGTCTATTTGTAGTATACTACTGTCAGTACATGCAAAATAAAAGCTAGTTAGAGCACCTCAATGTGAACACCACATATAACATGCAGTACTGTGGAAGGTTGCTCAGATCATCTGAAAGCAAATTTTGAATTGCCCCAAGGTAAAATTTTTTTGTTTCTCTTCATAGCAAAACCAAGCCACAAGCACACTTCACTATAAAGACAATGGTTGCTAAGCTTTTCTTTAAATGCATAGAAGAGCTTTTTGATATTTATGTTGCATACCTATAAAATTACAATATAAAGTAGTGCCAACTTCCACTGACAGCCCTGAAGCTTTAAAACCACAAAAAACAAATTCCCCAGTAATTAAAACGCAACAACAAAAAATCAGATCAGAAAAACATTTAGTCTGACTTAAGTATATTGAATCAATAAATACAAAGAATGCTAGCCATATTCTTGTGAAAATTTATTTTAAAATGTCAATGTAAAATGTAATCAGACATATAATGCTGGAGTCCTACTAAAGCGACATACAGAAACAACCGGCCCCGACCAGACTTCAATACATTCAGCATGCACACGAAGATACCTTTGGCAGGCTTGCCATCTCTCGGGGCTCATGAAGTAAGCACAAGTGAAGCAAAGCCTGCCAAAAGATATCTTCGCATGCATGCTGCATGGTCTTGAGGCTTAAGATGGCAAGTAGGACTAGTTTGTTATTCATCACTGAATAATATGGCAGAAAAACATGACCAATGGAAGGAAGATCTCCACAGGACACGATGTATCTTTCAACCAAACGGTTTATGTAAAAAAAAAAAGAAATATAAATACAAATAAAAACTGACACCTTGGTGCAGTGCACCGCAAGATAAGGTCAAAACGCACTCCCTTAGAAACCAGCGTCACTGGCTCTACAGAGTGAAATTCTTTGTCAGACAATGACAATGAGGGTGCACTCACACAATAGTTGTTTCCCTGGGATTTTATCAAGGTCACCTAACAGTTAACTGTGTCCACTGTGAGTGCAAGTCCAACTTAGAAAAGACTAGTGTCATAGGCCGTTACAAGACAAAAACAGCAAGAAAAATTCACAATGCCTTCTTGATATAACTCCAGGATAACAACTCATGTGAGCACTCCCTCACTGCTATTATCTGACAAGGAATTTCACTCCCAGGATAACAACTCATGTGAGCACTCCCTCACTGCTATTATCTGACAAAGAATTTCACTATCTGCAGAGCCAATAATGCTGGTTTCTGAGGGACTGTGTTTAGACCTTACCTTAAGCCCGCTTCACATGTTGCGATTTTGCTTGCAGATTTACACCTGTGACGTCTGGCACTGCAGCTTCCCCTATGCTTTTATTTTTCTGCACGAGTGACGTCACAACAAAAAAAAAATCGCAAGTAAAATTGCACCATGCGAATCAGGTTCACAGTGTTCTGCCAGCATGTGACACTTCTGATCAGTAGATATTTTGTTTACCAAAGTAAACCATTCAGTAGAAAGTTACGACGTATCCTGTCCAGATCTTCCTTCATTTTGTCCGTGTTTTTCAGTGTATTACCCAGTCTTCAGGCATATCAGTGTCGGGTGTTTCTCTTTGTCGCTCCAGTAGGACTCAGGCGGAATGGGTAAACAGTTATGTCTCGATAATATGGACACTCTGCTATATAGAAACAGTTTTCGGGGACCAACTGAGTAAATACCGGCCTTTTTGTTCTATTATGAACAGCTCAAATTTTGGACGCTTTTGGGAAGGAATGGAGGTGTCCATATTTATGAGACATCGCTATTAAATTCCCTAGTGTTGAATTTAATGACTGCATGCTCTGAAGTCACGTAGCAGGCTTCTCCACCGTACACCAATGCGTAGTGCTGGCATGGCAGTAGTGCTGGCATGGCAGAAGTTTCTGTCTGCAGAACACACCGTAGGCAAATGATATCCAATATAAACAATCGGGGGGTATTTGATATTACAATCAACCATCAAAGAGGCCTACATGCTGTCATGGCTTTGCACGTCAAGAGGGCGAAGTTGACATTTGCAACAAAACTTGAAGTAAGGCATGTGGAGAAGGAGACAAGAAGTCTGGTGTCGCTAGAGCCCAGAAGATCTTTCAAAGCACTTTGCGTAAACTACTCAAGAGGTGACATAAAGGCGGGACAGAACACATCCTGATGCATGGCATATTAGGACATCGAGAAACCACTACAAAGGTGGTTTAGAGATGTTGGGGCAAGCAACAATCCTGCATTCGGATCAATCTTCTAAAAAAATGTAAGATTTCTTTTACTCTTGATGTCAAGAACTTCACTGCAAGTGGATAGCTGATTACCTTAAAAGGGTTATGACACGTGTGTAGAGTTGTCGTGTGTAGAGTTGTCGTTTTATTTAAATTGAAGCTGCAGGTGATTTTTTTTATTTAAGGACGTTAAAAGTGCACCTCTGCGTAGAATTGAAAACTGACGTTTAAAAAAAGCTCGTTTTATTTCGGCATAAAAAATATAACTAAATTTAAATAAAATATATTCTAAGGTACGTGCGTTTTTTCAGATTTTTTAATCTCTTCTTTTGGCGATGTATCAATATTCTCGGGTGAAGCAGATGACTGCAACCCTATGACCACACGATGTCTGCAAGTGATTAAGAGTAATGGCTTAAAAGTATATAAATCTTTTGCAAAAAAAGTGAGTAGAGGAGTCCGGATTTTCAGCCCCAACTAAAATGTCGTCTTTCCTTGCATTGTTTAAAAAAAGTATCTTCAAACCTCTCGTAGTGGAATATGCTGTTGCTTATTCTGAGTCGATACTCTCAACCAAATTTTTGTTTTTGTTGTTGTTTTTTGTTTTTCAACTCACAGCATTCCGCCTATGAAATAAAAATTGCTACTCTGTCTTGGTTGCGTTCCAAGCGCGAGATGATTGGGTTTTGCTTCCAGGCGGAGACATTCCATTCTAAAACTTTCTTTATTAACGTTATTTAATGCAAGAGCTAAATTTAGAGTTAACGTGCGCTAAAATTGTGCACGTCACTTTAAAACTCGATTATATTTCTCTTCGCAAACCAAGTGTTTTTTGCTCGATAATTATTTTTTTTTTCAATCCAGTGCGTGTATGTATTAGTAAGAAGCTGCATTTTGTTCTAAGACTTAAAAGAAAGACAAGAAAAACTTTAATTAAAAAACGATAACAACACGCTACAGAAATTTATTGAACACTGTTTGACTAGATAAACAAGCGTGCGTATGTGATCGAAGCCAAACACACAACAAAAATAGTTTCCACGACTCGACGCTCCGTTTCTCTAAGCAGGCGGATTTGTCAAAAATAATGTCGTATATAATAAGGGTATCTTGGTACCGAAAAAGCACTTTAAGGGATCTCCCGGGATAAGGAAGAAAGTCGACTTTGTTTAGGCCTTGGCTTCAACAGACAAAGGAGCAAGAGCCCTGTTTGACAGGCTATTTGACAAAGTGGTTGGTGGAGTTACAACCACGACAGGAAAGGGGAAGAAACACCCCCTGCTTGGTAGTAGAGGATCAACCGAGCGACAAGATGCATGGCCAAAAGTAGGACAACCGCTACGAGACAAACAAAAAGTGGCACCTATATATATATATTTTTTTTTAAATAAAACGTGTATGGGATCGGTCGGTTGAAAAAAAGATTGAAGGCGAAATAGTTGAGAATATGTAGTTCGAGAACATAAGTTATCTATGCCCAGTGTTCTTTTCTTTTTTACGGTGGTTAGAACAATTACATGTCAGTATTCAGATATCAGTAGTATATGCTCGTGTTATCATCAAAAAATAAAAATTTATATTTTTTGCGTGAAGACATTGCGCAGAAATAACGTGTCAACATTCAAATCTAACTTTCTTTTCTATGCGTATTTCAAACGGCTTGACATTATATGTAATAGCACTGCTTCTCAACATTTTCATTTTTTTCAAGGCAAGTTCACACAACGTTGCATAAAAATTGATTTTTAGGGGCGAAGCTCCTTAGGGTCTAGCCTTGTCCGTCCGTCCGTCCGCCCGTTCGTCCGTCCGTCCGTGCTCACATCGATTGCCATCCCATCTGTCTTCTTAAAAAAAAGAAAACAATGTTTGCGCAGTCGTCAGGATTCGAACCTGTGCGGGAGACCCCGATGGATTTCTAGTCCATCGCCTTAACCACTCGGCCACGACTGCGGGACAAGTAGGGGGCTCTGAGATGTGGTAATAACTCAAGAGCTGGGGATGTCAGGATTGAAACGTTGCATGTAGCTGCTCAACGTCTATACAGGAGAGGGCACTGTGGTCAAATGCGTATATAATCGCGTTAAACGTTGCATGCATTGGCAAACGTTTATAAACGAGAGGGCGCGGCGGTCAAATGCTGAAATGCGTATATAACCACGTTCCATACCACACATTCTCTTTCTGACATGGACCGTTGACTCAAGCGGTGGAGATGTGTTCCCACGGCTTCTAGCGGATCCAAGCTGATCCGTTAGAAGAACCACTGGCTCTGCATTTCACCGACCATAAAGCAGTAATAATGAAGTCTAAACGCAACCCGGAACTCCGCACTACCTATGAGCAATAAAAAAAAATCAGCACCATCAGCACTACCTATGAACAATAAAATCAGTATCATCAGCACGACCAGAGCTTCGCCCCAATCAACATCATTCACCATGTGGAGATGCGGTCATTTTTTTGTGCGTTTATATTGTGCACAATTGCTAAGCAATTGACTTCGTTGTGTGAAGCGAGGAAACACAAAAAGCTCTGTAAATGGTGCATCACCTATCGCAGCGAAGCTGTGAGGAAAAGCGCACCCTTGTTTTTCTCGATTGATTCGCCGATGTTGGTGTTCAACCGTTTGCGGTGCGCATTAAGGCCCAACCACATGGGACGTTTTTCACGCGATTCGCCCGCGTCGTCTTCAGCTCTTGTCGGCGCGCGTCGCTCCGTGCCGCTATCTGTCCGTGCCAGATGCCGGCGTCAACCCCCGCGTCGTTTTGTTGCGGGTGACCTCGAGCGGCGCGTGCTGTCACTGACGCGGACGAAGCGCGTTAAGAGAAAGAACTCATCGTGCATTAGGGCGTTAGTCAAGCTTATTTCATCAAGCCTATATCCAGAGGTATTACAGCTACTACTTATTTTATTAATGGTATCACACTTAATCTATTACAAGCCATTTAAGGAAAGTTACTGTATATAGTAGGTTACAAGTCAAGAAGGTAGCGGCAAATGCCCCTCAAAGGTAATCATATATCCCTCCGCCACCTCCGCATCCAATAGCGTCCCATCGTTTCCGTGACGTTGCGGCCAACGCGCGAGGAGGGTCGTGCCTTTCTGTACATATTTGCTTTATCTCTCGACTTTGACTTAGCATTGTGGAAGCCACGAGAGGGAGATTAAGGCTTCCCCCTTCCGATGGAAACAAAGACGACTTTCGGGGATTAGCTTCCCCCTCCGATTGATACAAAGGCTGATTTCAGGGGCTCGGTTCCTTCACCGATGAATACAAAGGTCGCTTTCTTAAAAAGTGGGGGTCGGAGACAAGTTGGCACCACTCTGTGGCCATTATCTATCCATTGAAGCGGAACAAGGAGCGTTTCCAGTGAACTCTTCTTTCGATTGCGGAGGGATTTGAAACCGGCGCACCACGCTTGTAGGAGGAGCTTCTCCTACCTTCTTAAGTTGTAACCGACTATAGTGGGCGCCAGGGAAATTCAAAAATAAAATTTCATTTTGACGTTACTTCGGAATGCAATAGCGTCTGAATCCTCTGTTGCATAAAGATAGCTTGAATAGCAAAGTACGACTTTTAACTTCAGGTTTTGCACGCTCAGATATCAGTGATGATTACATTACCGGAAGCAGGTCAACGCATTTCTGCATTTAAATCGACACGAGGAGAATTCAAAGTTACGATTTCAAAATCTCCAATATGAACGCGCTGGGTGACCGATATTCTTACACCTGCTGAGTTCGGATCATACTTATACTTAATAAAAAAGTAAACACAGCAGAGCTCAAATGTATATACGTTTATTTCAGCCTCGCCTGTTTTTCTTTTTTTAGGTAGCCGTAAGGCAGAAGCGTCAACTTTGTTATGAAGGCTTGACAGGATCACGTGGTGAAACGCAGTTTTTCAATGAAAAATGACGTGGTCTTTATTTCATAAGAAACTTTTGTCTAACGCGATTCACCTGAAGTCAGAACGCAGCTGACACTACGTGCCGTTGGGGCCTATGGAATGGCGTCAAAAGCACAACGTCCTGTCATTCAGCATTTTGTTTTACGCGCTCGTTCATCTGCCCAACCAAGCAAGCGCAATACATTTTTTGTGAGTTGAACGTTTATCTTGCGTGTACTTGCTTGAATGTGTCAACTGTCTTTCAACCTAAGTTCTAAAAAAATATTTTTTCTTACATTTTCTACTATTTCAGCCTTAGAAAAAAAATAATGCACACAGGACAGGCATTTCTTCCTAGCGAGGTAACGCAACCTAGTCATATCTAAGCGCCTAAAAAACATAATTTGAAAACATCCCGGTTTAAACAAGCTTTCACATGCCTCACCTTCGGAATCCTGCCAAATTTACGACAAAAAACGGCGTGCGAGGACGACCACATGAGATCGTATTCTTCAGCCGCCTGTCAGCATCATGGTGGCATGCCGCTTTGACATTTAACAAACGTTACTTACGAAAATATTAAAAAGACCACGCTTATGTAAAACAAAGGCAAGGAAACCATCCACTTAAAACAACCAGCGGCTTTCGATGAGCTAACGCGACGACATGCCAAACTTATCCAAAACACACCCTCTCCTCAAAAAAGGCAAACAAAAAGATATCCAATTTGGAAGACACACCATTCTTCACAATGAATTTCGTGTTCTCGAACTCGGCACATGACAGCTTGCACAGCTGCACAAAATAGAAAAGCAAGCCTAATGACCGAACGATTAAAACAAAAAAAAAATTAAATAATACGAAAGGTACGAGTGAATTAAAAGATCAAGTGTAGCAAAGTTATAAATGAGAAATAGATATTTGACTAAGAAAAATGCCTGGAGAAACATGACGCTGGTCTTATGCTTCGGCGTGGTCCGCAAACGTCGCTTTCGACGTCGCAGTTTCTATTACTACACGCTCCATTAGGAGGCCAGGCGCTCGCCGGCGTACTGCATAATCACCGAAACCAAGATTCATTGGCGCACAGTCGAGTGCTGCTTGGAAAGTATAAGAGCAGCTAAAAAAAAGGAATACACCAGTTAATATCCTGTTACTGCTGCAAAGGAAGTGAAAAAACGTAAATAGATGAAGATATGCGGGAAAAAAACTATAAGAACATCGTTAATGGAGTTTTTAAATGGCATACATGCTTCTGAAAAAGGTAACTATATTTTAGAATTCAGAAATATGTATTAACTTAGTATCTCCCGAATGATAGTGCTAGTGAATTCCAGAAATCGTGCCGCAATTCAAGAGGGGTCAGTCAGTCACTCAGTCAGTACAACTTTATTGGTGCCAGAAAAAGGGATTAGGAAGTAGTGAGGAGCCCACTAAGGGTCCCCTCTCAGCCTCGCCCCCCCCCCCACAGACGACGGCCAGGATCCCCTGGATCCCGGCAGCGTCTTCGGCCAGTCGGACTAAATCTTCTTGGACTCGAGCGTCCGAGCTGAGCAGAGTGGTCCCCCAGCTCTCTTCATCTCTGAGCTGCGTTAGTAATTTATTCGCGCACGCGCCCCTGTTTATCTTACTACGCTCCCACACCATGTGTCTCAAGTTCGCCCTCTGTCCACATAGTTTGCACGCGTCCGTGTATCTGTCCGGGTACCACCGATTTAGTAAAGCCGGATACGGATAGGTGTTCATTTGCACACGTCTCCACACCGTGGACTGTTTCTTGCTCAGCGAGGGGTGCACGGAAGGGAACCTCGCCCTCCCGTCCCCGTAGTGGTCGAGAATATCTCTAAAGGTCATCAGCCTGTCTCTCCCGGACGACGCGACGGGGACCCCAGACGTTGTACCGGCCCGGACGGTAAGTGCTCGGGCCGGATCGTGAGCCTCCTCGTTGCCAGGAAGCGGCGCATGTGCCGGTGTCTCACACCAGTCTCACTATTTCTCTCTCACCGAAGAACGTCGCACCCCTGAGGACGCGCAGATTCTTCGGCGACACTCTCCGTTCGGCGAAGTTGCGAACCGCGCTCTGCGAGTTGCACACATTTGTCCTGAAGCCGGGCGTGCTTAGCGTGAATGCCACCGCCACCTCCTCCGCCATCTCAGGGTCGTCGGTCTTAACAGCTGCAGCTCGCGACGAGGTGTCCGTCACCGTTCACCCCCGCCGCTGCCATGGCTCTTCTTCCCTTGTACTCGGCCGCGTCGACACACGCGACTCCCTCCTCTTCTTTTAGCGTTCTTCCTCGGGCTTTGACCCTCGCCCCCCTTCTCTTGGCGTTGTGTACAGGATGCATGTGTCAAGATGGGTGAAACTGACCCATGGAGCTAAGCATCATGCCATGGTGAGAAACGCAACAATCAGAACCATTAGGGGGCAAATAGAGTGGGATTCCTAAAGCCATGTGAGCTGGAGTTGACATCAGTGCGATGCGCTTCAATTGTGTGATAACATTTACTCATGTGACCCGAATATGTCACGATCTATGCACTAACCGAGCTGACTTGTTCTTGTCACGCGATGTTCTTTCTTTCGCTATTATAAAAGACGTATTCGCTTTTTTTTTTCTTGTGAACTATATACTGATTATCGTTATATTAAGCCAAATAATATATAAACACGTATACAATCACTTTTGACTGAGTTCTGAAAGCGTCCCCTACACTTATCGCGGAACCGACCAAACATATAAAGCTTTAGATGGCGCAAACATGGGGGTAGAGTCGGCCAGCCCTTCACATTAACGTTTAATTCGAAAACCTAAACTCGAGGTAAACACGGAAATGTTGCGTTCTGTGCGGGCCTCTGTGCGCTGTCAAAAATTAATGTTAGCTAGGTCATTAAACAAATAAATACGTCACATTACTTGAGAGAAAAATCAAATAATAGATATTAGGCTATTAGTTTCTGTCGTCTCACACAGATTGTGCTGTGGCAGCGTCTTTCTGGCCGGGAAAAAAAGTGAGTATTGCAGCTCACTCAAGATACTTGGTAGACGATTGAATTATTCGACCCCTGTAGAAATCTTCGCGCGCTCACAAACACGTATGCACAAATTCACGGCCGACTGCACGCGCGTACCTTGCCATAACATGCACTCGCTTCTCATAATTATGTTTAGAGGCGTCCTCAGCTTTCCGGCCCCTCAATAATTTGAGAAATCGCGCGTACCGTTTGTGGCTGCCTTTTAATACGTTTGAAATTATATTACATTTTACACCACAGGTATGTGGTATTACAGCGTTGCGCGTGTTTACTTGTGGTATTTTAACATGAGACACAATAAGTCAAACTGATTATGTACTTTTTCCGCAAATTTAAACAAATCAAGAAAAAGGAAATTGATATAGCTAGCAGAATGGGAGTTTACATTCAGATTACCAGTTAAGACAGGAGGATAGATCTGTAAGTTTAAACATTACATATGTTGTGTTTCTCAGGGAGTTTTTTTCCTTCGTTTATTACCTGATAGGTTTTATAAGATTCACCTGTATTTTTATTACCTGAAGAAATAGCGGCGTGCTATTTATTTTGCAATAAGTCATTCAAAGTTTAATACAAGTGTGCTACAACAGCAGCCTACAAAACTTAACAGCAGGCGGAAAAAGGTTTTCATAAATATTTTGAATAATAAACAAATTTGAAAAATGTCATTTCTAGTTTCTGGCTGTTGTCTTGTGCTTCTAATCAAAGTTCCTTTTTGAAAAGCTAGATTTCTGAAATTCGCGATTTTGGGGATATTTACATCTATCTACTTCTCAAAAGACTGCGTAAATATCGCGTTCCCATACATGAAATCTAGTTGATATTAAAAAAAAAAACACAAAAAAACATTTCCTATCTCACCGAATGTGTTACTCTTAACCAGCAATAAGTAACCGTTCATGATTGCATTTAAAATTGAAGCTACTGTTCAATTTTAATTCAAAATCGAAACCCGGAAAATACGAGATACAGAACGAGTGTTTGTGTCATTTGTAAATTTCCAGCATTTTTTTTACACGGCCGAACAAAAAAAAAAGCATATGTCTGCATTAAATTATCGCTCAACGTTTTCTTTCTTAAACGTTTTAATGTCTTTATTAGTAGAATAAAAAGCGAAATCAACGAGATACATAATGCAAGCGTTTGGAGCTACTAGAAGAAAGATTTACTTTGAAAATCGACGCCTAATAAGGAAACTCTTAGATTAATTACTTGGAAAACATTCCAAAGGGCGTCATTTATGTTGCTCCGTTACCGCCTCGCTACTGTCGGGAGAATTGTGCTTTTTGCGCCTTCCGTAAGTTAATCTAGTTTAATTCCGGTACACATTATTCGTATTCTGATAGTACGGATTTATACATTAAACACGTGTTAGTTGGTAAAGCGGTGGATTGTCCTATGTCAAACAAGACACTGAACCTAACCCGGATGAACGAGGAACCTTGGGTGAACAATGGCGTTTCAGTATATGCCAATTTAAATTACTATGACAGCTGCTGAATACTTTACACAAGCCAAAATATATTATTGGAAATTAATATTCGTTAGCAAAAAAAAAATTATATGTACATATAAAACACAAGAAAAGAAAATGTTTAAGAATTTTGTATCGTTTTATATGTAGTAAAAGTAAGCGAGCAAAGTGAGGGAACTGTAGAATAATATAGACGAATATCGCCTCCTGTAGTCTTCTACTTTCCTCACGTTTCTCGCTGACTTTAACTATGCATAATGCTTACCACCCAGCCCAGCTCACCACCCTTCTACAATTCGAATATTTTAACTAGGCTAACCATGGACATTTAGTGCTTACTTGATTCTTCTGCAGATTGCGACACAATTTGTCACCATTAAAAGGCACTAAAACTGGTTGATATAACTTTTGTAAATTATATTTAAACATTACTAGTTAGGAGGTATTCAGAGCACGCAATAAAACTTGTTTTTACTTAATTCCAGTAAATCTGCTACAAATGACATTTTCACTCGCTTTCTACGTTCTACTTTAACTCTTTTTGGGAGAGATTGGATTGCATCGGGTTAAGTTGTCCTCATATGGCAGGATTAAGAAATTAAGTCTTTGCAATTTTAATCTTGAGACTCTTCTTTATTCCTAGAACTGTGAATTGAAAATATATCAAGATTATCAAGTATAAACCCGCTTATTTATTACTCCCAATAAACTAAAGTACTAACTAATTTCTATTGTTCATAAATGCCCCGGACTTTTTATTAAAAAAAATTACAAATATCTCCTGTTCATCACGCGACAAAAAACATGCGTGCTAAACTCGAGGAGATATCAAGCCGGCGTCCATTTTCGTGAGAAACAAATAACCGACAAAAGCAAATTTAAATCGCTAAAATTGTATCCTCTAGCTTGCTGGTACGTTCATCGTTTTTCACTGAGATTATTGTTTTCAACAATCTTACATGATAGCGCACAAAACATATACTGAACACATAACACTGACCGACTACGGTGGTTTCTAGAATCAGATAATCAAATATGGGCGCCTAACCGAACACTCATCGAATCGTGGCCGGTGCCTTAATAAAGGCGAGACAGCTGGCAGCTTGCAAAAATTGGTGATGCGCGGTCGGCAGCGGCGTCCTGAACGTTAGTTCTTGACTCTTCTATTGTTGTTTGCCACATTTCTCGCGCTTCATCATTTATATCCAGTCAGTTTCATGTTCGCATTGGCTCGTCGTCAACTCGGTCTTCAATTTCTGGGCAATGCTGCTGCCTCACTGCCAGTCTTGTACGCGTTACTAAAAAAAAGTAATCGATTACAATTACTATTACTCTTGGCTAAAAAGTATTCGATTAGATTACTTGATTACTCAACAGCAAAAGTAATTGGACATTACTTTACGAAGTGACCGTTACTTTTCCGATTACTTTATTGTGTGAAGACTTACATCTTTAGCGCTCATAACAATGAACTACTTCCAACATATATTTTACATTTTCACAAGAATTGAAGAAGAAAAAACGGGTTCCTTCTACAGCATCAGCCATCTCTGTGCGCTGCATCATGGGATAATCGGTTTTTCTAGCTGCAAAATTTCTAGCAGTGTCGCAATCGCTATTTCACCCGAAACTGGTCTCTGATGAATATAAACTTTGAGTGCTTCTTGAATCTCTGGTTCCAAATAAAAGATATTTTATTTTCTTGCTCTATATATTTTCTTGTACTGGCAACCAAGAGGCCCTCACTCTCTTTTGCACACACACGCGCTTCCCCAGATATTATTCACAAGTCGATGAACTGGCATGTTATACAAAAGGGCAGCAGCTCCAGGATTTGGAACGGGTCATGTGTAGTATCCACCAGCGGAAGAGATCGCCCCGACCACTTCTCAACTCGAAACCTTGCTTGTCACAAAAACCACGTAGGGGAAATACGGGATCTTGACGTGTATTTAAACTGGCTTTGTTATATTTTGCATCCGCTTTAGACATTCTTCGGTTCTGGTTCTCCTACGGGCTGCGAGTAGGTACCGTAAGCAGGATTGTTTTTGTTTATTTCTGTGTGTGTGCGCGTGAGGGGGCTAGTTTGAACGAAGAACTTACAAAGTTACATTCTGCTCCCTCAAACTTCGCCCTGAACGACCCTTGTGACGCACTAAGGCTTCCCTGGGGCTTCCCACTCCCATTCCCAGCTCGAAAAAAAAGGACATTCCACAGAAACTGTTTATACAAAGGAAAGGGGTTTACCTCGTGCCCTACAGCTTCTCAAAAATCTCTTTTTTCCGTTCCAAAAAGCAAAATTTATTTTTGTCATTTCAGAAAAACAAGGTGTGTGCGGGGGGGGGGGGGGGAGGGGGGTCTGGTGGAAAAATAGTAATGGTTACAAGTAATTTTCATTACTTCAAAACGTCATCAGATTACGCTTGTGATTACTGCCTAATAAAAGTAATCAACTCATTCCAGAATTACTCCAAAAAGTAATCGATTACAAGTAATTTGATTACTTGTAACGCGTACGGTACAAGTCTGCTCACTGCTGATAGTCGATTACATTATAGAAACGAAGAAAAGAAACAAAACTGAGGAAGGACAAAAAGGTCAGCCGGTTCGTTTTTCGGAGCTTAAACGAGTGTGTCGAAGCGTTAAACGAGTTTACGCGTCATTTGAACAAGGTTCATTGCGCTGCGATTCGTTCCCCGGTGTAGACCGAGGCCACTGAATGCGAGACCACAATCCCTGATGAAATGTCGGGAGAGGTGAAGAAAAACGGCGACCAAACTAGCGGTAAAAAAAGCAAACATTAATCATGTTTATGCGCGTCGAAAAGAGAAAAGTAGACGGACTTGTTACCTCAATGCACGTTCAATGTTTGTGTTTTTATTTCATTTTTTTGTTGATTTACTTAAAATAAAACGTGTTTCTGTGATACGCAAATCGTGAGTGTAGTTACAGTGATGCAATCGAGAAATCGAAAAGGTGGAATCGCCAGAAAACGAAACATTTACCACTACTCCTCGTACACATAGTTTCTTGAAAAGTTGCGGTTCGGGCGTTGCGCAAATAGCGAAGTGACAGAAGAAAAAAACAAGTGGGAGAGAAGTGGGTTAGAGCTTCAAACAAGACTTGAAAGCGTAGACGAAGAAAGATACTGATCTGCGCCAGTGTCAGAACGGAGACTGCAACAATCGATAAAGTCCGATAGGGCGAAGCTTTATAGAGCGATGATTTGAGTAACGTGTGAAACGGCTGAATCACTCCGCGAAATGAAAGGAGTTCGGTGATTTTATACAGTGTTAAAGAAGTTGGAAAAATGACTAACAACAGATAAAACTGCAAAAAACGGCGGGCTAAAACACCGCCTGAAAAAATTGCACGTGGGCACCCACTTATACGTGAACAGTGACATGCGTATTTATTAACAGCTTAGGTTACACATATTTAATGGAGAACGTTGAAAAAGATATAATGAGTATAATTAAAGCACTTACAGAAATTCAAATGTCAGGTTTTCTTGATGCTTCGTGTATTCAGAGGATGATATGTAAAATTAAGAGTACATTTACAGCCTTGATTTTTTACTTTTTGTTTACGTTAAATGTACTACCCTAAGAAAAAAATAAAATTTCGGTGGTATTCAGTGTTAGTAAACATTGTTTTACTGGGTAGCTCCAGTGGGGTAATAATCAGGGGCTACTGCGGCATAACGACCTCACAAACGGCTCCCTTTTATGAACAAGAGCAGAGCAAGACGTTTCTGCTTATTGAACATCAGATTAAAGGTACGACCGAAGCAGTTAAGAGAGAAGTTGTGAGACGCGTCCTTGATGTAAGTTGTCCTGGTGAACCTTGAACACAAGCATCAACGGAGGAAAGACAGATAACAAAAGAGAGTAGGAAGGAGTGGCTCGCAAATTCGAAGAGGAGCTTCGTCGACAGTTCTCGACGTGCACTAAAATTAGCGGAACTAAATACATCCCAGAGGGGTAGGCCGGTCCGGCGCGTTTAACGCAGTCCGTGTCGTTCTTGAGAAGTGTGGAGTCTCGCGAAGACGAGCAGACGCGAAGGCATTGCGTGTCGTCTGTCTTGAACGAGACTACGAGCTTGGCTGCTTTGTTGGACCGGTGCGAGGTGTTTCATATCTGTCCCTTCTGTGCGTTTTAGGAGGAACGATTGTTACAGATGGACCCCTCATCTTCCAGACTTATGCTGGTGACTAAAATACAGGGTGTAACCGGAGACAGTGAGTTCTTGAATAAGGGGAACCTAAACTGAGAGCACACAATGCTTGAATACCGAAATTCAAAGGGGGCAGTCCAGAAATGTGGGAGAAAAAAACAACAAAAAATACTACAGAGAAATTTGGAAAGAACAAAAGGCAGTGACAAAAAAAAGAATTTGAATAAAAAAGAATTTAACCAGAAATTAAAATTTTCAACCTAGAAAGTGGCGAACGTGTAAAAAAAAGTATTGTGCAAGATTGGCACAAATCTAACAAACCTTTCACCGTTTTTTGGGTGCTTTTTCAAAACACTAACACTATTGCCGAGATCTACGCTTACCTATTTTTATTTAAGATCTATTTTATACAAGCTAGGCCTACTAACTCGTACCAACCGCTTCACATCCAGATGTCTTCCATACAATCGTTTGTCTAACCAAGAAACTTTTTTTTTTTTTGAATATAGGGGTATGCGCATCTCTACATTTTGTTCTTCGAAAAAAGAAAACAACAACAACATCAGAACCACGTTCGGGCTTTGCGTTGACAGATGTCTCAATTTCAGCCGGCCCGCTTTGAAACTATTTGGCGCTTGTTACGTTTCTTCCCCCTGTCCTCAGTTTTTTTTTGTTTTTTTTTTTGTCTTGCAAAATACCCGGCTACATCCCGAAACATGTCATCTCCCAGCACCTTTTGGCGCGCGTTCCATTCTGTGGGTGTTTGTGAAACTTTCATCCCAACCCTTCGTGTGCTCCTTTTCGAACTTCTTCCCCATTGAAACGCCATAGAAATTGCAATTTCTTTTCACACAAACGGCGGACACATTGCCGCTTTGTGTGCGGTTCTATGTCTGTGTTTGCTTAACTTCGGTTAGATAACCAAGAGCGGTAAGACTAGTTGACCATTTTTTTTATAGAAGACTACCGAGTACTTATTTTTTGCTCTATCGCTTGGGCAAAGAATTAATTTATAATGCATAAAACTTTCCTTTTCAAATCCTGAATTTTATGCTTCATTATAATACCTCAGCAGCAGTAGCGGCGACTTCAACGAACCGAACCTAATCTGTCTACAAATTTGCAGTTTGCGGCGAAGAAATCCCACCTGCTGCATCCTGAACGCTGTCATCACTTCGCCGTCGCCTCTGGTAAACGCCTGGCTCGTTCGTCTGGGCCGGCGACACGTTACCGGGAGACAACAGTTTGCGGTCAAGAAATTCCAGCTGCTGCATCGTGAACGCTGACATCATCCATCCATCCGCCATTGTCTCTGGTCAGCGATTGGCTCGTTCGTCTGGGTCGGCGGCAAGTCACCAGAAGACAACGGGTACAAGAAGGAAGCGGGCTGTGAATCCTTCGCACTAGCTCAGCAGCAGTAGCGGCGACTTCAACGAACCGAGCCTAATCTGTCTACAAATGTGCAGGTTAGTATCCATACAATGCTTATCTAAAATATATTTGCCGTCTTTTTTTTTTTGCCGCTGCTGCTGCTGCTGCCATTATCGTGTACAACTGTGCCATACCCTTTTTAGCAAGTGATTTCGCAATGTCCGACTTATGTATGTCGTGTAATGAACTTCTGCCGGAAGATGGGTCGTTTGTAAAATGTGCGGAGTGTGATGATTGCTACCACTTTGATTCGTGTTCAGATGCTAGTGAGGGAAAGGGGGAGGGATCGAAGAAAACATGGAAGTGCGAGAGTTGCTCCACTTCGAAAACTCGAAGTAGGAAATCAAGAACCAAACGTGATGCAGACGTCGATAAAACTTTACAAGAGATCAACAAGAAATTATCTGAACTGATGGCAGTGAAGGAAAATGTCGACAGTTTAATGACAATGAAAGAAAAAGTCGACACCCTAATGACAGTTAACATTAATGATCTAGCAAAGCATTTGAAACTCCGAGAACTGTGCGAGGGCGACGTAGATGGTATTCATAGGCTTCCCACGAAGGCCGGAAAACTTCCAGCCGTGCTGGCCCGCTTCGTGTCGCGCATGACTCGCGATCACTGGCTGCAACAGAGGGGCTATCTACGGGAAACTAAATCCGACGTGCGTCTTTTTGATAACCTTACCGCCCAGAACAAGAGACTTCTATGGATGATGAGGTCAAAAGCCGAAGAAAAGCATTGTCAGTTTGCCTGGCAAAAGGACGGTCGAATGTACGTGCGAAAAAAACAGGGCGAGCGCGCAATCAAGATTGAATGCGAACGGGATCTGGACATGATTGTGTGAAACTGGTAATTACTAACAGTGAGTTATTGTGTGTGTTTTTTCTCCTTTTTTATGAATAGTAAAACAAATAAAACAGACTATCATGACCACATTTCATTTAACAGGCTCGTTAACGACAGCCTTTCCTTGCAAAAAATATGGTTACCTGTTTTCATTTAAATGTTCGAAGTGTAAGAAACAAGTATGACGACATAGATGTATTTCTGAGTTCTCTCGACCACAAGTTTGATGTACTGGCTTTTTCAGAAACTTGGTATATTGATAGCAATGACGCCGTTCATTTTGAGGGTTATCGATGTGAGGGAGTATACCGTACTGATCGAAGGGGAGGAGGCGTTTCCCTTTATTTTCGCGATAACCTGCCCTACGAGGTTATACCTGAATATTCAAAGGTTAATGACTGTTGTGAATCACTGGTCGTGAAATGTGCTGGATCTGTAATTTCTCTTATGTACCGCCCCCCCCTTCTGGATCGGTAGCTGAATTTGTAAACTTTATCGACCAATTTCTTGAATATGTTGGTTTATTAAACATACCGGTTGTATTAATTGGTGATCTCAATATAGATCTACTGTCCCCAAGTCCTATGTGTAGGCTTTTTCTGGATGTTGTACAGACATTTGGATGTGAAAATGTCATTAGCGCTCCAACATGAATTACGTCAGGTTCCCAAACATTAATTGACGTATGTATTACTAGTTACCCAATTCAAAATGTGATTGCTGGTATTTTAACGTGTGACCTTAGTGACCACCTACCAATATCTTGTTTTTTGCCATGTATGAAAAAGAAGACAAAAAAATTCCGCTCAAGGAATGCCAGTTTTAGAGAGATATATAAACACCGATAGCATAAACTATTTTTATACTATGGAATCAAATCTAAATTGGACTGATGTTCACAATGAAAGTAATCCTAATATATCGTACGATTTATTTTTAATTAAAATAAGACGCTGCTATGACTTGGCATTTCCATTGAAACCTGTCCGTAAGCACAAAAAGTCTAGGAAACCATGGATAACGCCGGATCTTTTTAGAAGGATGAATAAAAGAAACCAACTCTACCATAAATTTATCAAACTAAGGGATGAAGCTTTATTGGTACAGTACAAAAAATAAGAAATAGATTAGCAGCAGACGTTAAAAGAGCAAAACTACGTTATCACGAACAGAAATTTGCGGCTATTTCTAATGATCCCAAGAAAATATAGAAAGAAGTGGGCAGCCTCATTTGTCAGCCAGCCAGTAGATTACCGATAGATATCACTGTTGGCGGTGTTACATATGCAGGTACAGCACTTTCAAACAAATTTAACTCCCATTTGTTAAGCTCGGGCGGGCCGCTTTCTTCTCATCTGAACGCGAACACTGATATTACTTCTTATCTTTTGGTTACAGAAACAAATTCCATTTTTCTTTCACCGATTGCTGAAGGGGAAATTATCACTTTGTTACAAGCCTTAAACAATAATATCTCGGCAGGCCATGATGACCTAAAACCGGCGCCGATTAAAGCTGTGTCTCGACTGATTAGTACGCCTCTGACTCATATTTGCAATATTTCTTTATCTCAAGGAATGTTTCCTGATAAAATGAAGGTCGCTAGAGTGTGTGTTTTGCATAAAGGTGGGTCATTGCATGATATGGATAACTATAGGCCCATATCGGTACTACCATTGTTTTCAAAAATCCTAGAACAAGTCATCAATGGCAAATTGGTCTGTTATCTAGCTAAGAAGAACTTAATTGCGCTACAGCAATATGGGTTTCAGAAGAAAATGTCTACAGAAATGGCGTTATTAAACATAAAAAATAAATTAATCAATAATTTTGAAAACCAGTTATATACAATCGGTGTTTTCCTAGATTTTCGAAAAGTTTTCGACTCCATCAAACATGGTGTGCTTCTTCAAAAACTACCATTCTACGGAATAAGAGGTATTCCATTAGACTTCATTCGAAACTACTTATCGCATCGCGTACAATACACTGTCATCAATGGCTTTCAATCTGAGCTGAAGCAGATTAAGTATGGTGTTCCCCAGGGGTCAATTTTAGGTCCGTTGCTTTTTCTTTTATACATAAATGACCTAGTTAACATAGCACAAACTCCAGATATTATATTATATGCCGACGACACTACTGTTTTTTTTACAGATAAAAATTCTAATAAGCTTGAGAACATGGTAAACACTTGGCTCGAACGATTATCACTGTGGCTACAGCTAAATCAATTAGAATTAAACATCAGTAAAACAAAATACACTATCTTCAAGTCGAGAAATAAAGCATATGGTCATAATATTTTAATAAAATTCCAAACCGAGACAATTGAGCGAGTGCCCTCTTACAAATTTTTAGGTGAGTGGGTTGAGGAAACGCTAAACTGGTCATGTCACATAAACCATGTTTGTGGTAAAATATCTAAATCAGTTGGTATTCTGAATAGAATTAAGTATCTCCTCCCCAGCTGACTCAAGCGTCAACTGTATTACAGTCTTGTTCACTCACATCTTCATTATTGTCTGTTAGTTTGGGGGTCCACTACAAAAAGCAATCTTAATGAACTCGTTATTCTTCAAAAGAAAGCAGTTAGCTGTATCGAAAACTTACCTTCTAGAGAGCATACCGCCCCTTATTTTTCAAAGTATTCCTTATTGCGTGTTGAACAACTTTTTAATGTTAAATTTGCAATAGAAATATATAAAAATATAAAAAATGACCAAGCCGCATTTCATGAGCAATATCCTCGTAAAAAAAAACCAAATACAATTTCAGACAAGAAAAATATGTCAAGCCAAAGACGAGAACAAATTATGGAATACAAAGCTTGGAATATCAGGTACCTGAATTTTTAAACAGATATCGGGAGATTGAAGAAATGATTATAAGTGCTTTGTCGTTTTATAGCTTTAAAAAGAGTGCAAAATATTATTTCTTATCAGACTCTCCTTAGTGCTAATTTGTGCCTGTCATTCTGTCATTTTAACTTTGTTATGTATTTAGTGTTGTATAAGGTGATCATTTCTGTATAGGCAGTTATAAGTGTTTTGCATGGTCAGTACGTGACCGCTTTTGATATGTCCGTCGTTGATTAGTTATTTCATGCATTTTCTTTATTGTTTTTTTTTTCTGCTGAGTGATGTGTAGGGCTGGGGAAGCCTCGTCAGGCGGCGTTAGATCGCCTTTTGCTTCCTCAGCCTAGACGCAAAGTCTGAATAAGGATATTATTATTATTATTATTATTCAAACATCGATCACATATTTTGGTCTCCAGTTTTGAACATAAAGATTGTAAGCAAGACGCCTGACTTTCTTTGTGCCATTTACTAATTTATATAGACATACTTGTAGTTTCTCCTTCAGTAAGTTTGGTTTTTGATTCGTCGTGATAGTTTATGGCCGAATGTATTAATTATAACACAGCATTAAAGACCCGCAGATAAATTGCATAGTGGTCATCGCTTTAAGGGTCGGCTCGGATGCATTGAATGTGTGTGTTTCCATGTTGGATCATGTTCGTGATTCATCAGGATGGTGAAGAATATCTTCGCAATTTCATAACGTTTACAGAACGGCATGGGCATTGAGCACCGCCACCACAAGAAGAGCGTTGCTGTGAAGAGTGTTGGCGATGTAAAGAGGAACCAGAACCCCAAACTGCATCCTTTCTGAGTCTTACGGGGAGCTCAAAACATTTTTTTCCGGATAATATTTAAAAAGCATTAGCTTCTCTATTTGACTTGACGTTTATCTGTGACAGATCGTGCTCCAATAAAAAAAAAAAAAAAACAGAAAGCGCACGTCTTGGGTATTATAAACTTTGAGGATTAAAAAGTCATAACATATTCGGAGAAAGCTACAATCATTTTCTTTATTAGAACATTTAAGGACTGTTTCTTGTATACTGTTTTATTCCGTATAGGGATACTTTTGTACTCTGGGTCCACTTAGCCTACAAAATTATTTTTAAAAAACACACTCATTTGCTTTCTTTTTCCTATATTATTCCGGTTACATACCTTTACCAGTTACAAACTAAACTTTATTCCTCGATCCTCAAATACCACGGCTCGCTTTGAAAGTAGAAAGTCCTAAGCCATAGATACAATTGAGGATTACACTTCATTTGGGGGATGAAGGAGGACTCGGAAGATTGAGTCGGATTATCAATATCTTCAAAACGACAACATGGAGTATATTGTGGTAAACGCTTTTAGATGCGACGGGTATTTTCAAATTTCAATTTTATCCTAGCCTTGATTGAGATATTTTTATCGATGAGGTCCATTTTTTCAAGTAAAGAAGCTAAACTACGAGTAAATTTGACGTTCTAATTTTGATAGTTTGATAAGCCGATTATATTTAGTACCAAACAAAAGTATAATCCTGAACGATATCACGCGTAATTATAATGAACGTGCATATAAACCAAGACGCAGTGTACTGGCAGCATCTTACGCAATCAAGACAAATACCGTATTTGCGGTAGCACTAACAGTGGATACTATCGCGTATGAACAAATTCGCCTATTTTTATATTACGTGTATTATGGCTGATGTATTCAAGACGACCCTTTCTCAAATATTTCATTCCTTGTGTCTTCATTCGACGTGACTGCGGAAAAATTAAAAAACACAAGATCTAAGCTAAGAATCAAAAATTTGTGTTTAAAATGGAAATAAACAAATCAACGCAATTTTTTAATAATAAAACTTTGTATACTATTGACACCGCTCAAAAAATTTTGGTTTCAATTTTATAATCCCTTCCGCAATTTCAACAGTATCTACTCGCAAGGAATGCAAGCAGTCATGGCAGCTTATCTTAATGTCGGTAGGTTAAATCGACTAGAGTAACATTTGCTGAAATAGTCGGCGAAAATATTTGAAACCTTATAATTTGATGAATGATAAATAGGAGTGTTCGCTACATCATCACGCAAACAAATACCCCGATTGAATCATGGGAGTGGTGTTTCACAAACTCCCAGAACACTGTGGGACAATGATTCAAGCAATTTTCTACGCTATCAAAGTTACATCGTTTATCACGTTTGAAAAATTGATTTGCCACGGCACGATATGTGCTAAATTTGGTGTACCAAAGGGTAGAACCGGTATTTTTAAATTGCCCGTGAAAATATTCTTTTTCGCGAAGGTATAATTTTAGTTCTTTTTGAAAACCACTCAGGATAAATGGATGGTTTGTTTTGAACTTTAGGCACAAAGATATCGATAGCTTCTTTAACAACTGTTGTAATAGTCTCGCTAATGCGATCAACTTGTGGCAAGGCTCAACATCTCCCCAGTCAAAGTTTTCGATCAATCTATATACACTTAAATAATCACCTTTCCGAATGAAATATTTAGATTTTATACTTGATAGTCGCATTTTAAATCGTTGATAAAACTCGACAATAAAGAGACACCGATAGAACAATTATTGATAATTTCACATATTTTGGACTGATTTCGCTTTGATAGATCCCTCTACGCTTGCTTAGCGCTCGAATGTTATCTTATGTTAATTGTTTCTCATATAATCTTCGATTATGGTTCGTCCGAAGCTAAAAAAAATTCAATATATATATATATATGTGTGTGAAGTAAGGTAAATATAAAACAACGGACCGGGAAAAGTTAATAAGTCAAAGATGCATACTGACGGAGTTACTAATACGAAGTTTATTACGACGTTTCGAGCGGGGACCGCTCTTCATCAGGTGACGAGTGTACAGCCCGTGAATGTTTATATACCCCTAAGTAGAGGGGAGGGGAAGCCCAAGCTTGCGAGTGCTTAACGAAAATAAACAAAAAATCTTAAGAGAAAAAAAAAGGGAGGAGAATAAACACTCGGAGGGAGATTATCCATGCCTGCACACCAAAATGCGAAAAAAAATGGGGTAGAACGTTTTACAAAAAAAAAATAATTATAATTATTTTAGCAAAAGGAGAACAAACACAAAAAAGGTGTGTCCGAAAGTTCTTGGTTAGGAAGGGGTGGCTCGACTCCAAAGCCGATATAGGTCATATGTGACCTCCGACGCGACCGAATCCCGAGACATTCCTTTGTGCTTGAAGATCGAAGTTTAAAGAGGATTAAAACGGTGGAAATTTCTTTTGCTATAATAAGAAGTGGTAGGAAGTAGCAGTCTATGCCTGCTTGAGGTTAACCGCTTGAACCGCATTTATCCGTTTTGGACGTTCTTTCCGTACTTAAACGTATTAGGATGTGGTTTAAATATCGATTCTTAAATTTGAAGATCTCCTAGTAGTGTCTTGAGCGTGTGCATCTCGAGAAGCTCAAGGACGGAGAGGATCAGCTCTCCAACGAGCCAGCTGCAAACTAAACAGCCGTCCTGGACTTTCAGTAATGCCCTGGTTGAAGTTATTAAACTTATAAATAAAATACGATTCTTTTTGCACTCTTTAAATTTTTGTGCTGAAGCCTGATTCAAAATTACAACAGAAATGTGCTTGATTGAGTGATTAGGAAGAGACAGGTGCTTTGAGAGAGGAAGGTCTGGGAGTGTTTGTGCGTGACATTTGTGGTTGTTAAAGCGTAGTCTGAAAGCCAGATTAGACTGTCCAATGTAGTGTTTGCTACAGATATTTCAGTGCAGGAGATAAATCACTTTTGACATGCCGCAATCGTAACTACCCCTTATATTCCACGTGAACTCTTAATTTGTGCTCGTGGAGTTCTTTGTTTCTGACATGCGCTTGCATACTTTACACCTTGGCTTTTGGCATGGTCTGCAACCTAGGCTTGCGGGAGTGTTAGTTTTTTATTTTACTAAGCCGTCCCGGAGATTCCTGCCGCGTCGATAGACGACCCGAGGAGCGGCGGGAAAGATTTCTTTGAGGCGGTCGCTCTGTGACAGAAGTTTGTAATTTTCGCTCAGTATGTTGTTGATGTTTGGAAGATTGCCTGTATACGTTAAATTAAGGTTAGACTGTCTGCTTTCTTGAGGACACTCTATTCGGTTGCCAATGATGTCTGAGCGGTCGAGGTTTTTTGCCTCGCTTATAGCGTCATCGATTACGTTTGTTGGATATTTCTGCTGGGTTAGTACGCGTTTGAGTTCCTGAGCGTTTTGTTCAAAGTCGTTGTTGTCTGAGCATATGCGCTTAAATCTGTGTGCCTGAGGGTAGGGCAGACTAGTCTTACAGTATCGAGGATGGCAGCTGTTGAAATGGAGGGATTGCTGCCTTTCGGTAGGTTTTCTGTAAAGTTTCGTACTTAATTTGTTATTAGCGATTTCCACAGTTACATCCAGGAAGTTTATGTACTTTTGTGATATGCAGTGGGTAAATTTTATCGATGGCTGAGCTAAATTGGAGGCGGCGATTAAAGCGGCGATGATATATAAATGAATAAATAAATAAATAAATAAATAAATAAATAAATAAATATATATATATATATATATATATATATATATATATATATACATATATATATATATATATATATATATATATATATATATATACATATATATATATATATATATATATATATATATATATATATTGTCAATAGGTATGTATATATAAAAGTGCACCTTATAAAAGGTTCTGACAGATATTACTTTTGAATAACTGGTTCTGCACATCACAAACCATCAGAAAAGAAACACATTAATAGGAGTCGGATAATTTATATATGTTCATTTTTGAGTAACAAATCCTCTATAAATACTTAGAGTTCTAGTATAAAGAAAATCGAATTCCATTAAACAAAGCATCGTTAATATTGGTTGACGTGGTGATAATTGCAGTTCATGACGACTGAAGACAAATTACACTTCTAGATTGGACAGGAGCGCTGCGTGAGCGCTTGATTAGAATTCGTTGAAATCCATGCCTTGACGAGCATTCGGGTAGTTACCCGAGTGCGGTCCCTGCAGTGACGGGAATAGCCGAACACCAACAAGGTGGGGAAAACTGCACGTGGCCTGTGATTTGCCAACCCTTGCACGTGGCCAGTACAATGAACATTAACGGCACTCAACCGGTACGTTATCGCGTGGCAGCTTCTTTTTTTTTTTTTTTTGCCCGCGAGTTAAGGGGGTTAATGCTGCTCTTTTTTTGTTATTTGTTTCTGCAACTTCAATTATGTGGAAAGGGCAAAAAAACCTCTTGTCTCGTAGGTCATGAACGTCCATTTTTAAGTCTATATTCTTTGAGATTCTAAGACGCGCTGGGTGGAGGACATTCTTGTGCATCTCATTAGCGCTCGTTGGCCACTGAGATTTCGACAATAGCTGATGTGAACGCCTTGGAATTAATCACGAAGTTTGATACGTGAACATAACAAGCAGCACCCCGCGTTTGCTAAGCTATATATATATATATATATATATATATATATATATATATATATATATATATATATATATATATATATATATATATATATACGTAAAAAGGGGTTCGGACGGGCCGTGTAGACGGATAATACAGTGGAGTAGAAAATGATCCACGAAAGGGCATAACAAAATCATATAATGAGTCCAACGTATCGAGCGGGGACCGCTCTTCGTCTTCCATAGTCTTGCTGCCATTGCAGAAAACGTGTCCTTGGCGCGTTTCCACTTCCATCACCAAAACACTAAGAACAAAATAATAAAAAATAAAAAAAGATAATAAAACAATAATATAAATGGTTAGCAGGTTTCTGCCGCTTGTTTTAGCCAAGTAAGTATGCCTGGACTTTCATTAACCCCGTAGGTAAGTGATTTGAATATGTGAATAAAACACGCATACGTTGCACGCATCATGATTTGCACAGATTACGTTTTGCGTAAATTGCTTCCATGCCGTGTATTGGCACAGCGCAGGGGGCTTTCGTAACAGTTATATGTAACTTACGTTCGTTTTGACGTGAATATGATTACAAAATCACAAAGAGATCTTCCGAACCGCTGTTCAAAATTTCTTGGGGAGGAAGATGGGGTGAGGTTGTTGACTTGTCATTTATATAAAATCTTCAAAGCCTTCATCTCTTTACAAGCGTTTTTCTCTCATTACACGCAATCTCGGACAAAAAAAATACTTGCACATCATCTACTGCGCTCGAACATCTCCAGCCTTGAACATAAGAATACGGACTTCCCTCCAACGCCGATTGACGAGGATGCAGAGCAGCTCGAGTTGACGCTCCCACTCCGGTATTAACAACGGGTATACATTCACGGGAAATGTGCACGGTCTGGATGTTGTGCACAGCCAATTCCTGCGTTGAAAATAGAAAATCTCAATAACTGCACAAAAATGGCTGCACTACATCCTCTGACATTTCGAACGTCTGCCTCCAAAGCCAACGGAGCAAGCGCGCTTTGACGGCTGTCGGTGCAAAAAGCAGACGACAAACAGGCGGCGAACAGATCACGTGGCCTACTTACTCGATTTGATCCGATGTTACCCACCGATCGATGAGGGTAGCGTGAGTAATTACTCCGGAGTGAAAACCCGCTTCTGGAACGCGAGTTCTGAAGGCGTCGAGTAAGCGCGAGTAAGTTTTGCAATGCAACCGTGTGAAACCTTTACTCCGGAGTCGAATCGAGTACATTTGGAAACATAACCATGGCGGCTCCGTGGGTTAGCATGAGAGTAGAGGACGAAGCTCGTGCCACGTCACGTGTCTTTAATGACACACGTGTCCGCCGCATATGGTTCATGCTTCTGGCCTGTGACGTCATCCTGCTTTTCATTTCTTCTAGCAATCAAAACTAAAACTATGTTAAAAATAAAAACAAAATTATATAAACTTATTTATATTATCTTAGCGTATCTTACGTTACCTTTTATAGTTAGTGATACTATACTCGTTAAATAAAACAACATTTGTAGTCTGTTGAAAGAAAAAGTTTGTTTGCTTTAAACAAAGCGAACCTTCTTATTTTAACTTCGAATTGCACATCCTGTTATAATTAAAAAAGTGGTTATGTTTTTTTTTTTTTTTTTAAATATTTAAATCGATGTTTTTTGTTGTTAGCTTAAATTATACACTTGGAAGCTAAACAGTTTTTTTTTTTGGTAGGTCATCCTGAAATGCATTTTCGAATTTAGAAATTTTGATACAGAAAACATCAGCTTGAACAATTATATAAGCTGTTCTGTGCAGCTCGATAACTGATTAAATTATTTTTCTTCTCCAACGGCGCTCAACGACCAAGCAGAAGCTATATATAGATGGGTCTCGTGTCCCACTCCAAATGTGAGTTCAAAAACAAAATACAAACCGTTTTCAATTTTTTTTTTAATCAAGGCTACGCGACGTTCTTTGGAGAGTGAGTAAAATTTTAATTTTCGTTTTATTCTTGCCTCTTGAGACAAGTATTAAACAAAGTAACTAAAGCAACAAAAAAATTAATTTCCCTTTAGTCATCAGAAGGGTAATGTTTCAAACCTTAATCTGTCTCATCCCGGCACTTACAAAAGCAGCTCGTGAGCAATTTTCTTTTCTAATTCGCTTTTACGTCAATATGCCCGCTATTATATTTCAATTGTGAGCGTTTTGTAATCTTAAACCCGCAGTCTAGATTTTTATGTTCGCTGTCTGGAAGATCAGGTTTACGAAAGATATTTGTTTTGCAGGGAGATTTATCGAATCTTGGAATGTGTATATTGGAAGAATAAAAATGCGATCTGCATTCTGTTTAGAGAGGTATTCACTTAAAAAAAAACAAAAAAAAACAACAAAACATTAGCTTCTTTTATGGCATATTGTCTAAACTACTTTTACAGTCGAGATAACAAATTCAGCGATAATACTGTTTCAGTGAAACTGATGTGAAGCAAAAACAAATGCGATGGAAACAATCTGAAGATCTATTTTGAAATTTAAATTAGGATGTAGGTAAGAAGATCCGCCACTCGCGTGCTGCTTCACAACACCGGTTCGCGTTACCGCGGCGGACAGTCATGTACATCAAAGCAAAAGCCTCTGGCTTTCGAAAACATAATGGAATTTATATTCCACCTTTTAAAGAAAGTAATACTTTCGAATGAAACCAATTGTATTGTGGCCTCTACACGAGCTACTGTCACGTTTGCACAAGTCAAGTAGTTCGAAAGAAACGATCAGAAATGGTGAAGGTGTTGTCATAGGGGCAATTTATTTCCAAATTGGAGAATGGCAGGTTTGTAAACTTGCTCCGAAATAATATTCAGTAAATACACGAACTCATCTCTGTGACGTCACGGCGCGGTGGTGGCGCGTCGGTCGCACTTCCGGTCTGGGGCTGTGGGCAGAAGTCCCCATGCCAGACGTGTATTCCTGCGATGTTTTGAAAGGAACCAGACAAAAACCTGCCTTCTCGTCAAAACGCCGCGACTGGGGCCGTACCAAAAGTGTCGAGAAAGGTTTGAAGGTCAGTTTTCACGTGCTCGGTTCGTCCGAGAATCTGGATATGTGCCGTGAAAAGGGAAAAGCAGACGCCGTCGGACAACGATTGCTTGGGCGGGAAGCACTTTGGGTTGAATTCACGGATACTTGCGGTCATCAGATTTATTTGTTTTGTTCCAACATGAACGCCAAAAAAACGTCAAGTTGTGCGGACCACCTGCGGACTACGTTCAGTGCGTCTTTAAGTTAAAACGGCCGCGTGATCGTTCGAACTGTCGTCTGCTCTTTCAAACGTTTCTGCTTGTCGTCTGCTCTCTTAGACGACGCCGGCCCGTAGACCAAATGTTGGCCCGGTACTTGCGATAAGAAGTAAGTGCAGGCCTCAAAAGACTTAAATTTGAAGGTTGGTAAGCAGGCTCGATGTAAACAGTAGATACAAGGAGATGTTGACCATTGTTACCAGTGACCATCACCGACTTGTTATCCCTAATGCACTTGGTCCGATTATGCTTGCGATTTTCAGTATCGACGTCGACCATCTCATCTACGGTTCACGCTTTTGCAGCCCGAGCGGCGTCGCGACTGAAAATGGCGAGCGAAATCGCATCATGCGAATCAGGCTTTAGCGTACATACTGCGGCATTCATGCTGAATGAATCGCCACTTGTCACTTTATTCACGCGAAGTTTTGCGGTGTAACGAGCCTCGGTAATTTCGATGACGCCACTCAAGTAGTCAGACATCGCCAGGAAGACGTAGAATCAACCATTCGAACGCCAAAAAGGGCAGGGGGACTCACACCGACGCCGACAACATCGCATTCCAATGGTTTGTTTATGGGCGACGGCCAGCTTCTTGCCCACACCCCCACCGCGCATGCGCGGCGCCGGTGGCGTCCGCTAGGGGCGCTCCGGTTTGTTTGTAAACATGAGTTGGTGTATAGTATATAATTTTGTGAGTACCCTCAGAATTTTGGAAGCTGTCACGGAATGTTTTCCCAACAACTGCTTAAGACAACATATTTGCAATTTCATCCCGCTAAAGTTGTGAATATATCTTCTGCTGCTCTATTACTTGATAACATAAGTGAACATCCAAACTAAGCAAAAAGCCGTTGGTGCTTGTAACATATATTGTTTTTTGTTTTATTCAAAATGTTTTTTCTCAATCTCAAGTACTTGCTGGTGGTCTTGTGTCCGTTTTAAACCACATCATTCAAGCATGCGGTCATGTTTCCGCAACTGAATTATTTGGGTTAATGAGTCCTGGTTATCAGTCGTACTGTAGTGGCCAAGGTTACAATCCAGATCGTGCCCGATGGCATTTCAGGCAGACTACCTTCTCGCAGCTTAAATGCGTACACAGCAGAGTTCATGTTTGATTTCGGTTAGTGACAATTTATACACGCATAGCTCAAACCGCAACAATTCTCACAGAAAAACCATGTGGGTTATGGTTATTCGAGTAACACAAAAAAAACTCGATGAATACACGCGCAATACAGAACCACACAAACCGATGGGAACATCCACAGTACTACCACAATACGACCTACACTGCTTGCGAGAGTAGCGAAGAGGCGATTTTGTTCTAAACTCTAGGAGACACCAGCCGTGTTCCAGGAGTGCTCTAGAGAGTCGCTCTTTCGTGAACGTTCAAAGAAGCCCGAGCGGTCAGGTTTGCCGAACCATCGCAGCACCCAAGTGGGTGGGAAAGGTGCGAGCGTCGACCGGACGCATAGAAACCATTGCATCGTGTCAATTCTAACGACTCCCATACCAAAGAATAAAAAATCTAAACAAGAACGCATTCCACAACCCCAGAATAAACACGAACAAGGAAACGGTGCCGGAAACGACGGAGGTCCACACGAAAATGAGGCCCAGCAAGAGAAACACTTTGTGTACACTGCCAATCCCCCGAACAACACAAACTGCGGAGGCGCGTAGAGCTAGGGCCATGAGAAAGCCACGTCGCTTTCGGGTGAGGTGAGGCGAGTCTTGAAAGGCTTCGCTCGAGAAGTCTGCAAACATCGGCGGTGGCGCGGCCATTCGTACGCTAAGTGATTTAATAATATAAATATATGTAATATTATGTTCATATGATTGCTCCTACAGGCTTCAATTCGTCGCTTTATTATTGTATTTGTTTAAATGAACCCGTGACTAGCCATTGGCAATGGTTCCTGTTCAATGTAAGCCTTTTTTGTATAACCTTTTCTAAGGATGAAAACAAAATATTAAAGCCTAGTTTTTGACGTCTACTTGAAGTATACGTCGAACCTATGCATTTGTACTTTTAAACTGAAGAATACATTTGTTTAGTACTTAGATGAGGTATATAAGTAATACAAAACGTCATACTATACGTCTTACGTTTACTAAAAGCACGAAATTAAATATTTTCGTCTACGTATTGTTGCAAAAAAAATTAAAAAGGAAAACGTACAATTCTTCGCAAATCTTAGGGACGAGAAAGCAGTTCAGTGATTTAAACACACGGACATTTGAAGGGCGGCAGGCAGCTACAAACAAGTCCAAGGTGCAAAAAGCCCATTGTCGACGACTCTCGGCCGTATCGACACGACAGTGGCGTCGCGAACGTGTCCCGCGCGGTCGCAGATCGAGTAAGTGCGATCGGTCCCCGATGCGGGGGACCTGTAATGTGACTTCGCAAAGGAAGAAAGTCTAATTCAACCGAACGTCGACGTAAAAAAAAAAAATCTACTACTTCGCAGCATCTTTCAATGAGCTTAGGTGTGTTTTCCGTATTGAGCGTGTCTGGGATCAACTACGGATGACGTCATGCGTAGGCCTTCTCTTCTAGGGGGTTCTGGCTGGGCGCGCAAAGCGCTACAGTAGGAAGGTGTTAGGCTAAGATTGAGAGCCTCATATTTAAGCCGTAGCAGTGTAAAAGGAGATGGGCGAGGGAGGGGGAAAGTGCTTCGACTTTTAGAAGGCATCTGTTTGCGCCGAAGGGATTGTGACTTCGGTCGGAAGAAACGCGATAATTGATTCCGAATAAAGGGGCGGAGTCGCGGCGCTTGTACGTTAGAAACTTTCGAAACTTAGATGCAAGCGTCGAAGTTTCGAAAAAAATAACTACGTTTTTCAGTGGCTTGCTTTGACGGAGAAGACGAGACCTTCTAGAAACTTCAGTCCTCTGAGCCCGCTTCGTGACGTCATGTTTACTAGGCCAACGGGCAAAAATGCCGTACAGTCGTCTGGACATGGGCTTTGCTTGTACAGGGCGCTGGCTGGGCACTCCTATATTTGAATAAAAATGCTCGTACGCTTTTTTATTTATGCTTGAGTGACGAAGGCGTAATTAGCTGAATTGCAGCTTTAATGCTTGGATGTTCAAATGGCAACTTTGTCTGGAAAGCTTTATTTATTGAATAAACACGATTGAAAGAAATAATACTACATATCCCCTAAAAAATCTTCGCCGCCAATGTGTAATTAAATTCTTTTTGATATAAAACACGAAAATACATACACACGCGCATACACGCGTGCGCGCGCACGAACAGACGTACACGCGTACACAGCTACCCACGGACGCAAGCATGCGCACATGCACACACGCTTGCACAATATAATGCTATCCGGAATATTTTAATTCAGAACATCTTTGTGCCATTTACTTTTTACTAGAAAAAATATTTAATTAGTATTTCCTGCCAAGCGCTTTTGGGTGTGTTTTTGTTTTCACGAATATAGATAAAAATGCGCATATGCTCTCGACTACAGGATAGAGGGGCACGTTTTTGTGTTAAGAAAATGTTTAAATAAAATGAAAAATATCCCCGAATGTTAACAGCCTCGTTAGGTTAAATACATCTTGCCCTATCTGTGCATAAAACAATGAAATATACGAACATCCCATCCTCGTCGATGATGTGTTTCTATATAAACATTCTATATATAATTTTTATATCTACTACATATAAGACATTGTACTCGAGCAAAGCGTCACGTATACGAACAACGTAAACTGTCCTACATTTCATCGCTGGAACCCTAAGCCCCGTCGCGGTTCCAATCTGGCTAATGCCTCCCGCCAGACAACTAACCTCAACTGTCGGCACGCTGGATCTAGCACAGCGAAAAACCGTCGGCGTCCACCCTACAATCTGTGAACATCGATTCGTTCTTGTATATGATGCTGACGTCTTGTATTGATTCGCTCCTGGTGGCGTCTTGTGTGATAGGCGATCACGAGGAGATGTGCAGAGGACGTGCGGCCGCCGCAGTCCGGTAGATTCGGTTTTCCTATCCATCCGAATCTACGATGTCTAGACATTTCTTGATTGAGTGGAGCCTGGTCTTCGCTCACTTTTGAATGCAGTTTTGTTTCTGTATATCTTATAATAGCCATTTTCTTAGACGATGCCCCATGTAAGTATACTACGGTTCGCGTTGATGCTTGCAGCCGTCTATTTAGAGTAGTATCAGTATTACGTAAATATGGCTGCGAGATGGGATAATGATGATTAACCAAAATATGTTTCGCTTATTTTAATTTTGATATTAGATTGAACGCTCTATATTTATAAATTGTAATTCGTACATCCAGCCATCGACCGGCCAAAGCAGGAGTGGGTACAGATTTCAAAAACAATCGCAACTTCTTTCTATTGTTTAATATATACTCATTAGTTTTGCTTATCAATACAGACTTCTTGTCACCTAAAAATTGTCTCTACAATTGACAAGTAGTTTATGCAATTCAGTTACCTAACCTCTTTGTTCATAAAAACTCCGTCCTAAAAGTAATTGTCTTGTTACACCATCATACACGGAATATTTAAGTCAGACATTAAATAGCCAATTAACAACGGTATTAAATTACTTATTTCTGAAACGTTTGGGTATTGAGGCAAATAACACCGGTGAAGGTACGTGCATATTTTTAAGGTTTTTGTTTATCTTTTTGTGCGCAAAGGCAGGTTAGCTTATAGTGTATAAAAGCACTTTCCTCGTGTCTGTCTTGTCTTGTCTTTCTTTTGTCCTCGTCTAAAAAGCGCTACCATGCCTTTGGCAACCCAAGACACTTTCCTTATTGTACGCTGTGTTTGATGGTTTTTTATGTTGCATTTTCGTGCTTTAATTAATGTGACCTACCGAGTGTTTTTCTTACTACTGTACAATGTGTTCTTTATTTTTTACGTAATTTTCACTGTTCGGATCTCGCCTGCTCAAAGAGATACCGGACCTTCGTCAAGCTGTCACAGCATCTTTTAGTTAAGGTCCCCTGAATTTAAACTTGAATAATATAATGATTTATTTATTATTATTATCATTACTTCTGCATGCGGTCCAATGGAGGAAGTGGCAGACACTGTTAATCAACATGCCGGTAGGCGGGTAACCGGAAGTTGAAAAGGCGTTTCATGAAATTCCCGGTTAAGGTTGCGTACGCATCGTGTTTTTTTCTCGAGAGGAGAACTCGGTTGTAAAACTGTCGATTTTGCCAGGTGCGCCGTGGTTACGTAAATATGTGGGAATATTTATAAAATAGTTCCAAATTGGTTGCATGAAATACAAACCGGTTCGTCCATCAAAAAATGGCTGCTCCGTCTTAATAACCCGATGTTGTTCCTGAAGTTGGGGTATAATATGTCGAGCTGAATATTAAAACGTGCTCTGCAAATTTAGTAAACTTATCTTAGAAAAACATCCTTCCACGAGGGATTAAAAAAAAATAACCTCTTAGACATAAAATTGCGTCGCTGTTGCGATTCTTATTTGACGACGGCTTATTGCGAGCAGACGATACGAAAATCAGATTCGAGCCGCGCGTTGAAGATTTCCACGGTAGCTTAAAATATTAATTAGCCCTTCTTTGAAAAGTTCTCGATATTCATCTACGATTCAGGAAGTAAGCCTTCAATGCGCTTTAAGATATCTCAAAGGGAATTCGAAATTATAATTCTCAGTACCTTTTATAGAATCTTAGAAATTAGGAAATGAACGTCTCAGCATTGGTAATTAACTTGCGTCCAAAATGACGCCCTTTTCACTTGGTTTCAGAAAACATACCTGAACGACAGCGGATGGCTTTAAGAGCTTCATTTTTTGCTTGACATTTTTTTTGTGTTCTTCTATTTTTAAAATAGGGCTCAGAGGTTCCAAGTATTTTCAGTTTGCGACACTGTGTAGAAACTTTAATTTCCGACGTGCATTTTAGCCATTTTTTATTTGTGTGCGTGTATGCTGTGTTTCCTGTCGATTGTAACTGAGCATTTTAATGGTCCGAGCTCTAGTCGAGCCGGACACTGCAGCCTTTTTGCTTGGATCTTCCAGCATATTGGGTAGAAATAAAGTTTAATTACAAATTAATCCCTTCTGTTCTCTTTTAAGCAGCTCTCCCGTATTTCCCGTCGTTTCTTCCTCGTTAGTGTACCAACCAGCCCGAGGCCAGGCGCTGTTACAGCCTGTAAGGGATTCTGCTTAAATGTTCGGCCTTCCGATGCGCAGGCACGGGTATGCGTGGGACGCGGAACTTCAATCGGGAGGAACCTGCCGCTCAAAAACCGCTGCGTTCGAGAGATTGTGCAAAAAATGAGGCGATACCGGCCTTTCGATTCATCCTAAACTCCGCTTCACCTGGCGATAAACCGCGGGGAAATACTGCGAGCCGTCGAAATCCGTACAATGACGTGTGCGTGTCACGTGATTCTTGGAAGAGGGGGGGCGCAGCGACGCCTGGGGGCGAGAAATGACGGGATGAGTTCGCAGTGTTGGACTTGCTAAGGTGGCTCGTGGCTTCCGCTGCGGTCCATCGCAAAGTGAAAAGACGTTTTGAAGAACATTCGAGGCCTCGATGCATTAGCGCTCGGTCAGAAGGGGACGAAGGAGCACTAGGAGCAGGGGGAGAAAGTGGGACGGCGTCGCGTGGTTTCTCTTCACAAAGCCGTCTGCGGGAAACCAGATGCGCCAGCGTTCCCCTTCTTCCCGAATCAATGTGCCCCGCTCCTGAGATTCGCGGCGATTTCGATTCGAATTGGACGGAGAACAAACGCGCCATTGTTCCTCGCAGTCCGCGAGGCTTTTGCTGAGTCTCCGACCGCAGGCGTTGAGAGTTTTCCCCTCATATGAGTCACGAAAACAAGAACAGTGAATATTATGAGCCGAGAACAAAAAATGGATGCGTCCGTCTTTTTAAGCTTTTTGTTGTTTTTGGTCTTGACTTTGTTTGTGTGCCATCAGATACAAAAAAAAAAATTGTTCGCATAAAGTAAGCCTGATGGTTGTATTACGAGATAAAGCTAGAAGCTGAAAGGGTTTTTTTTGTTAATAATTGCTGTTTTACGTGCATTACCGCGATTCCGTATCTCAATTAGGGAGTGCCACGTCGGAAGCATCAGGTCCTGTTGAAATGAATGTGGTTAATCTGGGGACGAGTGCGACTTGTTACTTGAAATAGAAGCATCCGGGACCTTGTTGTGTACTAGGTTCTGGAACTAAGATCTACGAATTTTGGCAAAACAATCTGCTTGTGTCTCAAGGCACCGGTACATTCACGGAAAAAAAAAAACAACATTGCACTGTTTTGGATATATCTTATAAAATTATCGTGCGTATAATACGTTTCTAGAGTGTTAAATGCCAGAGACTATGAGTCACGTGGTTTTTGGTACTATGTGTAACGTGGTCACGTAATTACGAGTGTTACGTGACGTCACTGATGTATGCTCCGCCCATGGCGCAACATTAAATAGGTGAATACGTAGGCATCGATTTTCTGTGTGACACTTTTACGTAACTGATTTTTTTAACGATTTGACGAATCACTGGTGATTAGTCTGCACTTATGAATTATTGTACTTTAACCTGGATGTGAGAAGAAATATTGTAGATGATACTTCGACGATCAGTGTCCATTCAACGAATAGTTGGTAATTTAATACAAGAAGTTGTGAATATTGTTCTGTCTGAACCTCAGATGCAAGGGAAAACGAATTTAAACTACTCAAATATTGAAATACGTTTATCGTACTCTTAGGGTAAATAGCAGGAAGCGATGAACACGTTAGCACATCTAACTTCAGCTTCAAGCACAAACAACCCGGATACTTTAGCTATGCTTATTCTAAGAGCTGTTTGTCTGAGGCTTTTACAGACGGGTATCGATGTTATAAATATTAACGCGTTTTGAAACATAAGTAAAGGAATACGGCGCAATAGTAATCAGTCTTCTAGACGTCGCTGTCCACTTTTCTCTCGTTTTTTAGAGCGCAGCTATTAGGCGCCTGTTTCCAGCTTGAGCGGCGTCGCCGTCGATCTCGCCGTCGCCGTCGCCGTCGGTGTAACCACGCGTCGCATTACAGGACGTTCTCCATATTGACGTCAAATATAACGTCACGGGTGACGTCACGAGGGCCACGTGTGACGTCACTCGTAACATCATGTTGCAGTATGGGACATTTCCTATAATTAAGTCACACGTGACGTCACGAGGGTCACTAGGGTCACAAGTGACGTCATGAGTGACGTCACGAAGGTTACTCGTGAAGGTTATGACGAGGGTCACGACCTTCACTCTTGTAGGTCACGGCCTTCATGAGGCCTTCACGAGTGACGTCCCGAGGGTCACTAGGTTCACGGGTGACGTCACGTGGGAGGAAGGAGCGAGGAGGGGAGGAAAAGAGAGGAGGAAGATGAAGGAGCGGAGGAGGAGAAGGAAAGGAGGAGGAGGGGAGGGGGAGAAGGAAAGGGTACAGAGAAGAAGGAGGGGCGTACCTCCTCTGCGTACCCTCCTCTCTCCCTCCTCAAGAGCTGCGCTCTAATCCGGCATTACAGGGAGTTGTAAACGTCTTTAATTTTTTTACGTTTACTTAAACGACTCTATTTTTTAGTTTATTCAAAATTCCTTTATATTCATATCTTTAATGGTGTCTCAACAAATCTCGACAAAACTTGCAATTGGCTCGCCGATATTCTCCGGTGATAAATGTCCCTCCGCGCACATTCACACATTTTCAGGAGCGGGCGTCGCCATCGCATAGTTTATTTTCGGTATCTTTTGCTTTTTATGTATTTTGTATCGCCCCTTTCTACCTTTTCGCGAAGCCGTTCTCAGCGTCGTAGCCGTATCTCACATTTGTGCTCCTCCTTTCCTTCCAATCGCGCGCGCACGGCTGGAACAAAAGTCAACTTTCCAGGCGGGAGCGCCTCAAAGTTACGGGCCTGAACAACAACAACGACCACACCAGCAACAAATCGTAAAACAAACCAAAACGACACCAAAAATCACCTAGTAACAATCTCGGCGTCGTTCACGCTCCCTTGGAAACTTTCGCCGTCGAGAACGTAAAACCAGACAAACAACAAACTGCCGCATACAAAGACGGCGGAATCTTCGATGCAAAATCAACCGCTCCAGAAAAGAAGGTGAGCGTGATGCAAAAAGAAGACGGTCGCCACCGTGAGGAAGGGCGGAGTTTCGATGGCGACGCTCGCCCACTGCGCCGTGGAGCTGTCGCAGTATTTTTCTTTATTTTATTTCACTTTTTCACGGCACCTCGGAGGGCTTTTTCATTTTGTATTGCGAGTGTCGACCGACCGTTTTCCCTTTTGAAGGACTGCAGTGAATGCTGCGAGCCAGTGCAGCCACTCCGACGCCGTGTGTCTGTCACGTGACCTTGAGGAGGGCAGCAGCGACCGGCAGAGAGGGTACATAGTCGCGTGGAACGTTCACAGCTCTGGATTGGCTAGGGTTGGCTCGTAAAGGCCGCTGCGATCCGGGGTAAAGTGGAGCGGAGCGTAGAACCTCCGAAACGTTCGCCTCTCTCATTGACGGTCGGGGCGGGTATGAGCGCTTCCTTTTCGTCCTCTTCTGCCTGCATCTTTCGTTCCTCATATTACTCGCTTGTTATTCGCGCTCGGGCGGTTCAAATTTGATTCTTGACTCGGGATTGTGCGAGCGCACTACCACGGGTACGGGAGTGTGCTTCGTGTTGGGGCGTAGGAAAGAGTTGCGTTCTTGGTGGGAGGAAGTTTCGTGGAACAAGATGGAGAGACTGAGAGAGAGAGCCGGCTGCGACGCTAGTCCAAACGCGAACGGAGGCATGAGATGTTGCTGGGTTGAAAAAAAAAAAAAAACATAGGACCGAGATAGCGGGTTAGACAAGGGACAAACTGTAAAAGCGAGAAAAGATGCGAAAGCACTCGACGAAGGTTCGGTATTTCATCAACTGCTTTAGTAGGGATGTACAGAGCGCGACACTATTAGCGCGAACAAGCGATCGCCGGTTTTTTTCATTATCTCTCTTTGAGACCAAAGGATGTCATGAAAGTCGTTATTGCTACTGAAAGAGTTCATTTAGGTCTATAATGGAGGAAATAATATTTCGTGCTCGCTAATACTATTTACAAGTAAAATGGGAAAATGGGCCGATGTCGCGTTCGCGCTAACAGTGTCGCAATGTCTGCGTGTTACACCGCTAAAAACCAGTGACCTCGGTGTGTACAAGCTTTGCGTAATCTGAACGGCTGGACGCGCGGCAGCCTCAGGGGTTCGTCCACTTCCTTTGAATTGGGAAGGGAGGCTATCGCCATCTATCGTTGTGGGCACTTGAGCGCCAGTTGAAACAGCTGTCTCTGCCGTCTCGGCGAACCTGGTATCGCGGTGCGCCGGAAACAGCCCTCTCCCTCAATGCCGCGGGACTGCGCAACAACGTGGACACCCTCGATACGCATGCTTGTTCTCGGAAGTGAAGTGCCCATACCGCTAAGGGAAAAGTTGTCTCTGTCGGCGCGATGTTTAATGCAAATGCGCGGCTTGAAAGGTAGAAGGGTGTGTACTTGGGAGAGTCGGTTATAGATTGTAAAATATAAAATTGAAAGAAAAAAAAAACACGAACGATAGGTAGCAGGACTCTGTAGTGTACGTTGTCGTTCTGCTTGGCCTTCGTGTTACTTATTTTTCGCTTTTATTCTTACAGCGTGAAAGGTGTTCTAACTAGTGAAGATTTTTTTTTAATTTTGGGTTTAAGAAAGTGGGAGGGGGAATGCGACACACGAAAGCAAAAAGCCAGCAAGCGGCAGAAGTAAAGTTTAAAGCCGAAAGAAAATTGGTTAAAAACGAAGATTAATAAAAAAAAAACAGAAGATTGTTATAGGAAAATGAATTAAATAAAAATAATGATTTTGAGAGGTCCGGAGGAAGAGGTAGGCTTCTCAGTAAGATATATTGAAATGCGAATTGAGACGAGAAAGATTAGACAACGGTTGCTCTCATGGTGGCACGACAAATGTTTTTTTTTTTTTTTAAACATCTGGCTTGAAAGCCTACTATAGACCGTCGCTCAAAGAGTTACTGCTTATTGCCGCATTGAGAAATAACTTATTCGTTACTGTTTCTATTGCGATGACGACACAGGGAACAAGATGAGTTGTTTTAGTTTAAAATAAGGAAATGATAATACACGGCTTCATAAGACACAACCCTAATGGTCACAGCAATAATATTAACTAAAAAATAAAACAGACTGGAACGAGAAGTTGCGCCGAGTGAAACAACCACATTACTTCCGAGATATCTATGACGAAAAAACAATTTCGCGCTGGTCCTCTAAGTTTTGTTTCATTACCTACGTTTTTTTTTTTCTCTCGAATAATACGTATATTTGAACAGAAGTGTAATTGGGTTGTTTTATTTTACGAAATTGCAGCGTTTGGAAACAAACGAAGGAACAGAACAACTATATGGCACCCCTTTATCTAGTCTGCCTTTTGGTGTGGACGTTGATGGTCGAATGCATATGTTATATAAAACTCTTCGCGATCGAGAGTATATAAAAATAGAGCGATGTTGGAATGCTGGGAACAAAAAACTCCGCGTGCCTTAGCCCTTCAATGATCAAAAGCATAAAGCGAGAAGGACAGAGTGCAAGTGTTGAGTGAACAGAGCTCGAACCTATGGGTATCCATCTAATCAATTGCACTGGCACTTGGGGGCTCGATATGCTACGCATTTTCAGAAACCTTAATTTAAGTGTTCTTTTTAGAGCTCAGCTCTTAAGGGCCAAACACATGCGCGTCCAAACTGTCCGATTCCGCGTGCGAACCGCCGGAACGACCTTCGAGGGCGAGGGTTTTCGTCGCACCGGAGGCTACGAAAACCCTCGCCCTCAAAGGTCGTTCCGGCGGTTCGCACGCGGAATCGGACAGTTTGGACGCGCATGTGTTTGGCCCTTTAGGCGCCCATTTCCCGCTTGAGCGGCGTCGGTGTCGCCGTCGTCGTCGGCGTAACCGTAACGCCTCGGCGCGACGCGTCGCCGTCGCCATCGGCGTAGCCGTAACGCGTCACCTCAACGCATCGGCGTCGCCGTCGGCGTGATCGGCGCGGTGCATTATGGCAAACGTCCCATAATTAGGGTGACCAGTCGTCCCGTTTTGGCCGGGACAGTCCCGTTTTTGAGGTCCGCTTCTGCCGTCCCGTCTTTTTGTCCCAATAAAGAACCATGTCCCGTTTTCACAGGAGTGCATAGTTTTGAAATTGGCACCAAGTGAGTTGAAGCAAACTGAAACTATGCCTACTCGTTACAAGTATATTTTACAAAAATAACCGTAGGCACTTTAAAATATTTACCCCCAGAGTAAAATTTAGAACTGTTCTTGCCCACAAACATGTTTTCTCTCTCGAAGACGCGTGTGTAGAAATATGTTTCTGAGTTACTGAATATAGCACGCATTTAGAATCTCGGTTGGCAGCACAAAACTATTTTTTAAAAACAACAAAAAAACGCACGCACGCCCCCCCCCCCCCCCCCCCCCCCCCCCCGCTGAGATGTCCTGTTTTATACCTTGAGGAATATGGTCACCCTACCCATAATCCACCGCGGTGACGAGGGCGTTGCTTTAAGGGACGTTTCCCATAATACACCGCGCGGGAGGGGGGAGAAAGAGGGGGAGAAGGAGAGAGGGGAGGAGGATAAGAGGGGGAGGAGGTGAGAAGTAGATGAGGAGGGAGGAGGAGAGGCATACCATCCCCTCCGTACCCTCCCCTCCTCCTCCTTAAGAGCTGCGCTCTAATTCGGCATTACAGGGAGTTGTAAACGCCTTTCATTTTTTTTTTCAGCTCTGTATATTGTATTTGATTGTGGAACAACATACTTATTTGGACAGGATCGATAGCCAGCCTTATAGATATTGACCCTGTACTTAAAAATATAGGCTCAATTTTCTTGCGCTGCGAAGGGAAGTGTTTAAATAAAAAGATAAGCAACTTAATACCAATTTGACTTCTTCGAATGCGTTCTCGCTTCGAGCAGGAAGGGTAAGAATCGAAAGAGTATAGGTCGAGATGTCAATTTTCTTGCTCCAACGCAATGCCTTTGTGATGCTACAATTTCTGTATGGAAATACAATGACTGAGCGACACTCACGCGTGTTGATTTCGAGCTGTCTATGAGAGCAGCTGTGCAAGAAGCTTCTGCCTTTTTTGTGGCACTTCTCCTCGGGGCGTTTATTCCCGGTGAGTGACAAAAGCCGACGTTGTTCCGACGTAATGTAGGGATTACACATTCGAAATATGTTTTTTTTTTCATGATTACGTGATATTATGCAAGTCCACTTTCTTCTTTTAATAATACAGCATACACGTTTTAGCATGTCGTGATACCGTTCAAGATTAGAGGTTTTGCTAGAACCGTATATTGTTTCTTACTAATTTGCAATCTCGTTGTTTGTGCATCGTTTACAGGGCATTTGTTATTCATAAACACAAAAAAATTGATGAATGAATGAATGAATGAATGAATAAATGAATGAATGAATGTTTGAATGTCATTGAAATATTATTAAAATATTAGATTCTTTTGAAATTATAATTTTCATAGTTAAAGGTAACTTATTTTAATAAGACCACAGAGGCTTAAGACTGTAACTTCTAAAAATGAACAAAATAAAGAAGCAGTTCACAAATATTTTGAATCACTAATACGTTTGAATATTTTATTTGTGCGTTGAGTGGAGGTATCGCGGTATTTCGCAATCCTCTTTTTTTCGAAGCTACTTCGACATATACCCATTCTCCGCTTCGAAATTTTTACTAATCCGACCTAATCCCTTGGGTTTCTTATTCCCTAAAATGAAATGTAATCCCCATTGCTATCTATATTTTAGTGTGTTTTCCCTTCAAATAGAGTTCTTACTTCACAGGCATACGATAGAAAGCTCGGTTTACACGGGTTCAGTCCATTGAGTTGAGCCGTTTGTTATTCAAACTTGGTTCCCGTATGGGTTCAGTAGCCTCGCATTTTGTTGCGATTCGGTTTCAGTTTAGTGATGAATTCGATATAAAGTTTTAGTTTTCCGGTTTCGCCAAGTGGGAAGCGGTTTAAACCGGTTCTTAAAAAAGTAACGTCCAAAACTCCACACGTCATATGCCCTAATAAAATAAAGAAGACCACCAGAGGCTGTTTGGTGGAAACAAGGACTTTAAAGCAGATATATGCTTAATTTTTTTTTGTGACCTTGACTTTTTATCGCGGGCACCCAAATCTAGTGGTCATACAGCAGGGTTGGCGGTAACTATTTACGTGTCACGACAATGAGTTGCTTTTTTCAGTTACGTGGTAACGTACTCGTCAATTTTTCCGAAAGACTAAAGGGTAACGTACTTAGGCTACGTATTTCAAGTAACGCGGAACGTAGTTACCTTACTAGTAGCTCCCAAAATCTGAAAAATGTACACTTATTTTTTCTTGTATTTGTATACTTCGTTTTACCTTAAGTGCAGACGCAGCCGACACCACGAGCTGATGGGACTAAGCAGACAGAGTCAAAATGGCACCATCACCGCGTTTGTCATGTTTCTGTACGTATTCTATTATCGCTGAAGAACCACAAAGCAAAGCAAAAGCAAAGCGAAAGGAAAGGCAATGCCAAAGGCGAAGCCAAAGCCAAAGCCAAAGCCAAAGCCAAAGACAAAGTCAAAGGCAAAGGCAAAGGCAAAGGCAAAGGCAAAGGCAAAGGCAAAGGCAAAGGCAAAGGCAAAGGCAAGGACAAGGGCAAGGGCAAAGGCGAGGAGAGTAGAGCAGAGCAGAGCAGAGCAGAGCAAAGCAGAGCGAAGCAAAGTAAAGCAACGCAAAGCAAGCAAGCAAGCATGCACGCATGCGCGCACACGCGCACACGCGCACACGCACACGCACACACACACGCACACACAGAATAGGTCATTAGCATCTTGGCATAGTCAGATATCCTCAGTTTCACCTTATGCGATGCTACACGCTGAATGCTACAACACACCGGCACCAATCTAAAGCTCCTAGCTTGTCACGTGACTTCACGCTCTCCGCGCCGCTCCTCCCAATCGGAAGGGCACGTGACACCCTTTGACCTATGGATTCGTTCCGGTGGTTCGTAGCGTTCTTTGCGATCCATGATAAGGTAAGAGGAGGTAGAGAAGGGTATTTTACCGGGCCGACTCACTGACTCCAAATTGCGCTGTACATGGACGTGAAATATTTTTGCTTTATTATTATTATTGAACTGTCTCCACGGCGCCGCAGTTTTTTTTAGTCAAAACTGCGCGTCTGACGCCAGCATTGCGAATATTTCATGGCCTTCGCGCCACTGCCGGCTAGAACACGCGGCTCATATTTCATTCCGCCAAACCGTTTTGCAATGCGAACCGTTAATGCCACATGAGGTTACGCTTCTGTTCCGGTCGGGGTTCAATAGAGAGTTTTAAAGAACCGTTTTTGCACATCCGATACGGTACGATGGGCCCTCCGGTTCAACTGCGCATGCGCTACCGTAGAACACTTGCACATGCGTAGTTCGTACCAGAGGGCCCATCATGCCGTATCGGATGTGCAGAAACGGTTCCCTAAAACTCTCTAAAAACTTGATTTCGGATACAGTTTTGTTCCGGTTCGGTGCAAAAAAAAATATTTTTTTCCGGTTTTTGGTTTATGTTTGGTTCGACACCCTCGTTCAGGCGATGAAAAAATTGCGAAATTATTTTTATATACTCATCAATTAATTTTCGCGGTGTTTTTTTTTTTTACGCGATATAAATATTACGCTTATACAGGCAGTCACAAGTCCTGTCAACAATGACGGGTGAGAAAAGTGTCGTCGTCGTCTCAATAATGTCACTATCTGCGCAGCATTACCTTGGTGGTTCCGCTGATGACACAAGTGACGACTTGACATAAACGACTACGCCACTTTTCCAAGCGTTATGGTGGGCAGGGCGTAATGCGCTCTTTTTGAGCACAATTTTTAAACCGAGCAGGAAAACCTCAAAAAAATGTATCAAGATATCTAAAAAAATGTTCGGCCTTTCCACTCTAATGAAGAAGGAAGACCAGCGAAGCTATACTATGGTGGGAATGAATGCCCGGCCGCAAGTCGGCAAGCCAGAGTAGAAAGGCTGGAAAGGTTGCCGCCGTCGCTTATAGATGGCGGTACCTGTCCGAAGTGTTGTATCGACATTTATTTGCTGCCGGACAGAATCCTATGGAAACTAGCCCTTAATAGCTCCGTTGTAAGAAAATGTATTTTAGAAAATTCTTTTAATTTGGCTTCTAACAGTAATAGCCGTCAGAATTGCAATTCCAACGTGACCCTTAAACCATAAATTAAAAAGGTAATTAATTAAATCATTAATAATTAGGCAAATTAGCATGACGATCATTCCTCTATTTAATGTCCGACGATTGTGGTATATACATGGGGAAGACGGAACTCGTCTCAGTCTCACCTCTTTTATTTTTAAAGTTTTCTCTAATTACAAATGTACATCAAACTGCTGGTCAATTATTTTGCAGGTGAAACGTGTGGCGCCTACGGTGTCGGCGCACTTCATCGGTAAGTTTAGCGACTGGCTTAACGCGTGGCATGCATCCACTCGACATAAATTTTTGCAATGGAGATACCGGCACTAACCCCCGTTTTAAAAACGTATTATAGGGTGTCAAGCTGCAATCTGCCATGCAAAAAGCGCTTGTCTCGCAGGGCTTTCCCATCAAATAGCACCTCAACTCAGGGCGATGTGTCGTGACGTCATCGAAAGACTCGCTTAATAATCTAAATCCAGGGGTCTCCAAACTCCGGCCAGTGGGCCAAAGCCAGCACGCAGAGGTCTTCCGACCGGCCCGCAGCTCTACGTGGTTCTTCCGATGAAGCCCGGCCCGCGGCCCGCTTAGAGCAGCCCCCTTCCAGATGTGTAACAAATTTACAAGAAACACTAAAGTGGTGTGGTAAAAAAAAACACACACACAAAAAAAACTGAGATCTCCGTGGAGCGGCAGTGCAATCTCGAAGTGTTTTCTATGCGGGAGAATTTTAACATAAGGTTGTTGTAGCTTGAGGGTTTCACCAACATCCGCAAAGTAAAAGGCGCACCGGCTGTCCAGCGCCATAAGACGACATGCTTTTGTTTGTAGCCAATATTCTGCAAGGCAGCAAGTCTGTTCAATAAAATAAACACCAAAAGTGGGGAAAAAAGAATAAGACTCGTGTCGGTCGAAATTGAAAAACCTTTCAACACCAAGATCAACCGCGTTTTTGCTTACTGTTATTTTAGAGACTAATTGTTTTTTTTTGTGTGCGTATTTAAAATGTATTTTTATGGTGTTGCTTAGCATACAATGGATTCTAACGTAATCTTCCGGATGTCGAAAAGCTCTTTCGAGATCGTGTCTGGTGCGCACAATAAACATTAAATAAGAGGAGTTAAGTGAAAATGTCGGTAATAAACTTTTGTTTCTTTACTTTTTCCAAGAAAATGACCAGTTTAGAATAACGATGCACGTCCATAAAGTAAAATTACTTTAATAAGAAAAAGTATAAAATTGTCCCTTAAATGCTTCATTTTGAATACGATCGGAATAACTTTGTCTATATATATATATATATATATATATAATACTTTGGTCACGAATTACAGACGATGAGCCAGGAGGAAGCGAAATTAACTGAAGATTTAATGGAGGCGAACTTGCGCCATAAACGAAAAAGAAGAACACACGTCGAGAATGCAGCAGCGGCAAGCAACGGTGCGTCGTCATAACAGCTGGCTTTCGCAATAAAGAATCAGTGAATGAATCGGCAATACAGCGCACGCCCCTTTATCTACTGTGCTCGTCACCTGGAATATTCGACTTAGAATGTTCGGCAAAGAGCCAGGGTCAGACTGACTAGGCATCATTCTGGCCTCCTTATCTTTTATGCTCGGGGTAAGAGCATACGGGAATCTTCTACATGAACGCAGATGCTATCTTCCGATCCTGCACGCGGCAATATATTTTAGCGTCAATGAATTTCTCCTACCGGGTCACAATTTTTTGTACCTTCCTTATTATAGTCTGCCGTTGGAGTTTCGAGGAAGCATCTTTGGTTTCCATAGTAAAACAATAAGTTATCCCGGTTTGTCTTGCAACCATTTCTTAAAAAAATAAGTTCGAAAAATCAGGGGCGTGTGTTGCAAGATGAGGAGTTATAAAACGTCAGTCCTTCAAAATGTTTTCATTGATTTTTTGCACCAAATCGTCTGTGAGCAGAAACGGCCTGCTGTTCCGCTGTGGATCATGAACGCTCTGTTGCCGTTCATTAAACATTTAAACCTGGTTCCGCACCATTACTTCGCTCGTTTCCCCTAGTCTATACATTGCGCAAATCTGGTAATGGATCTTTCATATTGTACTTTGTCTGAAATTTGACGCACCTGAAGTTCTCCTGGCAGACCGGACTTATGTATCGTCGGGACGTTATATTCACTTATAACATAATTATTACAATGAATAAACAAAGCAAACGAAACCCCATTTTACGGATATATCGATCAGAGTGTGGTTAATATTTATGGCAAATCTACGCATGCGTGAACTGTTCTTAGCTTTTGCATGCGCCTCAACTTTGCATTAGAATTACTTGAAATAATTGTCTAATTGAGTAATTTCTTTAACTCTTAAGATAACAAGAACACAAAGGCGTATTTTGCGCTGCTACGAAAACGTATAACTGAAGCTTCTTTTTAATTGGTATTTATTAAACTCTATAGGAATGTCTTCATTCGTGCTAAAATAATTAAACTTTGAATCAAACAGAATAAAAATATTCGAGTGGACGTTATCAGTCGTTTTTAACCTGAGGGCACGTATCCTACGCAATAGATACCTTAATAATTAACTAATATTCACTTATGTATTTTTTAAATGCTTATCTTAGTCCTCACACTGAACTCACAAATTTGTGTCGCGAATTTTAACTTTTTCTCCCTTAAGTACCTTAAGTAAAGTAAGCGAGACCGACCCGTCGACGGCATGGTAGCAACTCGTTTATTTCCGAGCAGCGCCCGTAAATATAACAAGGGCAGATAAGGCAACAATATATAACGCCCCCAAGCCTATACGGACAAACAAGCGGTGTTGCCGCTTGGTCCTTCGTCACGGTGATGGCTAAGTTGCATCGTCACTTCCCAACACTTCTTTCCCTTTATAGAAACGGCGAGCCGGTGGACGTCGAACCCGACAGGATCTTCTTGGACATCCGGCTGCTGGTGTACTTCTGTGGTCTGAGATGACGCTTGGTTGCCGCTCTGGAGACGCTTCTACCGCGGCATCTTCCGTCGCTGCGTCGACTGAAGGGGCTCGTGGGGAGTCGTTATCACGGAGACGAACTTGGTCTGCATGCCTAAGTCGCTCACATATGGGCGAGCTAACGTGCACCAATCGATGGCCGCTGGTTTCTTTCACAATGCCGGGCAGCCACTTGTCTACAGGGCTATGGTTTTTGACCCACACCGTCTGTGCAGGACGGAATGATTTTGCAGTCACAATGGGAGTTGTCGACGAAGGCACTGGCACAAGGGTTTTAATGCGGGATCGAGTGGTATATCCGAGTAACCGTTGTGAGGGGGTTTGCCCGTCTTTTCCTGGTGTTCTCCGGTAACCATGCAGGACTCGGGCCAACCGCGTTTGCATGCTACCCTCCGTCATTTTTTTGTAACCCTTCTTTCACGGTTCTCACTGGCACGCTCGGCTAAGCCGTTTGTCTGTATGGGAATATGGAGCTGTGCGTACATGTAGAATATTGTTGAGTGAGCAAAAGTCTTTAAATTCAACACTCACGAACTGGCGACCATTATCCAAAACAATGGTCCGCGGTAGGCCGAACCGGGCGAAGATTGTACGTAGAGCCGAAGTAGTGGATTCCGCTGTGGTCGTCTTTAACGGCGCTACCTCGATCCACTTGCTGTGCGAGTCCACACCTATTAGCAACATGAAGCCATTGACCGGCCCTGCAAAGTCTATGTGCACTCGGGCCCTTCTTTCTTTGGTTTCTGGCCAGGGTACTGGCACTTGAGATGGCGGTAGCGAAGCTACTTGTGCACACGCGGGACACCTTCGCGCTACTTGTTCGAGATCCTTATTCATCCCTAGGTACCATAACAAAGTTCTCGCGAGGGCTTTCGTTCCGGACGCGCCGCTATGAGCGTCGTGCAGTAATTTCAGCATTGTCTCCCGTGCTGTCTCCGGAATGGCCACCCGCTGTCCCCAATATACCAATCCGTGGGCCACTGTCAGCTCGTCCTTCCGAGTGTAGCACGGTCCCAGTGGCCGGTCGATCTTGTGCTGATTGTTTGGCCAGCCCTTCAGGATCCATCTTTCACCTGGTGTAGAACGGAGTCTGCCGTCGTCTGGCGCTGGAGTTCTGTGGTACGAATAAATTCGTCATCCAACGCCTCCATGGCTAGGACATACTCTTGCCAATCTACGAACGACACTTCTCCGGATCCTGGTCGCGGCAATCTACTAAGGGCATCCGAATTTTGGTTCAATTCCCCTTTACGGTACTCGATTTGATATTAGTATGCACTTAGGAGTAACGGCCAGCGCTGCACTCTTGCGGCAGCCGTGTACAGCACTCTTGCGGCAGCCGGTACAGTACGATTGCAATGAAAGATGCCCACCAGTGGTATGTGATCAGTCACCAATGTAAATGAACGCCCCCATAGGTACTCTCGAAACTTGGTGACCCCGAATACCAGCGCCAAGCCTTCCTTTTCTAAGTGCGCGTAATTCCGCTCTGCCTTCGACAAGGTGCATGAGCGGAAACCTACCGGCTGATGATGTTTTCCCTACTTTTACAGATAGCACTGCAGCTATACCATACCGAAATGCTTCGCAATCTAACCGTAGGGGCTTCGTCGGGTCAAAGTGTGCTAATATCCGAGACTGTTTCAACTTCAGCTTGCTCTGCTGGAAAGCCTCTACTGTGTTTTTCGGCAAGTACCATTTCTGAGCTCTCTTCAGCAATTCGTACAAGGGAGCCAGGAGAGTCGTCATGTTGGGTCAAAGACGAAGCGAGCAACACTCGCTTCGTCTTTGGGTCGGTCACCGCGTTCCCCTAAAGAATGCTTCAATTCGGATGAGATAGGACGGCCACTTATCTGTCCCGTCGTTGAAGGGAGGAACGAGGCAGGCCATCTTGTCTGTAGGGTGAAGCCTGTCTTCACGCGTATTACAGGGTGACGGAGCGCCGCCCGCTTGTGTGTCCGTATTCGTCGCCACTGAAGTAAAGTAAGCGAGACCGACCTGTCGACGGCATAGTAGCAACTCGTTTATTTCCGAGCAGCGCCCGTAAATATAACAAGGTCAGATAAAACAACACTGGATCGCGCTCCCAAGCCGATACGGAAAAACACGTGGTGTTGCCGCTTCGTCCTTCGTCACGGTGATGGCTAAACTGCACCGTCACTTCCCAACACTCTTTCCCATCACATTGAGTGCCTCAGTCCACAGCATTACTCCCGCATTGTAGACTTTCATCGCCATACAAAGCACACGCAGGGGAGTCATATCACACACGTCACGCCCACCTAACAAGTCAAGTCAAGCTCGTAGCCTCCCCCGAGGCAAACGACGCGCACTGCCTCCGTTTTTGGAAGTCTTCACAAGACGCCATTACGCATCCTGAGAAAGACGCGCGGCGCGTGAAACACGATGGAATGTTTTTTTTCTTTTTTTTTTTTTTTGGGGGGGGGGGGGGAGATGCATCTAGTTCCGCTCATCTTCGTGCACGTCAGAGACCATCGACTCAGCTCATCTTGGAATCTACGAGTCGCTTCTATCCACACTGCTTCGCTCTCAGCCATTCCTCCGCTCATGTCTGTCTCTACGGAGTAAAAAGAAGGAAAAAAAACGTGCCTCATAAACACGTTTCGTGGCTTCTCATTTAACCTCCCCAGTCCTGCTTTCATATTGCCTGAACAGTGCATTCCTTGCTCGAGGACAAAATTCCTTGGCCTTTCAGAGAAGAGGAGTTGAGCGCGCGCATAGCTTTATTCAGCACTGGGAAGAGGAGAGGGCACGCGTGCACGCGCATTTGCCTGCATTGCCAAGAGAAGTTCTCCCCGAGTATATACGGGGTGTTCTCAACCACAATTAGGTACTTAAAACATCGTAGGAAATTAAGGAATGAAAGGAGTGCATTGAAACTTTTCACCTGCGCCTTTATAAGTGGTGCATTTGTTATAGTAAAATCGCGTGAGTGTAGATTGTGGGAAACAAATGTGAGCCTCAAATATCAGATTGTTTCTATCCTTATGCACATAGAGGGAAACCATGAAAACTTTCCTGTTGATTCGGCGTCTCGCGGATTGTACCACGCAAGCTCGGATATGCTCGATTCACGTCCGGATATTTATATAAAAAAAACTAACCCTTTTGCTTTATGTTGCGTCATCTGTAAGTATAAGAGTCAAACAGACTCTTTTTTAGCCTATTGCTTTTTGTGCCAACACACAAAGGGGAACGTGAATCATTCTTCGGGCTCCCTGCCCAGCAGCTACGTCTCGGGACTGCGTAACCTCAACAAAGCTCCCTACATCCGTATGTGCGTTTAAGCGACGTGTGTTCTTTTCGTCACTCACCCATGAACAAGGGACCGAACTGGTACCGAAACGTCGGTTAATGTTTATTAAATTTTTGGTTACAGTCCCCACTTTTCGTTACATAATATATCCGCATAATCGTTTTCCCCCATAAACTACACTGATAATATTTGACGATGTCAAATTGTTCTCCTAAAAACACCTTTGCGAAAAGAGTGATAACGCACAGTATATTGTTTTTTTTTTTTTGTTTTTAGTGAAACTATTTTTGTTTGCGCACAGCTGGCACTCAATAACACGCTATATTTAGTGACCGACAGTCTAATAAACGCCCGTGCATATCATTATAACTCCTCAGCTTTTGAGAACTGCGGGTTCAGCGGACAAGAAAGCCGAAGAACGAATTAAAACAACTATAATGATTCACAAAAAAATAAAAAAGTACAGCAGGCCTTCCGTCCACGCTCTACCATAGACTCTTTTAGTTTAGAAAGTCTGTGAATTTGCGAAAGAACGTGGCCGCTGTAAAGGGGAAAGGAGATCAGAGAAGAGGGCGCTCTCAGTGTCTCTCTGTGGCAGCGCCAAACAATGCCCCAGCGGTAAAATCTGCAAACACGAACGCGCTCCTCTTTGTTTATATAACCTTTTTTTCTTTGTTTTTATGAAAAAAAAAACAAATTGCGTCGATCTTTCCATATTCCGCTCCTCTGCCGTTTCGCCACGCGCCAGTAGCTTCCTTTTTTTTTTTTTTTTTTCTCCACTGCGGTTTGTTGATGTTTAACAGAGAGGCCACCGCGCGTATCGATGGCGCTGGCTGAGGGGTTACCCGAAAAGTGGCTCTGCGCCACCATACGCGTAACTGTCTTGGCGCCGCTCCTTGCCTTGTTACGCAGCACGCGAGCTCGAAGGCTCCGTCGTGGAACCGACAAGCTTTCCAGAATAGAGGGTCGACTGACTGAAAAAGTGAAACTCTAACCAAGTTTGAATCAAAAACAAGATACCCAACGTTTCAGGACCAGCTCAGTCCGTTAGTCACGGGTGACTACGGGTTGGGCTATTCTTCTTTGTCGTCTTCAACTATATCATCTTAATAATCTTCAACTTTATCTTCATCAAAAATATCCAGGGCTAGAACCCGGTTCCAAAGGTTGCGCCCGTGTTTTTCCGTAAAGCGACGAAGTCCTAAGACGTACGCGTTTGGAAGAGTACCCGATGACCTGTTGACGCTTCCTTTTGCTGTTTGGGTAGCTTGTTTTGTTTTTTAAAACTTGGTTAGAGTTTCAATTTTTTCAGTCAGTCTATTTATTTCCTAACCAGACAAAACTCTGTCAAATATGTTTACATTCAGAATAAAGGATTGGCTATGGATCCACGTCTTCCGCCATGCTCTGTTTGCGCACGCGCTCGAGGTGCACGCGGTGCAGCAGTCTTGACGGTATAAAGCTCGCGGTAAAGGCGGGACAGCTGTGAACATCCTTCGTACCGTTCTGACCTTGTCGTTCACTATAAATGTTCGAACATATGTAGGAAGCGACGATCCGCATGTTTTAACCTGGCAGTCACTTTACCTTTCCCCTAGTGTCTTACAGTGACAAAGGGTTGATATCGCTGAAGGAGCTCATGTTCGGAACATTTAAAGTGCGCGGTTGTACGCCGCGCGACACGGTTAGTGCATGCTCAAAATCGGAGATTTATGGTGTTTCATTTTATGAGACGGCGGTATCGATCCCCTTGTGGATAAAAGATATACCCCAAAGAATAACAAGGAGAGCCAAGCAAGACTTGCTTTTATTTTGTTTAGTTTATATCTTAATTGATCTGGGAATTCTTTTGCGGCAAAATTTGCACGTTACATGCAAATGTGCAATGTGCTGATTAGCTACAATTATGCACCTTTGATTAACTGTGCACTCTCATAACAATTGAACATTAGTGCTTTGATGCACTTATAGTTATATTTCAATTATAGGAAAAACTATCGATGAAGTATCGACAAGATTAAGACAGCACGTAATTGGAGCTACATTTCGTCTCTTTCCGTAAGGCTCTCTGATATGTTTGTTTTTAAAATGGCACACCAATATAGCCTTCAATTGCACTCGACCTTTGAGGCACCTTTCTGTCATTAATATTGGTGGCGGATAGCCATTAAATATAATCGGATGTTCATTTGTTGCATATCTCCTTGCTAGTAGGTTCACACCAAACTTCAATTTATTCTTGAGAAATGCAAATATTTATTTCTAAGCAAATAGGTGTTTGCCCAAAATTGCAAGAGAAACCACGTTCATTAGAGATGCATTTTGTAAAAAATATGAATAATTGAATAGACAGATGGAGCAACAATTTTACAAAAAAGCTAAGAATACAGGGTGCGATAATAACGCACAAAAATCTCAAAGTCAAGTTGTCTGCTTCTCAATATGCACATTTAAGACAAAGGAACGGCGGTTGTGTTCTGAAGAGAGTTTCTCTATGGAAAGCAATACAATTAATAAATCCAAGGACGCCTACTTCTTACCATGAATACGGAATGTCAAGTGGAATCGGGGAACAGCTTACTCGAAAGTGGTCAGTGAGTAAATTAACAGACGTTAGGAGATGAGGTTGTTCAACTTTACTAGAGGAAATGGCATTCCTCTATTGGCACTTGTTTGCCGAATTTGCTGTTGAAACAAAATATATTTTTGTATTAACATGTTAGGTACTTGTTTACTGAATAATTCAAAACTAACAACTAAACTTCGCAAAAAAATTACGCATATATATATCCAAAAACACCCGTAAAACTGCTTCAACGACTCAGCTAGAACGTATTAAGAAAAAAAAAAAAACTTCGAACGAAAATGGTAGAAATACACTTCTAATTGAACAGGCAATTAGCTTAATTCAGATGACAAAAAGGAAAAAATTACCCTTTAATTTAGTTAACAACCTTGACTCAAATTTATTTCAGTTATTCCGAAGAACATAATTAAATCTCCGTAAAATAAAACAAGCAAGAAATCGGGTTGCATAGTCCGCATATATAAGTCGCTGCTCACGAGTGGTCGTAGAGCCGTACGGTTTACACAACCATCGACATAGATCATATCTCTCGTTCTCCATTTGCCATTTTTTCCCGACGCCGCGTTGAATTGCCGGTGTCCCTTTCATTTCGCGGAGTGCTTCAGCCGTGGTCATATCACGTTTCTTGAATTTTAGGTCTTTAGAACCCCCCCCCCCCTCCCCCTTCCTTAGTCGAATTTATTGATTTTCATCGCAGTACAGGCGCTGCTGCCGATCATAAACTTTAATTTCTACGAGTTGTCCATGCTTTGCTGGAACCTCTCTCATCCCTTCCTTGCACTCTCCCTCCTTTTTCTATCTCGTCATTTTGCTATTGGCACAACGCCCAAACATTTCCTCAAATATAATGCGTGAAGGAAGCAGCGAGTGCGTCTATTTCTCTTTCTGACGAATCCCTATTTTTCTATTACTCCATTCTGCGATCGCTGCCACGCTCCCGATACGCTTGTCATCGAAACGCCTCCCGCTTTAGGCAGCAAAATAGGACATGCAGGCAGATAACCGAATGGCCACCCGTTCCCATTTTGGGCGTTAGTGAACATAATTTCATTTTGTTTGCTTCGAACTTACTCTCTCCTTCTTTTTCCCACTTGCGCTGGCCCGCGCTTTTTTTCGCCACCCCGGCCCTCGGCAACACCCGAGCGATTGCAGACTTCGGCTACGCTCGAAATGAATCACAGTGCGACAAACTTCCCGCAAATGGCGCGTGAACTCGTTTAACGCTTCCACTCACTCGTTTAGGCTTCGAAAACTGAGCCGGCTGACCTTTTCTCCCCTTTTCATTTTATCTTTTTTCCCCTCGTCATTTTATTTTTTGTCTTTTTTCGTATGTTTGTTTGGAAAGCCACTATCAGCCGGGAGTAAACTGAGTCGCCCGGATATCGGAGGCCGGGCAAGTAGCGCGCCGGTGCGAACGGGGAGCCGGCTTCGAATAAGTAAAATAAAGTTACGAAAGGTGCAGCCTATAATAGAGGACGCAAGAACTAATGTTTGATACTCAACTGCTGACCTCACACCGCTAATGTTGCAGGCTGCCGTGGGGGTCACCCGTCTACAGCACTGGTCCTCATTCGTGGTTGCTCGATCAGTGTTCGGTTGGGCGCACATTTTCGATTAACTTCTGCTAAAAATCGTAACCTTCGGTCACGGTAACATTTTTAATATGTTCGCTGTCCGCTATTATGCCCGGTTGTCAGCAACATAAACGCTAGCCAACAAAAAACGACAAAACCAATGAATGTGCGGCAAATGACTCGTCACAAACCTCGTTTCTCTTCCAGTTTGTGTTGTCGATTGTTCTTGCGATTCCTACAAACGAGAACGACCGCCTACCTTATATACGCTCTTGTTGAGCGTAGAGAAGGTCTTTCTGTTGCAATGTTGAAGTGCTATTGTACAAAAATAAATTTTGAATTCCATTCCTTTGTGGCCTGCGATTTTGTGTATCGTTAATCGTTTGGTAAATACGAAGCATTGAAAAAAGCCTACCAATATCTGGTCGCCCTTCATTTTATTCGCAGGACCTGGGCAACACTTTGTCAAGGAGACATATGTTTAGTAGAGAGCTCTGAAAAGTTTGCCAGCCAAGTCAAAAACACAAAAGGCTTCCCCAACAAAACAATAAAACATCTTAAACCTACCCGACCCGACCATATCATTTGAGACCTGAAAACCTTATATTTTACTTCTGCTGATATAACTCTCTCCCGCTTATTAAACTCGACTTAATCCGACCAGCTGAAAAAAAAATAAAGACGACCAACGTAGCAAATAAAATAAGGTGCCGATCTTAGTATCCTTTAGTTACCGCTTGTGTAATATTCTAGTATAGTTCCTTGCATTTAATATGCAGTTACTGATGATGTCTAGATATAATCCTGAAACTATCTGTTATATGCAGAAACGTTCCCACGTCTCCGAGATGACGAAACATGTTGTAAGCTTGAGCATAAGGACCTTTAACCCGAGAAGGCTTAGTGCTACTTAGTTGAAATTCCCGAACATAAATTAGTATATCATGTTATGAATGTACGTTTGTTATATTTTTTAATTAAAAATATTATGTCGAGGACCATGTTACGTCTCTTTATTGAATTAATGAAATAATCGAATCGGTAATGCTCTAGATCTAGATTGCATGACGTAAACAAAAACTAAATTTTAGTGTGAACATGGTAAGATTAAGTGTGCTGTTTGATGTAGTAGGTACAAACACCTCATCAGTTAAACACGCGCGTATTTAGCCATCCTTAAGATTTGAGGGGTGCTCATTTGTTCACACACCCAGGAGAATTAACGTGTGAAACTCGGAAGGCGAGTTATTCTCACAATTGCAGCAGGGTTATAATGGAGCGACTGAAATGATGTCGTCCGAATTAATGAATTTTGGGGTTTCCCCTCGACGCGCCGCGCTCCTTGAATAAATCTTATTCCGGGCTCCACAAAACATTGAATTATTTATCTCGCGCATTGTTTGCTTTTCGTTTCTATGTTTCTATCAATATATATGTGAAAAAACGGGATAAACGTAACTATAAAAAAGCTTATAAAATGCATTCCGGACAAATGTTGCTTTATTTGGCCAAGAAGGGGGAAAAAAAAACATCGGAAAGTCACAGATGACATGAAAAATATTCTCTGTTTATTTGAAAATTTTATTGGATTTTTCAACTTTAATAATTAAAAAAGTTCTCCACATATTTTCAATATTATTGTCCATTTCAGATACGCCATTGGCATTATTGCCAATGGCGTATCTGAAATGCCATTGGCATTATTGCCAATGGCGAAAATTTTTTTTTTTTCTTCTGCTGAGTGATGTGTAGGGCTGGGGGAGCCTCGTCAGGCGGCGTTAGATCGCCTTTTGCTTCCTCAGCCTAAACGCAAAGTCTGAATAAAGATATTATTATTATTACGGCTAATTTATTATGCTAAAGAATATGTTTAATGTGTTGTGTTCTATTGTCGAAATGACATTTTATGCATAAAAACAGGGAACACGTAGGAATTTTGGAAAATTTACTAGATATAATGGCATTTTGACGTCGGTAGTTAAAAAAAAGAATATATTCACAAGGAATGGTGGACTTCAATTAAGAAAATTCAAAGTGCACATTTTTTCAATGTTTTTGAATAGCTCTTATCTGAAGTGAAAACATGATTTGTTTCAGCGCTGCTTTTGATTTAACGAAGAAACAAGCAGTGGCGCTCAATTCTGTAAATGATCGCCTGCTGTAGTGGACGGGTATCACATCTTAAAATCTAAAGAAACGTACGTTTTTCTGAGAATAAATAAATTACAGATGTAATTAGCGAAAAATGTCTAGAAGAAAAAGTAATAGTACAAAACAAAATGAGTTCCATGATCGCGCGCAAAAATAAAAACCAACGAGAACTAATCTCCCAAACTTCAGTTCTTTTCGTGTTTCTTTTTCGTCTCTATTTTCAAGATGACACCTCTCGGCGTGTCAGATATTCATAAAATTTGTTATATTTACCCTTACTCCCAAAAACACAGACTCATATTTACTCATTTAAACATACATGAAAACACCTCAACAAGTTAGAACTCTGTATTACTAGGCATCTAGATGCAAACTGCATGTAATGTAATTTTAATCACAACAAAAACGGCAGCGAGACAACTTTAGACGCAAGTCTCTCGAGCACAATTGCAGAAATAGAGGCAGCTTCGTTTCCAAGAAGCCAGAAAGCGGAGGGCGCCTACAAACGTAATTATAAGGAGCGAGCGTGTCCTCTGGCAAAGTACGCGCGCCCAGCCGGCCGTGAGGTAGTGCCAACATATCTCTGAGCGCGCTGAGCTTTCTGCAGCGGTCTCATAATACAACACCGCAGCTCTCGGCTATTTTGAGTGAGGCCGCTTTTGTGCGGCGTAGCGCGAATTGTAAAATACTCGCTCCGTTGCACGGCCAGGGGGGCGGCTGTATTCACGGAGCGTGTGACGGCGAAGAATAGAGACCAACGTTGCGTGTTTGTTTACTTTTTCTTGAGCGCAGAGGATTTATTTACCTTGTCTGTTTATTTTTCACTTTCTCCAAAGGTATGATTTGGGGAAGCGAGACTGCACTAAATTTTAATGTTATCGCGGTACTGGTATTCGTGGATTAATCCTGCATGTAAAAGGCCAGGGGATTCTTTAAAACATTTTTTGTTTCAAATCGTCCAATTTTTTGTTTGTGGGAGACACAATAAAATAATGCTTTCAGTGTTTAAAACAAACCGTCTGGGGCTTGTTTTTCTGTAGTAGTTTTTTTTCTTTCACCACCTATTTGTTGCGCGTTCAAAAACCATCAGGATAAAAGAAGAGTGAGAAACATCAGAATATTACGCGGCTCATCAAATAAGATCAATTAAGCAACGGAAACAGGCTATTGGCGACGTGAGGCATACACTCTAAGAAATGCCTGCGCGTCTACTTACCCGCAAAACACTCAAAGAGCCAATGATTTCTATCTACGAAATCAGCTCAGCAAATGATGAGGAGGAACATCTGTTTAGACCTTAAAATTAAATCTGCGCTGTGGCATTACGCATTGCAAGCATGACGTTTTGCATTGCTTAATGCCACAGCGCAGACTTCATTTTTAGGTCTAAACGAATGTTCCGCCTTATCATTTGCTGAGCAGATTTCCTAGATCGCAATGATTGGCTCTTTGAGTGTTTTGCGGGTGAGTAGACGCGCAGGGGTTTCTTAGAGTGTATAAGTGCATAATGTAGGTCGCACAACCTAATCGCTGATTTCGCTGACTGTAGAAAAACGTTGCTCACGGAATATCATTCAACATGTCCGATTATGTTTCTTATGTCCACTAGCCTCACAGGGGCAACATCTTTGACTCCCTGAGTGAGGTAGGTTATCTAGCCTTTTAGTACTATATTTAGGGAATGCAGGACTGCTTTTCAGGTCACTTGATTACGCATTAGCAGTAAAAAATACGTTTATTAAAAGCGACGGACAACCAAGACTGGATTCATCTTATAGAACGCGAACATTATATTTCAGAATGCAAAAATCTAAATAGCGTTGGGAGATTCAAAGGAGTCTCTTGTCCCTAAACCTCATGGGCACGTAACGAATCACTAAACAATGCGGTTTTCTCGCTCAGCAATTTCTTCCCTGATATTTATTTGTTTCGTCACTGTATTTCTAACGCCGGTGGGCTAATGGCTGATTCTTTATTTAGCTATTTTTGTTTTTTACGTTTGCATTTTCCGAGCGGTGTCCTGGTGTTAGCCGACGCGTCTCAGCGTCCGCGATTATGAAGCTTGTCACCTAGCCACCGGCTTCTAATGGATGCTGTAATAATAGGAGCTACGACCAAGGCAACGACGCGCTCGGACCACGGAGAAACATAAAACGAGCACCATTTTTCTTCACGCGCTTTTCTTAGACGTGGATCCTCCTCATTTTTTATAGTTTTTCTGCCTTTGACTTCGCATTTGTCTCCTTGCTCTGACTGTTTTTTTTTTGTTCTTTTTTTATGGGTCGTTAACTCGTTAGTCTCCTTGAAGTTTTTGTATGTGTACGATGCATGGTGTTGTCTGCCGTGTTCGGGAATGCGTTTGTCATTGTGAAGAATGGTCTGTCTCCAGATTTGGGTATATTTTTTTGTGGGAGGGTGTGTTTTAAATACGTTTGGCATGTTGTCGCGTTGGGTGCTCAAAAACCGCTTGTTTGTTTTCAAATTAGATGGTCTTTAGGCTGCTAACTTGTCTTAATATACTGTGCCTCAATTTTACGAAGAGAACGCTTAACTATAACACAAGAATATCTGTTCTAAGCGTTTTTTTTTTTTAACAATTAAGACTGTCGTGGTAACTTCAAGTATAAAATAGGCTTGTTGCTTCTCGAATGGAAAACTCGCGATATTTCGGTAGCAAACCTCGTTTCAATCGTGGTCCCGCGGAGCTTCATAGCAATGATGACATCGATTTATTTTTAGGCAATTTTATAGTGACATTATTTATTATGCATTTTGATGTTATTGTACAGAAAAACAATGTAACTCCGGAATCGGAGCAATAATGTATAGTGCTCGATAAACAGAATAAGTCAAAAAAGCGCATGGCCCTCCGCTGATACAGTGAGTTTAGTGATTACCCAATGAACCCAATGGCGGAGCTATTATGTTACTCTAGGCTAGAGTGCCCCAATATTCTGGCGGTATACGTTCCTCAAGAGAGTTATGCGAAGCTACTCAAGCGAGGCCATGCGCTGCGCTGGACCATTTCAAATGCGTGAGCTACTTTATTGTTGGTTTAAATTGATAGCTCAATCGCTGCAAGATTCGTAAGGGTAGAATACGTTTCAATAAAAGTTTATAAAAAATAGTGCATGACGCTAACGCTCATAAACTTAAATTGAACAGGTGGAGCATCATTTTTTTAAATTTTATGCACACATCATGTTTAAGGTTTACGTTGCTTTGCTTCATAAATTGTTTGGTTGTTCATGTTTTATATAAAATATATTGATACTCGGTAGTCTACCATAAGAGACGTGCGTAGCGATGACCTAATTACCGCGGAACATTTGTTTATGTGCAGGATATCTTAGATGATAGAGGGAATAAACTCACGTTCCCGCACCTACACCTTAGAAAGCTATACACCAATCAACAGCACGAGCGTAATACAATGAGTTAAACTCAAGCCTTTGATTTGTAAACGAAAATATCGGGCCTTTTTTACTAATCGTTCCTTATGAGCGATGCGTCGGTTTTCACGTGATCACAGTGCATGTTGTCGCGTTACCCGGGACAGCATACTTGGCTGCAACAACACGTAAGCAAGCGTCGTAACTAGACATATGTAACACAGACGTGGCTAGGGGGACTGTTTATTATATTTTGGAAGATGCCTACAGTGTTCGAGCTGGTACGCGGAATAGTCCCGGTTGCACTGATCGACGTTCATATTTAAGTTTAAAATAAAACAGTTTTAGACATTAATTCCTGATTTCTTATGCATAGTTTTATACTGTTCGGCATGTGTGGGCTTCTAGTGTGGTTTTATTTCGGCAAGATAAGTATAATTGTGCGCGTTGTGTATTGATAGGAAAACTGCTCGGCGTTCATGATATCACAGTCTTACTGATCGCGCGATGAAATGTCTCACCGTTTTAAACACGAAGAGGAATTGAAGTGGACTTCGATTGTCTAATTACTGTTCCGTGAAGCAGGTGTGGAATTCCAAGTTAGCCGGGGTACTTCAGTGGACAAAATATCCCATTACACCTAAAATATCAGGCGTCATTTTAAGGTAGATTGACTATAACTGTCTATTTCTCTGATGTCAGATTCTACCTCCTATTAAACTTGAAAGTATCTCGATCGTTTTGAAGCAATATGATGAATAAAACAAAATATATGGCGGTTCTGATAGAATTTCATTTCACTCAGAGTCACGCTAACGCATTCACTAATGAACGACCAATGCATCTTCCTTTAATTTGTTTTCCAGCCGTGGAAGTTCTCGTTCGCCCACGTTTCACGATTAGCAAGGGCATCCACTGCATGACGCTGCTTTCGCTGTTCACTTGTTTCGGCAACCAGTCTCCTTCGTTCACAATACGTCTTCTTTTGCCACCTACTTGGACGAGCGCTAGTACTTTGTTCATGTTTCATTTTGAGGCACAAACGAAGGCATTCGCGCTAGGCACACTTGCAAGTTCAGACTCGGCCCAGCATCCGCGCGCGCATTGGCTCCCGCCCTGTGACGTCGGCTTTCTCTCGCCTTTGTCCTTCACTTCTCTCCTCCTCTCTACGCGGCACACTTCTATTTGCACTGTTTTGTCCACAGAAGGACGCTGTCGGCTTTTCCCTGTCACGTGGGTACTAATGCTAACGCCTTGCTAAATAGCACGTTAGAGAAAGACCGCTTTTTCGCACTACTCCCCTGTCAAAGGGGGTGCACCCTTTACAGAGCAGTTTGGGTTTCTCGCTTCAATGTGTCAATGCAGTGGTTCGCAGCCACTGATGTTTCGCGGACCGGCGGGGTCGATGGAGGACCCCGTTCGTGGTGAGGGAAAGGAGAGTATAGGTTAATTATGATAAAGATTTAATAAATGTATATAACTAAGTGGTAGCGTGAAGTAGAGTTCTCCTATTGACATATACAAGAGAACAATCCCCGAAAATCGGAACGTTTCTTCTTAATCTAAGAAAAAACAACTTTTATTGTCGGGCTTGACTGATGAGTCTGGGCTTCGCGGACCCCTAAAATGCCTTCGCGGACCCCAAAGGGTCCACGGACCCCCGTTTAAGAACCAGTGTGTTAATGTGTGAAAGAAACAAAACTGAGCAGCACCCTTACTGCGTAGTATTAAATATAAACTTCAAAAATCATGAGCCATTCCATTCTGTGAAGGTGGAGGACCAGCGAAGCTGTTTAGCGCACGACAGAGGCGTGACACAGAATTTTGAACAAAGGTACGGAACACATTTATTGCTTTTGATCGGTGGTAATTATCTCGCGTATACGAATATCGCGTCCTCGAGGAGCCGGAGGAGACTAGACACGCGCGACGGGACCGCTACCCCGGAAAAGCGGAAGGAAGGGAAACTAGGCACGCAAGCGCATGGAACAACGACAAAGAGAAGCCGGTGCGAGCGTAGACATTGCCGACACGGGTCGCACAGGGGAAAATCTTCGAGTAACCTATATTATCTACCTGAGAGTTTACTGATCTTGAAAAGGGTACCTTTTGATAACAAATCTACTGAACAGACCTATTGCTAAATTGCCCAATCATGAAGCAGAATGCAGGGAATGGCGTTCCACGCTCCGGACGTGCCGGCGGCTGCAGTAGTAACTGTTCTAATGCAAAAGACTAACACAAATTGCATCTTGTACGCTCGTTCGTCGACGCATTATTTTGGTTGTTTACTTAGAATTTTTTATACGGCGAAGGCGTGCGCGTGAAGCGGTGCGAGCGTAGATGTTTAGTTAACACACATAAAAAATCCACGGATGCATAGCCATAAACATCTTCGCTATAAAAACTTTGTACAGTGTACATTATACCATCCTATGAAAATGGACCTTGTCAATCGTTAACGTTATTACGCGTAATGGGAGGTAGCTCACTTCATGGGTGAAGCGGAAATTTTATTACATTGACGCACTTATTTTGCGTATATAGCGCGACGTAACACGAACGAGCGATAGCTAATTTTATATTCTTGTTCTTGCAATTACAAGACTATTATAAAAAACTAAAAAAAAATAAAACTAATAGTGCGGCATTTGTTTCTTATTGACGACACGACAACACAATAGAATCAAGGGCTCGCCTTTGTAAGCTCCGCGAAATATACGGGAAAGCGCCGATGACGTGTTTGCTCTAAATGTGTTGCACTGCGTATGTCTTTGAGCGTAAAATGTAGATGTTGCTTGTTTGTTGGTAACATGACACACTTCGTACTCGTGATGCCTCAGTGGGGTGATTCTTTTTTTGTTTTTATTACCATCTTTTAAAAGAGCAGCCCAAGTAAATGCCACGTTTTATCAGAATATATTCTCGATTATTTGGGAATCTAACTTTTCGCGTGAGACTACATTTTTATACATGAGCAAACAAACAAATCTATGCGGAAATAAAGTTGTCTTCTTCTTACGCAGGAGTTGCGGTGACGTCAGAACAACGCCGAACTATGATTGGCTTTGATTAAAAGGATAGCGGATAGGCCTCAATGCAAGACGCCTTAGGGTCTACCCACCAGGTGTTTTTTTTCAATCAGCTAATAAGAGGTTGGCATTCTGTCATCATCGCAACACCGGTAGAAGAAGGGGACGAATGTGCGGACCGCATAAGCCGATGATTTTGTCGTTTCCTAAAGGCGTCCTAAATGCATAGCATTTAGATCAATTTATTTCACGTCGGCCTAAAGCCATGGCCTGTCGCACACATTACACACTGCACCGAACGAGTTGTCCGTGAACTTGAGCTTGAACGGCCGGTCGGCCACTGTGTAATGGTAACTGGCTATTCGTGGCTGCTAAACTAGTAGCTTTCGTTTTACAGACACGTCGCTTCCTCTTATATCTTCACCTTTTTGAGCCCTCCACTATCACTCTCGCGCCGATTTCGTTGCATACGTACAAAGGCCTCAAGAAGGAGCCTTCAGAGTACTGTAATTCGCTTCGCTACAGCCAAGGACACACCGATGTAAGCCTTCGCTTCAAGAGCCGTCGCTGATTGCACGCGGAGAGCGCGATCCGCGACTGCACGATCTTCTTCATTGAGCCCGTATGCCAGACTCGGACAGAAAAGCGCCGAGAGATGATCCTAAAAATACTAATCACTGAAAGTAATATCAAAGCACCCTTTTTTGGTTCGTACTATGTATGTTTCATTTAGTCATGTCTTGTGGTGTGGCAAACCATCTTGAATCAGACAACAGGGGTTCCTCCCCGTTTTCCACTTGCGGCTCTAAATCGACAAATGACTTCGAAAACTCCCCTCGAAAAAGCATGGCTTAGGTATCTATTCATGTCTCCAAGATCCAAGACCTGAAGAAACAAATCGACTTCCTTTGTTTTTTGGGAAGATCCTGTAAACTGCGTCCTATGAACCGAGATACGCTTATGATATATGACATTTTTTTCGCAAATCCGCTGATTTAGAAAAACCGAGCGTGGGCTATGAAGGCCGTTTTTATTGTATTTTTTTTTTGTGTACCACGTCCGCACGCAATATTCATCTAGACAAAAAGGGTTCTTTGAAATTTTGTCTCTTTGTTTTGGTGATCGAGCACTGTTATATTCAACATGCTAACCTCGAAAGTTATTTCTTCAGATTTCCGAAAGCGCGAACAAATACTTGTCTCCAAATATATATGCATTGAACATCACATAAACCCCGAGAGTGCATTCGATGATTAGCTTGAATTGTCGGCAACAATTTGGTTTCGCCTATAAACGGAGACGTTGCAGGACGATAATTATTTTTCCAACCAGTATCGCCATACGTACTTTTTGACAGTGTTTAGACGCTTGTATTGTTGTTGTTGTTGTTGTTTACGGTTTTAATGGCGCAAGAGCAACAATGGCCATACTGCGCCAAACGAGGTGGGTCAATTAAAAAAGGGTGAGTTGAATTAAACTATGTGGGATTAGTTCTATAATTTGTTTAAAAGTCCATTATTTTCAAGAAAATCAAAAAGACGTTTGAATGAAATCAGTGGTCGCTCACCAAGTAGCAAGGCAGGGTGAAATGGAATGCGATATTTGAAAAGGTCAGGAAAAAATGAATAGGTTATCAACTTTCGACACCGTCTGTGCTTAAATAGCTCAGTTGAACGAAGATTGTGAATACGGCCATGAAGAAAAATAAAATTTGTTTTCGAGTTTTATGCACGCCCCAAACTACCGTGAATAAGCGCTACAGTGCCAAACGACACAAGTCATCAAGCCTCGGCGAAGCACGAGGTTATCACTATAACCGGGACAACCTATCGCCGGAAATATGTACTCCAAATATCGATGTGCCTGCTGACTTACTCGAATAAATAAGCGTTACAGCTAATCGACCCAATCTGTAAATAGCCTTATGTCAGGTATTCCTTCGGCCTTGAATCGTATCTAAGGAAAGTGACCTCACTCGAAATCATACTTTAAGATTCATTCACTCATGAGGACATGAAACTCAACTGAGGGCGTATCAACTTTTTTTTTCTATCGCAACCGACCTATAAAATTGACACAACCGGAAAAACTGCAGAGGAATGTCCCACTTGACCCCGTCCAAAGTATTATAATGCATGGCTTCTTTTGGTGTAGAAAGTGCATAAGCGTGGATCAATAAAAATGTTATTTATTGGTAATAGATCGGGTTGGCCAGATTCGTAGACATAAATTGACACTTTGCGGAGGGTGCGGAGGGTGCTGAGGAATGTAACTGATAGTGAACATGAAGTCAGGGAACTAGTCATTTTGCCTGCGGTGCACTTTGGTAACATATAACTGAAATTTAATTATGATTTTTTTTGCATGTTTTTGAAGACACTACAAGAATTGATGCCGTAATAGTGGGAGAAATGATATCGTATTTAAAAAAAAAGAAATGGTAACTCCCTTTGCAAAGTGACTATTGTGTTTTATATGTGTAGTCTCGGCATTCCATGATGTACTGAAATTGTGTCAGGCCTTCTATTGAGAGTGTGCATATGGCACGTTGAAAAAAGCACGTCACTTCGCCTCCACTCGAGGCTCTTTCAGACTGCCCACTTTATTCGCCGTCTGTAATTTTCCACATCACAAGTAACACGGCAAACAAATATTGACTATTTGCTGCCATGCTCGGCACCTTGCCATTGGGACGCCTGGAATATCAGTCCTCCACTGATACTAAAGGCATCCCACATGCTGCATTACCGAAGCTGTGCTTTCTGTTTATCTATTTTTGGTGAGGTGGCAGTTTCTTGCGTGCTCCGCATTCTGTCCACGTACGAAGCCAAATCACTTGTGCTCGCAGTCTTCCAGTGCCCGTTAAGAAAATGCAGCTTTATATTTCTATCTAGGCGTATAAATCTCTTGGTTATCGCAATTTATGCGGAGCATAAGTTCGTCTTTTGTTTGCAAGAGTTGTGGTGGCGTCATATAAGCCGAGCTTTACTTGGCTTCAATTGAAGGTTAGTGGATAGACCTCAAGGCAGTTTTCTTTAAGGTCTACCCACCATCTTTTAATCAGAGCCAATCAGGGCTCGGCATTCCGACGTTGCCATAACCCTTACAAAAGAAGCAGAGAGCTTCCGCTCCGCATTGGACAACAAAAAATGTGTACCCATCTGTCACTCACGGTTTCGTATTTAACCTCTGAGAAAAATAAAAAATAACGCCCTAAGAAAATTCAGCTATCGTCTTACTTAACGTTCGCGCACTACAAATTCGATAATAAGCCCAGCTACCGCAACTTTTCGGGCCAACAATCTGTGTTTTGTCTGAACATTTGAGGACTTAAAAGTTCCGAAGAAACCAAAGAAGTGTTAAATTTAACCTTCTTTTGCCAGAGTTTGAATCTTTGACCTGAATCCAGAAACAAGTGCCAGATTTAGTCTTTACTGCTGGCAGTTTGCTGTCACATGCCAATTTTGGCCGTAGTCTGGAAGTTCGGAAATTAAATGCTCAGCGAGACAAAATTCGTAGAAACTTCGTCTCAAAGTACTCTCTCACTAACTATAGTGCCATCGAGCGAAAACTGTATTAGGCTTAAGGTAAGTCATGGAGTTCGGACCAAGTTAGGTAGTTTTCTGGCGTGCTACCTGGGAAGGGATCGAAAGATGCATTTCTGGTTTTGCGAGTCATGCTTTTTATTTGAATGAGCTGCAGAAAGCGAGGCAGAATACAATTTAAGACGACGTTTTTTGTTGAATCACAATTATCTTCGTATTCATCTGGTGCATATGAAGCTTGGCGCAATCATAGCGTCAAACAGCGTGGGATAACGTTAGCGTTTAGATATTTATCGGAGAAATACCAACGTAGCATTACACGTTGTACTTTACCAAAACCAAACGCGGATTGATCAATCATTCCATCACTTCATTCGAGTGTCAAGCCTTCAACGCTGGTGCGTTGTTGATATCCTTTTTTTATTTGCTTTGTACAAAAAAAGCTTTAACTTGAATTGGTTTTTGGGGCCGGTTTTCGCACTGTTAACCGGTAAAATCAAATCGGTTGAATAAACAAAAATCTTACATCCGGGTCACAACGAAGGAAATATTGTGCTTCATATACATTAGCTCCTCGCGTATTGTGTCAATATTTTTTCCTTATGAGGAGTGCACATTAAAAGCAGTTGGGACGACTGTGTAGTGAAAAGGGAACGCGTCTGCAATGGCAGTGAAACAAAAACACTCCCTCAAAGAATGGCGTTGAATTCATTTTTATTGTAAATTTATTAACACAATGTTTATCCTAAAATGAACACATCTAAAGAAAAGGAATGAGCGTTAGATGAGTGCCTTCTTCGCCATATATGTATTACGTTCGGCCGACACTGGATGAGAGAATAAATGTCAGGGTTAGTTGACTAATTAACTCAAATTTGTTCGTTGAATTTTTAATTACTAAGCTGAGGGATCATTTTGCATTTTATTTATTGACGGTGATTGCTATTTGACGTCATACGAAATTTAAAAAATGGGAAAAAGGATTTTTTTTTTTTCCATTACTCAATTAGGTTTTGCGTCAAAATATTCTGGCGGGCTAGCTGACAGGACAGGACAGGTTTTGCGTTTGTTTCCCAATTTTAAGGTTGCGCGTAAAAAGACCCTCGCAGGCCTTGTCCCCAATGACTCTTAGAATAGTTACGTTGCGTAGCAGTCACGTCGTCACTCTTGTCGTTGGCGCATCCACCAAAGACACGCTTCCGAAATATAGACATCATTGAATAGACTTCGTCACTCTCTCAAGAGTCAGTGGGCAAGGCTAGCGGCGTTTTTTGTTTATTTTAATAGTGTACAAGAAAACGCTAAAATTTATTAATTAATCTATCAGAAACCATTAGCTCTTTGCAGATTCCTTAAATTGACGAGGCCTCTGATAGTAATTGCCGTCAATACTGCAAATAAAGCATAACTCCCATAACCAACCATTTAAAAGGTATCAAATGGTTTTAGTTAATTAGCCAATAGACCATATGCGAAAAGAAGCGCCATCTAGTGTATTCATGATCAATTATCAGGATTCCACCATATTGGGGGGTTCCCGTACCGATGGTTTCGCCCGAGAAACAATAGTCCCGGCAAAGTGGAAGTCGTAGAACTAAAATATCATCACCTGCTGCAAGTACAGTACAAACCCGTCACAGAACGTCTTCGAGAAATACCGTTCATTGACCTGGATGGCCCAGTTCACTGCTTGAGTGACGAGTCTTGCGACCTCGTTGCTGGCAATTCCTTTTCCAGAATTTTGCGGCCGTCTTTCTTTTCTTCTTTGAACCGAAACTAACCAGCAACTTGTTGAATGTACAAATAAACCGCCCTAATATCATGAAAACCGAGTTAGATGCAGATTCGCTTCGTCCGCAACTGGAAGATGTGATAAACCCCCCAATATGGCTGCTCCTAATGGCATGATGATGATAGCTGGCAAGGACTTTGCATATGGCCTATTTGCCAGGACGGTTATCCCCTCATGTAATGTCCGCCGAGCCGTATAAATACAGGGTGAAGTGGGCTTTTGTCTAAATGTTATCTCTTTTTAAAATAAATATGTTACAATTAAAAATAAATACGCTCTGTACGTAGAGTGAATCTGTTCGTGACGTCTTGCCGCTTTGTCTTTTTACCGAGTAGAAAATGAACATTTCCTTTCGGTTTGTGTTTCGAAACTTAGAAGCTTTTCGAGACGATCCGCCACGACCACGCTTACGTAACCTGTTGTCAACGTAAGACTTGTTTTTGTAAAACCACCGTATGGCTTCACCTTCGGGAAATATGATTCCGTGTGAGAGCGCTGAGTCAGAACGAGAAAACAAGCTCCCTGTTTACGGTCTGCCTAAACGTGTTTCCAAGCATTGAAACGTGCACACACAGGAACATGGGTAATTTTTATATATATATCCGTTTTAAAGAAAGTTAAGTAAAGCAAATTCATTAAAAACAAGAAAACAATATTTTGGAGTAGCTCGGTAGGACTTCGCAATATCGGGTCAAAACAGTTTTGTTATGTTTCGGCCGAATTCCCATTCTTATAAAACAACAACTGCTGCATTTATTCCCACTGGCGAATGTAAAAACGATGACTCAAGAAAAACGTTGGTGTTTCACTGATTTTCAATTATTTGAAAGGATAGTGAGCTGGAAATATGAAGTTTCAATAAAACGCACCAAACGTAGACGCGTTCCAAGTGCCACACTTGAAGTCCCATCGCACTTCTAAAAGGTACGTTTAGACCTGTATATGTGAGAGGAAAACTTTCTCTGGCCGCAGTATTGCGTTAACAACAAAAAATATATGGCTTTTTTTATTTACTTGAACAAATATCTGCAAAAATTAAAACCGGTTTTCAAAAAAATCATTCCTCAAATTTTTGGGGTTTGCTCCAGTTAATATCAATGTTGTGAACGACTTTTCATAGGTACAAAACCACAATAATTAGCTAAAATTAGGTAAAGGCTATCTATACTCTTACACCTTTGTTGTGAACACAAAACGTCGTACCAAACCAGGGTGGAGAATACAGTCATGATTTGAATTGTGATCGATATCAAGATTTAAATTGCGATTCAAATCACACCGGGTTTACTATGATGAACCATTTATAGCAGGCTGAACCTGAAGAAATAGCGGTGCTCTTTTGAGAAAATAAGATCGTATAGCTTTATTTCTACCTTCGACTTTATTTGTTTGTGTAGTAATGTGCTAGTGTAATCACATAATAACGAGAAAGAAAAGTCAACTAAAGCTCTTTTACTCGTTAGAAATATCAAGCTGCTTTTAGTTCTAACGTTTTGGGGTTTACACCAATAAAATCATTGTTAATTGAACTGTACTTAAAAAAATTAATTTCCCAGAAATTGTTTTTACGCATTGTTTCAAAGGTCTCAAACTATGGTAAATCATATTTTATGTTGAAAATACGTATAATAATAAAGAATCATATTTTAGAAAATAGTGTTCTAAACCAAATTAGGATAAATTAAATAAATCTGACCTAAAAATAAATGTGATTAATTTAGTTTTTTTTTCCTTCTCTTTTTTCAAACTAGCCATGTTTTTTCCCCTGCTTTTAACAGAACAGGAGTGTTTTTCCCCGCGGTTCTTTTACAAAACAGATTGATAACGGACACTCTAAATCATTCATTTATTTTCAAAAACAAAACAAACACGCAAGTAGCGACTACCTTAAGCTGTATGTTGATTTCAAGCTTTACGACAGTGGATACCCAAATTTTACATATTCAAGTTCAAGGGCAACCGAAACACAGTTTGATGCTCAATTTTGGCTGCACTACGCTATAACTTTTTTCGACCGTATAAAAAAGACAGTTTTGGCATAGAGGCCCGCTTCGATTCCCCCTCTACCGTAAAGTTCGTTTTTATTACTAAAGGACGTTTTACACACTCGTCCACAATTTGATAGGCGTCTAAATTCGTTCTACAATCCTCGTTCTCACTTCGTCTTGTTTGCTCTTGCTACTTTTAGAAGAAAGAATACTTTCTGTGTGAGTCTGCTTAACCCGTTTTGTTTCGAACTTTATTGTCATATCTGAAATACATTTTCTTCCGCTTAATTGTAGCTTTGTAAATCCGCAACCAGGGTCCGTGAGCTTCAGAACCGCCTCTATAAATTAAACCTACATATTGGTCTAACTATAAAACATTTTTCTTTCAGTATATGTGGCTCGCCTGCACAAATGATGGAGGCTCGGGTGCGCTGACGATGTAACGTGGGAGGCAATTTTTGTTTCGCGACGTTCACGTTTTTTGTTTTTTTCTCTTCCTGGCACGCGCCATTCACGTTGTTTTACTTTTCTTCAAGAGTAGAAGAAATGTCTTAACCCTTCTTCAGCCTCTGTAAAAGCGGGAGTCTGCCCTAAGCAATTCACTTTTTCTCTTAATATCTTTCGCGAATGTCGTTCGCGAATATCTTATTCGTTCCATTTGAGAATCAGGAAGGGAGTTGAGGGAACGGCACTACACGCAAGATGCAAACACACTCGCATACTCAAACACACAAACGTGTGCATGAACGCACATTTGCGCACACCCTCGCGCACGAGGAAACTCTCCAAGAGACAAACAAACGTTAAAGCGCGCTCTAGACTGATAGCTAGCGGCAAGCGACGTAAAATGTATGTTGCAAGCACAAAGTGGTTTGCGGACTCCGTTGAAAATACCCAAGTACGATATTTACGTAACGCTTGCTTACGCCAGGCGCGCAAATCTCTTTTTTTATTCGTGCGGCTTGGATTTCGGCAGGGGCAGTGACCAATCTGGCGTAGTGGGCTATCTGGAAAGAATGATTGGAAGACATTTTGCAGGTTCAGATAAAAAGAAAAGAACAACGAAATATTTTAAAAATATATATATGTAAGAATTTAATCTTTAAATTTTTTTGACTGTAGATAGCTTCCGGCTGGTCGATGGGATACAAAAAAAAAGTAATAAATTGTATCTCACAACTAGCATATGGCTTATTTGTTGACTAGACGATTCACTGGGATGTAAAATTTATTTTCGAGTAAACGATTTTATATTTTTTTATCTGACACGTAATATGTTTAGCAGTTAGAGTTTATAAGTGCTTCATAGCGCTTTTTAAGAAATCCGCATGTAGAAAGTTCCTCAGAAGAGAAGTGATATATACTATGACGAAAGCAGACAAGACAGCTGTAGTTTGATGACCGCTGAGTGTCGTGCTAGAACATAGAAGGTATCGCGTTAGCGCGTAAATACTTCGCATCCCCCCCCCCCCCCCCCCCGCGGGGTCCACATGCTACCTCAGTTATTTCTTTTTTTATTGTTTTGTGTGTAGTACACCAGTCACTTTGCCCAGACGTTATTTTTTTACCATAAACAGTCGGTTGCATCAAGATATATAAAAATAACGGTACCCGCATATATGCAAATATTGTTGTTTATATTTTCAATATACATTGTGTCACGAATGACAATTTATGAAGCGACGAATGACTTGCAAAAATTAAAAGTTTAATCGAAAAAATTCGTGTCTAAAGCAAAAAAAAAATAAAATAAAGCTACCGTTGTTGGCGTCGATGACAGCACGAAAGCAGGATCCAGCGCTGGGGCGAGACTGACTCGGTACGGCGCGGCATGGTTGCTTTTGAGTCTTCCCTGGGAGTATAAATTAATCTTCAACTTTCGTTCTGGAAGTATACATTCTCAACATGGACAAAATACAGTTCTCTCCAACGTTCTAGAATACTCTATTTACATAAAGAAAAAAAAAAACACACCCACAAGCGGTGGCGGGATTTGAACCCAAACCATCTGCGTTAGAGAAAAGCACGCTGCCGGCTTTTCTAGCTGCGCACGCGGCAATATAAAACAATTGAAAACAATTAAACAAAGGTTCTCTAAAATTAATCTAAAGAAAATAAAAACAAAACCCCACCTCTATCAAAAGTGACTTGAATCTATAATTGGTCAAGATTGGCTAAAATGATTCTGTATATTAGCCATAATAATTAAAATATGCGTTTTATAGTGCGAATGCAGCATTTGCAATCGTCTGATTACCCGTCGTTGTATTGTAAAGAAAGAATGCATTTCTTGCGCCTTCCAAACAAACTCCCTCATCGGCAATTTATCGGCGATTTTTACTCGAAATGAGGAATTTCAATTTATTGAGGAAATACGACCTATACTATATTCGAAAACATCAATCGAACGTTACAAAGAACGATGAAAACCAAGTGAACAAAAATATTGAAATATATTAATCCTGACTTCAAATAACATCGGAAGTGTTAAGTATTACCGTACTGAATAACAAAACAAAGAGCACGATAGTGCTTGACTATTGCATTGCGAAGCGTTGATATATCGCCTGCGGCGTATAAATGTTTTCAATTTCGCTAAGAAAAAGCGAGGTTTAGTTCGCTTGAGAGCGAATATTTTTCAAGATGGTCTCATTACGTCCCAGAAGCACAGACTTCTTTCAGGTGTTTCATAACCTTCGGTGTCATTCGAACATTACGGAGAATAAATTAGGGTTAGACCTCGTTCAGGCGCTATTGATAAAGACGTAACTGCAGCGGTCAAAATTGTAATGCTGCTATCTTATCATCACAATCATATTCATCATCTTTATCGTCATCGGTGTAGTTTATATGCTCGTAAATAGCTATTTGTCTGAATTACAAAAAAAAAAAAAAGACGAAAAGCCACTTGACAATTCCGGGGAGAAATACTAGGCGGCAACATTCGTATTGCATTCTTCGCAAGACGGCGAAAACAAAATTCTCGATTCCACGTTGAAGCGCGCCGTATCGCGAGAAACTTCTTGATAGCGAAAAATATCGGGAGTACTGATGAAACTAAAATCGTTTTTCTCGTCTCCTTCTGGAGCGCTAACGTTCGCTATTCACCGCGCACTTCCGAAACGCGAGTTGTGAGGAGATAAGGCCATAATTACGGAAGCTCATTAATCTTGGCTTCCAACAACTAGAAAGCAAAGAGCAATCGAGAGCACTTTCTGGGCTCTTTAATTAATAACGCGACACTGTGGAGAGGATTAATCAAATTACTCTCGGTTATGCGCAAAATAAATGCCCCAAAGAAGGCTTCATTTCTAAGTGCGATTCAATCAGCAACTCAATAGTTCACACGCGCAACAGGAGAAGCTCTTACTGCTGGTAGTGTTGGGCAGCAAAAAGGACGTGCATTCGCTTAGATTAGGTTCAGTAAGTTTTTATTCTTTGATTTAAACTAGAGTCAATGACTGCTCAAGAAAACTAAGGCGTGACCAGACCCCTGCATCTTATTACCGCTTATCAACCAATAAGATTCCGGCATGTGCCGAAAAGATTGCAGAAGAACCGAATCACAACGCTAGAAACGTATACCTAATATACCACACCCTGCTTCTTTTCTGGACTTGCCTATGACCATTGTCTGCACGGGTTGTCTTCAGTGTCGCTGACGTTTGGAGACGTACGGTTTCACACAGAACAATTGTATACTTGATTATCTCCATGTGGTCGTGGAGACAAAATTTTGAAAATTATAGTCATTAAAGCGCAGCAGTTTGGCGCATTACTATAAAATAGATTCGTGTCATAATTTCACGAATAACGCGGTGACGAAACAAGGAATAACCGAGGAAACTGAAACATTTAATGTGGCGAATTTGTGCCCCCCAAAAAAATGGAACAGAAGAGAACCATAGAGCGTCGCGGGTGTCGAAGTCGGCGTAACAGCAGGATAGAACGCTGGGGCGACACTGACTCTGGCTTGCCACGCGGAGCACCTTTTGTAGCCGCGTGCGTTTCTGGAACATCCAGCCTAGAACGTACGGCGCGTAGAACATTTGCAACTCGATCAGACGAGAAAGTTCTGGAATTTGGGATAACGCCAAGTAGAAAGAACAAATAAAAAAAACATTCCGCTCCCTGGAATCGAACCCACATCCTCCGCGCGACAGCCAAGTACGGTAATCATTCGGCCACGTACGCGCTTGCTCAGCGACGCGAGTGGCATTACTCTTCCCTTTTAAAAGCGCATCATCTCAATGCGACCTGCCGGGAAACAAAACATTAAAAGAAACAAAAATAATGGAAAACTACGGGTACTTGTACAACACATTCCTATTGAGCGTACTACAAAACACAATGCATAGTCCTATCCATCATAGTACGGCTTGAGGCGCACGATGTGGACGACTTTTGGTCGTGGAGGGAGGCGTGATAAAGTCCGTGTTACTTCAAGCCTCGCCTCGTAGTTCAGATCCCCAAGTCGAGGAAGCACTTTGTAGGGTCCAAGGAAGCGCTTCAGGAGTTTTTCGCTGCGTCCACGGCGGCAAATCGGTGTCCACACCCCACACCCTGTCTCCAAGCTGCAAGTGGACGTCCCGACGACGAAGGTTGTAGCGGCCAGTGTCGACACGTCGTTAGGCTTTAATCCTGAGTTTGGCAAGCTGACGGACTTCTGCCCGTCGGGCAACCACCTGGACGTCTCTGCTTTCGTCGACAGCCGGTGCGTGGGGTAACATCCCGTCCAGCATTGCCGTTACATTGCGACCATGAACCAGTTGAAAGGGTGTCTGCCCGGTGGTCTCTTAGACGGCCGCGTTGTAGGCGAATGTAACGTACGGCAACACCTCGTCCCATGTCTTCTGCTCCACGTTGACGTACATGAAGATCATGTCGACAATGGTCATGTTGAGTCTCTCTGTCAGCCCGTTGGTGTACGGGTGGTATGCCGTGGTGCGACGTAGGCTGGTGTGGCTGAAGCGAAGGATTTTTTGCGTCAGCTGGGCCATGAAGGATGATCCACGGTCTGAGATCAAAACTTCGGTAGCGCCGTGTCGGAGGACGATGGACTCGATTAAAACATGACGACTTCCACAGCAGTCCTTGAAGAAAGGGCTTGCGTTTCGCCGTACCGCGTTAGATAATTTGTGGCGACGATTATCCATCTGTGTCCTTGCGTTGATGGCGGGAAAGGACCAAGTAGATACATTCCGATCTACTGGAACGGTGCGGTCGGGAAAGCAATCGGCTGCAGGAGACCTGCAAGCTTCGTCGGCGGTTTCTTGCGTCGCTTTCACTCGGGTCACCATTGCGTGCATAGGTGAGCGGTCTTTGGGAGCATCGGCCAGTAATAGCTTTTACGAATTCGGGCCAGCGTCCGACTGTAACCAAGATGCCCGGACGTCGGGTCGTGATAGCAGGCTTGAAAGATCTCCTCTCTAAGGTCGGTTGTGATTACCAGCAGCCATGGCGTGCTGTTGTCTCCGAAGTTCTGCTTGTAAAGTACACCTTGTCGAAGGACGAAGGTCGGCAGGGCTCTCTAAAAGACAAGGGGGGTAGTACCTTCTTGTCCTTCGAGGTGCTCAATTGGCATGCGCAACTCAGCAACGTCTCCTTGATGTCGTGCCATGTCGTCTGTGTTCACTGCTCCTAGGAAGCACTCCTTGTCATTTTCGTCGCTGCTACCGGGAGAGGTCTCGACAGGGCTCTGGACAGGCAGTTGGCGTCGCTGTGCTTGCGGCCTGACATGTAGACCACAGCCATGTTGAACTTCTGCAGTCGGAAACTCTATCGAGCGAGTCATCCTGAAGAGTCCTTTAGGCCAGCAAACCAGCAGAGCGAGTGGTGGTCCGTGTCAACACGGAACGGGCTCGCGTACAAGTGCGGGCGAAACTTCGTGATTGCCCAGACGACCGCACCAATTCCTTTTCAGTTGTGAAATAATTTATCTCCGCTTCGGATTGTGTCCGACTTGCATAAGCGATGACTCGCTCGGTGCCTTCTTGCACTTTAACCAATAACACGCTAAGTCCTGCGTTACTTGTGTCCGTATGAAAATCGGTTTCCGCATCATGATCGAAGTGTCCAAGAACCGGAGGAGTCTGGAGGGTTCGCTTCAGCTCGTCGAATGCCTGCTGTTGCTCCTACACCCATTCCCACTTCTGGGCGTCCTTCGTGAGGTTTGTGAGCGATGCGGAAATCCTGACGAAATCGCGAACGAAGCGCCGATAGTACGCACATAGCCCAAGGAATCTTCGCACGGCCTTCTTGTCTGTCGGCGCTGTAAATGTCGCGACAACGCGAGTCTTTGGGCCTAGGCGAACGTCATCATGGCTAATCACGATGCCTAGGAACTTCAGTTCGTCATGGGCGAACCTACACTTCAATGGGTTGAGAGTGAGGCTGGCGGTCTGTATGGAATACACAAAAAGATTAAAACACGTAAAGGACGAACGTAAAGGACTAAAGACTGTTTGTGTCTGTGTTTGTCCTTTACGTGTTTTATTCTTTCTGTGTATTCTGTAGTTTTCAACACGCTCAGATACGTGTACTCGGTCTGTATGGCTTAGAGAACAATTCGGAGTCGCCTCAGGTGCTCGTTTAAGTCGCTTGAAAACACTACGACGTGGTCAAAGTAGACAAGATAGCTCTTCCATTTCAGCCCAGCAAGTATGGTGTCCATAACAGGCTGGAAAGTTGCTGGTTCCGTGCTTAGTTTAAAGAGCATCACCTTGAGCTCGTACAGTCCATCTGGCGTGAAGAAAGTTGTCTTCTCTCGGTCCCGTTCGTCGACTTCGATCTGCCAGTAGCTGCTTTTCAGGTCCATGGATGGAAAATATCGGGAGTAGCGCAGCCGGTCTCGCGTGTCGTCCACGTGGGGAATGGTGTAGACGTCTTTCTTTGTCACCGCGTTCAGCTTCCGGTAGTCAACAGAGAATTATGTTGAGTTCACAGCGCGAAATGACAAGGAAGGATAGACAAGGCAGACAGGATAGAGCGCTGACTAATAACTGACGTTTAATGAAAAGGAGAAAGAGGAAAAAGCCCAAGAATGCTTTTAAACCATGCGATCCTGTCTGCCTTGTCTATCCTTCCTTGTCATTTCGCGCTGTGAACTCAACATAATGATCAACCAACTAGCCCACCAGATGATCGTGAGTCAACAGAGAACCTGAGCGCTCCGTTCTTAAACAGTACGACTGGAGAGGCCCATGGACTGCTTGAAGTCTGCATAAAGTCGTCGTTCAGCATTTCTTGCACTTGCTCCTGGATGACCTCCCTTTCTTTTACGGAGACTCAGTATGGCGGTCGATGCACAGGGAGCGTGTCGTCCTCGGTAACGATGCGTTGCTTCGCAGCGGTGGTTTGATGCACCTTTGACGACGGCAAAAATAGTCGCTGTGTCCGGCTAGAAGGTCATTTTGCTACCGTCGTTTTGGGCTCGGGAGCTTAGAGACAATGTCGAGCTGCGCTGGTGACGTACAGTTTTGCTGAGGCGGCGATGATTCTTCAGTACATGCGGCGACTTCGGAGGAGTTTTGGAGTTGCTCGACATTGACCACAGCTGCATCTTTAGTGAGGCGTTGCGGTTCTTGTCGGTAGTTCGTTACGAGGTCCACAGTGCGCCCATCCTGAAGTTCAGCTACTCCTCTTGGGGCGCCTATTTATCTTTCCAGGAGCAATTGAAGGTTACCTTTAAGAGCAACTTTGCGGCGAGTAGCTGCATCCTTCACGATGGGTACGACAACACTTGATCGCGGCGGCAGGTTCACGTGGTCGGCAGCAACTCGGATGGCAGCTGACGCAGTTTGGGGTTTTTCGGAATGCGCAACAGGTGCCCGCAGCGTCAATCTGTTTTCTCCAAGGTCGATGATGGCGCCTTGTTCACAAAGAAAGTCCATGTCGAGAATGACGTCTCAAGAACAGTCTTGTATAACGACGAATTTCACAGGACACGTCTCGCCGTGAATTTTACCGCAAGCAGTGCACCTTCCGACAGGCTTGGTGAGTTGCCCTACAGCGGTTTGTATCTGCGGCCTATCTAATGGCGTCGTCACTTTTCGAAGGCGGCGAAAGAGCCTCCCACTCAAGACTAAGTAGTCTGCTCCGGTGTCTACAAGTGCCGATGCGTCGTGGCCGTCGATAACAACATTTTAGTTAATGGGCATTGTTGCAGGGGCGTCGTTGCGATGCGTGGCTTCGGGAGAGTGGGAGCGCTCCGGCGTTCTTGCAGGCTCTTTACTTCGGTTGTCTTCGGCAACGCCACCAACAGGCGTTGCCGCACTTAGTTTTTCCGACAAGATTGGGCGTCAGGCTGTCACGCTGCGACTGACGGAGAGGCGATGCGGAAACCTCGTGGGGAGGGAGAACGGTAACATCGTGATGCTGTCGGCGCTGGTGACGAGAGGCGACGGAGGCTTTCCTCGATGTCCGTTGAACGCTCTCCAAAGCGAAGTCGAAGGTCATTTGGCGCCAATCCTCGCAGGCCGAGCTGGTGGTAGAGGAGCGTTCGGTAAAAGTGATCAGCCTACCCGCAGTGGACGCACACCGGACGTCCGTCATCCATACGCCACACGTCGATCTTTCGAGGTCCACCTTGCTCTTTCGTGGAGCGTACTGCGGCGAAGAGACCTCTCGTCGGGGTGCAGCTGAGTACTGCCGGGCGACAGAAGGCTACGGACGACGAACAACTGCGGCGTAGGTCCAAGCTTGTGGTTTCGGTGCGGCGTCGGCAAGAAAATCTGGCTGGGGCGCTTGCTGGACTTCCTCTCAAAGAATCTCGGTGATCGAGAGTGAAGCTGGACGTTCGGTGGCAGGTACCAGCTTTTTCAGTTCTTCACGGATAATTTCCCGGACGATTTCGCGAATCCCCGTAATATTGGGTCTGAGGGCATAGCTGGACGGCGGGGGTGCAGCGATGCCAGGAACTCGATGGGAGTGGGCGGCTCTTGCTTGCAGGTCCGTTCAATGTTGGTCGCCTCTGTTACAAACGTCTCGACGGTTGTAGGTGGACATCGCACCAGGCCTCCGAAGGTGGTGACCTTGACACCTCGCATCATAATTCTTAGCTTCTTTGTTTCGGGAGCGTGAGTATCGGAGCGGTTGCTGAGTCGAAGGACATTTTCGATAAAGCTAACGAGGCTCTCGTTAGGGCCTTGAATCCTGGCTTGAAGAAGCTCTTCGGCGCGTTCTCTCCGTTGTTGGTTGGTGAACGTACCTCGGAGCCAAGCGTTTAGTTGCTGCCAGGAGGTGATTGACGCTTCGTGGTTTTCGGACTGATTCTGTGCTGTCGCCTGCAAAGCGAAGTAGACGTTCTGAAGGCACTGCTCCGGTTTCCATCCGTTATGGCGGGCCACTCGTTCGTAATCTTGCAGACCATCTTCAATGTCCTCGGGGACCTCCCTGTGGAAAGGCGTCGGAGTCCGTGGGTGTGACGGGCAGGTACACGACTGCGGAGGCGGCCGGGATCTGCGACGACTGGTTGTCCATCGTCGGCCTCGTTGACTGCTTAGTCTTGAGTGGCAAGAGTCCAAATTACGGGGGTAGGCCCTGGTTGAGGCGACTTGATCGGGTCTCGGTCTCGTCGTCGTTGGGTCCTGGGGGCTAGGAGTTGGCCTTGCGCTTCGGGCCCTCGGAGAGGTGCGCTGCACGGACATGCGCTACATTGCACCTCCGCCAAATTATCACGAATGATAAGGTCTTGAAACAAAAAACAAAAACTGAGGAAACTGAGACATTTAATGAGGCTAACGTTTGCCCAAAATAAAAAGGAAACAAAAGAAAACAATAGAACGTCGCTGGCGTCGAATTTGGCATAACACCAGGATCGAACACACTGGCGAGACTGACTCCAGCTGACCACGTGGAGAACCTATTGTAGCCGCGTGGATTTCTGAAACATTCAGCATAGAACGTTCGGCGTGTAGGACATTCGCAACTCGATTATATGAGAAACGATCTCGATTATGCGAGTACGTCAAGTAGAAAGAAAAAATAAAATAACATTCCGCTGCCTTGAACTGAACCCAGATTTTCCGCGCGACAGCCAAGCACGGTGACGTACTCTTTTTTTATTGTTTTTGGACAAGAGAATACAAAAAAGCGCGTACGCTTTTTTATTGTCTATTTGAACAAGATAATACAAAACTAATCACAATGTTAAAATCGCATGCACAACGCGTGGTGCTCGAGCATGAAAGCTTAAAATTCCTTCACATTCTCTAGGACATCAAGAATGGGCACCCAATCAGGAGGGCAGACCATTCTGGCGTACACCAATTTCAGTCTGTGGATACGTTCTATAAAATACAACCGTACAGGGCGCGCGTTAACATCAGCGTGCCGCAGAGCCATTCTGATCTGCCATATTGCATGCAGGCCCAAGAGTATAACCAAATCAACAGGGATATCATTATGTTTTTCTACAGGGAGGCACTTAATGCCGTGTGGTCATAGGGCCAAGTCTTTCTTAAGAGTTTGCTGGAGAACATCTAAAAAAAGAGAGGCGTTCCAGCAGTCTAAAAATACATGTTCCACAGTTTCAGGCTTTTTGCACAGAAAGCATTGAACACCCCATGGTACAAAAATATTTTTCTGATCAAGCCAAGTTTTTACTCGAAGTGTGTTTGTCTGTAGTTGAAAGAAAATTTTTTTATGGAAGGCTAGACGACCATCTTTTTAACCCTGCACAAAAGATCCTCTCCTGGGCCTGCATGGAACATAGAACGATACACTGGTTCGGGGAAAACACTTTCAATAATGCCACGCGATAAACGCTTGCGCGGGACAGTGGACAAATATTCCATGGAGAAACGAACACACAAGAAACGGTTCGCGTCTACCACTTCACTCAGAAAACTACCAATTCTACGCTGTTGGCGACAATACGTGGAAACAACAAAAAAAAAGAATTTCCTCTGGCAGTCCTGTCTGAATGAAAGCGCGAAGAAAAGGATTACTTTGGTCTCTAAGGAACATGAAACGCGAAACTATTTTCTTGATGAACACATGTGATATGAAAGCCCTCCTTTACTCACGCGACGAAACAGATTATTGCGACATACTCTCTCCCACCCGGACCGCCAGATGAACACAGCCAGGATACGATGTAGGTTTTGCAAGTTTACTCGAGCGCATGCCAAATCTTGAAGAACGTACCAATATTTAGCTACCAAAAAATATTACAAACAATGGCGCGCGTCCTGCCTGTCCAGAGCCCCCGTCGAGGCAGCTACTGGCTGTGGCAAAGACGACGACGATGACGATCACATTCTTGGCGCAGTGGGCGTTCAAGTTATGGCAGCGCTCCAGCGGGACGATCCTGAGCTACGGGCACTGATCGACCACTTGGAAAAACGAGAGGGTACGATTCCCCAAGTCTTCTCACTTGACCTGCCAAGATTCGCCGTTCGGAGAGGTATCCTCTACAAAGAGAACTTCGGGGATAGCAACTCGACGTGGCTCCTGGTGATTGCTACTAGTCTTCGAGAAGAGGTCTTCCAAGCCTGCCACGACGACCCAACATCTGGTCACCTTGGCTACAGCAGGACTCTTGCACGGATACGAGAAAAATACTACTGGCCCTAGCTCCCGAAGGCCGTACACCTCTACGTCTGTTCGCGCCGCGAACGCCAACGACGCTAGAAACCACCGTCGAAGCCGGAAGGTCTCCTACAACCGATCGCTCTCCCGACTGCACCGTTCCAGCAGATTGGACTGGATCTTCTTGAAACTTTCCCGCCGTGGACGCAGGGAAATTGTTGGATAATCGTGGCAATTGATTATCTCACCAGGTACGCCGAGGCAAAAGCACTCAAGTTGGGAACCGCCGTGGAAGTAGCCAAGTTCTTCGTTGAGCCTATTGTCCTCCGGCACGGCGCTGCCCAAGTCGTGATTACGGACCGTGGTTCCTCGTTCATGGCGCACCTGACACAAGAGATACTCCGCTTGAGCCGCACCGACCACCGCCGGACCACGGCATACCACCCGCAGACCAACGGGCTGACGGAGCGACTAAACAAGATCATCGGTGACATGATCTCGATGTACGTGGACGTGGAACACAAGACGTGGGTTGAGGTGTTGCCCTACTTCACGTTTGCGGACAACACGGCGGTTCAAGAAACCACAGGGATTACACCTTTTCAGCTTGTCCATGGCAGAAAAGTGACGACGACGCTCGACGCCATGCTGTCCCACGACCCGACAGACGACGGCACCGACTACGCCCAGCTGGTCCCCTAACGAGCAGAAGAGGTACGCCATCTAGCCCGCCTTCACATAAAGGACCAGCAACGTGTCGACGCTGGCCGGTACAACCTTCGTCGCCGTGACGTGGAGTTCCAGCCCGGAGACAGGGTGTGGGTGTGGACACCCATTCGCCGCCGCGGACTCAGCGAGAAACTGCTAAAACGCTACTTTGGACCCTACACGGTCATTCGCCGCCTTGGGGACTTGAACTACGAGGTGCTCCCTGACGGAACCCGACCATCAGCACTCCACCAGCCACGACCCGAAGTCGTCCACGTAGTTTGACACAAGCCGTTCTACGCGCGTTAGTAAGAATTGTGGCGCTGCATGTTTATTTCGTCTCACTGTATTCTTTTTGGTTTTTTGTTTTCAGCCGTTTTTTTTCTGCTTTCGTGTTGCATCGGGACGATGCTCCTTTAAAAGGGGGGGGGGGGGATAATGCCGTCCGCAAGGCCGAGAAAGCAACGCTTGGTCACGGACTTCTAGAAGATTCGCATTCATCCTCGCACCAGACGTAACTTTACACTTGCTTTCTTGTTCTCGAAAGTGCCAGTTCATCCTCGCCCCGAGCGCGCGACGCTCGAACTTTCTTTGCCGAACTTCCGAGATAACGACGCGCCGTAGATAAGCAGCTGCCCGCGACCTTGGGCCCTAAGCTGGACATTTGGCGAGAAAGCCGGCGAGAAATCTGGCGTCCGTGATTGGCCGACGCCGCACTTGACCTTGGCGCCGGCCGATCATAGCCGCCAGATTTCTCGCCGACTTTTCCGCCAAGTGTCCAGATTAGGGCCCCTTGTCGAGTCAGTCTCTCTTCTCGCTCTCTGTCACGCCGCCGAATCGCCGCCCGCTTTTCTGCTGCCTCGGCGCTCTTTCTTTACTTATTTTTTTTGGCACAAGTTCGCCAATTAAACCTTTATTTTCAGTTCACGGTTCGTCTTCTCGTCACCTTCATTCGCGACAATAATTTCGGTGTTTTTATTCTTTCCGTGTGAACTGTAGGTTGCGATAATATCTAGTAAATGCATTTTCTATGACATCGGGACGACTGCTCAGCAATCCACTATGTTCTATTTCTACAATTGATTTCTTTTTTACATATTTTGCCTCGGCGCCTAATGCCCGTTTGGTTGGGTGTTCACCAACAATGTATTTCTCGGCGCTAGTACGTACCAGAGCACCTTCATATTTCTCTGCTTCTAGTTGCGCAATATTGTCCTTGACTTGCTTAAGCTGGGCCTCAAACCCTCCCGTATTTTCACTCTCGAGGTGGCATAGTCTGTGGAGGTCTTCCTTTAGCAGCTTTTCCTCGACTCTCTTCCAATAGGCAAGCGTGTCGGAGCGTTCCGTAGCACATAATTTCACCTCGCGTTTAAGCCACTCCCATTGCTCGCTCGCGCTGGCACTCACATTCAGCATCCTACTGATTAAGTTTTCCACCATCTCATTAAACAATTCATCTTCGAGAAGGCAGTTGTTAAGTTTTCACAGATCCCAACAAAAACTAGATTTCATCTTTTTTCCTCCCACAACAAAAGACACCAGTGCATGGTCAGAAAAGAAAGCTGGCAACACAGTATAATCATCGGATCCAGTTAAAAGTTCAATTGACACATATGCTCTGTCAGAGCGAGCATGACTCGTGGACTGAAAATGCGTGAACCATAAATTTTCGTAACTTCTTTGAGAATTTGCAACTTGTGTTACTATCGGAGTGTCGTGTTGTACTAGAACCATCTCTCACGTCACAAACGCAGTTGAAATCCCCTAACATAACAAGTTTTTGTTGACAGTCTAAAAATGAATAAATGCGCTCGAAAAACATTCTCCTTGCATTTGTTTCGTTCGGCGCGTACATATATATTATTCTATACTCAACATTGTTAATACTGCAATCACAAATAACAAACCGACCATCACTGTCAACTATTACAGATTTGACTAGTCATTTAAAGATTTCCTTAAAAACAACATACAAACTCTGGACGTCACTCTTTGCCGTGCCATCCGATGCCTCGCTGGTGGGAGCCGCCCCCTCGTTCGCCGCCTCCACATCTGCCTTGTTCATGACGAGCTCGGCGTTAGCTTCGCCTCCTCCGGGGCCTCTGGCCGTTGCGTACGTCCTCACGCAGTGGCCTGCGTCATGACTAAACCGCTTGCAGGTTTCAAACTTTGGCACCCGGTACTCCCGGCGGATGTGACCGGTCCGCTGGCAACGCAAGCCGAGCGGTGCCCTGCCGGGGGCCACAACTAGCGCCAACCCTCCGGTGATCTTCAGCTGATGCGGCAGGTCATCTAGGCTAACTCCGGGCTTGAGCCGAATGACGGCGGTACGCGTCATCGACCCGCAGCCCGTAACGCCCTGCACCCACCACTTCTCAGTCCCGACCTCGACGACCTAGCCGAAGGTGAAAGGGCGACCCTACCTCATCATCGGGGACCTGTAAAAGCAGCCAGTGCAGCTTGAGCCGGACGTCCCTGTTGCCAAGTTCGATGACTAGGGAGCGCTTTCGCTTCGCGACAAGGCCACCCGCCGCGAGAGCTCTACGCTTGTCCTCCGATGACTTGAAAGTCACGGCCCAGACGTAGTTCATCTGGTACGCCCCCAAGGCGAGAACCTCGGGGAGCAATACCAGTTGGCTCAGGGTGCAGCGGAAGTCCTCGACGCGGTACGGGCACCCACGGACGTCGGGATGCAGGAAAACGGTGTTCAACACCGCAGAGCCAGTCGGCAGTTGAGGCAAGATTATCTGATAGTCCGATGTGTCAGCGTCATGCCTATCACCGCGGCCCTACTGGGCCGCTATCGCCGCTCCGGATTCGCCGTCCGCTCACTTCGAGTGCCAGAAGAAGAATCCTTCGGCCACGTACGCGCTCGCTCAGTGACGCGCGTGGCAATATCAAGTTTAAGATTACTAAAGCAGGTGGATTAAAGAAATTAAAGAAACGCAGAAATTCAAGAACCTTTAATCGCGTTTGCGTTGAACGAAAATTGAGGGGTGTTTTTTTTTCTTGTATCGTAGAAAATGCATAGATTTTACGCGAATGCAAAGTTAACAGTTTGCAAATGGTGCCAAGGTGTCTAGTTTTTTTTTCTATTTTATAGACCTCTCGAATTTTAAACGAGAAGCAAACACTCCATAATTGTAGGGCCCCTGGCAACTTCAGAAGTAAGTTTGTATGGGCCATGTTACCGTTTTTAAACAACGTTTCGCACCTTTATTTTTTTATTTTTGAGAGCAAACATTTTAAAGTTTTCTTGCCATTCAATAGATTTTTGTTCTATGCCTTCAAGGGTAGAAAATTAAGCTTTAGGCTGAAAGTTTACAATAAAGAACAGATTAAACCTCAAATTTAAGGCTTACTTTTTTCGCATTGATTTCTTCTTTCTTTACTATTGCAAAAAACTTTAGGAATGATTTCTCGCATCATAGACTATATAAATATTAAAAAGGATAAGCTTCATTTCCGTTTTAATAATTCTATATACTGTGCTTGTTTTTAACGCTGAAATCACACATTCTTTTCCTCGCTTTCCAAAGTGAAGTCCTGCTTTTTCTTAGCTAGGACTATCAATCCCTCACAACGGCCGGTCGACAAATGGCTCAATCGCCAGCCTTTGTCTGGGAATCTTTATACTGCATACAGCAGCATCATAAATAGCCTACAGAACGCGTGTTATCGTTTTATTTTTTATATTTTCGGCAGTTGTACGAGAGCTTTTTATTTTTCTTTAATGGCTATCGTCACGTGAACGGCTTCTACGAGCGTTACGGATTTTTTATTCAGCGGCAGAGTCGCACTTACCAATCGCAAATCAATGCGGCAAACGCTTTCGCATGCTCCGCGTCAAAAAAAAATACAAGTTCATAAAACGTTAAAGAAACACGAAGCCAAATGAAGGGTCTGTCCCCGGGATGAACTGGCCGACATCTTTGAGTGCGTGCATGAAATATATATCCGGGCTTGAAGCGGAAAGACACACCGAGGGAAGAGGGCGTGCTCCTCAAAACTGACGAACGAAAGATTTCCTTGCAAAGCTGTCGCGGAATCGCGATCACCGCGAGACCTTCGCAGCTTTCATTCGTTGCGTGTACGGGGATATGGGCGGGAGTGGGTACGCCGCTTTAATATTCATGACTTGGCCGACAAAGTAACGCTTACAAGACGAGCTGACATCTCGTTTCGACATCTTCTACCTTTTGGACAAATACGAAGATAAAAACAACCCATCTGTGAAAGCGAGCTTCGCTTACGAGATGGCAAATGCGAGAAAATAGGGTAGTTTTTGTCTGGGTCCGGACAAGATGTAACTGACCTCCCGATTTCTGCTCAGCGATCGAATTGTTTCTTGCACTTCGATTGGAAAGCAAGGCTAATGAAGGCTAACTTAATTGTATGCATATAAAGCTATCATCGCGGCCGGGGGAGGGAAAGGCAAGAAATATAACTCCAAAACATTTATTCTTTTTAAAAACACATGAAAAGAGAAAAGCTTTTTTTTTTAAATTGCCTGGACAGGAAAAGGATGCCATAAAATGCATTTACAACCAACAAAAACATTTTTTGACAGTTATATTTACGGTGCGAAATGAATTTGTAGTTTGCGCCTGTGGGAGCCGCCAATGTTACCGTGGTAGGCCTGTGCGGCGCCGCGCTGCGCAACCGCCGCCGCAAAATCACGCCGCCGCCGTAAAGTCAGGCTGCCGACGCACGCCGAGCGTGGAGAAACGCACGTGTTCCTCCACGCCGCCACCGACTCCGGAAGGAAACACTCCGGCGCGCCGCCGCCGTCAATTTCTGACCGGCGCACATGTCTATCACGTTGTGCCTGCGCTCTTTCAGGAGCGTCCTTTGTGGTCTAAGAGTTACTCATTAGTCTTCGTTTTTTTGTTCGTTGTACTTTAAACGAAGTTTAATACGTAACTTTTAGAGCCCGTATGAAGCCCCTGAAACGCTCATGCACCACGTGACTATAGTGGTCAGTCACGTGACTGCTAGTTCCCACTTTTGCGCGGGTTCCCGCGGGCGCCAACTGCAAATTTGTTTCGCGCCGTAAATATAGCTCCCGAAATGTTTTCTTTTTTCCTTGTAAATTTTGTTTGATGACTTTTATTCTTTATCAAGGCTGTTAAATTTGTTTTTCCTTTGCATATGTTTTTTAATCATCATCAACCTTATCCTTGATTTTTCTTGAAGAACCGAATGGGTATTATCGAAGGGAATGTGCGTATAACACATAAAAACAACCATTACAACATGAACATGGTATTAAAACTGTAATATCTTTACGAGGGAAGAAAGAAAGAACGTGGTGATTGCGAGAATATATTAGTATTATATATATAGAAAAAACACGATGGGGAGGTCAGAGTAAAGGCTCTCTGATACGGATATTGTGATTAAAGATCTGATGAAGCGAGAGAGACGGGACGCACTGCGCCAAAGCGATTGTGTGTCTAGGTTAGCTGACTGCTGTAAGCCCGATATACTGGTATATGGAGGGAAGCCACAACAAATGAAAACAAGAGTTCTATTTTGAACGGCATCTAGATCGTTACATGCGTATGATTGATATGAAGACCATGAAAAGGTAGAGTATTCTAGCTTAGATCTTACCAAAAAGGGAAGAATAGTCGTTGAATGAGTCAGTTTCTGGCCAGAGATTTCGACACAAAATTATTTCAGATCAAGGGTTCAAGAAAAAATGTAAAACTTGGAGCACGCTAAAGGCTTCACCTTTAAGAGCGCAACATGATAGCGTTATCGGGCCCCGTTCGCATCACCTCCTCATTTTCCGTGCAAGCGTACCTTCCGTGGCCTAGTCATTAGCGTGTGTTGCTTGCAACCTAAGGGTCGTGAGTACGCATCTCGCCTAAACTTTTTCAAATTTTCTTGAAGGAAAATAATTAGTTCCTAAAGTGAAATCATTTGAGACATGTGGCAAGCTTTCAACCGCGCTAAATGTCACGTTTTAGTCCCTTTCATTCTACCCGTGACGCCACGTTTCACGTGAGCGTTGTGGGTTGTTTCATAATCCCGTGCGAGGTCATGTGGCTGTGACGTCATGACGCTATCGACCAATCAAGATTATCAGGTCACGCCACCGACGCCGGCTCTTTTGCGCCAAAGGTTTCCGAATGCTGTCGCCGTAATATAATGTGAGCTCATGTAAAGACAGATAGGCATTGTTATATTTCAGAAACTTTGTGAAAATACTTGTTCAGTAAGAAGGAAAGGCAAAAAAAGGCTGTCATCTGTCACTATTTTTAGCGCTATTAATACCCTCACAACATGTCAATGAGATGACGTCATCTTAAATTTTTGTGCGACGCTAGGGAACGCTGTCCTCTTTACCCATTTAAGAATAAAGAAACTAGCGTTATAAACTGCGCAGAGACGCTCACTGGAGTTTTGTATAATAATAAACAGGTTTTTATTTAATACAAAATATTGTTGTGTGTGTTGGAGGTCTTAGACTGCAGCAATAAGCAACATTGCATGCCTCGAAATTAAGTGACATACGCCAGCGTCTACGGTTTCCAGGATTAATAATTGAAATGTTCTCGTTTGCAATTAAGCTACTAGAATGTTACGCTGTAGTGAGACGTGTTTGCTTATTTAATAGATTGGGGTATTTAAAGCAGCACATATAATTGTTCTCAGGTACGCAAGGGAACCGAATTAGGTTGCAAAATACCTTATATGCGCGCAAACAAAAAAAGTGTTTAATTTTTGTTAGGTTGAAACACGCAAATTACAAAGAAATGTAACTTAAAAAAAGGCCGTGCTTTCCAAGATCGAAGTACATTATGTTGTACACCTAATTATCTTATAAATTATAATATTCTGATGTATGGCTAAGTGAAATAATTTTGAAATTCGTCCCGTTAAACACGGGATTAATTTCATCCAATAAAGCGGTACTTCGAACATCATTGATGTAAAAATTATCGCTCCTCGTTGTGCGTTGAAAAAAACTCGCCAGGTCCTTTTCACCGTAGTTTCTTACAATGAATCCCGAATACAAATATTCAATGACCAAACAGAAGAAAATTCTGAGAGAGGAGCTCGGAAAGGCAAGACGGAAAAACTGTGCCGGCGATTCAACGGTCCTCAAAAATCGACGCCTCAGCAATACACCGAGGTTCTACGGGGATGGTCTCCAGAACACATTGAAGCGATGCTATTCCAAAAAGCTTAGCGTCCCATATTGCCCCTTCTGTTTTCTTCGAACAAAAAGAGCAAACAGGTACAACTGGAAGAGCCGATATTTGAAATCGACCAAACAGCAACCCAAGCCTCTAACTTAGAGAGAAGTGCGCCGACGTGGCGCAGGTCAAACTGTCTATCGTCGCACTCCAGACTTACTGAGTCACGTCCGCGAAACGTGCGAACGTTTTGCGCCCCTGGATTTCCCAACGAGGCACCGCCGCAAAGCCTGCCGTCCCGCTTTGGCCGCCTTTTGTTCTCCGGAAAGGGTTTCTCGCTCATGCACTACGCAGCGGCCCATGGATATTGAGGTCAGCGGAAGTAGCATCATCCATGTGCTGCCTTCCAAACATTCACACGATGAGAAAAAAATATACTCGAACAAATTGTGTTTGCTTTTGTGAAGAGACAACGGCGGTGTGGGGTGATACGTGAGAGGTATATGTTTTCTTGTCAAGACGGTGCTTGTTTATAGGGAACGGCTAGCTGTGTGCATGTTATTCATAGGGTGAGGCAATATATGATCGCAGGTTGGAGCGAAATTTTCGATAGTTCTGGTTATGAAAATAATCTAAACTTCTCAACAAGTTACAGTGTTGTGATGTTACAGCGTCACAGCATAGAGGTAAAGGAGCAGAACGGTAACTAAAAAGCGCGCGCTACCGTCGTGGTTGCAGCAGCTTGCGTTTTTTTTAGATTAATATATTCTCCGCGTTTTTGATGGTTATATAAATGCATGAGTAAGTTATAAACAGTAAATACAGAAATAATGTTGACGAACGCCTTATTACTCATTACTTAAAACGTAAAAATATTTTTCTTAAAAAAAAAAAGAACTATGCTTAACGAAAGAAGAATGTCTAGAGAGTAAAACTCGGGCCCGTTTCTCTTGTTGTTTGATTTCCAATAAAATTTGATGGTGAATTTTGGGTCTGTAGTTTTACAATAAATTTGAACTGTTTTGCAACTTTTACCGTATCACATTAATGTCAAATTTTCTAAGCATATTCTCCAGGTTATATTTTACACATAAATAAATAAAACGAAAATTAAAGATGGATCATTATTTCCTAAAAATAAACAAGCTTTACATTTATTGTCAAAATTGCTTACAATATTTATTAGTTCGTGGAATGTGCACACAAGTATTTGCCAGCGTTAAAGAACGGCTGTACGCTCAAACATAGAACACAGGACAAGACAATAAGTTAAAAATATAAGATTTTACACTCTTGTACGCCGTTAAATATACCTAAAAGGAATATCTGGGAACAGTTCAGCAAGCTCACTAAATGTATGGCTATTGTTTTTACCAAATTTCGACGAGCGAGATTCGATCAGGCCACACGTGCGACTCTCAGCCTGGCGGTTCTAATAAGCACACTTTCCCTTCTTTTTGTGTCAATCATTATAGTACATTTTTAACCTCTAATCCCTGCTTCGAAAATTAAAATATCTTTTTTTTTTTTGCACATGGAAGAGGGGAGCGCGAGAAAGCAGTGACTTAAATGTCCAATTTATACGATATAATGCCCCAATATGTGCCACAATATAACCGCAGGCTGAAAATGAAACGTGTGCTCTGTCATGCGTACGTGTTTGTCGTGGCGCAGTTGTGTCGACGAGTTCTAATTTGCCACACGCCGAATGAACGTGTCGAGTTGATTTGATGGATCAGCGACATTGAAAGACCGAGTGGCGCCTGTTCCCTCGACAGAGACGTCTGGAATGATCGCTTCCCAGAGGCGACTGGTTCATATCGTACCCGTTCTCTTGTGCATCCTTCCCGCTAGGATAACGCAATACGTTACACAAGAAACAAGGAACTTGTTTCTTGTTCTTCGACATTTATATAAAAAAGCGTGAAATGATGTGGGGTAAAATTTTACTAACAGTAATTTCATCTCACGGAGGCTCAAAATCTAGTGCACAGAGTGCGAGAAAGTTTGTTGAACTTGTTGTCATTCTGAATTTTATAAAATAAGAGTGTTGTACTTTTAACCACTTCTACGGCTTTTTTGACGGCTTCAAGCGGTTACCTATTATAACGCCTCGCGACACCCTCGCATTATTTGCACCGACATCATTCGAGCGGTTACATGTTGCACGAGCGCTGTGTTCACACTCGGCCTTCGCTCGGTAGCAATTAATCCTTTAGTGAATACGCAGGTTCGCGGCTGCTTCGAATTGAGAACAAATGCGAAACTGACAATGCCCGACGCTACGAGCTAATGGGACCAACCAAGTAGCTCTACTAGGCATTTTGTGCACACGATTGCTCCAGCGAAGATAGACCTCGTACATAACCATGACGAACACCATGATGGAGCGCTTTGTGACGCTGTCTGATTGACTCATTAGCTCGTTGCATCGGCTGCGTCTGGACTTAAGATGAAACGAGGTTTAAGACTCCATTTATGTTGTTTCTTTAGTTACCGTTAAATAGTGAAAACAAAAACCGGATTCATGTTATGGGCTCTATGAAAGATTCCTTAGAGGTCACGATATAGTAAAGCATGGAAAATATGGGTATACGTTTCTTATTAAACAACATCATAAAGAGGTACCAACAATCTAAAAAAAAAAATTTGAAATAAACTAATGAACTTTTTCCGAGAAGCCTTCTGCTCACGTGCGAGCGCCCGCTGCCAAGCGGCGGAAGTCGGCACGAAAAATCAAGGCAATTCGGAAGGAGGCTGTGAATCAGCGAGTAGAACACGTAATTGCAGCATATATATAATTGTGTTACACAAAAACAAGAAAGTGGACGGAAAGAAAAACACGAAGTTTGGGTGGACGCCACGGATGCCCCTCTTTAAAGGGCAACTCCACTCAAAACGTCGACCCTATCGAAATCACTGATATCGCTTTAGGGGGTCAAAATACGATCATACCCAAAATATCACGTCAAACCGACGCCGCATTACCGATTAAAACCAGTATTAAAAATGTTCTCCCGGCTCGGTTGGCGGCCCGAAAGCGGGTGAGCAACGCTGGCACCGGGTGAGCTAGTGAAGCAACACTGGGCAATGACGTAGGTTTAGTTCTACGCTCTCGTACGGATGCCGCGGACGCTTCGTTTCCCGTGGCATTCTGCGATTCTGCTGACGGCAAGAGGTGCTTTCTACGTTATCATGTGTTCTCCTATTTTTATTAGCGTCCAGGCAGTTAATTTAACTCCTGCATTGCTTCCGCGACAACGCGGAAGAGAGCGAAGCGGTGCTCCTCGCTCACGCGCCTGTCGTGGAGCCGGAGAGACTCGCCGGACTCGCGTTGGGCAATGTCGAGCACGACTTGTAGTGCTGTGGGTTGCACCAACAATCCGGCGCGCAACCCCGAGCTGCGGTTCCACCAGTTCCCAAGAGACCGGAAGAGGCACAAGGTGTGGGCCGGTGCCGTTCGCCAGACAGACTTCGGAAGATTGTTGACTCCGAGCTCCAACGCGAAGCTCTGCTCCCAGCACTTTGCGTCAGACACCTACACACGGGATCTGCGGCTGCTGACTGTTGCGGGTTTCTCCACAAAACACGCGTCTTTGAAGAATGATGCGGTGCCGTCGCTCTTCGCGTACCATCCGCCGGCTCCTCCAGCACGATCGGCCGGACGCAGGAGGTCGCGGTTGATCTATCTAGCGTGCACATAAAGGCAGCTTAGCTTTAACAACTTGGACCGCTTGTGAATACATCTGTCCATCTATCTCCCATTATTTCTTTTTCTCTCGGTCCACGAGCAAGAAACAAATACAGTCACGCTGCGCCGGCACTGACCGCGTCATATTTATTGCAGTCGAATTCGCTTTTCGGCCGGCAAAATTACAAATACACACTAAAACTTACTACATTTGGTGCATATTACCAAAGTTAAGCGGTAAAAAAGAAAATGTGCAACTTATCTTCTGTTTTGAAACTCCACGTGCGACAGAGCCGACATAGTCGGTGCGTCGGCTCAGGAGCGCGGGACGAGAACTAGGTCATGCCGACGACGCGCCACTAATATCAGTGTTGCCAAGCTGCTTCAGCCGGTAGTTTCGGGCTCGCCGTGCCGCCGGAACGATACTTGGATTCGCGATATCTACAAAACTATACACACTACCGAAAAACAAAGTATATCTCGTGATTCAGTGTCGCCGACTTCGACTAAACAGATCATAACCCAAAAATTGTAAAAATGGAGTGGAGTTGCCCTTTAAAGCCGCGTTGGGCACGCTCCGCACCTAAGAAAGCGAAGAGACTGGTAGACTAGCTCCCATTATCAATTGGTAGCGCAGGTAGGTCAATTCCTCGATTTTTAGTTCGTGCAGCCACCGCCTGGTGCCGTCGGTATGTGAAGAAAGTCCATTTCAGTATTTTCATTCGTCAAGTGTCCTGGATCCGCCACGCGACTTCCACGTCCTCACAGTGGGCCTGGCCACGTAAACCGCAGACGAGCCCTTCCAGGCGGTACACATGAACCGCACCGAAGACTGGATGCTCCAGATCAAGCGCACCCAGCCCACGGACGTCGGCGACTACGAGTGCCAGATTAACATGCACCTGCTCATCTACTTCGTGCACCTCACCGTGCTCCGTGAGAAACCCGCTAGAGATTGTACGGAGACAAACTGAGGAAGAAGAGGGGACAAGAGCGCGCGATAATGTCGGAGCGGCGAGCTCGGATATGAAGGACAGGGGGTAGGCGAAAAGTCTAGCTGTCTTTGCCCACCGTATCTCTCCAAGCAGAGCGAACAAAAGCATCACCAGCTCCTGGTGCAAGTTCTGACGCTCAAACGCAGAAAGCAGAACCCGGGGTCTGGCGTTCGAACACTGAACGCAGGACCCCAGGTCCTGCTTGAGATGCAGACGACTCGCTCGTTCGCTGTGCTTGGAGGGAGGCGGCGGTTATAGACAAAGACAGAAAGCACGTGAGTCTTCCAACTATCCTTCCAACCTAAGGTCGACACTCTGATGACACCGCGCGCTCATTTATCCTTTTCTCCTTCAGTTTCGTTTCCTATTGGGGAGTCTTCAGGAAAGAGGAGCATTAGCTGAGTGTGCGGCTGAAGCTATGCGGCCAATGGAGGATAAGAGGCGTCACTCAATGGAGGATAAGAGGTGACACGCAAGAGTCAAATTGCACTGAATTTAACATTTCTTATTCACTTAGATATCAAAAGTGATGCTTAGATTTTTTTGTTTGTTTTGCAATGGAATTACAGTTTTCGGACTAGTAAAACTTTATGTTTTTGTCTGTGCATGAGTGCTAAGCCTGTAAACTGGTAACGAAATGTGCTCAGGTATTCATTTTTAAGTAAATGACAAATTATAAATCAAATATAATTCGCACAAATTTCTGCTACCAAATAATTTCTGCCATCAAACCTATATTCCTACAACTCCCTAAACTTCGAGCGTTATAGTTACCAAAACACGTAAACAAAAATATAGCTTGATTTCGATCCCTAGATGATACGATATTTACAACCATTAAAAATACATAAATTAAATATTACGTTTTATATACAAACCATGCACACGTTCTTCTGATCTCAGGACGCAAGTAATAAATGACTATATATATTTATAGACGCGCGCAGTAACGACGATGCTTTTCCTTTCATGTATTTTGTTCAAGTCAGTCGGGACAATATTCTTGCAGATCCGAAGGTTGTTTTCCAATACCCTGACCTTGAACTTCAACTGCCGTTTCGGGCAAACCCGGTCGCATATTGGCAGGTTTGACACGACAGTACACGAGGCTTCTTCGAAGCTGTCATGTTTTGGACCAGTTTCGTAGAGCAGATGCAGAAAATATCCATTACTTCCTACTAGTGGAGGCCTAGCACCGAGACGTTGTTATTATTTTGTGTTTTACGTCACTTATACCTAGTAAACAAATATCTGCGTATAGATTAAACAACAACAGGAAAAAAACGTGAACGGACATGTTCCACGAAATAGCAAAAAAAAAAAGAAGAAAAGATCTATCGGCCAGATAAACAATGTCTCTGAAAAAGCCTCGCGGGACATGACATTGTGCATCGTGTCTCCGAACGGCTTTATAAGATGGCGCGCTCGATCTCATAATATAAATATTTAGAGATGTACATAGTAGTACATTATAATCACTCTTTCTCTACGATAGTACGAAGGAGGAGGTAAGCTGCTTGACCGCTTTTTTTTTCATTTTAGCGATGAACCGATTCCTAGTCTGTACCTCCATGCACACTGAACTTCCGGCACCTTAAAGCAATCCACTTTCTTCTCGTTCATATAAGTTTTTTTTTATGAGAGCACAAAGAACGAACAGGGTTTGACCTATTATTAGCATTGCTGTAGTCTTTACTGCGATCCTTTAATAAGGAAAAAAAAAAGGGCGGTTCTAGCCAGACGCTTCCGCCGATTTAAATATTCAGGAAGCATTTTAGTCCCGGCCACAGCTGTACTTCGGTCGGGATTCTTCAAGAAAGAAAAAAAAAAGAAAAATACTTTAGTCTCATCGTGACGATATATTGTTGGCGTGTGAAGGACGAGGTTTTAAAATTATTTTTTTTGCCGTCGTTCTCCTCTTTCTTCTAGGCACTTTCGTACGGCAAAGGAAATGAAATCTTCGCCTCAACTCCATCGTAATTTGTCTATTTTCTTCTTTGCAGAAATGTTTGTGCAGGATAATACGTATTCTTTGAATATTTAGTTTGGCAATGTTAGTCGCTTTTGTCTGGAAAAATGAAGGGGAGACAAGTCGATTCCCACAGAGCCGGCTTTTAAAGATCGAAGCACTGAAAGACGGAGAAGAGGCTTGATTTCGCTGAAACACGGAAGGATGTCTGCAGTGAAGGGTATCTTATTGGGGAATTTTGCTTCCGGCTACCCGTTTGACCTAGAGAGATCTTCTGTGCGTCCTAATTTCCTCTTCTTTACTGATAAAAATGTATAAGCGTTACAAGTTCTATAGGCTCGCAATAAACGCATAGCCTTAATTTTAAAAAAAACGTTCAAAAATATAGCTAATTGCGTCTTGCATGCATTCAATCTTAACTATTGGTTGGCAAATATATTTTTATCCAGAATAAAGTAAATTACGCATTACTTAATATATTCTGCCCATCAGAAAAGCGTAAGTGACATAAGGATTGCCTTAGCGAGGCATGTGCCAGTAAAGAAAACCTTATAGCCCTCCTGATCGCTGATATTCTTAATGCACTTGCAAATTACAACAAAAAAGCATAACAGCAAATTCAGTTACATTTTTTAAGCAGTTGAATTTCAAGTATAAAGTAAAATCAGGGCTATATAATTATAACTTAACCGAGTGATTTAGAACCACTAAAACTAAAGGGATCACAGTACGATTCAATATACGTTGGTTTATGAATTACCTGAGGATGCGGTCAAACCCGTGTTTTATCCGCAATAAAAAAAAAAAGAGTTGCAGATACATTTTGAATACTCCAGACACCGACCAAAAGAAAAATATGGTGCAACTCTTATATATATAAATGCGAAAAATTCGAGCTTTACCAAATGTTATGTTTGTACCAAGAGCTCGGTAAACATAAGCCCATTGAAAAGCTAAGTCTAGCAGTGGTTAGCCTAGATTTAAGAGACGGGGCAAGTTGAGAAGGAGTGAACATTTGTAATGGAATGGCGGGCGCTTCCTGGGGAGATTGGGAGCACATGCAAGCCTATTCAGTGGCGAGGAGGATAACGGCGATGAAGAGACGGAGCAAGGCGGAGACGTTCAGGGTGGATTTACGCTTTAGACTGCCCCTCGCAGCTTGTATCGCAGACTCCGCCCACAAACCACGCGACTCCGACCGAGCAACTGGAAACTCTTAAATCTAAACGCCCTACTATAGTTCGCATGTAGGGATGTGGCGCCTCTTGCAGCACCCCACGCAATACTCCAGATGGCGTACGGAAATGTATAGCCGAACCTTACGCAAAGAAAGGCGAACCTTACGCAAAGAAAGAAGGGTACCAGGGCGCCATAAGCAGGCGATGTTTCCCTCCAGTGTGAACGCACTTTGACGTTCCCGCTGAATGACGGCGACACGAGTGACGGTGCGTGAATCTCTCTGTCGCACCGCAGTGCCCCGGGCCCGGATCCTGGAGTCCCCGAGCTGTTCATCAACAGCAGGTCCTCGATCAACGTGAGCGGCGCCATCGAACACAGACCGGAGCCCCCGGTGTTCGTGTTCTGGTACCACAACGACCGCTTGATCAACTACGACGCGGCCAAGGGTTGATCCGGGCACATCTCGGGCGGCAAGTGAGGCCAGGACGCCTACGTCAGTAGCCTCTTCATCCGCAACTCAAGACCGCAGGACTCGGGCAACTACACGTACGGCCCGTCGAACGCGGACTCAACCAGTGTCGTCGTGCACGTCTTAAATGGTACGACATTTATTATGTTTCTTTTTACGGTAATCGATTTTTTTAGGTGCTTTTGCATTAAATATTGCGTATGGGGGTTTTGTTGTCCCCATTGCTTGAATGAAGTTGGATGTTTGTTTTGTATTAAGTCACTTTAAAATACATGGCAGCATTTAGAAGTGCAATTTTGATGTGCAATAATTCGTAATTTCAAAACGAGAGAAGTATGTCAGCTGTTGTCATGCCATTAACACGCAGCTCTCTCACCTTTTAAGAATAATCAGAAACCGGCCTTTTTGCCGATAAGGCTTGAACTGACAACCCGCTTGTCATATTTGAGCTCTCAGTGGATGTAAAAAAAATACTTTCAGCGTACTTAGTTCCCTAAAAGGAAAAATACAACTACAATTACGAACAAACGCCAGGGCTGAAACTCTATTTATATTGAATCATATTATATTCCTTTCCGTAACGAGCTTCAAGGTTGATGACAACCTCTTCACTGTTGCGGGATTTCTCACTTTTTTCTTATACGACGATCTGGTTTTGGCTGGACAGAATAAAAGCAGTGTCTTGGACCCAATGTGGGAATTCTGTATATATATCGATATTTATGGCATAAACTATAACGTTTTAATGCAGCGGTTTTTAATATTCTACAGTCATTGGTGGTTATGTTTCTTGTTTCAGTGTTATCAATACTTTGTTTGCTCTATTGCATCTCTAAAGTCAGTGTCTTTTTTTTCTTTCAGAGCTATTGTTTTGAATTTTTGTGTGCGATTGTTCCCTTCGTTTTATTTTTTTTTGCATTATATTTCTTAGAATAGAATAGTTTATTTCATTTCCCGTCCACAATACACTTCCCAAATCTGTCTCACTTAAGCTAACATGTGCCTGTGTGTGAGGACGGGCAGTCCAATTGTAGGACTTGTTGGAACGTCTAAACGATATTGAAAGCTCACTAGCTTGTCTATATTGTGTTCGCTATATCTATATTTGGTTTATTTAGCCTATATAATTATTCGCCTTTTCAGTATTGTTTTCGTTCAATTTGTTATTTTTCGCTCACCTCGCTTCATTAATGATTGCGCGAAAGCAGATTTGTTGCAGATTCTGTGTCTTCTTTGTTTTAGTTCTGGCTTCCTTTGAGTTTATTTTATGTTAAGAATTTGTTTAACAAAACCCCAATGGTTGGTTTTTATCACTTTTTTTTTTGTTGATAACGAACTCTAGTGGCGTGGTGCTTGCTATTAATTCTTATTCCGAATCGCAGTGAACATTTAGCGACGAATCGGCCAAAAGATGATGAGAACTTTCTTTAAGATGTACTCTGAGCACTGCATAGTTCCGCAATTTGTTCTTTTCCAAATTTGGAACATTCTACAGTAACTGATATACGTCGTCGTCGTGGTGCACTAATTGTTGAAGAATAAGGTAACATGTAATAGGAAAAAGCTATAAAATAGTTTGTTAATTGTTGAGTTTGTTATATAAATACATGTCTTTGCAAAGAAGCCCATATTTGCTAAAACCATGACCTTGCTTTCTAATTCTTCTTGGAATTCAAATTACACGGACATAAGATCGGTGTTCTTGCGCATGGCAGATACAATTTTTAACGTCTTTTTAGAATACCTCCCTTTTCTTGCCCTAAAATTCTATTCAATATAATTTCAAGAACAACTACGATGGTGAGATGGTTCAGAAACGCGACAGTGTAATTCTTACGCTTTTCCATTGCGTTTCTTTATTTATTTCTATCTCGGGGATCGGACCCCATTGTTTTAAGGAAACAGTGCACTCCGCCCCCTGAGAAAAGGTTAATCTAGTGTCTGAATATCTGGATAGGAGATGTCAATAGCAAAATAAACTTTTCAGGAAAAAAAAGGTAATGAATTTTAGAGCAGTATTTACGCGTATAGGCCAACGTTGAGTTACGAGCAATTCCGAAGCAATCGTCGACGCGATTATAGATGCACGTTCCTATAATCGCTAAGTTTTTTTTTTTTTTTTGACAATTGTATTGTAATAAAGTTTAAGCTCAAGTTTCCCCAAATCTAAAAAGTAATGACACCAAAAAAATTGCGAAAAATATTTTAAAAAATGAAAGCCGTTTACAACTCCCTGTAACGCCGAATTAGAGCGCAGCTCTTGAGGAGGAGGGGAAGGCACCAGGGGGGGGGGGGTCACGTGGCCTGGGGCCCTGGGGGTCACGTGACCTCGACTTTTATCGGGGAAAATTTTCCGCTAGATTTAGCGGGAAAAGTTTTCCGCTAAATTTAGCGGGGAAATTTTCCGCTAAACATAGCGGGGAAAATTATCCGCTAAATTTAGCGGGGAAAATTTTCCGCTAGATTTAGCGGAGAAAAGTTTCCGCTAGATTTAGCGGGAAAAGTTTTCCGCTAAATTTATCGGGGAAAGTTTTCCGCTAAATCTAGCGGGGAAACTTATCCGCTAAATTTAGCGGGGAAAATTTTCCGCTAGATTTAGCGGGGACAATTTTCCTGTAGATTTAGGGGGAAAAGTTTTTCGCTAAATTTAGCGGGGGAAATTATCCGCTAAATTTAGCGGGGGAAATTTTGCGTTAGATTTAGCGGGGAAAATTTTCCACTAGATTTAGCGGGGAAAATTTCCCCCACTAGATTTAGCGGGAAAATTTTTCCGCTATATTTAGCGGGAAATTTTTTCCGCTAAATTTAGCGGGGAAAATTTTTCGCTAAATTTAGCGGGGAAATTTACCCATCATGCACCGCGCGGTTACGCCGACGGCGACAGTGACGCCGACGCCGCTCAAGCCGGAAACGGGCGCCTAAGAGCTGCGCTCTAAAAGTTTGGGGGAAATATTATTTTGTAAAAGCACGTCCTTCAAAAATAATTTTTTTTTTTCTTGTATAGCAGCTTTTCGTTTTCGCAATTCTGACGGTGCTTCTGACTTTCCGTAGGCGAGAGGCGTGCCGCCATGCAGCACGACCTGTCCCCGCCGGGGGCGCCGCTGCGGGTGACGCTGGACGCCAGCCTGGTGCTCTGCGCCGTCCTGACGACGCTAGGCTCCGCCTCCCGACTCACCTCTTCTTGACCGCCAGGGGACACCCTCCGCTTCTTCCATCTACACTGATGACAACAGGAGAGTGATGCCTCCGGGCTAGTTGCAAAAGTGAGAATATGCGGGCAGGGCAGTCGTTTCTTCCACGGAGTCTGTTTAGGCTTCCACCAATACTCAACCAATGTTCCACGAAGAAATGTGACTCCTTACTACCCTCAAAATTGAGCGGTAAAAAACCCGAATTTGTGTCTGATTTTATTCCTGTTTAATTGTTTCTTAATTATTTATTTGGGGAACCTCGCTAGGCGTACAATAATAAAGAAATACGATTTCCTCGCTGGATTTCGCGCGATGAACTGAATGTGTATGCACAACCCGACAACATAAGGATTCGAATTCCTCGTTAAATTGAGCGGAAGGTAAGACCGCTGAATGCACCAAATTACTTCTGCGTCTAAGTTCAGGGGGGAACTTAAATTTATCTGCAGTTTCACACCCATTCAATTACGCATTTAAAGCTAGCGGACGAACCTAAATTGGTGCGCGCTGATCCGCGAATTCGAATTCCTCCCTAAATTTAGCTGGGAAACGCCTCTCGCCCTCGTACTGGTGCGTGAGTCCGCTAAATTTAGCTTAATTTGGTGTGACTGCCCATCTTGAAGAAGCTAAAAAATAACCACTCTGGGCAGCTCACAACGCGTTGCACACTCTGTGCATCGTGCGAGTTTAATCGTAGTTTCCAAATGCATTTAATCTTCCTTTCTTTCTTCTAATACACAACATAATAATAACAAACATGTTCGCGCGTTTAAATTATGTGATTACGACACTTCAGATAACTCATTGATTAATAGTGTGGATGCTTGGGCTAGTTGGTAATTCATGCTTGGATGCAACAACGCTATTTCATCCAATCACTAATTAACATTACATTGAAAAAGTGTTGTGGTGTGCCGGTATAAACCTCCAACTTTTCCACGGCAGCCTTTTTTCCTTGTTTCCGAAAACTAATCCACGCCGAACAATCTTGTTTAATGTTTCCCAAACTAATATATTTGTATCATACCCCTTGACCGACCCAAAATGTCGCTATCGAATGGCCGTTTTAAATTTCAGGCGGAACTAACGCCTCAAAGTTAAATTAGAGGAATATTTTTAACGAGAACTACGGCTTTATTTAATATGCGCCAGCTTTTGGTTCCACGAACAGCTGAACTGCATGAAATCAATAAAGCCGCAGTTTCATCGTCACATCGAGAAATACTTTTTGGGGAGCACTAGCGATATTGTGTAAGTTTAACCGTTTTATTTTAATGAGCGAACTCTCAGATATGCCTCGAGAATTCAATAGACCGCCAGGTTTAATAATGTCAGGTTTAGTTTATTAGATCATTCTTTGCAGCTTATTTTTACAAGCTCGCGACGGGTCGACTCTGAAAAAAAAAAAATCTCCTTTGAGGTCTTTCTTTTCTTACACAGACAGATTTCTTCATAGGTTCACATTTCTTTTTGTCGCAATAGAAGCTCGAATTTCACACATAACTTTTTTTTTTAGTTTTTATCTCGTTTATTTGTGAATGAACATATTTCTTCCGCGATTGGTCGTCTTTTAGTTTGTGCTAAACCTCTCTTTAGAAATTTTACTTTTTTTCGCCCTTTTATCGTCTTCCGCTTTGGAGTGCAGTGTCTGGTTCTGGATAAATATTTGCTGCATCGATCACTCGAAGTGTGCCTTTGAAGCAATTCGCTTTTTGTGCGTGTGTGTGTGTGTGTAGAGACGGATTTAAACTCTTTCTGTACCTCGGCGTGTGGTGCTGCTTTTCAATAGCCCAGCCCACTACTGCCACCTCCGACCCCTCCAAGACACGAAATACATTGGTGTCCAACCCAGTTTTGTTAAGCATCAAGCTTCTTCATAACTGTTTTTTTTATTATAGGAGTTCTGTTGCGTTTTTGTGTCCACTGTCTAGCTCAATGGCCCATGTCCAAATGTGTATTTTTTCACCTCTTTACGAAGTTATTTAGCATTTTACCAAGCTTAATGGTGGCCTCCAAACATTAAGGTTTTTATTTTTATTTTTTAATTAGTGCGGTTTTTAAAATGAGTTGTTCACATATCGCTACCATGCTCGGTGCATTTCGGGACCCTTGGCTGTTTCTTGAAATAGGTCAGTCGCAGAGCGATCGGAAGCTTGTCACGCATGACACCCTTGTTTGCCGAAACAATACCCTGAAATGGTGAACAGCTTTCATTACTGTTCGCCTCATATGTGTACAAAGCTTATTCAGTAGTCGAAATACACCGCGCGAAAAGAGACTAAAATATATGTTTCCAGGCAAAATTGTCACGTATCTTTGTATACATTTTGTTCGCGCGCGCCTCGCCTACGACTAGTGTCCAACCCGTTTATAACGAACAGCAGGAAACGCTGCGATCAGTTCAATATAGCAGTTAGTTCGATATAGCAAAAACCATTTACAACGAACTTCCACAATGCGTTTGTTAGTAAGGCGAGAGCTTCTCTTTCTCTCTCATCTCTTCGCTTCCGCCTTGTAACAAAACGCTAAAATGTTTATTTTTCTTTTTTTGCAGTGCGTGCAGAGTTTTTTTTTTTAGCTTATCTCTCCTTCTGAATCACTTATCTTCGTAGGCAACCGCTTTGAGATGAATTTTTGTTTTTTCATGTGCGTGCGTGCGGTGTTTTTTTTAGCTTTCTCCCCTTCTGAATCGCATCTTTTTGTGAATTTTGTTCGTTGCTTGAGCTTTTGGAATTTTCTTTCTTTCCTAGATTTTTTTGGTGGGAAGGGACAGGCTAAAAGACGATTGTTTGCGCGTTTTTGGAAGCCTTCCAATAGGGAAAAAGTTCGATATAGGCAATGTGTTGTTCGTTCTGAATAGAACTTTTTATGTGCATTTTTATTTAAATTTTCCTATGAGTTTGATATCGACAATAATTCACTGTACGTGGGTTCGTGCTAACGCATGAACCCACGTACAGTGGCGTGTTGGCGTGTACGTGAGTTCGTGCTTGTGTTGACGGATTCGTCAACACAAGGCTGATGTGCGCAGCTTCGATCAAGAGCGCAGCGCGGTCGCTGAACACTGTGAAAAAAAAATGACCATCGCATTGACTTTCTAAACACGCGCATCCTGGACATCGAAACTAATCCTCGCCGGAGGCTCTTCCTTGAATCTTGGCACATTCAGACCACGCCAACAAATATCAATAGGTCTCTTGGCGCACTGCCATCTGTGTATTTGAACGGGCTCCACCATGTGTCTTCAAAAAACGATCAAAGAGGAAGAAGGTGGGATCGTGCACATTCGCCTCCGCCATAGAGGAAAAAGAAGATTGCGGCTCCTTTCCTTCATAGTCGCCCCTGAAGAAGAAGCCGAACCGGTTTCAAAACGTTGGGCCCCTGATTTAGGGATGGGTTGGTCGTCATATTTTAATAATTATTTCCCCAACCAGACAGACTTCTGTCTAATGTTTACTTTTAAGATGATTATTACTGTAATTTATCGGCCGCCATCTAGTTGTATTTTAAATATCTTTAACTTTGTTGGGAACCTATTTGACTACTCTACGTCTTTGGGTCTCCAGTCAACGTCAATCGGCGATATCAATATTGATATACAGTCTTTTTGATCACCATGTATAAAACCTATGATGATTGTACAATGCTATGGCATTCATGACATCAATAATATACCTACAAAAGTTACACTGGAAATGGCTACTCTGATCGATTTATATATTACGAACTGTAATCCTAATGAACTCACAGGAGGGGTGTTAACATTGAATGTAAGCGACCATCTGCAAACATTTTGTTTATTTCAGATACTTTGAAAGAGCTCTGTGTGCTTTCGTGCTATAACTTACCGATATCAGCAAAAAACAAACAAAAAAACATTGACATGTTTTACTCCTCGTTTTCAAATAATAATTGGGACTTCGTATATAATTAAAGTGATCCAGAGATATCATGCAATATTTTTGTGAGCAAGCTGATATCTTTATATAATCATCCCTTCCGAATACTAAACTTTAAAAAAATATATAAAAATTCAGGAGAACTTTGGGTGACTCCTACGCTATATAAAAGAATCAAAGATCCAAACTTCTTGTACAATAAATGCATCAAGCTAAGATGTCAAGATGACCTTGCCAAGTTCAAAAAATCCTGGAAATAACTAAATTCGTCCCAAAAAAAATGCACGACGTGAATATTGTATGAATATATAAATGAGGCATCCTAGGTGACCCCAAGATAATCTAGAACACTGCAGGTACTTTGATTTCCTGGTCTTGTGATCCACCTCCAACCGAACTGAAAATTTACTGCAAAACCTACGGAGGTAAACAGCTCTCATACATATTTAATATTTATTTCCTAAAACATCAGGGGCAACTTCGTCTCCTCCAACCAATGCAGCTAGTGTTATTTCAGATATACGTCATAACGTAACTAGCTTATGTTTCATTTTCTTTAACGAGCGAGGAGAAATGAGTACCTTGATTGCTTGTATTAACTAACAGTACTGCCCCTGGTGATGACGGCCTCAAAGCAGAACCGATTAAATTCATTTCGAGTCTAGTATTAACTCGGCTAACACTAATATGCAACACTTCATTGTGAACTGGTCGCTTTCCAGACCGAATGAAAGTAGCACGCGTTTGCGTTGTACATAAGGTTGTTGCACGGAATGACATCAATAATTACAGACCCAGCTCTGTACGACCTATTTTTGGAACATTTGAAAACAAATATTGAATAATCGCGTTATTACTTGTTCACAAAACATAATATAATACCCGTACTTCAGTTTGGGTTTCACAAGAAGGAATCGGTGGAAATGGCACGCCTAAAGTTTAAGATAAAATTACTACCAACATTGAAAATAAACAGTTTACAATCGGAATATTTCTTGGGTTCTGAAAATCCTTTTGATTCAATTAAACATGCAAATACTACTAACACAGCATAATATGTATGTTGTAAGGGGCATAGCGAACGAATTACATAATAGCTACTTGAGTTCTCGGTCAGAATTCACCATTTATTACGGCGTCCAATCAGATATTCATCGCATAACATATGGAGTCTCGCAAGGATCAATTTTAGAACCATTGCTGTTTCTTATTTATTTCAATGATATAGTTAATATTTCGGATCGCTCTAAAATGATATTATTTGCAGACGACCCGGAAGTATTTCTTCCCATAGTAACCTCCAGTATCTAGTAAGTACATGTAATGAGGGGTTATATATTTTATCACTTAGGCTAGTTGCAAACCAGCTTGAACTGAATATTAAAAAAACACTAAATATATTTTAGAGCAAGAAATAAGATGCTTTATTACGACATTGATATAAACCTAAACTCTTACAAACTGCAGAAGGTTGAATTTTTAAAGCTTCTGTGAGTATAGTTTCATGATCGCCTGTACTGTACAACTCATGAGTCCAAGTTATCCTTAGCACTCTCCAGATAATCGGCACCATACATATATTATGTTTATTACCGACATGGCCTGAGCTGCCAATTATACTATACACTTTTTCACTCTCATTTACAATACTGTACATTGGTATGGGGAAAGACAAAAAAGTGACCTTGAAAAACTACTAGTGCTCGAGTAAGAAACAATCCGAACTATCGAGTGCCTTGGTTATAACGATCACGCATATGCTTACCTTTTTAAAAAAAACATCGCTGGCTTACTCTACAGCAGTTCATAATGTTCAACATTACAAAACTCACCTTTCATTATCTCAACAGTGACACGAAGTCATTTCACACCCACTTTCTCTTAAGAGATACTCACCACCATTTAAGGCCTGTGGAATACGCTAGAGGTCAAATAAACATGAGCTATATCGAACAAACATAAACACAGCTAATTTCCGAACTTCTAAACAAGCATTGTTAAATTCTGGAAATTGCTGTAAGAGCAAAGTAATAGATACATTCAGAAAAAAAAAGAGATTTTTTGAGCATAAATAATACATTGCATAAATATCCGTAGACAACCTTGTTTTATCTTTTTTTTTTTTTTTGCGTGCCTTGTATCTGTTGTGCCACTGTGAAAATTGTATGGGGCACGGGACCTTGTACAGGTGCTATTAAGTACATTTTGTTCCTGCCATCCCTCTTCGAAAGAGCTAATAAAATTAAATAAAATAAAGCTATTTATCTTTATTTCCGCAATTCCTTTATTCGGTTCTTCTCGCTCAAACCATTTTATTAGATAAAAACTTAACGTTCCCTTGATTGTGCAAGAAAATTCCTAATCGCGATAAAAAATAGTTACAAGTCTTAGCAAAAGCCGTCCTTTCGGCCACTTGAGGTTACGCGCATGAGCTTCGCTAATACATAATGCAAGCGTTCTTTGCCAAAATAACATGATAAAGGCGTGTGGGCATAGCTTTCTCTTTATTCATGATTTTCTTCCATGCACAATTAAATCCACTCTTAAGATATTATTATAAGCTAGTTTTATCGACGGTTGAATCGAGTAAGACTGATCTGTATAACAACGGCTTTTAGCTCTGCATGTTCACTCTGATATTTGAATGAATATGCACAAAATAAATTGTGCCTTTGAGAATAACACACCTATTTTTTCAATACTTTTTGTTTAGAAATATAGGCGAACAGTTATTCATATATCAGGAAAAGGAAACGGTAGGCACATGTTCATTTAGAAAAAGCATACTTCCCCACCAGTAAATTATAAATATATCAACATATTATCAAATCGCATTCTGTGGTTTAGAAAAGAGGAAGTAGAATAAGGGTGCATTCAGTCAGGCAAGTAAATTATTTAGCGTTATTTTATTCTCTTAAAAAAGTGTCATTACAAGTCATTCATTTCGGCTGCTCGTTATATGTGGAAAATTTAATTATCTTCTCAAAGATGCGGTAAGTATTTCCGAATTTAGGATTACGACTGTTTTCAGCTCAGTTAGTATCCCCAAAGTACAAGGTATAAGATTATTTTTTTATTGTGTGTAGTTCAATAAATATCACGGCTCAAATTTTGGATTTGGGCGCCTAAGGCAAAACAGAAACTATCTACTAGGGAAGGATGGTAACACTGATCATGAGTTGTAACGGCCGCGACGTGGCGTCACGGTGGTGCTGCGGTACGCATCGCCCATTGTTGCGTAACCTAAAGCTAACCCATTTGCCACCAGGGAAAGAGCAGCTGCTCGCATCTTTAAAATAGGTTCTAGTGGAGTACGCGGCTCCCCTTTGACGTAATATTGCGGCTGTGATCACATTGCTTGCCAGCAAAGAGACATCGGTACTTTATTTTGGTTTCGTTTTCGATCAAAGTTACCCTTTAATTAATGGTCGAACATCGCCATTAACAAAACTAGGGACATAAAGTGTCCGAGCGACCGGGCAGGCCTAACGCCCCCTCGCTTAAAGTGCAGTACGTTTATTGGCCGTTTTGGATTCCTGTCGGCACGGCTACTTGCCATGCAGCTCCTGACTTCCCCCGCGCTATTCGCAAGCGGCTGCTGTTCCTCTCTCTGTTTCCATAGGGATATTCTGCTTCGCTGACGAGGCTACCGGCTGGCCGGCGCTAACTTTAGCGTTTTGGACGCTTAGTGTTTTTGGTTAGGTGTTGTGCATGACTGGGGTCAGGCCTTGGGCTAAGGGGTAGACTTTCGGCACGTCTCTTATCAGGGTTAGAGCAAGCGTGAGGACTAGAGCAAAGGTGGGCGTTGAGCTGGCACAGATGTATAGCATAAGATAGAAAGATTTTTAGCAAAACGATGGCCGCAGGAAGTTGTCGCAACTAGGAATCGCTTGCCGCACCATTGTGGACAGTTTTGTGACCACCGCAGACCATAGTTTTAAGAGAGGAGTGCAACTCAAACCATGGAGAACGTTTGCAATTTAGTTCGAGGCCGCCTTCCGCGTTCATTGGTTGCAACCGCTCGTGCGTTGTGTTTTCGTATGATGACGCGAAATCCCTTCAATCGCTTTTAAGTTAGAATTAAGGTTTTTGTCTAGGATTTTTGTGTATATATACGTATTTAATAAATGTAATTTTAAGTTCCGCAGCTTTATAACATTATCTTTGTATTAAACAAGAGGCCCTTGAAGTTTCTGCTGCTAGGCAAATATTTAGAGTACTTTATTTTATAAACAAAAATAATATGTATAAAAACACAGTTTGAACTTAGGGTTTTGAGCCCGAATCATGGGGAAAATTCATGAATATTTAAAGTTTACAAATGACTTGCTAGACGATGAAATCTTCCATTAGAGTTTGCATGGTGTGCCTCTTGTTTAACCTCTCGTTTGTTTAGAACAGTTATTTAAATTTGGCCGTACGTGTTTATCGCCCCGCGTTATTTGGGCTTCTTGCGACATATCAATTCTGCTATTAATTAAGTCAAACTAGTGTTAGCGCAGAACGTGCTTACATATCAAAACACAAGTTTATTTCCTTTTACTTAGTCCGCTGTATGTTTTTATGCGTGTTGTTTTATTAAATCGAAATAATGTAATGACTGGGGCTACTTGGAGCTTTCCAAATCCAAGCCATAGGATGTCGTTTAAACTCCACTAAGGCAAAGTACAACATTAAAAAAAACAAAAAAAAAATCAATTTTCTTGCGTTTACTTTTTTGAGTAAAAAACATAGGAATGCTCACAAAAAAAAAGGCATTTGCATTGAAACAAGTTTTTTTATATATTTTCGAACCGCGGCTTCGAACCACCGGAATGCGGTTTTTATGCATCTAGGAACATAAATATTTGAATGAACCGTTTTTCTGCAGCGAGATGTTCCTATGTTTAAGAGCGATAAAGCTGTTTACACTTGGCCGAGGAACGAAACCACATAAAGTACTCCCTACACTCCCTAGCATATGTAAGCATTCGCGATATGGCGACATGGCGACCCTAAACAAAATAAATTAGATTCTCTGAAGCCACGGCCCCGTTTACCCAAGTTTTATTTATTTTTATTTTATATGTATGCTTCACTTTATCTCAGTCCCTTGCTTAGCGAACTAACCCTCAGGTTAAGGCAAACTTTAATTCCCGGACTTAGGAACTTAGGAACTTGTCCTCGGTTGATTTACTGTAGCCAGTGTTCATAATTCACGACGACTGTTCGATTGACGTACACTCTGCTAACCCTTCTGCGGAATAATACATTTCCAGATTTTTGCACTATCTTTGAAAATAATCTGCGGTGACAGCTGATACAATGCTCCCGATGCTGCACACAGACTGCCCAATATCACATTGTACACACTCACACACGCACTTCCCTATCATTAAAAAGTTATTCGCGTAATACACAATATACAGGCTTATGGATAACAAAGTCCGTCACCAAATCAAGATGGTCGACGCTCTGATATGACACTGACGTCACGTGATGGCACGAGTCACCGTAACTAACGATACTAGGTAAGCTCAGTTGCAGATATTAAACAGAGGAGTGCCCCCCCCCCCCCCCCTCACCACGCCTCCCGTCGTTTCAAGCGGCACATAGAGTTCCATTTAAAAATATGTATTCGACAGAGAACGGTCCATCGCCATCTAGACGCTGCGCTTCAAAACACACGCATTCCATAGCGCTCATGGAAGTTTCCATAGTGGCAGTTTGTAAAAACGGTGGCGCGTAGTAGGACGGAAGGCGGTCCGTTGGGGGAAAGGGGGGGTACTGCTCGAGCAAGCAGCGTCTATGGTCAAGTCCGTAATCGAGCTCGTCTAATGACGTTCTAATAACGTTGGGCAAAACGTCTCGTTAAACTGCGGCTACACGTGACAGTATGACGTCCCGCGACGTTATATGCGTCACAGGCCTACACGAAAATACTCGGGATCCGCCGGCGGTGCCTCGTCAATAACTTCGATTACATACTCTTTGTATCGACAATGGAGCTCTTTTCACTCTTTTATTTTCTGCCGTTCCGTACTCGCGACGTTGGGAACCTCCATCGCCAGACGCAAATAGACCGTATTTTCTCAATGTTTACGGTTGCTGTCAGAACTTTCAGTTTTACAGCGAGAGCTATTTTGCGCTCTTCCCACCACTGCAAAAGACGTCCGTTGCTGACTTTGCAGTCGGCATAGAAGGACGTAAGACGTCCGCCTTCGATGTCACCAAATACTTAAAAAAGATCGCCCGCCGCCCGCGGGAACCAAACCCGGGTCCTCTGCGTGCGAAGCGGAGGTGGTACCACAGAGCTCCGCCACGGCGTTTATAACCCGCTCTATACTCGGGTTTCTTCTAGTACCCGATGTCCACTGCACGCGCTCAAAGGAAGAAAGAAAAAAAATGGCCGATCACAAAAGGCCGTCATAGTTGTGAAAATGCCAAGATCTCGTGCCGGGAGACGCGCTTTTACTCGCTTCACAATAAAATAAAAAACTAAAGGGTTTGAAAAAAAAAATGGTCGGATGTTTATTTTGTTCCGAACGCTTTTGTTCACGCACCCCACTGTGCGTGAACGTGACAGCGATGCCCAACGAATTTTCCGCGACGCGTCGCTGCTGTCGCTTCATCTGTACTGTGGATTAACTCAAGACTGCTTAATTTTGTCGGGTTCCCTTTCTTACCGCTTCCCTTTATTCCTCCGCAACCCGATTTCGACACGACCATCTGGCGCTGGCGTTTTCGGGGAAGGCTAGTGGTTATGTCGAGGAACCCCTCTCCAACTTCCTCTTCCTCCTCTCACACCACCTCTTCCTCTCCAACGCCCTGTCCCGCGTGTCTAAAATCTCGCGAGAGAGCCAGACGCACGCGCTGGCAGTGATGCTTTTGCTGCTATGGGTCCGCCGCAGTGTCAGGCACGAAATTGACAAGTTCGCCACCTCAAACCCTGCCCCCGAAGAAACAATAAAAAAACAAAGTGAGAGGGACTAAGATGATAAGAAGGAAAGAAGTAAACAAAAAGAGACCGTCGACGTCCTTCTCTCCCCTCCTGTGCCTCACTACATCCGAGAAGTTTCCTCGCGCACCCAATATTGCTCAATGAGAGTGTGGGTCTGTGACTTGAAGCTTGCAATGTCGTTCGTTTCGTCATTATATTTCCCTTTCTTCGCTCACTCTCTCTCTTATCCTCTTTTTTCTTGCGCTTCTATCGGGTTTGATTGATGTTCCTCGTGGCTCCGGCTGTTGTCGAACGTCTGCAGTTCAGAAAACACGTGACACGGCAAGTTGGAAGTACGAGCTACAATGTTCGCCTTTAAGGTCAACCCCTATCGGCTCTTTCTCGAGACACGTGGATGCGGAAGTTTGGGTGTCGACTTCCATTCTCGCTTCTGGTTTGGCCCGTTTATCCCCCCAGCGTTTTTATCCGTTTCCGGGTTGCGGCGACCTCGGCTGTCGACTGTCTTTGTACGTAATTTCAGACATACCAATATTTTCTTCGCATTTTAGTTCCTTTTGCTTATTTTTAAAACAGAGTTTTAAATTCCGGCAAAAGTGGGGCTTCTAAAAAAAAAAAAACCCGATAATAAAATTTAAAAAAATTGAAACGCATAATTCATTCAAAAAAGGGAAAGCCGTTTACAACTCCCTGTTACGCCGAATTAGAGCGCAGCTCTTCAGAAGGAGGAGGAGGGAAGGGTACTGAGGGGAGGGTATACCCCTTCTCCCTCCTCCTCACCTCCTCATCCTGCCTGCTACTTCTCCCTACGAGCGGCGTCGGAGTCGCCGTCGGGGTAACCGTAAGGTCACGTGACCCTTTTGACGTCGCGTGACGCTCATGACCTCACGGAGGTCACGTGACCTCACTGGGGTCACGTGACGTCACCGGGGTCACGGGACCTCATGGGGGTCACGTGACCCCCTTGAGGTAACGTGACCCCACGATGACGTTTCCGTACGGTGCCGAAACGTCGCCGCGGTTACGCCGACGGCGACGGGGACGCCGCTCAAGCCGGAAACGGGCGCCTAAGAGCTGCGCTGTAAACACTTGGTGCCATGTTATTGTTTTTGTAAAATGCACACACATGCCAATTAATTTTTAACGCGCTCTCCAACCTACCTAAAATATATAACACATGTTATACTTTTTTTTACAATTTTCAAGCAGAAAGTTACTTTTCTAACGAGTCTTAACCAGTCCCAAACCTAAGTGCTTTTGCCTCCACTGGCCTTGTTGAACGCGTTTGAATGCGAAAGCCAAACGCCGGACGCCGGCAATTCGAGTTCTAACGTGTTCGACGAGTGAAGTGGAGAGGAATGCAGCTAGAGTTAGGGCAACCCTCTAATCATTCCAACCAGAGCTCAACATTATGACGTCATCGCGCGCTCTCGCCTTTTTCCCTCCATCAGTTTCTCGGCGCAAAGAAACTTAGGCCTGCGCGCCCTCTCCGTCACGTCAGGGTAGCTAGGTCAGAGAGCGGAAAAACGAAAGTTGTTTGGGCGCGGGCTTTATAGCGCGTTCACACTGGAAGCCGATCGGGTCCGCGCGTTCTCAACCTCAAAGCAACTGGGATTGAGCGGTTGGGGCGCGTTTATGCCAACCGCTACGGGTCCGATTTCCCACAACCGCTTTCGCGAAAAGCGAAGCGGCAACAAATCGAAACGTGACGCTGACGTGACGTCGGTGGCTTTCGAAACAAGATGGAATCTGTGGCTGGCGAGGTGTCCAAGTCCCGATAGCCTTAGCCTTGAAACAGACAAACCATCTAAGAAACGTGATGTTCACGAACGTAACTTGAATTCGCCGGGAAAATAATTGACCCGTAGTCTTAACGGGCTTTCTCTGGGGATTTGGTTCCGGTAAGAGTTTGTTTAATACTCGGGGCGCCAAAGCCAATCACTCTCTGCCTTGTTAGTCTTTGTCCCTAGAAGATCGGAATCCGCCCTCAATCTTTCAAAATGGCAGCTTTTGTAACCATTAAGTCATTCGCGTGAACTACTGCATGCTTTCGACACCTTGCATGACCAACGCGAAGTCCGATAGACACGTCGTGAGGCCATTTGCGCAGCCAATAATACCACGGATCTAGCAAGGTACCTGCGTTAGCTCGACCTGTATTGTTTAGTACTACCAAAAAAAAAATAATAAAGCGCACCTAGTCAAGAAATAAAGCATACGTACAAGACGATGCAAAAGTATTCCACACGGTGTTTATTTCAGCTTATTGTCAAACAAAAAGCTGACTCGATCGACTTGCGAGGGACGGGAGGAGAGTCCGCCACCGACGAAGCCACGACCGGCTAGCATCGAACGCATTCGCACGCACCAAGTTCGACCAGTGCCGTTCACAACCTCGAAAATGATAAGAGCGAACAATCCAGAGGAAAAATGGGCACTCTATCCCAAAAACAAGGTCAGCTATACACGCGAGAAGGGTCCACTTTGAAGAAAAGGTCGGGGGCATCGTCTCATGAGTCATCAAGGTGCGGCTACACCTGGTTGGGGTTTCCTTGTGAACGAAGTCGAGGGAATCGCTGGGGGGTTCTGCGTATCCATGTCTCATTTTTTGCTGCCCGAAACGCGTGATGCGTGCGGACAGCACGAAGAAAAATCTGCAGAGTGCCAAAAGAGCTAAATTTTGGCTTTGAAATATGGATTAAACTGGATTTTGTATTCTAAAACAGAGTTGCCGAACGCAGGTCTCAAAAGATAACGAGTGATCGCCGAGAAACCGCCAACCGTGTCACGGTGTGTCTGTACGGGGTCGCTCCTGGACCGCTTTCGCAACCGCATTCGTAATCGAATCTCAACAGCCAGTGTGAACGCGACATTACTGTGTCGTCGTGTTGGCGGGTCGGCCTGTATCTCCACTTGAAAATAATGTACGAATGCTACTTACCCCTGCGTGAGGACGACGTAATTAATAAAATAATAACTTTGATAAGTACCGTATTTTCCGGATACAGTTCGCACCCGGTGTATAGTCCGCAAGTGCGAATTTTGGGACAAAAATGAAAGTTTTTGCTTAGATAGTTCGCACCCGGTGCGTAGTCCGCACGCGGCGCATTGTCCGCACTTAGTGCCTAATTCTAACGTAAAACTTATCATGCACACTACACCTCGACAAATGCCTGCTTTATTAGCTCATAAAGAAGCTTGTATTGTTCATAAATCACTAATTATATACTTTGTTACTCATAAAATTCTTCGCGTCTTGTCACAGTGAACGATCTAGAAAAATGCAAAACCTGGTATAGTCCGCACTTGTAGATAGTTCGCACCGGGAGAAATTTTAACTTTTAAACATGTATAGTCTGCGGACTGTAGTGCTTTCACCTTAAGGGCTAACTGTTAAGTTATGACGAATAAAAACAAAAAGATTAAAAACATAAAACCAAGGCGCTCCTCTGGAATCACGCATATTATAATTTGAACAATATTTTTGATGTCCATGCTCACCGCACAACTAGAAAATATGGGAAAAAACATTTCACGCCTAGCGCCTTCCCGTTGGTTACCTCATAGACAAGAGAAAAGCGATAATACGATCGCTATCCTTCGTTTCAAAAAAGTTCAGAGGCGCCAGAGGCGGCAGACGCTGCAAGAACATGAGGCCAATCAGACGGCGTCAAAACCACACCGTCATGGTGCTTGTCCTGTCTGTGTACGGGTTCTGTCATCGCTGAATCGATACTAAGCAAGATACGCCTTGTGACGCGATTTTGATGCTGCTTGATTACACCCATTAACTCGTAGCGTTGGCTGCGTCTGGACTTGGCCTGAAACGATCGCGTGGACGTTTTTCGTTTAGCCTCATCTCCAGCCACGCAGTTGACGAATCTGGTAAGTGGGACGAAAAAGAGCGAGGCATTACAACCAAAAACAAGTAAAGGAATATAGAAAAGGCAAAACAACAAGATAGACCTTTGCGATTAAAACGGGAGTTTCTCCCACAAGTGTGGTGAGAGCAAAAGGATATTTTCCGATATACCGGAATTTCCGCTAATCAAGATGGCCGCGCCCAAGTAGGAAAGTTTTATTGGTTTGGAAAAAAGAAAATGTACTAAAATACGTGACGGTGTGATACTTAAGAGGTCATTTGTTTTATTTGAGAAAAGGTTGTTTTAGGAGAGTGAAACAAGCAAATGCGTCAGGAAATGTGACTGATCGATTACGTGTCAGACGAGCACCGTGTATTACACGAGCGTGACGGAATGTATTGTTAATCTTATAAGACAACTTCCTTTTTGCCTCCGTCTGGGGTTTAAGTGTCTCGGTTTACAGATGTGTCGTGGTTCCTGCGCAGTTTCTCTCAACCAAGCCTAACATTTGGGAGCACCGACAGTCGCTTTATTGGGTGGAGGAGGCGATGCGTCTCCCATTACGGCATATTTTCCCGCCCTTGCATGTATTGTTAAAAAATACACGTTAGTCAACAAGTTAAGGATGCTTTTAAGAACTGTTTGACGTGAGTGGTCGCTTTCACAAGTTTCCCAGACTTCGAACTCTGGCAGCATAGTTAGTGTCGAGTCCCTGACAACTGCTCATTAATCACGTAATCAGAAAAACAGAGCGATGGGCTGGGGCGACCTGCTAAATCATAGTCGATGATATCAAATAAAGCAGCTAGAAGGCAGCGCGAAATATTCTGTGCAAATGAGTCGCAAAAAAAATTTTTTTGGGCATGGTAGTTTGTTCTAAAACTTCCCACTCTGCCTCTTTCAGACTACAAGAAATATAGGAGTTGCTTACCGTACATTCATCCTCCTGGGCACAGTCACAATTCAGAAGTGAAAGAGTGTAAGGAAAAACAAATAACTGCCAAATCAACATACCTTTGAGGAGCTTGTAACGAACTTTTTCTTTGGTTCTTCGGCATAATTTCCCTGACACAACAGTAAACAACACTTACAAGGCATTGATCCTCATATTCACACGCACGAAAATGAAAGCCGTTTACAAATCTCTATAATGCGAAATTAGAGCACAGCTTTTGAGGTATTTTGATTTCTCGGTATACCCTGCTAAAGAGTTTGAGAAAGGTATATACATGTGAACAAATATAGAGTTCACTTGATAACGTAAGGTCACGTGATCACGTAACTTCACACGATCACGAAACCTTCTTTCTTCTTGAGACCTTCTTTCTGCACGTTACCTTACGCTGTTACGATCACTTAACCTTACGTGGTTACGTGATCACGTAACTTCACATGATCACGTAACCTCCTATTTGCGCCCTCCTCCTGATCCGGGTCCTTATCTTTCTATGTACCCTTCTGCTCCGTATCCTCCCCTCCTCCTCCCCCGTAACCTCCCTTCCTCCTCCTGCGTAACCTCCATAGCGCCTCCGTATCCTCGCCTCCTCCCCCGTACCCTCCTTCTCCTTTGTACCCCCTGCTCTTCCTTCGTACCCTCCCCTGCTCCTCCTTCATACCATTATCTTCCTCCTCATGCGTACCTCTCCCTCCTCCTCCGGTTACACCGACGGCAAGGACGACGCCGACGCCGCAAAACACGGGAACGAGCGCCTAAGAGCTGCCCTTAAAAGCACTGGAGAATCTGGTCGCCGACAGACGCTGTGGCTATGCCGGCGTCTTGTCTGGATATCCGCACTTCGAACGGCATTTCTTCGTTGCCCATTTGCCTGCACCTAATGTCTGGCTTCGCGTCGTTTCCAACCGCCTGCAGTCCAATAAAGTTGCGCCGTCACGTCAGGCAATCCTCTCTTCTTAATTCGATTTAGTGTTCCCTACAACACACTTCCATTTTTGACGCTCAGACCGAGCGCATCTCAAATGACGGTGCATGAAGAAAAAAAAAGACCTTATTTGGCCGGGTTATCCGTAGTGCTGCGTCAGCGTCAGCATCGTCGCAGATGCTAGGCGGTGAAAACCCTCTGCTGGCTTTCCTCGCTTCACCTGGGAGCAGTGACGTAGCTGACCTAACAAAACAAAGCGCTCAGGCTTCAGTCTTTAGGAAGTGTTGGCTCTCCTGCCCTCGGCACACGACAACGGGCGGGACTATGCCGAAATATTAAGAGCCGATTCGTACGCTCCTACTCCTAAGATCGAAATAAAACTTAAGACACAACATTTTTAAGATGCCTATATTAAAACTTTTACAGTTTCTTTTTCTGAATTCAAGGACCTCTTTAGCCTTTGTTTAAAGTGCTCCACACTTTTCTCCCAACGCAGTCAACACGAACTCTTTCCACAAACCTGGACCACTAAATGCCATAGCCTAATCACCGTCGGCGGCCTCAAAGAAGCATTTCTTGTTTTTTATTTGCCTGTTTATCTTTTGCCGTGCGTCCTTCGTTAGTTTAATCCGGTGGAAAGGAAGAGGATCTGGGTTCCAGGGCAAGCTCCATTGATTTCCCATCGCGTCCTGTTTTGCTTGTTCTCCTTGCGCGCCCTTCCCAATGGATGCTTTTGTAGCGGCCCTTCTCTCTTCGGCAGGGTGGCTTCGCGAGCACCGGACTCCTTCATTTAGCTGCTCCCTTTGTGTACCGAAGGTCATTTCTCCAGTCATTGTTCTACTCCTAGCACGCCAACCCTTCGGATGTTCTTTTCTTTTCTTTCTGACTGTCGTTCCTTCTTTCACTTTTCTTGATCGTGTTGCAGTTTTTTCTGCCTTTTAAATTTCAATGGTTAGTACCTGTATATTTAAGTCACTCTTGAGGCTATTTCATCAGTTTATGACCACACTTTACGCGAAATGTATGATTTTTTCATTGAACAATGTGTACACAAATTATTAGAAATTACAATATAATATTTTTTATGTGAAAACACTACGAAACACGTAAAGTAAACAAGCGTTAGGGGCTTCTTCATAAATTATTTACCAAGAAACTACTCCATATAAAAGGGAGCAAAACCGATGAAAATGAGCGTATTTATGTGCATCTTGCGAATATATAAAACTCCATGCTTAGCCATTAATGTAGTTGCCTTATTATTACAAAAATGAAGCTAATTTTTGTAAATGTGGCAAAAGTGCACGGCAATCATTAAAACAAAACTCAATTTTTTACTTCCTCTAAACTCTTCTTAATCACCTGCAATGACTTGAACTAAATTTGATGGCAAAACATTTAGTAACATATGACCTCCACAAAAAAAAAATGAAACGACAACAAATTTTGATTTAAATTGATCTAGCTTTCCTTTGTTATAGGGACTTTGCCGCGCAAAGTCGGCTCCAAAGAGGCATTTTCAAGAAATGACGAAGATTGCACAGTGGTGCTGTTCTATCATAAGATGTAGAAAGTTGGGCTGTCCCTTGCTTAGGTTTATATTTGTGCTTCCTTGCGTTGCCGCCTAACACTAACACTTAAAAATGACCGAGGGTGCACGCCCCAGTTGCCGATAGTTCAGAATTGTGGGCACAACCCATTATCCTGAAACGAAAAGCTATCACACGACGGAGGCGGTCACCGCGAAAAAAAACAGGCTAAGGAAGTAGTATCTGGAAAGTTGGTTTGTTGGTGTTCAACATATTGTTTGACGGCAAATAATTCATGTCGTTATTTCTAAGTATTACTGCCCACCGTACAATGAACTACAGGTAGAAGTTTATAACTACAAGGTTTTTTTTTTTTTTTTTTTGGGGGGGGGTCTTTTTTAGTTTAATTCTGTAAAATGCATGCTATACGGAAGATATACCGTTAGGGGAAGCACTCAACTATATACCTATACGTATACACGGTGTTTCACGAAACGCGGGTCAAAGCGAACCTGTGAAAATAATGCATCACATGAAAAAGATTGATGCAGTATTGTTCCCTACCGAAAGGCCAGTTTAGGAAAAGAGAACAGTGTTCGATATAATAGGTCAGTAATTACGTGTATTATTTAACTTAGGAATTGATAAGTCTAAATCAATATTTGAGTTAGAAGCATGGCGGGAATAATTGAAAACTATTAAATCCGCCCACGGTTATAAAGATATAAGGCCGGCGCAGCTTTTTACGACGCTATGAAAAACTCAATTTGGACGGGCTCTGAAAGTAGGTGAGTAGGTGGCGGGTTAAAAAAGACAACGTAAGGGCGCAGCATTATAAAACTAAGCTAGGGGATGCATGACTTTCTGCTTTTACGATAGAACAGCACGCCTGTACAGCCTTAGTCAGTTCTAGAAAATTTCTATTTGGAGCCGACGTCGTGCGGCAAAGCTCTTGTAACGAGCACAATATAGCTCAATTTAAGTTAAGGTTTGTCGTCAATCTCTTTTGGAGGTCATATGTTGCTCATTGCATGCCATCAGTAGTTTAAGACACTGCATACAATTTGGGATAACTTAAAAAAAATTTAAAATGCAGCTTTTTTAGGTTTTGTTTTATTTGCGACGTGCATTTTTGCTTGATTAGAGAATATATATCATTGTAATTTTTATATTTTATGTATATGTTGTAAACCATTCATAGAATAAATAGAAAAAATTATTACTACCTGCAAGCTTAGGTGTGAACTTTCCAGCTGTGCAGATTAACGTAGAAAAACTCTGGCAATCTTCAAGCCTTAACTTCGTAATTTTATTTCTCCGGAAGAACATTAGCTACAACGTTCAAGCACAGCTGAATGCCCAAGAATATGGTTTTACATATATGTTTCATATAAATATATTAAAAAGATGAAACTTGAACTGTCATTGAACGATATATGAAGTAGACACAACCAAACAGGCATTCGTGCACAGTACGTCCAAAATGACGACTTTGTATGTTGCGACATCCTACCTTCATATGGGTTTACCAAAGTAAGCAATTGTTGTAGCTCGTCTGCCCTCTTGTTCGGCACTGCTTCAGAACACGGTTCATAGACAATTCCTGTATTTTTTGGAAGACAATAACTGCAAACAAAACAAATCTCATAAAAAAAAACTTACCCCGCACAGTCAAAAAGAAAAAGACGACAATTTTTATTTGTGTTTTCTACCAGGCAAGGCAAGCTCCTGTCGATCACCGTCAGCATCCATCAGCATAAGGAGCGACTTCCAAAGGCCAACAAACTTCACCAACGAAGTGAATCTTTGCCGCCAGCACTATTTTTTATATCTCCTGTGTTTCGCAAAACAAAAAGACAAAAAAAAACGGCAAATGAAACTGCAAAAAAAAAAAAAAATACTGAAGGCAATCTTGCGGCTTTTCTGCCAACGTTGCTGAAGTCCTCTGGCCGCATTGTTTTCTCTTACCCCAAAGTCCCCCAAAATCGCAATCAAGAGGAAAAAAAAATTACATAGCCGACCGAAACGATAGAACGGGGTTAAATGCTTCACCGCAACGATTCGCAAACAAAACAAAAAAAAAAGAAAGAGAAAAAGAAAGATTTCACGCAAATCGGGAGGCGCGAGAGAGGCTTTCGTGGAGTGGGTCGCGCGTGAGATCAAGCAGAAATGGGATTCCGCGAGAGTTCGCTTTCCTTCCTTTCTTCCTTTTCGGAAATATGTTCTCTTTTATTGATGTGCTTCAAAACAATTCGACTAAAGACGACAAAAGTCGAAAGGCTATGAAAAATTGGGAGAAACTATGTATAAAAATAGACGCCCCACCAAAAAAAGAAAAAAAAAAAAGAAAGTGTGACGAAAAGACAGGAGCCACAAAGACGCCTTAGCCAGTTAAAAAAACATCACTACATATCCTAGGGTCGCGAAGTTCTGATCCCTTACCGAGAGTCAGCTGTGTGTCATTTCGTTTTCTTCGGGTATCACTGTGTCCTTCTGTCTCAATCGCTGCCTCTGATCGGTAATAGGAAACTGACGCGTAGATTTAGATACTGACCGCGGTATGTGGGAGAGGCTTGGGATTAGGGGAATTGGAGGTAACTTAAAGACAGTCTGAAGGCCACGGTACAAGGTTTTCCGAAAATCAATAAAAAATACATTGAAGCAACAGTTACATAATTATTGTTTTAAATTTTATATCAACATTCATGGTGACTCATGAAGAATGGTCGTATGGTCACTTTGTATTTTTCTTTAGGATGTTATGGACGCGGCTCGACTAGGGCTTTAGATACTGCATGTATATACTCATCACAATATCATGTTTACTAGACGCGGCACCGCGGGCCTCCATGGTACGGGCTGCTGCCTTTCCGCGGTGCCGCGGCTCTCCAGAGCCAAATAAATGAAGACTAAAGACTAAATCGTTTTCTTTATTACATATGCATATAGGTATCAATATGAGCTTCCGCAAAATATAATTAAAATGTTAACTTCTGCACGTATTGACCCCAAATAGTAGTCAACTGAATAAAATCCGGGATACATTTAGAGCATCGTCTTCGTCGCCGGCTTACACGCATTACAAGTTGACGTACCACATTAGCACATGCCAAAAAGTTTAAAGTATTGTTGCATCAGAATAAGCAACATGCTGAAATTAAGCAACATAGGTTTGTTCGCAGTTTTGAGTTAATGGGAGCTCGCGTTGAAGAGCTTTAAACGCAGTTATTAAAGTAGCAAATCTGTAGCATGGCGTCTTGAATGTGGCGCGCCATCTCAAATTCGAGAGTCAATGAAGTCACACGTGGACTATTATTTTTGTATCTCCTTCCTCGTCTTTTACAGACAGCTCACTTATAATACCAGGAGTGGAATCCAAAGACTTGCGCAGTCGTTTGGGAGATGTTGCGCCAGTAAGAATTTTCCTAGTTCGGCTTGAGATTGGGAAGAACAAAAGGCGATTGAGGTTTCCTCGTGAAACTCCCTAGTAGATGAGATTGGGGACCACTAAAAAGGAGGATCCTCGATTCCAGTTCGACATTTGTTCTCGCACTACGTGTAAGTATATCTTCGCTCGACGTCAATGCTTCGATTCATAATGATGATGGGTCATGTTTCGTTGCGTCACGTAATTGACATAACCCGGCGCATTTTTCTCTTATGTTGGAATTTATGAACTACCTTCTTCTAGAGCGAAAAAGTTTCATAGCTTGGTGCTCTGTACACTTGGCGGTTTCTACTTTTATCTTCGTGTTAGATATTATATCATCGTAAAATGTTCTGACATACCTTGCTCATCAGTGGAAGGACGGGCAGTTTAATGTAACTATATTTTTAACAGTCTCTCTTGGTGAAATTTCGGTTTGAGAAGTGATGCACACAGCCACACGTGGAAAAATCTTAATTTTACGTGCATTTTTAATCAGGATCAACAATGAACCTATGAATTCCAATTCAAATGTGTAATTAAATATTGCAGTGCCCATTTTTTGTACCCGACTTTCTTTTATTAAACTATGAAGTCTACAAAAATAATAATGCGCCACCTTCGAGTTTCCTGATATTGAGCTTGTTGTATAAAAACACCGTTGCAGGATGGTACTCTTTGACATTTAAAAAAGTATATTCCGTGGATTGATTAACAGAATGCTTCAAAACGGACGCTATCATTCACCATCAGGGCTCTTGTCAGAGAAATGTTCTTATAATAATTTAAGTTCAGCGAGAATGGACTAGAGATTGATTATATGTATATGTGATCGCATTTACGGCATATTCAAATATTCGCCGTAGTCTCTTTGGATCTGTAACATTCAACAAAAGGAAACAAAGAAAGATGGCGTGAAGTCGAACCTTTTTTGTCGCGACAACAGATTTTAGTAGTCCTATTGGATCTAATAATCTTCGTGACTAGAATGTCTCAGAAGACGTCTTTGAGACCATGTTGCAATCGATGTCCTAAGTCGTATCTTCGCTACAAGTACAATTTAAGACATGGAAGTGTTTTTTTTTTAAATCAAGCACAATCTTCGGGCTTTCATATTTGCACATTCCTAAAGGTTAAATCTCTCGATGTCGCTCATTGGGGTTTTAAAGTAGAAAAAAATAAAAACAGGTGGCTCAGAGGCTCGCTGCATTATATGCGTTTATTACAGCATATGCTTGTTTTATTGCGATTCAGATCTCACAGTGCACCCAAGTGGTGTCCTGAACACGCACTGAGTCCGAAAACCTGGCCATCACGTTGTGTGTGAGCGCGGTTCCAGGGACGCCGTGAACGCCGCTGACACCGTGGCTCAACTTCGGCGTGTGCCCCAAGGCCACCCTCCACACTGGCGCATTGGAAGAAAAAGCGGACCTCGAAGTGCACCAATAAAGTCACCAGAAGGACATCGGTGGTGCTTCGCTGTTGCTTGATTGTGTGTAGGAATGGTTGGTTGATATTAGCGACGCGCGTGGACAGCTTCAAGCTTGGTCGAGTTGTGAACTTTTTTTTTAACCTGTAAATACGTCCTGTGACATACAAGGTGACACATTCCATGCTAATGTTGACAAGTTCTGGTGCTGGTCTCTCCCGCTAGATCGGGTGTCCAAGCTCAGGTTTCTGACAAGTTAGTCGACGATGGTAAACAAAACTTTCCTGATCAATCAGTTCCCAGTATGTGGTCATCGTCTTGGGGCCGGATGCCCTATTTCAACCCGACCAATCTACTGTAATACATTTTTCAAGGTATATTAGGTATTTCCGTTGTGAGTATTCGTATTTTGTTACTACTGAGTTATCACCTGCTTTCTCGAAACTGTTTATCACTGTTATCCATTTACTTATAGTTGCCTTTAAAGTACAGTGCTCTATAGACTTATCAATGAATTGTGTATATTGACAACCTACTTCTATATTTTGAGGGGTAAACAAGTATGCGGTGGACATATTTGCCAAGATAAGGTATAAGTGTTTATTTGTTTTCGCAGACAGTACCCAGTGGGCAAATTGCGGTAAGCTGAATACAAGAATAACACAAAACATTACATTACCAAGCAAGTCATTCTTGCGCTATGGCTTCTGTTAAAATTACCCATTTTTTCTACAAACTAACTGAGTTGATAAAAGTCTCAATGAAAGGCTGGTTCACTCCAAAAACCAGGGAAAACACTCCCACAGCCTGAGCTCCCTATTTATATCTGAAGCCTTTAGTATTAGGCTGGTGAAATAGCAGAGTCCTATTAGGATTCTCTGCAAGAAACGTGTTAGAAATACAGTCAAACCCGTTTATGACGAACAACAGGAAACTCTACGATCAGTTCAATATAGCAGGTAGTTCGATATAGGAAAGACCATTTACAACAAACTTCCACGATGCGTTCGCTGTAAGGCGAGAGCTTCTTGTCCTTTCTCATCTCTTCACCTCCGCCTTGTAACATTGCGCTGTAAAGCTTTTTTTTTTGCATGCGTGCAGAGTTATTTTTAGCTTATCTCTCCTTCTGAATTGCTTCTATTTGTAAGCAAACGCTTTGGGATGAAATAAAAAAAAAATTATGTGCGAGAGTGTATTTTTTAGTTTTCTCCCCTTCCGAATCGCTTCTCTTCGCTCAATTTTGTTCGCACCTTGATCTTTTGAAATTCTCTTTCTTTCCTACTTCTTTTGGGAGGAAGGGACAGGCTAGAAGACGATTGTTTGCGCGTTTTTGAAAGCCTTCCCGGGGGGATACTGTTCGATATAGCCAATATGTTGTTCGCTATAAAAAGTACTTTTTACATGCATTTCTATTTAAAATTTCCGTGAGTTCAATATCAACAATAATTGGCTTTACGTGGGTTCGTTCTAAATGGGTTTCACTGTAACATGCATTTTTGGTTAACACCCCCTAAACGTTTATGTTTATTAAAACAAATTAATCTTTTAATGAACTGTTAAAAGCACTTACCCACTTAAGCATATATGTTGCCATTTAGAAAACATTTTCGGCGCAGCTCTCTTTTGAAGCTTTCCGTTGTGACGTTGCACGTGTTTTCAGCACCGGTTTTTCTAGAAGACGGAGTTTTGTTGCACGTACTTCAAGTTAGTGACACTTCAAATACGCATGAACAGTTACGCCAGTCATAAGTTCGTTTGTCTTTTATTTAAGTAAAATTGATTTTGAGTTGTTTGAAACCTAAATATTTAATGAAGACATCAGCAAGCAGGGAATAGGAATCATGACTTTTGTTTGCGTAGTACTGGTTTATTCCTAATACATGTTTGCTTGATTACAGTTGAGTTTGCTCCTTGATAAAAATCAATCCAAAATAGATTCGCGGGTGAAATTTAATAAAAAAAGGAATGAACTTTGTTAAGGCTAGTTGGTACAGTTTATTAAGAGCTCATGAACAGTTTTTGTCAATGCGACTCATAAGTGGGGATTGTTTAGTCATAGCTTGAGAATGCAAACCAAGACAAATTAGATTATCGGAGAAAATGCCGCGACCTAAAATAACACGTTGCGCTTACGGAGAAAACATACTTCCGAAGGAGTCCTATCTTGCAGTGTGAACATTTTTGTGTTTCTGTGTAGTTTGTTGGCATAGTGTACGAGGTTATTTATAAACAAAAACTTTTTTTGCTTGTTGTAATTGTTACGACAGCGGATGATTCTGAAGAGCCTGTCGAAATGATTTTTGTTACTGGGGTTATTCATTCACAATTTTACGACGAACAGCAGATTCAGTTTGATCTCTGAAACCACTGTATTTCTTCACAAACCATTAGAAGTGACAATGCACAGCGCACTTTCTATTTCTTTAATGAGGATATAAGAGCTGTCGGGTGTTTTTACAACTCATCCGGGCTTCGAGCATCCGGAATATTCTCCTTCATAAAACTGTTCCCCGATGTTTTGCGTTGTGCGATAGTAATTTTTTGAACTGCGGATACCTTTGTTCTAAGTAAAAAAAAATGTATCATACTGTAAAGTCAGCATGATATTCTAAATATATGAACGAGAAACTTTATGGTTGACGATTTGTAACTAAAAAGAACGATTGCTTATTCCAGCGTTCGCGTTGAACTCAATATTGCTGGCTTGAATTTAATACTGCTTTTAAAATATCTCGTGGAGTTCAGTCATACACAATAGTGTTATTATTCTAGTTTTATTTATTAAAATGCTTGTTCAAAAACCTGAGAAGCCCATAATTTCAAACATGCTAATAAACTGAAGTCATGCTTTAAAGATACTACATACAAGAAAGTTGCCACTTGCTCTAATTAGCTATATCGAGGCTGGTGTTGAGTGAGGTTAATTTAAATGTCCAGTATCATTCGATTGATTTCTCAATCAAATAATAAAAGCAGCAATCGCAACAGCCGAAGGAAAATTAGGGCGAATAACGGGATGATCTTTTAGGATATAATTGAGTGAAGAGCGAGATAAGTGGAGGTATACAGCTGTTCCCCGAAGCGCAACCAGATATACCTTCAGCTGGTTTCAACGCGTCTCTCCACATGTGCTTTTAGTGTGAGATGATTTTAAAATTCCAGTAGGTATTTATCGGATACTACAAATTTGTGACAAAATATGGACGATTTTCTACTAAATTATTGACTGATGTGGATATATTTTTGTTTAAAAACATAACGTATACGTATTCCATGTTCTTGGAAAAAGCGTATTAAGGTAGCAAGTTTTTTTTTTATTTCACGTGAAACGTTTAGCCTGGTTTTAACACGGGATATTATGTAGCAATCCGTTGAACGGTCGTGCTACAGCAGGATCAGGTAAGCCATCATGTAGGTACAAGAAGAGTTTTTAATCTGCGTACGTTTAATAAGCCTGAACAATCATTGCAGTAATAATAATAATATTATATTTTACTATTTAAATAACCTAGTTCGATAGACACACGTTTTAATTACGCGAGTATGATGGAAGATTGGAGGCTACCCTGTTTATGGTCTAGAGCCAGTCGTCCAGTATTCGCGACTTCAGCTAACTAAGGGGGGCGGGGGGGGGCGCTGGCCAGGCAAGATGGCCGACGAAAAGAGACCGTTGTCGTCGAGCATCGCGCGGACCACAACACATGTGTTGCACTGCAGCGTAAAATCGGTGTTCCAAAAGACAAGCAATTCCTTGACGGTAAAAACCTTCCACTCCGTACGTAGAAATCACAGGTCGGAAACATCAAAATAATTACCGGAAAAGATGTTTCTATGCTACCAACAAGAACCAAGCAGTGATAACAGAGTCTATATGACCTCCTCTCTTGAGCTTCTCGGCGTTGTCGCGACGCGGCGTCAATTTCGCTGGAGCCGGCAATGGCCCGAAACGAATTCCCTTGAGACTACTAATCATTATTTTAAAGACGTAGCTTTAATGAGCTCGTGTCACGCAGGCCTCAATGGCGTGCCAGAAGAGCCGGTGTGACGCGTAAATCCTGAATGGTCGATAGGGCCTAGGTGTCACAGCCACTTGTCCTCGTGGGGGAATTTCAAACAATTGCAAACGGCGTTTCTTAGCGTCACTCAGTCATTTAAGAAGGTGACGTTATCGCGCTGACATTTTTGTTGCTAGAGTATTAATAGCGCTAAAAGAGTGAATGGTGACATTATTTGCTTTTTTTTTCTTACTGAACATTTATTTTCTGCAGGCTTTTCAGTTATAACAACTTAACAGTTACAATTATAACAAAGACTACAAATATTTTCAGTTATAGGTGATAATATATTAACGTGATAGCCTCAAGGCAGTGGTCCTCAACTGGGAGTCCTCGGACCCCACTTAAGTGGCAGTCGTTCTCAATGGACCTTTTTTGAGAAGCGTTCTGCGCACGCGCGAGCGCCCGATGCCATGCGGCGGAAGCCTGCACGAAAAATCGAGGAAATTCGAATGGAGGCTGTGGATCAGCGAGTAGAACACGTAATTGCAGCATATATATATAATTGTGTTACACAAGAAAAGAAAGTGCACCGAAAGAAAAACACGACGTTTGGGTGGACGCCACGGATGCGCCTCTTTAAAGTCGCGTTGGGCACGCGCCACACTTTAGAGAGAAAAGAAACTGGTAGCGTACTCCCATTATCGATTGGTAGCTTCCAATCGATAATTTCCTGCCTCGATGATTAGTTCGTGCAGCCACCGCCTGGTGCCGTCGGAATTTGGAAAAGGTCTATTTGAGTGGCAGTGGTTCTCAAATGGGGGGTCTGCGAAGCCCTGCCTCATCGGTCCAGCCCTGCACTAAAAGTTCTATTTTTTTTTTTTTTATTGAGAAGAAATGTTCACCTTTTAGCTTGAGTTTTCTCGTGCGTATATCATTGAGAGAAGTCTATTTCACACAGCACTTCGTATCATAATTAACTTATATATTTTGCTTCCCCTATCCACGAAAGGGGTCCTCCACCATCTCCGCCGATCCACAAGGGGTCCGCGAAGCATAAATGGTTGAGAAGGAAAGGAGCTCTTGTCGCGGAAAAGCCGGCGTCGCTGGCGTGACGCGAAAATACTGGTTGGTCGATAGGGTCATGACGTCACAGCTAGATGACCTCGCACGGGAAGTTCAAACAACCCCCGAAAGGTCACGTTTGGCTCACGTGACCTCACATCCCACGCGTGTGTCACGTTTGGCTCACGCCACGCGTGACTCACGTTTGGCGTGAGTCACGTTTGGCTCACGCCAAACGTGACTCACGCCAAACGTGACTTCCAGGCGTAAGTCACGTTTGGCTCACGCAAAACGTGACTTACGCCTGGAATGAAAGTGATTAGACAATTACATGTGCTGCGAATTACAGGGAGCCGCATGCCTCACATTGTTTCGCTTTGCAAGGGCTGTAAAGAAGATAATTCGGAATTTTCGGTGCGAGCAGGATTTGAACCCACGACCCTTCCCTTGCCATCCAGACACGTTACCCATTAGGCCACGAGACACGCCAGCACGGCTTCGAAACAAGCGGGGGTCTAAATGTGTAGCTATCGCGTTCCACTCCTAAAAGCGAAGCTTAAGCGTCATTCTCCAATTGTTTTATGTTTCCTTATTTTAATGCTAAACTTTTGAAAAAAAGAACCAATTACAGTCACTAAAAAGGTTAGAATGACGAAGAAAAGCCTTAGTTGTCCCGCCTCTAGTGCAAGCTTCTTGCCTTCGACGCTGTTTTGGCGTCTTTTGTGCCTCGAGCAAGTGCAAGCTTCCAAAGCACGGCGGAAAGCCTGGAGCGCGTGCTAGAGACTGAAAGTGCGAAAGACACACCCTGCCGTTCTCATTTTGTGAGTGACTATACCAGGACATTAAAATAACTGAAACATGTTGCTCGCGTCACTGTTAAACACGCGTTAATGCAATTTTTCGATTGGTATTGTCCTGATTGAAGCGGTCCCTTCCCTCTCAAAAACGAGAAGTGTTTCCCTGCCTCGAAAAAGGTTAGAGCATTTGGTCGTTTCCATCGTTTATTTTATCCTGCGAGACTGTATATATATATATATATTAAAAAAAACATAACACGCGAATGTGTAATACCATGCCAAAAATCAAAGATTGCGTGCAAAAAAAATAATAAGGGCGTCGACAAGACTGCGAGATTAAATTTTATTTTTGAGGTTTGAGCCATCCTAACGACATCAGCGGTGGAAACTACTTCCGATGAAGTATCTTTATTATGGAAGACTTCCGGTAGGGACGAGGTACTTGGTGCGTGGGAGGCCGTCAAAGAAAGAAATACCGATGCATAATTTAGAAGGCAGGAGAATGTGTTCCAATGACCTCGACGTACAGCGAGGGCTTTCGCGTCCCAAGCTTTGCCGTTCTTGTTATTTAGGGGGGCGAAGCTCCTTAGGGTCTAGCGTTGTCCATCCGTCCGGCGTCCGTGCTCACATCGATTGCCATCCCATCTGTCTTCTTAAAAAAAAAAAAAAAAAATGTTTGCGCAGTCGACAGGCTTCGAACCTGTGCGGAGAGACCCCGATGGATTTCTAGTCCATCGCCTTAACCACTCGGCCACGACTGCGGGACGAGTAGGGGTCTCTGAGATGTAGTAGTAACTCAAGAGCTGGGGTTTCTGTCATGGATGAAACATTGCATGTAGCCGCTCAACGTCTATACAGGAGAGGGCGGTGCGGTCAAATGCGTATATAATCGCGTTAAACTTTGCATGCATTGGCTCAACGTTTATAGGCGAGAGGGCGCTGCGGTCAAATGCTCATATGCATATATACGCACGTTCCATACCACACATTCTCTTCTCCACCGTTGTCTTAAGCGGTGGAGAAGCGTTCCCACGGCTTCTAGTGGATCCAAGCTGATCAGCTAGAAGAACCACTGGCTCTGCATTTCAACGATCATAAAGCAGTAATAATGAAGTCGAAACGCAACCCGGAACTCAGCACTACCTATGAGCAATAAAAAAAATCAGCACCATCAGCACTACCTATGAACAATAAAATAAGTATCATCAGCACCACCAGAGCTTCACCCCAATCAACATGATTCACCACGTGGAGATGTTGTGATTTTTTTGTTTTGTTTTTGTATTATTGTACGTTCATATCTTGTGCATTTGAATTTCCTTGGCCACGTCTACCTAATTGCAAACATTGGTGCCTTTCGAATGTCGACGCGATTCTGGTGAGGAAAGTGCATAAATACAATGTTTTTTTGTTTTTTTTTTTACTTTCTAATCAAGCTGAGATGCAACGAACTGTTATTCAAGGGGCATATATGGTATGTCTAAAAGTAATAAACACTAGCAATGTTACAAAGATGTCCGGGGAAATACGTTTTGCTCGTCTATATTTTGGTATTAATTCCCCTTTTCATTTCATACGGCTATTCAAGAGGCTTCCAGTGAAGTCAATTTTATTCTAACAAATAGGGCTTATTTCAAGGCATGATTTCATGAACTGAATTAAAGCTAATCGCTCCAAACAACAATTTACGGAACCATACAGATTAGCGAACGGTGACCATTTTTGAAAAAAAAAGAAGGTAATTGTTTGTAAAACATTCGTTTTAAAAATATTTGCGTTGTAATACAAACTATTTTGGGGGCGTCGGCTCCACTTATTAAGATTCCTCATATCTACAAGGGATATATCGCAAAGCAGATTGTAGTATAGCTAGAAAAAACTTATATCTATTCATATTCTGCATACAGCTTCCTGCCACCCGGTTTAAATACTATGCCCTAAAGTTAAATTAAAAACTTGTAAAATAAACAAACCTATAAGTGCCGCCGTACAGGAATTGGAACACAAAAATCCGTTGTGCAACCACCTCTCAAATATTGACATCCCCGGCACGCCCTCATTTCAAGACTAATGCACTTCGTCGAATGCTGCTCCGTTTGTTTGTGTACGCTTTTCAATAACACGCAGGTTAAATAACAATAAAGAAGTACCACGTACATTCCAAGGGCGTGCATCATGATCAACACCCACCAGCGCGCCTGCGCACTTGCTGTTTTTGTTTTATGTACACAGCGCGACACTGTTAGCGCGAACAAGCGATCGCCGGTTTTTCCAGTTTGTCTCTTTAAAACCAAGGGATGTCATCCAAGTTGTAATTGCAACGGAAAGAGCTCATTTAGTTCTATAATGTAAGCGATAAAATTTCGTGCTCGCTAATACTATATAGAAGTAAAATGCCAAAATGCGCCGATGTCGTATTCGCGCTAACAGTGTCGCGATGTGTACCACGTACGTTCGCGTGAATTGGATTTAATAATCAAAATGTTATAATTTGAGCAAAGATTTGGGGGCTTCCGCCCTTTTATGTTAGTACCACGATCACAATGTCTACAAAGCTGCTTGAATGAAATCACTCTCTTTTACACGCAACAACCGTCGTCGGATGTGCGCTTATTTATATAAAAAAAGAACAAGCACAGAGGCTCTTTGTTTGTATCTGGCGAAAAACATGGATAAAAGAAGCACACGTGTCCAGCCTCTCCGCACTAGCCATTGATCTCCGGTTCACCCGGAAGTTAATACAACTCGTCAGTGTGTTCATTAATAATCTGCGAGGCAGCTGCGCGAATGCTTCCGCATTAGCAGCGAGCAAAAGCGAGCGTTAGCACCCATCGGCCGCGACTTATGCATCTTTGCTAATGGCTCGTAGGGATCCGAAGGTCGGCTAATCATGACCTCAAGTGGAGGGCAACATCAGGCTTACTTTCCTGCTCAAAATGTTAATCGAAAATATATTTTTGTTTCAAGCTATTTGCCTTTTGTCTCGGAGATATTAAAGGAGCGGTGCAACGATATTCAATTGGAATGTTTTTCACTTTACACCAGCTTACTGGCACTAGTGGGGCTCAAGGATACTCGCACGCAACGCCACTAGCCAAGAAACTCCTTTGTTGCGGTGTAATTTCAAGCCCAAAAGCCGAGCATTTTCATTAATCTCTCCTTTGAAAAATTTGATGACGTAACGTGGGGATCGCAGTACACCCATATGACGATATTCGAATGCGGTTCATAGATTGGACCCGAGCATTGCGTGGGCGCTCGATTTGGGCTCGTGGTAATTACTGGCTCGAGAAGCATTCGGGTAGTGGCCCGTGTCCAATCGTTGCAACGACGACAATAGCCGAGCCATAACAATGTCTGGAACTCAGCGCGTGCCCTGTGCTTTGCCAACCCCAGCACGTGACTATGATCAACATTGGCGGCATATGATCGGCTCCAGATCGCGTGGCCGCTTGTCCTGGCTGCGAGTGGAGGGGGTGAACGCTGCTCGTTTTTCTTTAATTTTTTTTTTTCTGGGACTTCTACTGCGTGGGGTGAATAACGAACGCGTGTTTTATAGATCATTAACGTCAGGGATCCGTTCTAAGCAGTGTTTGCGCAAAGTACAAAAATTGTTGCATCCCTCCATTAAATAACATTTATATCACAGGAATCATAAAGCAGACATATTCTTGCAACAGTAGTACAAATAAGATTTGATAGCGGCCTTAATGAGTGCAGCATGTTGCAAAGAATACGGTTTAAAATTCACCATAAAAACGTATATTTTTACAAATTGTATTACTAACCAAGGTGAATCGCGCTGAAAGTCTTATGGTAATATTCTACAAGGGGCCCGTCATCTGACAATGTTCGTCGTTCTAATTGCAAAAAACAAAGAGTTGATATCTGAGTTTTTACTCACTTTATGCTTTCTTTGTTTCACCTCCAGTTCGCTTGCTTCCTTACAACTATAAAGCCCGTCAGTCTTGTAGTCCTAACTACGATTTTTCCCAAGAGATAACTTCGTTCAAGTGCGCATGCATGTCTTAGGCAACTCAGTGGCAAAAAAAAACAACAAAAAGAAATATCTATACCAATATTTTGATCGTTTTCTTCAAGCTAGCCGGTAGCCATTGTCAGACGGCTTGTTTCGTCTTTTTTTTTTATTCTTTTATTTCTAGTTGGGCCGTTTAGTGGCGTCGACCCCACAGTTCTCAGGATGGGGCGTTTCTTTATAGCAAAACGTTGGGCGTTTCCCTTATTTCAATATTAAAGACAACGGCCCAACCCTCGAATCTGCAAATTACGGCAACGGGTTGCAGTATGTGTTCTCTGGGCTCACGATAGACCGCGACGTTGCGTTAAGGTTAGTTTCGATGAAGGTGGAGACGCTAATTCTGCGAGACGTTTTGGTTTTACGAGAAAAAAATTTAGGCCTAAAATACTTATCTAGGTTATATGAACTTTTTGTTTTCGTGTTCGTCGAAATACGTATTTTTTTTTTTTAAGTGTGTTGCAGCTTTTTAGATAGTGGAATTGTTGATCGATAATACTTAAATTTCAGCTTGCCCGATAGTGCTCTTGTTGGACGTGCAACATTTCGTTACACGTATAAAAACAAAGTCCACACCAACATGCCCCAATCGTCATGCCATCAAGTGAACTAATATAAGAAAGTTCACGAGGAAGCAAATATCCGCATTAATCTGCCATTTGGCATCAAAATAGTTGGCCCTTCGAAAAGTAGTGATAGCTCGATTCATTTACGTGCGAGCTTAAGAATCTGGTTTACTTTATTGTGTCGGATAAAGCTGTGCGGCCCACTACAATATTTAGGAGGTTTAGAGCGTTTGAAGCTCATTCCATCAATGTATTTACTCATATATACTGCTCTGCGCCACGCATGAAATGCGCGTTTTGTTTGCTACTGCATTCGAATGACTAGTGTTTTTTTGTTTTTTTTTTTTTTTTTTAAGTAACGGGTGTAGTGTATCAGAGTCCCACTCTCCTGTCAGTATTTGTTTCCGGTAGCTTTGCATAAACGTTGACCAGATGTGTGTGTGTAACAACTCACCCGTCATTAAAAAAAAAAAAAAGATAGCATGACGTAGGCTACGGTGAGAAATACATGAGAAACCCCGAAAGCTAAAATAAGTATAACGTATTTCTGTTCAAGTACCGCAGACTGAACAACCTAAACAAAAAACGACTAGCAAAAAATAAAGTATTAGGTGAAGAAAAAATAAATGGCGAGAAAACAGTCGGTATCTGCATTTCTTGCTCTCGCGTGTTCACACGGAAACCACGTATATCAGAAATAACGAGCGACGGATTTCCGCCTTATCGGTTCGCAGGTGACCCCGTGAGCACGGTGCCCAATCGGTGATGCGCCCGTTCATAGTTGCCCCTGTTCCGCATTCATTTTCGGCTTTCTTCGGTCTCGACTTATTGGATGCAACGGTGTTGAGTTGGCGTTGTACTCCAGCGCCAGGATGCTATGTTGTCGCTATGCAGAGGTGGTGGGAGTCGAGATCGCCTTTGCACAACTGCGTGGGCAGTGGCGCCGTCGACGTGGATTGAGTCTTTCCCACAGACTTGCGCACTTTGTCCGGGCACAAGGACATGCCTGCTTCTTTGTTTTTTCGCGTCAGCTTTCTCACTTGTGTAGCGCTTCTTTTTTCCTTGTCTGTCGTTTTTGTTTTTATTATTTCCGTATCTACATATTTGATTTACATTTTTTTCTGTCTTTTATATTCCAATGTATGGTTCTATTTATACATCAAATATGTGGCGAAGCTCTAGACGCCTTTTATCCGGAATAGCGTATTGTACAATCACGGACTATTTAAGCTGCAACATTCCTTCCTACTTTTTGTGTTTCTACCGGGTTCTGCAAACAACGTTTTGTTTCAAACCGTTCGGTGGAACACGAAGTTTTGGTTATAATATTTGAACTCTAGAACAAATTGAGAACTTACGGAAAGTTCTGGAAATTGCAGACAGATAAAAAGATAAAAAGATCAATATGGATGTTCCAGCTCATATAGTTCGTAGGGGTACATATTTAAACGAGTTAACAGAGCTAAAATAATAATAATAATAATAATAATAATAATAATAATATTTTTATTTCCAATAGTGACGTCAACTCGCTCTGTTGTACTGACATTGTTTAACACCCCTACGTACATCGCACGTTCGGTGTACGAAACAAAAAAAGCGTACATTCGGTGGGATTTTCAGTTGCTGTGCTAGCATAGAATATTTCGTTTGCTTAAACGCCGCACCAGCAAGACACTCCAAAAACCCTTACGGTAGCTATATCTATCAGGGTACAGTTATTACACCCCGGAACAATCCGGAAAACAAACAGAGCGAGTCAGACTATGGCGACGCAGTAAATTACCTATAGTGTTCTGCCAAATTAACTGCAGAGCAAGTTGGTAAAGTGGACTTGACACATAAAGATTAAAACAAACTCGGCTCAAGGGACGATGAATATCTTGAGGATCGTGAGACTTATTGCGAACCCCAAAATGATTTGCAGTTAGTAACACCGAGATCAGTCGACTCGGTAAACCAACCGGTCTGCCTAATAGTTAATTGTAACGGAATATTTTTCGCAGCTTCGCTTATCTCCGAGTAAGATCCTTTTTGTCTTTGTTTTACGTGGCATTTCGAAGCTATGCAGTGCCTTGCGTAACCACTGCGCATGACGGGCGGTCTGTTTTAGCCCACGCATTTGTCTTTGAAGAAATAACAAAAGTCTACTAAATAAGAGTAAGTAAACCGAAATGCTATACGCATTTACTATTAGGCAGAATGTCCCCCTTGTGTTGCCTAGGTGGTGCTGCAATTGTTTTTTCTAACGTCCTTGTCGAAAGAGGCAAGCTAGTTTTGCCTACTCGCTGGCTACCCTCAAACACCGTTTTGATTGTAGTTTCTTCCTTTCTTTTAAGAGCTATAATGCCTCGCTACAATCTCGCCACTTTGTAATGTGAAATAGCTGGAGCTTTGTAGCATCTTCAGATTACCATGCTTGTCGGACGTTTGAGTGGAATTCTGTACTAGAATATTTTAACACTCTTTGCCGAAGTTAAGATTCAGTAAGTGTGTTTTCTTTATATATTCTTGCACTGAGAGTTCATTCAGAAAAGTTCAGGTATTTTTAGACATTAACTCTTGCACAACAGGTTTATGTGTAGTTTTAAAGTTTCACAATTAATTGCCTAACATAGATAAAAATTAACTGCGGAATTGGGAAATACTTATTATGTTTCTGTTTTACTTAGGTGTTCTTTTTCTACTGCATTTTTAAAACTAATTTAGCCTCGTTAAAATATCAAATCACTTATACTGAAGTCAAAAACTTTAAAGGTAAGAGACATATTTATAGCTAATATTAAATCACGCATAATGTTTCTTTTGAGAGGTGGCCACACTAAAATGAATAACCGTAAAAATAATTTATCCTGCATTATCTATGTTAATTGCTGAACAAATAAGAATTCATGTATATAGATACACCTTCTAGGGTTAAATAATTTCCGGTTATCACCGTTTGCCGTTTACAGCTGAATTTAGGAAGGGTACTTTGAAGTAGCTTCTACTTTGTCAGTGGCTAGTTCAACGCTATTGCCACTTAAGAAGTGGTCAATGTACTGTAGCTTTTTGTTAAAGTAACACTTTGGTAGTTTGACCTAGACACCGCTCTCCGATAAGCGTTACAACACGACCTCAAATTTGCTTAAGTGCTCTTGATTGGTACTTCCCATTACCATAACGTCATCAATGTAAAGTCACACCCTTGAAACGTTTCTGGAAAATTGTAATTAATCTGTGAAAATACAGCCGGTGAGAACCCGATTCCCAACGCAAGACGATTTCCGACGTATACAGAATTCGGTTGGTGCTCAGAGCTACGTAACCTTTAAATGACTCGTTCATGTTTACTTGCTGGCACGCATCGCTATAATTTACCTACGAAAACGTATTTCCTACAGTCCGCTTCAAAAACAAGTCGTCGGCTTTGGGAAGCTGACAACGCTCATTATATAGCATGATTTTTAGCTTGTCTCGTTAGTTTCCGCATAGCTTAACAGATTCGTCACGCTTGACATTGAACATTTGCTGCTGGCAACAAAAAAGTTTACTTTTATTTTGCAGAGCTCCTTGCTGAAGAGAAGCCTGTATTTTTATGCAAGTCAGCTTCTTCTCGCGGCTTCTTTGAAGGTAGAAAGAAGCAGTTGACGGCGTGAACGTTTCGGATGCGGGCCCAGTCCAGCTGGATGTGTTGAAGCGATTCTCGTCCCAAAAGTGCTCATCTTTCCTGTGGCACGCAGTACTGTCGCAACAGCTTCTGCTTTTCATTGTGCATTACCGTTACGTGAAGAAGCCCGTTAGGTTTCATAACTTCTCCCGTGTCAGCCGACGGGTCGTGTCTCTTTTGCGCATGTTAGGAAAAGAGAGCTTGTAGAGACTTCATTAAAATATTGGCACTGATGCTCTAGTGTCCAGCTCTAACTGTTACGGTACGCCGCTAGCTTGAACGATCAGAATCATAAACGTTTTCCATGAAGACATTATCACGCCGTTTGGTGAACATCGTCCTGAACTGCCAAGCACCTGATTGAGTACATTTGCTGGGAATTGTGTCAATGCTTTGCACGCCCTCTGGACACGTTCCTTATGTTGGTACTTGCAACGCGTTGCCTTCGCGTGCCGAGACGTCGTAGCTGCGTGTTTTGACGACCCACAGGGATTGCGAGAATTATAGGTGGCTTTCACTACGTCGGGTTTCGGACGTGCGCTGTGCATTTGCAAAGCTACGCGTCTTATTCGAAGAATGCTTGAGTTTACGTTGCATTCCTCTATGCTGCTCCCGTTGACAGAACCCGTGCCACTACCTTCTGCAAAGGGAGATGCTTATCTTCGTTGAAAGTCATTCGGTGGATATATGTTCAAGGTCACAAACAAAGATGTTGCTTAGCGAATAATCTAAAACGTTGTCACATTTGTGCGTCCGCGTAAGTCACGACGAGTTACACAGACGGACGATTTTAGAAACTTTTTCATCTCAACTGCTCAACTGCAACTTTTCATATAAGTTTTGTTTTCTGTAACCGGCGGTGAAGGGGTTACGAAGCATTTGCGGTAACGTCTGCAAAGGCATCGACGACTACGTTGCCGGAACGGTCGTATTGAAGGAGCACATACGTTTTTGGCCTAATAAATATAACAAAAAACAACCACTTTGTGTTTTACAAATTTGTTACCACGTGAACAGGTCTCTATGCGCTCTTCATAGACCGTATTTTCTCAGCTAAAGGTCCCGAGCACTTTCTTAATACGCGACCATGTTGTTTGCGTCGAGCATAAAGTGGCACTGCAGCGTCCGATGATGCAGGAGCCACAGCGTTCTAGGAGCGCGTGTCAGCATCTGCCGGTGCACGTTAACAGGGCGCATGAAATAACTATAATTAGTTTCACCTTAAGTCCATATGCAGACGACTCTACGAGCTGATGGCACCAATAAGAGAGCGTCAAAAGTGCATCATCATGGTGTTCATCATGTCTATGTATGTTTTCTATCATCGCTAGAACAAATTTGTACAGTGAAGCCCTAGTGGCTTGTGTTTTTGGCGCAGCTTGTTCGGTTCCATTAGCTTGTAGCGTCACCTGCGAGCTAAAAAAATTCAGCTGCCGCTTTAGGTGTTTTGTAAAAATCTATAGGAATGTTTTTCTTGTAGCTCTTTTTTTTTTGTTATTTTCTTTCAGACAATTATCCTCGCCAATAAAATTCTGCTAACTTACGCGTCCGCGAGCATCGCAGAAAAGAGTAATAAGGCACAACTGAACCGCGACCAAAAATTATTCTCATATGCAAAACGAGAGGTGCTACCCATTGTTGAGCGCTACAGGCCTATAGCCAACCGGCAACAGCTAGGCGCCGCTAGCACAGAGAGAGCCCGCGGCTATACCCTATCTCGTTATAGACCGACACGCTGTTTACAAACAAGCCCACGCTTGCCCACATGATGTGTGGGCACTGCGCGTGCGCAGAAACCGAATTCGGATGAAGCGAAACGCCTGCGCATGCGCAGTGCCGTCGACAGCGCCACCGCAGCCAACGTTACTAGATTACCTCAGTTGTGGAACTCCCGCGGAGGGGGGTACCCCCCTTCACTCACCTCAATCCGCCTAGAGTCGTTCGAAGCGCTATCTATATTTTCGTTTCATAACTGATCATTCTAAAGAGCACAGCTGAAGCGCCAAATGTCGATCACAACGCCGCCATTTCTCCCGCAACGGTCACTCGAGGAACTGCACGTGACATCTATTTTAGGCTTCAGTCGGGTTACAGGGTTCCACCCCCGTCTCCCTTGCGGACGCGCCGCGAAATACCCCCCACTGTTAAAATGCGCCTAGGTCGGGACGCGCTACCTGAAATCCCCGCTGAGGCATGGTTATATAAAAACAATATTAATTGTGCTGCAAAACCTTGAAAACTAAAAATTTTAGAAAACATCCCCCGCCCCCATTTTGTACTAATCTCCAATAAAAGTTACTACAAAAAGAGTTTTTTTCGTTGGTGTTTACGTTTGTAGTGACGTTGAAACGAACGTATCCCGATTCAGTTACCAAAGCAGTCGTCCGGCGGCGCGTCGAGCGAATCTGTGCGAGTCGTGGTGAGTGAGGGGGGGTACTGTTCGTGCATGCAGCGTCTATGAACAGTTCCGTAACTGAGTTAATCTAATAACGTTGACCGCAGCTGTGTGCAGTCAGGGCCGCGTGTTGGTCTATAACTTCGCAAACGGTGAACGATAATCCCCTGATTTCGTGCCGCCGGCTTCGATATGCGCTACGTGTACGAGCGCAACACACACATGTTGGAGCATGACGCAGCAAAAAGCCTGCTTCTTCGCAGTAAAAGCGCACTCCTGGGATAAGCAGTCGCGTTCTGATTGGCCCGCCAGGCCAGCAGCTTCCTCCGTATTGGCATGTTATCAATGTCATGGCTTCCTGGCCTAACCAGTATTTCTTGCTTCTGAGACTAGGCTAAGCGGCGCATCCAGAGTAATAAGTCACGTTCGAACAATGCAGCCGCCACTCCTAGGCATACCCAATGTTCCTTGACTCAGTCGGTAGATAGGGCCAAATCAAACAGCATTGCAGGTAGCGTATAGGAAAGCCAGACGCTGGTGGAATCGTCGAATCGTTCCACTTCTCCAAATCTGAAGGATAGGGCGACAGCGCTCTTGTCAAAGGAAATTATTCATTCTATAATGATTGCGTAGCGAATAAGTAAACTGCGTGCTATCGAAGGTTCTCTTGTAAAAACCTTATCAAGAAGGAAAGAGAAAGTATAAAGGAAAACGGTGGAGGGAATGCCACGTGTGCTTGAACGCGCGCCATACTACATAACGCATAATTTAATATTTTGAGGCAACAAGAATGCCTCACATTAGACATTCTGCCAAATATGATGTAGGAGCGATGGAACCTGTGCACTGTTCGTGTTCTACCGCCTGCGAGTGGTGCAACGCCATTAGTCACGTGTGCTTCTACGGCATACTAACAGTTGCGCCTGGGCTACGTCGCCCATGAATTGCTGTGGGGCAACCAACACCAACACGGAAATCAATCATGTTCTGATCAGTTTTTTTCGTATAAAGCGGTTTCTATAAAAGAGTTTGTCAAATGGCCATTGACCAAACAAGGATTGTTCTTGTTTATTGGAGTTGGCATTTTTAGTATTGTTTCGTTTTTTTTTAGGTATATCTCAATTTGTGCGGGAAAACACAAATTCTGTCCGCATTAATTTCATGTTGATACAACGCATGCTTCAATTTTACCGTATTTGAGTATAAGGGTGAATATACAAACCATTTAAATAATTCCCATTAGATTAAAATTTAACATTCAGTTCCATAGCGCAGTGGTTCTCAACAATTAAGGTTTCGCGGACCCCTTGTGGGTCGGCGGAGATGATGGAGTACCCGTTCGTGATGAGGGGAAGGGAAAGGTATAGGTTAATTATGATAATGATTTAATAAATGGATATAACTAAGGGCTAGGGTAAAAGATACTTCTCTCATTGACATACACGCGAGAATACTCATCAGATAATTGGAATATTTCGTCTCAGTCCAAACAAATACAACTTTTATTGCCGGGTTTGATTGATTAGGCAGGGCTTCACGGACCCCTAGAATGCCTTCACGGACTCCAAAGGGTCCGCGGATCCCCATTTGGGAACCACTACCATAGCGTATTAAGTGCCCCAGGTTTGAGAAGAGAAAAGGCAATTTACAGCTACTTTTATGTTCTCGGTTTCGTGTATGCTAAAATTACGGTTTTTTCGAAGATATCTAAGGGCTTAAGGTATGAACTCACGACAGCTTGAGATCAGGTAGGAAGTTTGATTCCGTATGAGCACCACTTATATATGAGTGTCTCTTCGGTCTTCTGTTGTTGGGGTAGTTTGAGACAGCTTGACACCAGGCTGCACATGACATTAACAAACACACAAAAAGAACTGAAGAATAATCCACTCGAACTGTTGGATATAATCACTTCGTAGTCGTGTTTTTTATCAGAGAGAAACAACAATCATTAAAACCAGATATGTTCGTGTTTCACTAATACTGCTCACCTCTCGGTCTCGTTCTGTGATTACCGGGCGGTGTCAAGGTATTGAAATTCCTCCTAAGGGGGGGTGGAGTGGGGAGCGAAAAGCCTGATCGTAACGGTATTGTTTGGAGGTTGGTTGGCACTGTTTATCTCTCCGAGATATATATAAAAAAAGCTGAGATTGGAAATGCAACTAAAACATAGGAAGGATAGGTAAATAACAGGACAAGTTGGCAGGCACGCGTACACCGACTCACCATGCGTTTTTATTATAGTAGCACTAAACGGTAAACCCTCTAAACATCCTTACAAAATATAACGTTAGTATTAGGAATATAAACAAACACTACCCTAACACAATTTAAATAAACGATAAGTTGTTTTCAATTTAAAAATAAAATTACGATATTTAAAGAAATAAGTTATTTTTACTTTTTCACGTTTAGTACGCACAGTGACTAATATGACTGGATTAAAACGAGTGAGTTGAGTAATTCGACTAGAACGAAAACATTTAGGGGAAATCTCAAGATTTAAGAAACACTGTTAAGGTGGTTGGCATGACTCGAAAAAAACTTGGAGCCCGCATCAAAACTCGAAAAAAAATATTCTTCAGAACTAGATGTTCATTTTCTTTTAAAGCTCAGCTCTCAGGCGCCCGTTTCCGGCTTGAGTGGCGACGCCGTCGCCGTCGGCGTAACCGCACGTTGCATTACGTGAAGTTTTCCATCATGACGTCACACTTAACGTCACATGTGACGTCACGAGAAAAAGAATATTCCGGCTAAATTTGGCGGGGAATTTTTCTACTAAGTTTCCGCGTTTGTTTTAAAACGAGAGGTTTCTAATTGTGAAACAGCCGGTCGACAGAGGCCAACCGGAGTGAGGGCGCATGTAGAAATCTTCCGTAACAGACGATGTATTTTAGTTAAAGGCAGCACGGGATTTCTCAGCATAGTGCCTGGCTTCGATATTTATACTATTAAAACACATTAAACGAACACGAAGAAATAAAGGTTTTTTGTCGGGCTCTTTTAGCCATATATTAACACCTACCACCATCTCTGGTCCGTTGCTCCGCCCAATGGACTTTCATCTGCAGACTACCACTGTAAGTAGCAAATGCACGCTCTTAATTGTTTACTTTTTACTTACGCAAGCTCATTCTTTATAAACTGATACACAAAACGCACTAACTTCTAGGACCTCTCCACAAGGTTTTAGCGAGAAGTGTTAAGAAATCAATTTATGCGGTTCCTTGGGAGGGATAACGATCAAGTTCACTCACGTAGTAGAACACAGAGGGGGCAGTAGAATATATACCCCTACCGACAGTGGAAGTGATGATTGCTTAGGGCTCTAATACAAATGCGTATTTTTCTCTAAAGCTATTTTACCACTAGGATACGTGATATGTGTATACCCTGAGCATTAAGCGACACAGACTACCGTAATGTCGGCTGACGCATATGTTTTTGCTCTAGACCGGCGGTCTAGGTGTATTTTTTTCAGTATATTACCAGAGATACCTTCTTAAGGTAAGAAAATTACAGGGAAAACTCTAATAATGACTGGCCGAACCACGCAGACAAAAATCCTTAATGCGAAGTGACACTGTAAATATTTCCTCAAATAATAATTGCAGCAACTACTGGTAACTTTCGTTGAGAACATTTTGTACTGTAAACAGTTTCGAGCTTCTCAGCACAGTCGTATAACATGCATGCTTCTTTATTGAACTGCATTTTATTACTAATGGTAAATTAAAATATTTTAATACATTTTTATATTCAAAAACAACGACAAAAAATGATTACTTACATACGCGAAACAACTGCGTAACCCCAGTGACTGCCTTCATTGCTGAAGAAAGGTGAACAGACGAACAAGTTTTAAAAATTTAATTTGGGGCGCGTGAATGATCAGTAATTAAATCTCCACTACCGAATATTTGGTACGTCTACGTCCAAGGTTCTTCAAGAAAACATAGTTATACAAATATTTAGGTTTTCTTTTCATATCGCGTCTGTTTGGTTTTTTTTTTTTTTTAATATGACCGCTCGGTTTAGGGTGTTCTGCGTGAAAAAAGGGAGAACAATTTCTTTTAACTAAAAACTCCAGAATTGCATCTAATAAATACATAAAAATTTCAGGCTTAATTAAAACTTAATCATAAGCTTCAAGGCGTTCTCATTATTTTGTGTGTGAGATGCTCAGCCATTTTTTTAGGAACCGCCTTTTACAAACAGTGTTCGATTTTTTCACTTCTGAAATATCAGATATTCTTGTAATAATGAAATGAATACGGCAGACAAATGTATTTATTATCTTTTTTTTTGGAGGGGGGGGGGAGTTGGCAAAGTAAAACAAAATAATGTGTTATCTAGCCTAACCCTTGTCGATATGAGACTAATTCCACATACTTTTAAACATCCAAAAGTAGTCGTTAAAGGGACACTGACACCCCCCAAAAATGTTCTTTCGTTTTTTGCCAGGCGATTCATTATGGTGTCGGAATACTACCCAGTTAATATTTTGCAACAGAGTCACGTATTTTTTAATAAAGCCAAAAAACACAACTGCTCGAAACCGAAACCGAAACCCCCACACCGCACGGAGATGTGGAGAGGAGAGAGTGAGTGGCGGAAGTCACGTGGCTACACCCGACCATGCGATTTTTTTTTCTTCCGTTCGCAGCAGACGAAATGCGTTGCGGGATCCGTTCGCCGTGTGATTCCTGTCAGTTATGTTTGTTCCGCTCGCTGTTCTGCGCTTCAAGATGAGTTTTGTACATTTAAGTGTTGGCAATTAGTAGTGAGTGCCCGTGGTGAATTCCCGCGTTCGGCTGCGAAAAGAATACTCCCAAGATGTTGCGTGAAAAGCTGCCTCACACGTCCTGCTTCTGAAAGTGGCATTGTGCGGCAGAGGTGTCAAAAATGGAATCCCATACCATTTAGTTCAGCGACTTATTGTCAACACCAATTGTTATTTTCAGTGATAATTGTAAAAAATGTAAACATCGGGAAATGTTTAAAAAAAATAGCACGCCCACGTCAGGAATTGAACCCTTGCCCGATGAGTTCTGAAGGGGAAGTCTTTCCACTGAGCCACTGAAGGAACTCTTCCGTTTGTAGTAATGCAGCCGGTCGACTGTATGTCGGAATGTTTGTTGCCGATTTCCTTTTCGAACATGCACTTCCGTATTGAAGTCGGGCAGCACCACGCATAGGCCACATTCGCACCTAGTAAAGAAACCGTACACGTGCGTATTCAACCCGAAGTACGCACTTCGCGCTTGACGTTTGCGCGAGCGATGTCTTCAGTCACGAGCTTGGTGGTCGGGCGTGTCTAACGGGATGAATATCAACTATTTCGATCGGTCCAAAATTTCTTTTTCGAAGGAATACAGAATTCGCCGGTACCGTGAACGAAAAATCTGAAGTAGAGGTCCCATGCCCGTCGTCCGCTGCCACCCGCGAGTCCCAGGATACGCGAAATGACGCAGTGTTGAGAATTAAGTAGGGAACGCACCGAATGCTTCCGGTTTCCTGTGCAACCTTTTATTTTCAATCAACGTACTTGCAGATTTTGGAAGCCACAAAAAATGGGTATCCTGTTTTTTTTTTTATTTTTAGTATTGACTGTGTGCCTTCAATTACCCACAACTTTGATTAAATTTGGTGGTCGGGTCTAAACCTTAGAAAACGGCCCATGACCACAGAAAAGAGAGTGAGCGCGACTCAAACCGGCCAGTTCTCAATCGGCGGTTTTCGGGAGGAAAGAAAACGAATTTCGAGCCGCAAATTCTGTTCTGGGTAGTTGGGCTCTCATATGTCAAGTACAAATAAAAACCTCGGCGAGGATAAATACCCTGTCAGTGTCCCTTTAAAGGTTTTTGTTTGCCATAGCATAGTGTACCGCCATAAGTCCACCGTGAGCTGACGCGGACGACTGCAGGGTAGTGGGTTCGATTCGCATGGCTGCACATTTTTATCGGCACATGTTTCGGTACAGCGACTGCTGCATAATGCACGTTAAAGTTTCAAGAGTTACAGTCGCATTATACTGGACGAATATATTTCTAAGTGTGTTTCTGCACATTCTCTTAGAGACTTTCGAGTGTAGCATGCAACATTCCCCCGGTTTTGATACTTCAACGCAGAATTGGCACCTCCTATATAAATCATTAATACACAAAATTTTGACCTCGCGATGAATGTTAACATGTGGGTAATTTGTGGTATCGTAACGTACACTATGTACTGGAACCTATTCTTATCTGGCGTTCTGTATTTGAAATATATTTTGTTAGTATTTTATATGCCCAAAACATCTGGGTGCTTGCATAAATACATACCATCGGAGAAACAAGTCAACGAAAATGTACTTTCACTGGAAGTAATTTCCTATTTCTATTATTATTGAGAACTTAGACGATGGAACGTGCACTCAGCATATATAAAATGCTACCCATCATGTTGTTTACTATTGCTTGGTTTTAGATAAATAAAAAAAACAGAAGCGAGAATTGAACTAAGATATTGAGGTGGGGTAGTTGGATATGCATGATATAAAAATTAAATAGAGCAAAGGTTAGACAAAGGACAAAGGACAGAACATGTTGACACGACAAGCGGGAGGATGAAGTCGTCTTCCCTCGAAAACTGTTCCAGCTGTTGTTCATAATTAATATTTTTATGCTTTTTTGGTAACCTGAGTCGCCTTCCCTTAACGTTTTTTTTTTTGTTTCAGACGGAAATTTTTAAAACGACGCACAACGTGCGTGCCACACGTGTTGTTTTACGTGAGTCTGAAGGTATATAAATTGCAGAATGTTCTATGATCCAGTAAAGGAAGGCCTATTTCAGACAACTTTCACAACTATCCTAATATGCCGCTAAATTTTCAGTTTCGCTAAAATGTGTCGCATATATTTCTGGATACCTTATTCCAAACCACCTCTTCATTTCATTTTGATCAAATAGGATACATAGAGAGTTTATATTAGTTATCGTCGCCACAGGAGCAAGCGTGCTAAGTTACAATATAATTGACGAGATGGGATCATGTTCATATAGATCAGCAAATACTATTTCCGACAGTTTTCAACTTCAATTTTTATGAACGTTTCAGACATGAAGGTTTCTGGTTGGAATGTGGCATTAATTATTACTTTCGCCGAGTCTGAAACTGCAGCATTTTCTGCTGAATTCTAAAAGTGCAAAAAAAGATACTCTGAAATAGATTGTCTAGCTTCAAGCGCAAAATACTTAAAATGTTTGTCTGAATTCGGAATCAATTCGTGTCTACTTAACCCACCGGGTTGTAATACACTAAACATAATACATTTGCGCTCTGAAAAGCGTACTAGTTATTTAGTTGGTCTTCCTTCTAAAAGGATGTTTTAATTAATTCACAATAAACTATAATTCCCCTAACGATAAGGCACGTGTAAATACCTTCAAGAATTTGGTGATTTTGGAAGCTGTTTCGTGTTAACTGTACTGTAGGATTGAGGTGCTTAAGAATTTCTAATTTAAATAAGATCTATATTAACACTGTTAAAATGTAAGTTGCTTAAAGTAAAGCCACGTTTTAAAACCTAATTCTTATTTTTAAGAAAAAGTTACCGGAGTCGTCAGCAGTCTATAGGATACCTTGCAATAAATATTTTAAGATAATATAGTTTAAAAAAAAACATTACGTTAATTGTTTTGTGATTGTTTTTTTTTCTCTAAATGATTTCATGCACGAAAAAAGAAAACCTACGAATTAGTTCCTATACAGTTCGTCTCAAGACCATTGTCGAACAAGTGGATCACACTAACCAATTACATAAATTCCAGTACTCGGACTCTACTCGACGTATGTTATCATGTTTCGCGGCCATTCCAGCATTGAGTCTGTCATAAATGCGGGGGACTGTGTTTTTCGCATTGTGATGTCACGTGAGCTATGAACTAAGTTTGTCTCCACTTAATTTAGAGATATTTGACATCGCGTGACCCGACGTCATGGACGTACACAAAATGTTTTCCCTGCTATATTTAGCGGTGAAAATGTATGTCGCGTAACGTACACACAAAGTTAGTTTCTCTGATAAATGGATAAAATATAGGTTCTAATTCATTTCCCAGGACGACTGTTTAATCTGTTGTAAAGAAAAATTAAACGATTGCTCCCTAAATGTCGTATATAACGCATTAAAACACTACGAAGATAAATGTCGCTGAACATTTTTGGTTTACTTGTTTACCTCGTGTTGGTGTTGAGACAAATTCACCAATGCTTTAAAATGATACACTTTCCAAATTTATCTACTTTATTATTATTCACTCAATGTCTCCAGCACCATTCTTATTCATTTGAGCGCGTGTAATTTTTTTCTAATTTATTTCAACGTTTACTCAGACACATTGCATTGCTGAATCGTTGAGAGAGTTTTATGACTAATTATTTATTCGCCGATTTTAAGAGTTCAGCCCTCAAAAAAGGCTTAGAGAAGACATTCCTTACGCTTCTGACATTATTTGTAACGCCTATATTATTTTCTTTCATTGAATTTTATGTTCAGCCCTGCTTAATATAAAATTGTCTTCCCACGAAGGAGTTAAAACCTTTATAGTTTTACCACGGATGGTAATTGAAGCTAAATTGTTTGTTTGATGTTTCCCAGGAAGCCGTTGAAGAATTCGTTCTCTGAATATTTCTGTAATCTTATTTTGGAGTATTTTACCACGTATTCGTTTAAGCCCCTTTGGCGAAAAGCGCACATCGAAATATTACAATGAACGCTTTAATAATCTAATTAATTGTTTTTGCTATATCTGTGGGATTGTTCATTTCGCCGGTTTTCGAAAAGGGATGCCTTTTCAGATATAAATACCAGACGTTTTATACACGAACCATATTGAAAAGGTGTAAGAGCTCCACAAAATGCGAAATGCAGAGCCCTTAAAGTGTAGTATGTCATGCCTGCATAATTTGGAGGCTCAAACGAAATGGACGCTCTACCGCACGCAAATCAAACCAAAACTCAATTATAGGATAGACGAGACCTCTTATTTTTATTCATTTAAAATTGTTGGAGGACCAGCTTCTGCTTCCGTTTGAATCGATCGTACTTTTACTTCAGCCACAAAAATGAGCAACGTTGTCACTTTCAAAAAAAGCGCCGCCGTCCTTCTTCTTGGCATTCAAATGAGTAGTTTCTGTTTCTTTTTTTTCACCTCTTCAGCAAAATGAAATGTCTTCCAGGATAAGTGCGCCTTAGTTGAGGCAGCCGAAGGTCCCATTTGTACATTTTATGGGCTACGCTCCATAAAACAATATACGGGTCCGTGTTATCTTTTACGGCGGCAGCCACTATCAGACAGGGTTTTAAGTGAATCCCCGGATGTGTGTCATGTAGGATCCGTATGGCACATGAGGTAACAGCCTCAAGTGACACCAAGGTGGCATCAACGTTACATGATTAGCTCAGTTACGGGACGCTGCTTACACTGTCTTCTCCACCTCTCTCTCCCCACGGCTTGGCTCTCGTATTTCCACGCACCACCGTTTCGAATGGACAGCTGCCACGGTGACTGCAGCGTATTCTATAGAATATATATGTTTCGAAGCACAGCATTTAGCTAACGTTTCACAGTCTTAAAACGAAATTATAGATGGCGCTTCAAACTGCAAAAAGACGTTTAGAAAGAGAGTAAAAAAACTAGGAGGGAAATATGGGAAGGAGGCATGCAGAATAAATCGTCCTTGAAAATGTACAGATTGTTTAAGAAGGATTTTACTAAGGTGCATATCTTCCTCGATTCTAGGGGGAGGTCACTGTTGTTCGAGGCGAGGACGGAGGTGTTGCGGACTAAGACATATAGAGCTAGGTATTAGGGCGTAGATTCGATGTGTGGAGTTTGTGGAGAGTAGGAGGAGACGGCCGAGCATTTGATACTTTACTGCAAGGGGCTTGACTCTGTAGTAGCTCAGGAGTCGACTAATTTAAGAAACGCACTGAGATTCTGGTATAGTGAGACAGAAATAGACATGGTGAATAACGTGGTTACCTGGGCCGGTTGGTTGACGTTATACAGAATGACAAAACACCTAAAAACGTGGACTATGATGGAAGCGAAGACAAAGACAAAGATACAGAGTACCTTATATGATTGCGCACAAAGGTCCACACTCGACAATCGTGAAGCGTGTTAGTAATCTACATTTCTACCCGTTCCCTACGTGACTCATTTTTCCCCCAGCTAACAGCGCCAACGAAGGTTGGCGCTGTTAGCCTCTTACGTCAAATGCTACTACTAATTGAAAAAAAGGCAAAAAAGACAACCCAACTAATCCTGAAGAAAAATTGTAGGGTCATAAAACGGGCACCTTACGAAGCCAGGGTTTAACGCCGGGCCACAAGGTTATTACAGGTTGGCGGTGGCAATTATAAAGCAGGCCCGTACTCCTGCCTTGGTGGCCTATTAATTTCCCAAATGGCCACCCGCGAAGCCATCTGCCCTAATCCTCGCTAAGCCTCGTCAGGAGTACGGAGCATGCGACCGCACAGCGGAGCGCAGGCCGGTCGGGCCGCCAAACCGCTACGCATTTCAACCTTGCGCTTGCAAATTTAGTTGAACGAACCGCGGCCGTTACCCCATGTTTTTTTTTTTTTTTTATTAAGTATAACATTTGATTTTTTTCATAATTTGAAAACGCTGGGTTTTTGTTCGTCGCATTGCGGAAATGTGCCTCTCGTATCGGTGCACGTTTTTGTTTTTGTCGTTACCTTCTGTACAAACCATAGTTGCCTAGATTCGTTAATGAGGAGGGAAAAAAATGAAAGCCGTTTACAACTCCCTGTAACAGCGAATTAGAGCGCAGCTCTTGAGGAGGAGGAGGGAAGGGTACTGAGGGGAGGGTATACCCCTCCTCCCTCCTCCTCCTCCCCTCCTCCTCCTCCCCTCCTCCTCCACCACCTCCTCCTTCACCTCCTCCCCTCATGTCCTCCTCCTCCCTCCTCCCCCTCCTCCTCCACCTCCCTCCTACTCCTGTCCTCCTTGCCGCTCAAGCCGTGGGGGGAGGGGCTCATGTGACCTCGGGGGCGGGGGGGGGGGGGGGGTCGCGTGACCCTAGGGGGAGGGGTCACGTGACCTTGGAAGGAGGGGTCACGTGACCCGGGGGTGGGGTCACGTGACCTCGGGGGAAGGGGTCGCGTGACCTCGGGGGGGGGGGGGGGGTCACGTGACGTCGGGGGGGGAGGGGTCACATGACCTCGCGGTTACGCCGACGCCGACTCCGCTCAAACCGTAAACGGGCCGCTAAGAGCTGCGCTCTAAAAAGCAGGGATATCCTCTTTTACCTTTGGTATTCAGGTTTAAAGTTTACCCTGACTAGAGAGGATATTTCACAAGTGACAAACGAGACATGAGATAAACAACACAGTAGACACAGGCAAGTCTTTTTTGTCTTATTACGTTTGGGTGTGAATATAATAAACGTTTGGACAAATGAGAATCCAAAATTATCATAGACATGCAAATGGTTTGTAATGAATGCCACCTTTATAAGAAGTCCTATTTAAGGCAATTCGTCGCTTATCACTCGCGCAACGTTGAGGGGCAGCCTGAAAGCCGAAAGAATGACCCACACAAATTCCGGTAGTGGCGGAGAGCGAGAAAGAGTCGTTTATTTTTTCGTAGGCTGTATATATCGATAGCACCCCATATCACGTGACTCCCTTTGTACAGAAATCGGGATGAGTCACATGCGCTGTCGCCACACGTCCCCCATCCCCCTTTTTTGTAATACTATATTATAACACTCTTGAGTCGCGCAACTGCTAAGCGCAAAATTATAACACTTTCAAACGGAGCCCTTAGGGTCTGTTTCAGTGTAGACAACCATCTGCCAGGTGCAGAAAACAAACACTTCGAGCAAAACTCTTAGGCAAGAGACCATCTACTGAGCAAACTCCCTGCCAGCTTCGCAGTGTTTCGGTTTTCGGGCAACGTGTCGGTACCGGGGTACATATTCTGAAGGCGTAGCCGGCAAAGGACCGTCACGTGACAGACAAGTCGAAGGCGTAGCACGCAACCGAGGTTTTGTTATAGTGAGCCATAATTGTGCACTGTGGTTTTCCGCTATCCTTGTAACATCGTAACTGCCATAGGAACTATCTGAACGAAATTGCTCCGGGTTCAAGAAAATCAGAGACCTGGGATTTCTCTACAGTCTCGACCACGTAAGACTTTGGTCTATTGGCAGGCCGAAGTGCGATGACCTCCCATTTGCAGTGATTTACACAAACTGAGGCTCCTGGTCTTAGGGCTTGAAGTTGACATACTGCAGGTCGGCAATCGAAGTGACGCCGCTGCGTTTCTCGAAGCGCACGGCCGTGGTTTCGGACTTGTTCAGGCTGACCGCTCGGGGTACCAGGCTTTGTGGGTGCGTTGGAAGAGTAGTTTGTAGGCGCCTGCCGATCAGTAGTTCCCCTCGGGTTTTTCTAAATTGTTCAGGGGTGTCCCTATAAGCTAGTAATGCAAGGTAGGTGTCATTCGCCTTTGCCATTAGAGATTTCACCGTTTTGACCATCCTCACTACTCCGTTTGACTGAGCGTATACCTTGAGCTTCATGTTACGCCACAAAAGCCGTACTCACGAGCAAACGCTTTAAACTCTCCAGATACAAACTGCGCTCTATTCTTGATTACTACAACCTCTGGAACTCCATGTATCGCACTAAAGCTTTTTTAAATATAGATGGACACCGGCACCTTTCGTCGATGACAAAAGACCGACTTCTGGATATCTAGAGGGGTGATCAACGCCAATGAGATAATGACAACCTCTATTTTGACATAAATTAACGCCGACTCTTTGCCACAGTCTCTGCGATGTCTCTGTCGTAATCTTAAGATCAGCGTTTTGGTCCCGCAGTTTGCCACTTACTCGACAGTTGGTTACTGAGCTATTATGCTGGGAACTTAATCTAAGCCACCGTACTGACACCCAGTCAGTACGGTGTCATAATTGCCTATCTTCAGGAACATGAATCCCAGGTAGTATCTGGATTTTCCATCGACATCCAGGATATGTACTATTCTATTCCCCACACCAGCCTCATGCCAATTTTACGAGAGACAATCGAGGAACACGGCGAAACGCCTTTTCAAACCGCAGCAGGTATTAGCATCGACGCCTTCTTGGAACTGCTCGGGGTGTATTTAACGGCGACCGTGATCTCGTATGAAGGTCTCGACTACGTCCAAAAAAGTGGGATCTGCATTGGTTCTAGGGTGGCGCCACATCTATGCGATCTGTTCTTGGCAGCGTGTGGTAGGCACATCCAGTCCACACTGAACGATGCTAGAGTCAAAGCCATCTTTAGGTACGTGGACGATTTTCTGATCCTGTGCAGTACTGACATCGAGAGTGAAGAAAACGGGTGCAGGAGCATGATCATGAGAACCTTCGAAGAATGTTGCCCCGACCTGCTCTTCACTCACGAACTGCCCGTGGGCAAGTCTATAAAGTTCCTGGACCTCGCACTTGAGTTTAAAGATGGACATGTGTGCTGGAGGTACGAACCTCGTTCAAGTAAAGGTTTTCTTCCATTTGCATCGTGCCATTCAAAAACCGTCAAACGAAGTGTTGCCAACACGGCACTCGTATCAGCGCTGCGCAAGTCATGCAACCATCAAGCTGACGCCAGCTTTCAGAAACAGATGACCCGGCTTCGTGACTCTGGGTATCCAGATGTCCTCCTAGGAGCCGTATGTGAGAAGATATGCAGAACGTTTTCAAGAGGATCACCAAGTACTGAGCGAGATGGCCCGACTCCACGAGAGAACTTCGCGGTAGTCCCCTACATCCACGGTGTCACCCACCGACTCAAAAAAATCGCTGCACGACAGAGTGTCAGGGTTGTGTGCTCAGCACCGAACAGAGGGAACTCTATGTGCCGCAAGGTAAATCAGGCCAAGAACCGCCAGCCAACCTGCAACACTGCGCACAGGACTAAGTACGCCATATGCCAGACCGGCGTTGTGTACAACATTCCAATGTCATGTGGGAGCTGCTACATTGGGCAGACGGGACGCTGCATCAATGACAGAGTCAGGGAGCACGCGGCGTCGGTGCAGGGCACGGGGGCTGGGCACCTTGCAGCACATTGCCGCACGTGCGGGTGCAGGCCAAGTTTAAGTAGCGTTTCCATTCTTAAAAGACACAGAAATGCCTTTGCGCGCGAGATCCTCGAGGCCCTGGCCATTGAGGAAAGCGCCGATAACTGCGTGAGCATGCCCTCCATCACGGTCAGCAAGAGAGAAAGACAGTTTTTGCAGTGTGGAACGGCCCCGTGAAAGGGAATAAGAGGGATATGTGTTGGCGGTGGTTGTGGGTTGGGTCAAAAAGGTGTTAGTGACCAAATTTAATAATTTAATGTAATTAATTATTTTTATTTTTAATTTTATTTTTATTTCAAGTTTAAATTTTGTAGTTTAATGTAAGAATTTAGGGTGATTTATTGGCATTACTTTAGGTGTGAATGTTCGGGTCAAAGTGATGAAGAAGAAGTATAAAGTCTTAGTTGATAGTCAGCGGTGTGTATGTCTCTGTTTCTGTTTCTCCCTGTCTGTGTTTTGTCCCTATCGTCTAGCTGACCGTTTAATTTCGAAGTATGTACCAACTAGCTCAACTTCAGCCTGTTATTCAATTCCTTTCTAGTTATTTGAGCTCACCTTTTGTATGTTTTAATTCTCTTGACGCACGGACTCTGGGCCTTTTGATCGCCACCACAACCTGCCGAGCGAGGATGCTTTCACGCAGCGTCGATAAGAAGATAATTCTCGACGATGTTCGGCTGTTCTTTGGAGCTGTTGCACCGTCGCAAGGACACGCCATGCGGGTGACAAAGATACTCCGGTCAGAAACGTGGCGCCAACAACGCCTTCTCACTGATTTCCTGCGTGCTAAGTGCCCTACTCACAGTGTCTTCAGAAACCAACTGGCGATGGCAAGGTATTCCACAGAAAGTCTGTGGAAATCCTGGTTTCTTCCTGCCCTGAAGCAACATCTGGCACTGCGGAAAAAAGAACACACCAAACGGTGGCCGCTCCAGACCCTTGGTGATGTCCATCTCTCAGACAAAACAACATCCATTCTCGAACAAGGACCTAAGTATGCTGCACCACCACAGCTAGAGCCGGTAGACAAGGTTGCCCTCGTTCGCACCATTGCGTCCCGAGCTCACGAAGAGCAGAAATCACAAATTATCACGGAAGGCATTGAGTGCTTCGCAAGCCAAAGGTGCCCGGCACCTCCAGGCGTGGGCTTTGGGAGCGCGGTACAAGAACTACGAAGTAAGGATCTCCGGCTATGTGTCTCAGATAAGGAAGGAGGTTTCGTAGTCCTTGATGCTGGGACCTACGGAGAGAAGGCCGCTGCTGCCGTAGCAAAAAACTTCATCCAGGTTGATGGGAAACGAAGCCAAAAAACGAAGCTTGCCGTTAAGCGGCTGCTTGAAGAACACAATCTAACCAGCCTGGGCACCAAAGTGAAAGCTACAAAGGGCGGACACCTAGACGTTTTCTTCTCGGCCAAAACACACAAGGCAGGGGTACCGTTTCGTGCCATTGTCTCCGAGAGGAAAACCTGGCAGGCTCATGTGTCAACTTATCTTGCAAAGCACCTGTCCCAGGTGCACTGCGATGATCCGTACAGAATTTCTAACTCAGAAGAGCTAATTGCCTATCTTCAGGAACATGGATCCCAGGTAGTATCTGGATTTTCCATCGACATCCAGGATATGTACTATTCTATTCCCCACACCAGCCTCATGCCAATTTTACGAGAGACAATCGAGGAACACGGCGAAACGCCTTTTCAAACCGCAGCAGGTATTAGCATCGACGCCTTCTTGGAACTGCTCGGGGTGTATTTAACGGCGACCGTGATCTCGTATGAAGGTCTCGACTACGTCCAAAAAAGTGGGATCTGCATTGGTTCTAGGGTGGCGCCACATCTATGCGATCTGTTCTTGGCAGCGTGTGGTAGGCACATCCAGTCCACACTGAACGATGCTAGAGTCAAAGCCATCTTTAGGTACGTGGACGATTTTCTGATCCTGTGCAGTACTGACATCGAGAGTGAAGAAAACGGGTGCAGGAGCATGATCATGAGAACCTTCGAAGAATGTTGCCCCGACCTGCTCTTCACTCACGAACTGCCCGTGGGCAAGTCTATAAAGTTCCTGGACCTCGCACTTGAGTTTAAAGATGGACATGTGTGCTGGAGGTACGAACCTCGTTCAAGTAAAGGTTTTCTTCCATTTGCATCGTGCCATTCAAAAACCGTCAAACGAAGTGTTGCCAACACGGCACTCGTATCAGCGCTGCGCAAGTCATGCAACCATCAAGCTGACGCCAGCTTTCAGAAACAGATGACCCGGCTTCGTGACTCTGGGTATCCAGATGTCCTCCTAGGAGCCGTATGTGAGAAGATATGCAGAACGTTTTCAAGAGGATCACCAAGTACTGAGCGAGATGGCCCGACTCCACGAGAGAACTTCGCGGTAGTCCCCTACATCCACGGTGTCACCCACCGACTCAAAAAAATCGCTGCACGACAGAGTGTCAGGGTTGTGTGCTCAGCACCGAACAGAGGGAACTCTATGTGCCGCAAGGTAAATCAGGCCAAGAACCGCCAGCCAACCTGCAACACTGCGCACAGGACTAAGTACGCCATATGCCAGACCGGCGTTGTGTACAACATTCCAATGTCATGTGGGAGCTGCTACATTGGGCAGACGGGACGCTGCATCAATGACAGAGTCAGGGAGCACGCGGCGTCGGTGCAGGGCACGGGGGCTGGGCACCTTGCAGCACATTGCCGCACGTGCGGGTGCAGGCCAAGTTTAAGTAGCGTTTCCATTGTTAAAAGACACAGAAATGCCTTTGCGCGCGAGATCCTCGAGGCCCTGGCCATTGAGGAAAGCGCCGATAACTGCGTGAGCATGCCCTCCATCACGGTCAGCAAGAGAGAAAGACAGTTTTTGCAGTGTGGAACGGCCCCGTGAAAGGGAATAAGAGGGATATGTGTTGGCGGTGGTTGTGGGTTGGGTCAAAAAGGTGTTAGTGACCAAATTTAATAATTTAATGTAATTAATTATTTTTATTTTTAATTTTATTTTTATTTCAAGTTTAAATTTAGTAGTTTAATGTAAGAATTTAGGGTGATTTATTGGCATTACTTTAGGTGTGAATGTTCGGGTCAAAGTGATGAAGAAGAAGTATAAAGTCTTAGTTGATAGTCAGCGGTGTGTATGTCTCTGTTTCTGTTTCTCCCTGTCTGTGTTTTGTCCCTATCGTCTAGCTGACCGTTTAATTTCGAAGTATGTACCAACTAGCTCAACTTCAGCCTGTTACTGACACCTTTGGGTTTTGCTCGGCAATTTCTATTACCTTAGTGACTCTCGTGTAAACGCTTCAAGACATGATCTCTAAGCTTCTCTTGAATCACCAGTAGTTTCCCCTTAAAGGACACATGCAAAGAAAAAAAACATTTTTTTTAAACAGCTTAGATGGAAAAAGGATATCATAAAACGATTTTACAACGAAGAAAAAAAATTTTTAGAGCTATATTTACGGCGCTATACGAATTTGTAGTTGGCGCCCGCGGGCGCCGCAGAAAAGTGGCCCTTATTTATCACGTGACGGGCCCATATTTGTCACGTGGTGCTCGCACTCTTTCGGAAGCTTCCTATGACCTCTAAAAGTAACTTATTCATCTTTATTTAAAGTATAACAAAAAACTAAGATTAGTAAGTACCTTTTAGAGCCCAAAGGAAACTCCTGAAAAAGCGCAAGCAGACGTGATAGACCTGTGCGCCGGTCAGATGACGGCGGCGGCGCCCCGAACCAGACGAACTTATGCGGCGGCGGCGACGGCGGCGTGGAGAAACGCGTTGAAGCGGCGTTCGCACAACGCTCAGCGTGCGGCGGCGGCGTCGCTTTACGGCTCCGGCGACGCAGGGCGGTGGCGCGCGGGCCTACCACGTGACCAGCGGCGGCTCCGGCGGGCGCCAACTACAAATTCGTATAGCGCCGTAAATATAGCTCTAAAAATTTTTTTTCTTCGTTGTAAAATCGTTTTATAATATCCTTCTTCCATCTAAGCTGTTTAAAAAAAATGTTTTTTTTTCTTTGCATGTGTCCTTTAAGAAGCACCCCTTCACAGACAGTCTGCATTGATCTTTCTTGGCAATACGGGCTCAAGACCACTGGCACCGAAGAAAACTTTGGACTTCCTTTTTTTCTGAACGGTACCAAGATATGGCGTACTTCGGCCTCTGATTGAGGCTTCCTGACCTTTCCAAAGTAGTTGGGCTCAGCCACCTCGACCAATTGCATATTAAAAACCATCCTCACTTGTCTACAGATAGCAACACAACAAAGTATATTATATTGAAAATACTAGAAAAAAAAATCGCTTCAAAGAGAAGGGTGCTAAAGCGCAAGACGTATTGTTAATACATTTTATTAAGTATTTGTAAGCGTAATATACATTAAACGTTTGCCAGGTTAGTGGCAGTACAAACTAGTGTGAAAACACTTGATTGTAGTTGCAGAGAGAAGGCAATAGAAACACCTTAGAAAGAACTATCACGCAGATTGTTTCATATTTTTGAAGTATTGTAAGAATCTAGTCTTGAATTACGCTTCAGATGAAAATTTGCACAGAAAGCGACTAAAACTAGCACTGCTCTATTTTGATACGTTCATTTAAATTGTGACATTTTTGACTACACACTCATCTGATGCGTCGTATAGGGTTGCGCAAATACAGCTGTTACTCTCTGAACTACACTTTCTTTCTGCTCTCAGAGATATGACACATTTGGTCATTTACCCACTCCGACGCTAGACTTAAAATATCCCTTTCACTTTGTAAACTCTCTAATGTCGGCTGAATTTAATTAACTTTGGGGGGTTTCAATTCCCAGGAACGATCAGCTCCCTGGAAGACTGAATTCGTAATTAAGCAAGACCAATGAAAAATAGGAATGATATAAATATATTAAACACAAAATGATGCTTAAATTTCTCTTGATGTTTTTGAAGCTTTGTGGGCTTCAAACATTTGTTACACTATGTTGGCTGACGTCCTCAACTTTGAAACAACTGGCAACTATGTCCAATAAAAAGTTCAAGACGCAATATTGACTTAAAAAAAACGCCTTACAACTTAGAAAAGATCAAGTTAAGTTAGAGAGCTTTGACTAGTTTTAGTTAATAAGCTACGCCTAGTTCAGAAACTTTATGTATCGGCTTGGGTTCGGCACACACTTTCCTTAAGCACAGATTTACTTTAGGTTTAGTTCAAACAATCTGTTTAGGTAGTTTTAAAAGTCGATAATTTTAGATTACGAGCAGCAAATGAGAAGTGCTCTGAAAGCAAGAATTCTAAACCGTGTGATATATTTGATCGATCACATGCCGCCCGGCAGACGCCAAGCACAACGACATATTGTTCCAACTAAACAAAGCAGTCTTAAAAGACGTACACTCCGGAATACAACAAATAGGTGATTTTGGCTTCGGCAACTCGGAACGCAGCCTCCAATTAGCGTGGGATATCCGAGATGGCCGGTTATGGTAAGTATGAAAGTGGAACACGGACGGGCTTCTGCAACAAGAGCCATCGATCTCAGGTTAAGAGATCTTTGTCCGCGCCATCTTGGTCCTTCGGGCGCTGCCACACAAATGGGGAGAAAACAACGGTTGTAATTGAATACCCGATACCCTTGAATCAAGGGTAAACGGTGACCATTTTTCGCAGAAAAAAGTCGTCTGTCACGTATAGCCCCAGGTATGGCCGCCTTCTCTGGACTTCTAGACTTGACTGAATCACCTCTTAACTGATGTGAAGGTTGTGTCTGCGAAAATGGCCCTAGTTTTTTTCTGCTCCGGTGACGTCTTGCTTGTAACAAATGTTTAGTTTTTTTCCTCCGTACTTCCCCTGAAATGTTTTATCTAATAGTGGTGCCGCGCACAACAGAGCAATACATTATTTTGCCAAACCTCTTTTCTATTGGTATTCATGTTATAAAAACAAAACGATACTTTTATATTGTTAGTTTTTATATCATAACTGTTCTGCGACCAGACATGTACACGTTACCCAAAAGAGTAATTAAATACCGTTACTCGTTACTTGCTCAAAAAGTAACTTATTGAGTTACTCGTTATCGTTTCTTAAAAAGAATGCGTTACCTTACCTAAAAAGTTGCGAGTTACATTTCACGTTATTTTATGACCAAGTAAACAACTGCTTTTGTTTTGTTTCTTTTCGGTAGTCGTGGAGCTTAGAGGGGCACTGAAGTCGATTCTCAAATCGTCATTTTGTGTTGAGAACTCAATCTAGACGCTTTAAGCATTCCAGCGAACCCAAAATCACAATCGTGCGTAGCTTATTTCCTCCTTAAAAGCGTGTTCAACGATCGCGACACGCCCTTTTTGGGAAGAATTTTCTTCCGCGTGAAGTGGTCGACGAAGGGCGCTTGTCGGCGAGTTGCAAGCAATGGCAACCGAATGTGTTCTTATCACACTCTCTTCGAAACGAGTTATAATAAAGTCATTCAGAATCTGCGCGCATTGTAGGGCTTTCATTGGTCCAAACAATGTAGTCAACGAGAACAAAAAGAGTCCACATGCTTTTCTATTGCTCCGAGATGAATAGGCGGTTTTGTCATATATGACTTGGTATATGTGAGAACTAACACATTTTAAACAATTTAAAAGCAAAGACGACCTTTTATAAAAATTATTTCAGTGCCCCTTTAAGCAGTAGTTGCGTCTCCAAAGTTTCATCAGCTGCTTCCTCGATTCCTGGAAAATAAATACATCACCGGAGACGCTGAAGTGTCGTTCTGCTTACGCGTTCAAAAGAACGGCAGTGTTGTGCTTCAGCAGGAGCTGGTGAAACTGGAATTTCCGTCTCTCTTTTGTTCTTTTTGCTTCTAACGTTCGAAGTAGACAATGAGTTCTCTGCCTTCCCTCGATGGCGAACTCCGTGTTTACATTCCGACTTTACACGATTCTAGAGGGTTCAACCAAAGAACCTTCTTGTGTTCTCTGGTGAAGGACATTCCCAGCTGCAGGGTTCTACTCACGTGTTCAGCGATAAACGTTTTTATGCCGTCATACTCCTTCGTGCTTTTTCGCGTTGCCCATCCGCCTTCGTCACAATAGACGCCGACGCAGGGTTAAAATTATGACAACGCTGTTTAAACGTTGCTATCCACGTTACTGCTCAAATGTAACGCAATAAAGTTGATTGTTTTTTGGCATTAAAAGTAACTAAATATTTTACTAAGTACGTTACTCGTTGCCAAAAAAAATACTAGGTAAGAGTAAGTAGTTACCAGTAATGCGTTGCGTACATATTTGCCTACAACGAGCGACACTACACCGAAGTCATGCCGCACAACTTGTCCACTAAACATTTACTTTTCTCTTTCAGTGTGCTGAACTGGTCAACTCCTTTAGATATCAATATTTTTCGTGCATATGTACATCTCAAAAATCGAGACGTTTTTAAATGTAGATTTACCGCTACTGCATTTCTCCACTAAAAGCAATCGTTACCTCGCGATTGGGCAAGTAATGTCTTGTCTTGTCTAACAGTACCCTTTTTGATCAGCCACCGTTATGGGTCCTCCACTTTCTGTAAACGTAAATAACTTACCTTGTGATAAATATTTAGGTTCGTCCACCTTTACAAAACACATTCTATTGCTATTAATAGTGTACTTGAATACATATAAGAAAATTTATTTCTTCCATATTGTCATAACACGACTTTAAAGGAAGCCGAAGATGGAGTGAAAAAAAATCTATATTCGTTCATAATACATTCAATCTTGAATATATTTGTGATTTATTCTGCTTTGCGCTGCACCTCTTGCATACTACGACGAGACACCAAAGAAATGGCGTTCACTTCCCAGGGAGGTTAGCTTGCATCTCAAATGTAATTCTCTACTGAATATATTAGCATTGTGGTGATTTCTGGTTTAAAACATTTAAAGTGTTTAGATATAAAGTAACATGATTTTCTTTTATCCACAATAAGTATATTAAAATATTTTTGAGCGAAATACAAGAAAACTACGTTGTGAGTTGCAGTCACGTTCTATTCAACAAAAGTGAAACAAGAAGTTTAGTATCTAAAAGTGTATAAAATTAATATTGCTCTGCTGATTTTGTCACGTATTTTCTCATACCAAATGTTACCGCCCTTAGCAGAGCAATTTTCCCAAATAAAGCATATTAATGTGAGAAAGCATTGACGCAAAAAAAGTAATAGTATTTTAATTATTTTTATCATGGCAGTTTATTTCCTACACCAACGCATGTGAGCACGCACTCACGTACACGAACACATATTAATTGAGCCTACAAACATGGAGTTAATATAATCATCTAGGGGAAAACGTCCCATGCATCGGGACCTCTTGGAAACGGCGGGGCATAGGTGTGGACATCGGCGGTTCCAGTTGGCGTTCCGGATGGGACCATATATCGCTGGCGACGCCTTAATATGCACAAAAAAGAGCAAAACAATGCACCTTCTTCTTTGTTTTCGCTTACTTTGCAAAAAAAGACACACACACACAGGAATCGCGGATTTTATAGAACAATATAAAGCTGACAAGCGCTCGAGCAACTTTATATCGTCGCGGCAAAACGAACACGCCTAATTCGTAGGCTTTCTTTCGCCGCCCTTCTGTCTCGTTATTTCTCGTTCTTTTTCCCGGGATCTCCGATGTCAGAACCCAGGGTTTACAGTGGTCTGCTCCCGTCTTTACCTTTCAGTTTACAAACGCGTACCCAAATCTATAAATAAAATAAAGTACGCTGCAAAAAAAAAGGCAGGAAGAATAGAAAAAGAAAACAGCATTAACATTGCATTAACGTTGTATTTTTTTATAAGATCACAAATACTGAGTTCATGAGACCCCTCTATTGGTTTTGAAGGTATCATTTTAGCTACGCGATACCAAGCAGAGACAACTGATGATCACTTTGCGCAGACTCTATGGAACTATGAACGCGAAAAACAAAAGCACCCAGAGACACACTCGCATTTTTTTGGCTAAATATCTTGGTGATCGCGAAGCAATTTGCATACGCCATACGATGTACAAAATCACGAACACAAATACCGAGCACAACAAGGTGAACTTTCTCGCTATCTCCCACATGCGCCATCGTTTTTCTCAATCCGAAACTCGAAAAAAAAACGCATTAGCCAATGACGTTCAGCCAGGTCATGCCTCGCGAGCATAATATGCATTGCTCGCCTACTGACCCGTGGCTATCAGGACAAACATTCAAGCTGCCCATGGGAATCGTAGGCATTAGTCACGCAGGCAAACGACTACTCTCCAAGTGACGGCCCGGAGCTGGTCCGTCTGGTATTAGGGAATTAATGCCATCAGAGCGCGCCTCGTCATAAATAATTGACCCAAAAATATCTACGAGAAATCTACCAACACGGGGGTAGCTTATTGTTGTTTTCTCGACATGACACCGGAAATGCCAACGTGTGTATTGTACCACAACTTTCCCATTGATATACACAGTCACGATTATACTTAATTCTGTGGAAACTGTTTCGGGCTCGGCCCTTCATACCGGTATTCTGTATGTGCCGAACGATGACTAATGTCAAACTCCCACAAAGTCCTAAAGGTAGGCCTTAAAAATTATATTACAAAGTAAAGACCCTTACTCTAGACTTGGAAATGCATTCTTTCTACATTTTTCGCACCTGTATTATATTGAACAAATGAAACCTTCATTACTATAATTGCCTTTTGTGCTACGGTTGATTAAGACATTTGACTTTGGTCCCACGACAATGTTGATGCCGACTTTGAGTCCAGAAAACTAGATCTGTTTACACACTCACTCGGCGCTTCTTTTTCTTTCTTTAAAAGACCAAATGTCCCGTTGCATCATGGTGTCGCGTAACGTCATGTGATATTGCGATGTTAGCAAAACATTTTGGCCCTAAATTCGACAGAAATATTTTGCGCTAAATTAGGCGTATGCAATTCCCAACCACGAGCACCATACAGGAAACAGACGCTGGTATCCTCTGCGCAATTTCGCCACTGACAGCCGTCGCCTCGAAAACAACAGCAACAACGAAAAAAAAAGGGTAGTTCTTTTGACGTGACAATGTCTCAAACGAAGGAGAATATTGTCCAACAAAAACAGATCTCACTATAACAGTTTTACTTTGTTACTATACAAATCAGAAAGAAATTATTAAAAACTCGTTATGTAGCTATTTTCGACTTAATGCCTGACTCGTATGAAACAGACCGATTCATTTCCCTTCCGCACAGCGGTGGGGTGAATTGACACTTTTGATAAGCCGTCCGAGTGCGTGCTCAGTATAGTTTGACTCGCTGCTGCTGGCAGACATGTCGTTCGATTGATTTGTTTCTGGTATTGTTTCGAAGTTGAATAAACATACACTCCACAATAGGTGCTAACGTATAACTTGCGGTAATACTGTGTGAATAATTCCGCAGGAAAGTTAAACATTGAGTAAGAAATTGACAGCCAAGCACTTCGCTTCTGCTCTTATTGTATAGATATGGCTAAAATTTTGAAAATTGATGGACCTTATCTAGCTAAACATGATGGTGAAATAATCATCAATATACCTCCATCCGTTCAATAGATATTGCCGCGCGCGCAGCTGGCCAAGTAGGCAGCGCGCGCGTGGCCAGGATTCTCCCAGCGAGCAGCGTTAGCGGCCAACATCGGCCGTGGTCTGCGAACTTGACGACTGACGACAAATATAAGATAGTGCTGCCTTCGTTCCCAAATGATAGTGCCACGGTGAACTCGGCGTTTCTTCACTGTGATTTGAGAGGCCGGCCTTATCGCATCCAAGATTTTAGAAGCGAACTCGAACGGTGTGGGGTGCTCAAGGAAGTGGCGGCATTTGGGTTATACCAAATAAATCATGTTTGTATGGTGACGCTTCACACGGAGGACGCAAAAAGAAGGCTTGTGGCAGCGAAGGAACTGAAGGTAAAGGGACTACGGTGCCTCGTCGTAGACCCAAGCAACTGCGAGGTACGCGTGAGGGTACACTGGCTGCTCTTCAATGTTCCGGACGAAGTGGTGCAAAGGGCCCTAGCCCCTTACGGCAAAGTCAACGAGGTCATCCGCGAGACCTGGCGCGCCGAGGGACTTTGAAGGACGGCGTAGCAGTTGATGTAGTGCCGCACCAACTGCGTTTTTCCGGGGGTAACACCCTGTTTGTCATCCCCGGCCGAGCCCCGCAGTGCCTGCGCTGCAAGAGAACCGGCCACGTTCGACGAGAATGCAAGGTACCCAAATACACCAAGTGCCCCAGCTTTGGGCACGAAAGCAAGGGCTGCGTAAAAACCTACGCCAGGGCCACCGGACCGTCAGCTGACCAGCAGACGTCTGAATTTCTTATGGAAGCAGACGAGGCGGAGTCTTCGGCGAAGGAAACTACAGTGGCAGCCACAAACTCTGGGGTGAAGACGCAGGAAGCTGAGAACAACCCGATCGCTACGGTGAACTCCGGTGACATGGCTGCTCGTCAGAAAAGTCCACCTGAAGGCGACGGAGGCAGTGCGGACTGAGGGCAGCCAAGACGAAACGGCAGTCGCACACCTCTAGGGACATCCGGTTGACGGCGAAGCAGAACAAGCCATCACTAACGTCGGCGAGGCAGCCATGGACGCAACCTCCCAGAGCACCAAACGAGGACTGGACCAGGCTGACGCTTTGACGGATGAAGACTCCCAAAACAACGCTCCTTTTGAAGAGGTGAAGAAACGAACGCGGGCTAAAAACAAGGCCCGGGCCGCGACGGACGAGAGGAGGTGGCAAGACTCAAAGTGAACAGTCGTGAGGACTGTTGACTGGAAATGATTGCTGAAATTCTGTCTAAGTGCGCCCTAAAGGCAAGTACATCGTAAGATGCTGTGTAGTGAAACTTTCGGCATTGTAGTTTAGACAACTCAATGACGTGTAAAACTTTTGAACCGATCACTTTAGGCACATTAAACGTGCGAGGCCTTCTTTCTTGGCGGTACAGGAGACACTACATTTCTTGGCGGTACAGGAGACAAAACTTTCAACGGAGGAGGATGTAACTCGGGTACTTCAGCCTTTCCTCGCGGCATACGAGGTATGCGTTGCTCATTCGGAAGGCCTTTCAGGCGGTTGTTTTTTGTTTCTATAGAAGTCTGTGCCGCTTACAAATCTAACAGCGACAACAGACGAGCAGGAACGCCTTGCATTTTGTGACTTTACGTTAGGACGGATGGAATGGCGCGTGGTGTGCTTGTACGCGCCAAACAGAGGAAATGAGAAGCTGGCCTTTCTTAGGGAGGCGCAGCGAGTCTTGGACTGTGAAAGGGCACTTGTTGTGATGGGGGACTTTAATTGCGTAACGAGAGTACTTGATAGGGCAGCATCCAGTACACAATGTGATCACAGTGCTCGAGCACTCCTTGAAAAGTACTGAGGAGTATAATTTGTTTGACGTGGGTGTGCTTCACAGTTTTTCAAAGCAAATCAAGTACACTCATTTTCAGGGAATGCGCGACTAGACTCTTTACGTTTCAAGTGATTTGCTGAATGGTCTTACGGACTATAGAGTAAAGCCCATTTACTGTACTTCAGTGACCACTGCTTAGTAACAATTAATTTGGGAAACAAGCCAAGGACCACCTCCAAGTTTGACTGGAAGCGCTGGAAATTAAACGAGCTGGTACTTCAGAGTAAGGATTTCGAAGAAGAAGTTAAAATGGTGCAAGAGAGGTGGTCACTCTCGGAAAACATTAACTATTTCGGGGAAGGGGAGAGCTTTAAAGAACAGGTTAAACTAAGTGCGATTGAAATTTTGACTAAAATAGCCTTTGCTGAACGAGCGAAAGTAGCAAAACTGCAGCGTAACCTGCGTATTCTTGTCGAAGCTGAATGTGACTGCCCAGGACAAGGGACAAAAGATATCGCCTATTTAAAAAGCAAGATAGATGAAATACATCGAAATCGCTACAGAGGGGCAATAGTTCGATCGCGGTCACAAAAATACTTGCTGGCAGAGCGACCAACAAAAAGAGCCTTAGCAGAGGAAAAAAGATACGCGATCGCCAAGGAAATAACCGAGATTGAGCATAACCATATCACCCGAAATGACCGTGACGGGATAGAGCAGGCTTTTATTGAAACCTATAGCAAGCTGTTCGGAGATAACGCTCGACCTAAGCGTTTCCAAGACATGGATGAGTTGGTGTCTCGGTTACCTCTGCTGTCCGATGAAATCAACGATTGGCTGGAAGAGCCAATCACGCTGTCTTAAGTTGAAAAGGCCATAGACGAGCTAACCCCCGCTAAAGCGCCCGGGCCTGACAGAATGACCACAAAATTTTATAAGTATTTCAAGTCATCGCTTTCTACGTTTCTACTGAAAGTTTTTCAGGAAGCATTCAGCGTGAATGCTTTGCCCTTTTCGTTCTTAGAAGCATATACTGTGCTCATCCCGAAGTCTGAGGAAGAGGCTAAGCTCCGATCTGTTTCTGTTTACCGGCCAATCACGCTATGTAATGTAGACTACAAAATTGTTGCGAAAGTGCTGGCTAGACGCTTACAAAGCGTAACAACCGTACTTGTAGGGGAGCACCAGACATGTGGTTTTAAGGGCCGCTCCATTCAGACAAACGTACACGTCGCACGAAGCTTACTGAAGCATTGCTGTCAGTTGGGAGGACGGATGGCAATGCTCCATGATTGACTTAGAAAAATCGTTTGATAGGGTTAATCACGAAGTTCTTTTTCTGATTCTATCGTGTGTGAATGTTGGGCCAGTGTTATTGCAAGGTATCCGTATGGCTTACACAGGGTGCATGACAAGTTTAATCATCAACAACAACGTTACGCGTTCTGTTCCTGTGCGCTCCTCTGTGAGACAGGGGTGCCCACTATCGCCACTTTTGTTTGCATTATATTTGAAACCGTTTTGTTTGAGTGTCCTAGCAGACCAACATATACATGGTGTTGCTTTGGGAGCAACAGAAGTGAAAATTCTGGCCTACGCAGACAATGTCGCTGTTTTTTGCGAAGACAAAAAGAATGTCATAAGAGCTGTAATGCTAGTGAAACAATTTTGCGAGGCCAGTGGAGCTTCAGTTAACTGGGACAAGTGCTGCGGGGTTTGGCATGGTGCGTGGGCCACGGCGCCCTCAGAGTATGAGGGCGTATTGTGGAGCGGCACGCCCTCCAAATACCTCGGTGTGCCTTTGCAACCTTTTAGAAACAGCAATATGCACTGGTCGGGGGTCGCGACAGACCTAGACAGCCGGGCTTCGCGATGGAAGCACCGAGACTTGTGTGTTTTTACAAGAGCGACAGTATGCAACATGTTTCTCACCGCTAAACTCTGGTACGTTCTTCAGGTATTTGCTGTATTCATCTGGAAGTCTACCTGAGAACCAATGAGGAGAGTCAACATTTTCCGACGCGTACGGCACGGTGGATTAGGCCTTTCGCATTTATTTGTACGGCAACTTGTGTCCAGGTTCTTCTTTGTACGAGACCAAAATCACCTTTTCCTACGAGCGATAATCCAGACGAAATTGGTACATCACCTTCCTTCCTTTATTGTGTCCTATGAAACAACAGCCATTAAAGTGTTCGGTTACCTGAAGGAGGTATTTGACGCAGTAGCAAGTTACCAATGCAATAAAAAAAACAAAAAAACGCGCGCGTGGCCTAACGGTCATCGTGCCTGCTTCCCACGCTAAAAGCTGGGGTTCGATTCCCGGGAGGACGCGCGCGCGCATCTTTTGTTTAATCCTGCAATTTAGTGTTCTTGTAGATTCGAGAATCCTGTTGCTTGCGTTCGAGGTCCGAATGTTCCACGTTCGAGGTCCGAATGTTCCACCTTCTACGCCGATCATTTCAGAAGCCCACGCGTGTACATAAGGGGCTTCGCGTGGCGAGTCAAAGTCAGTCTCGCCCCAGCGTTCGACTCTGCTGTCACGCCGACTTCGACGCCCGCGACGCTCTGCTTTCTTCTGTTTCCTTTTTATTTTTAGGCACAAGTTCGCCCCATTAAAAGTTTCAGTTTCCCCAGTTGTTATTTGTTTCACCTTGGCATTCGTGACAATATGCAATCAAATGATGAATATAGTACGTACGACGCTGACATGGTGTCACCCCCGCCGCCATCTTGTGACACACTCGGCATGTCCAGTGCGACCACGGCGATGAGGTAACTGGTGTTTTGATCTGCACTTGCTTCGATTGCCTGCGTGACTTGTGATTGAATATCTTGTGATGTGTCTTGACATGTGTTGTCCGGTTTCTAGTGTATCGCATATTTGTATAAATTTACCTCGTGTTTAAATATTTGAATGGTTCGATTAATTTTGTGAATAACATATATGTTCCGTTTGATACTTTTATATAATATATCCTGTTACTTACAAAAAAATTGTTACATTTGATACACGCGTTTCATTTTATTAAACTCAGCACGTAGACATTGTCACGTCTAAAACTTGCGGTCATACCGTTACAAAAACTACCTGTTTTTATATACATAAGCATTTCTAGGATATTAAACAAAATATTCCACATAATTTCATGTGCCGGCGGTGTTTTCTTTCTTCTCCAACCTTCCTGGGGTCTCTTAAACCATTAATAAAAAAAGAAGAAACGGAATACGCATGTAAAGAATAAGCACTTCAAGATGTACGTAGATTATGTCACACTAATTTTTTTTATGAAATGTCAATGACTTGGTAGGACCATATATAGAACACACGGATTAAGGCATCAATAATAGTAAGCGTCAATACAGTTCATTAGGGATACACTTTGATTTGGAATACCTAGCCATTTAGTCTAATAAAGTTTCTTCCGCTTGTGATAATTACAAAAAAAGCTCTTGGTTTTTTTTATAAACAAGCTGGGAATATAAATGTTGTTCAAAGCACTGATTGTACAGAGCCAGCAATTGCAAAAGCACATCAGCGGCACATATTTTAGATAAAAAATTGTCTTGCGTCTGATAACATAAATTACCTACTAATATTAGTTCCAATATTTTTCGCTGAAAATAGTGCTTTGTGATATCCAATTACTCCGCCGTTGTACTTTTGAGACACAGTTTGCATAAAAAGCGACAAAAAAAAAAAGGAGGTTGTAAAATGAAGTTGGCGCCGCCCGTGTTGCTTCATTCGACATCCGCAACAAAAGTTTTTGCCACCGCCGACATTGAAGTTTTAGCTACTCCGATGAACCTATGGTTGGTGGCGTAGATTATTAAAACTGCCATCATTTTGCCTCGCTTAACAACCTTGGTGTCTTCCGCATGCATTAAGCTGCTTGCTCAATGCATGCGGAAGGTCATAAGCAAATTTGGTACAAAGTTTGTGAAAAGGTTAGGGCCCAGTTCAATAGTTGTAAATGGCTTCACGCAGGTTGAAAGACAACCTGTTCACCCTCACGCATGTATTGAAGTTGCCCGAAAACAGGAAAGAAGACTGCTGGCGCTGATTTCTATATGTGGCAAAAGCATAAGACAGTGTACCACACGCGCAACTCGTGCGACGTTTGGAGGAGCTCCACCTTCCTCATTGGAGGCTAGCTGTCATACGGCGCCTATACTCACGCAACACAGTAAAGACGCAACTGAAGGGGGTCGACTCGGAGCAAGTCACAGTGACGAGGGGTCTCCGACAGGGATGCCCACTCTCCCCGATTCTTTATATTGTGTATGTGTCAGGGTTGGAGGAACGCCTGATCCAGTCGGAGGTGGGTTTTTCACTGACACACATGGAAGGAGGCGCAGAGGTGAAGAGACGGTGGAGGACCTGCAGCGTCTAATATGTATATGTGAGACGGAGGCGGCTGCGTTGATCCTTCGGTTTTGCACGGGATTTGCAGCCAAGTTGTTACCGCCACCTAACTTGTCGTGAAACCTTTCCAGGATCTTTTTCTGCTGCAACGACCGTGTTGCGGTTGCCTGGTATCGCGAGTTCCTTCGCCACGTCCACCATTCCTGCTGACTGTGCAACCGCACACCGCCACGTGAAAGTGATCGATCAGGCCACTTATCACAAGTACTGCATCGGCGACAGTGACGGGGACTTTGCTTCGTTTCGACCAGCTGATCCCTACGTCATCCGCTTCCGTGGAGTTCAGCCGCCTACATAAGGAACCACCGCCATTCCAACAGCGGGATTTGCAGCCAAGTTGTTACCGCCACCTAACCTGTCGTGAAACCTTTCCAGGATCTTTTTCTGCTGCAACGACCGTGTTGCGGTTGCCTGGTATCGCGAGTTCCTTCGCCACGTCCACCATTCCTGCTGACTGTGCAACCGCACACCGCCACGTGAAAGTGATCGATCAGGCCACTTATCACAAGTACTGCATCGGCGACAGTGACGGGGACTTTGCTTCGTTTCGACCAGCTGATCCCTACGTCATCCGCTTCCGTGGAGTTCAGCCGCCTACATAAGGAACCACCGCCATTCCAACAGCGGGATTTGCAGCCAAGTTGTTACCGCCACCTAACCTGTCGTGAAACCTTTCCAGGATCTTTTTCTGCTGCAACGACCGTGTTGCGGTTGCCTGGTATCGCGAGTTCCTTCGCCACGTCCACCATTCCTGCTGACTGTGCAACCGCACACCGCCACGTGAAAGTGATCGATCAGGCCACTTATCACAAGTACTGCATCGGCGACAGTGACGGGGACTTTGCTTCGTTTCGACCAGCTGATCCCTACGTCATCCGCTTCCGTGGAGTTCAGCCGCCTACATAAGGAACCACCGCCATTCCAACAGCGGGATTTGCAGCCAAGTTGTTACCGCCACCTAACCTGTCGTGAAACCTTTCCAGGTAGGTTTGCGCTGTGGCAATCTTTGTGACCTTTTACGTTCCTTGTTCTTTTTACGGCTGCAAATCCCCTAGAGTCTTAGCATTATGGGTGTTGATGTGTCAACGTACCGAGCTCGTATTGGCTGCTTTTCGAATAGGTCAAAACAACGATTGCATCACTTGCCACCTGAACGTTTGAACCTCTCTTGTTTTGGCTCGTTGGGATTTTTCAAGTTGTTTGCTGTTGCAACTGTTGTACTTGTATTGCTCTCGACGTCCGGGGACGTCGAGTCAAACCCTGGCCCTCTGACCGGAGCAGAAAAACTAGACAAGCTACAACATGCTATCGAGGCGTTAACAACAAGTTCTGCTCGCTACCAACAGGAAAGCTCACAAAAACTAGACGCAATCAATACTGGAATTGCCGGTCTCGGGTTGCGGGTCACTAGCCTAGAAGCAAAAATAAACGAAATCACCACTGTAAAGGAAAATGTCGCTCAACTTACACAGGAGCTCAGTGACGTTAAGCGGGAATCTGCTGGTGTGTATCGCCACCTTAATGTGCTCACTGAAACCCTTGACGATATGAACAACCGGATGCGAAGAAATAACCTGATTTTGAAAGGCCTGCCCGAGGGTGAACACGAATCTTGGAGTGACACAGAACAGTTGGTTTCCAATTTTATAAGAGAAAACATCACCCAGAATCTTGGAGACATTGAAAGAGCCCATCGACTTGGTCAAAAAGAGGACTGGGTCGACCCGGCCGGTTATTGTCAAGTTCTTAAGTTTTAAAAGCAAAGATGAAGTCCTACGACATGCTTACAAGCTTAAAAATGTGCCATCTCCGAAAGTTTGGATTTCGGAGGACTTCTCACCTAACGTCCAGTTCGCCAGACAAAGGCTGTGGGAATTCGCGTCCCAATTCCGCGAACAAAATATCAGGTACAAGCTTTCTTACGATAAGCTGCGTGTCGGAAATCAAACTTACGTGTACAACAATGAAAGCGCTGGTGTTGTGCAATTGCAGGCACCGCAGCGCGAGAGCGCGCGCCCCCCAGAGTGACTTGCTCAAAACGAACAATTTCGAGCGGCTCCCTACGTTAGAAATGTACCAACGCTATCCTTTTTTTTAGCAAACTTCCGCAGCTTAGTTTCCAAGCAAGACGAACTCGAGTGTCTCACTTCGTCGTGCGAGCCTGACGTTATTGTCGGTACTGAAACTTGGTTGACGTCCAATGTTGAAAATTCCGAATTAAACTTACATAATAACTACAAAATCTTCCGGAAAGATCGAGTTTCTACAAGGGGCGGAGGCGTGCTCATTGCCATTAAAAATAGTATACATTGTTCCCATGTTAAATGCGATTCCCCCCTGGAAATAATTTGGATTCGGGTAAAGTTAGACTTTCGCCACGCCTTGATTGGTTCCTGTTACCGTCCACCAAACACTAAGCCTTGTGATTTCAACGAGAACTTGTACTCCTGCCTCAGTAGAATACGAAGTGCTTACTCCAATGACATTCTCATACTTGCTGGAGATTTTAACTACCCAGGAATAAATTGGGAAACGCTCCAGCCACTTCCGAATTCTGTGGGTTCTAGTCACTCAAACGAGTTTCTTTGTCTGTTACAAACGTTTCAACTTTCACAGATGGTTCGAGTTCCAACACGGGACCTCGCAATACTAGATTTATTTTTTGTGTCCAGTGCTGAATATGTGAATTCCACTAACGTTATCGACCTTATTAGTGACCATGCCATTGTACATGTTGAAACATCTTTCACCTTAGAACGCTCCATTAACTGCCGCAAGTATATCCACAATTACGCTCGCGCTAATGTGGACGCTTTAAACGCTGAACTAGCATTGTTTTTTGAACAATACATAATGACCTGCATGCATCGTTCGGCGCAAGACAACTGGACTCAGATTAAAACCACTCTGCAACGTCTGCTTTCAACCTACGTTCCTAAAATCAAAATCAGATCAAATACCCTCTCACCCTGGTTTACGACCACCCTAAAACGTTTACTGAACAAAAAGAAACGATTGTTTGCAAAAGCTAGAAAGAGTGGTAATGATTCTGACTGGTCTTCTTATCGGTCGTTTTCAACCCAGACCAAAGACGAAGTAAAGAAAGCAAAAAGAGACTTCTTCGGCCCCAAGTTATCGCACTTACTTCAAACCGACCCTCGCAAGTTCTGGAAGGCGATTAATCCGAGTCATGGCCGTACTGACCCCGTGTTTTTAACAGATGACAATCGCCACACGAACGATGATGAAGCAGCAGACCTACTTAACTTATTTTTCTCTAGCGTATTTACAGAAGAGAACTTCCCTCTTCCTCCCATTTCCGAGCGTACTGTTATCGCTATGCCCCCCCTTGAATTTTGTAGTGAAGGCATTATAAAGATAATAGATAAACTACCCACTCACAGTGCCCCGGGTGAAGATTGCATATCAGGAAAGTTTCTAAAGTTGATAAAAGGCCTCGTATCTCCTATTTTTTCACAGTTGTTTCAACAGAGCCTGGTTTCGGGACGTGTTCCCCCCGATTGGCGTTCTGCAATCGTTAAACCCATTTTCAAATCAGGTGACTCATCAAACCCCTCAAATTATCGTCCTATTTCCCTCACAAGTGTCCCGTGCAAACTAATGGAACATGTTATTTTTACGCACATCATGGCACACTTGGATCAAATCGAGTTTTTCTTTCCCAATCAGCATGGTTTCAGGAAAAACTACTCATGTAACACTCAGCTCATTGAATTTGTACATGATTTGCATTTAAATACTCACGCTGGAACTCAAACCGATATTACATTCATTGACTTCGCGAAAGCGTTTGACACAGTACCCCACAATCGTTTAATTGCAAAACTTTATCATCTCCAAATCGACCCCCACATTCTTGACTGGATAACGGCTTTTCTCATCGACAGAACTCAGTCAGTAATGGTAAACAATAGTGTCTCCTCACAGGTGCCCGTGGTTTCTGGAGTACCTCAAGGAAGTGTTCTTGGACCTTTGCTTTTCTTAGTTTATATCAATGATCTCCCTGCGAATATCGAGTCAACGATCAGACTTTTTGCTGACGATTGTGCTGTCTATCGAAAAATTTCCGGCCCAGTTGATCATGCGATTCTTCAAAACGACCTTAACAAAATTAGCGAGTGGTGTACTACCTGGCAAATGAAAATAAACTCCAGTAAATGTCGCGTATTAACAGTCACAAATAAGAAAAACATATCACATTTCCAATATTCAATTTTGAACCAGGATATTGAAAATGTACCACTATATAAGTACTTAGGTGTCCATTTCACTAACAATTTGTCTTGGAAAACACATATAGAAAGCACAGTCGCCAATGCATCAAGGAAACTGGGTTTCTTGAAACGCCACATTCATTCTGCCCCACAATCGACAAAACTTCTTGCTTACAAAACTATTATTCTTCCGAAGCTAGAATATGCTAGTGTAATATGGAATCCTCACCAAAACTACTTAACGCTACAATTAGAAGGTCTGCAGAATAAAGCTGCACGCTTTATCAGTCATGAGTATTCGCCCCTAACAAGTGCCACTGGTCTAAAAAGAAATTTGGGTTTATACCCGTTAGAAACGCGGCGAAAAATTGCTCGTTTATGTTTTTTTCATCAAATATATTACGACAAAACACTATTTAGCAAATTCCTATGCTCACCTGCACAGTTCACGTCTGCTAGGCTTGATCACTCGTGCAAAGTAGAACCCATTAAATCACGTACCAACGTGTTCATGTTTTCTCCACTCGCATTATCTATAAAAGACTGGAATAGTCTTCCTAACGACGTTGTAATTTTATCCGACCCGAATCGATTTAAGCAGAGGTGTGAAGAACTGTTTTGTTAATTTGTTGCTCCCTGATGTCCTTTTGTATTCAGAATAATCGCCTTTTATCCCATTGTTATTTTTGTAGTATGTCAGAGTACGGAACTCGCTTAGGTTCAACTGTTGGTTTGCATTCTGTGTGTATGGCGTTTGCTGTGTTCTTCTATGTGAAAATATAGTCCAAGATCATTCTTTACTCATGTAATGTGTATATCGCGACTTTTCCCCATTTTTTGCTATCCCCCCTCATGTAATGCATCGCCAGATGCCTTTTGAGGACAATAAATGAAATGAAAAAACGCCAAATAGTCGGCAGTCCTTCAATTAGCCGGGTCCGATGAGGCTAAATTAACAGTCTGGTGCTGAACGGCGAGCAAGCACTGGTACAGGAGTCGTACAAATACCTGGAAGTTGCACTGACCAACAAGCCGGAGTACTTGTCCGACCATAATGCTCACCTCCGACAGGCAGCCGGTGCGAGGTACGAATGTACTCCGAAAACGTAATCTTTGGAGTTGCAACCGTTTTCTGTTGACTCGCGAACTCTGGAAGGCGGTTCTGGTGCCTGGATTAACCTTCACCAACGCGGTTCTTTGTGTCCCTGGCACAGTGCGGGACGTCATGGAACGTCGTCAACGTGAGGAAGGGAGGCAGGCTCTTGGCTGTCACGGAATGGTGGCCACCGAAGCAGTCCAGGGAGATCTTGGGTGGTCGTCGTTTGAGGCCAAGGAGGCGACCAGTAAGATAACTTACGACAGCCGTCTCCGTCTCGTGGACCGCGGCCGGTGGGCCAAGAGACTCTTCATCTACACGTATCTCACGGGAGTGCAGACTGGCTGGAGGAAGCGGCTGTATCAGTTAGAGAAGAAATACGGCTTCTTTTCAACCCCTGTAACTATTACATCAGACAGGAAGTCGGAAATTGAGGTACGAAACAGGGTGAGAGAGGAGGAGGCAGCTCGGTGGGCAGAAACGGCGAAGTCCAAGTCGACGCTATATATCTACCATCGATATCAGCATGAAATTTCGGCAGAGTCTAAACTTTACGACAACAGCCTGGGCAGCCGGCTCCTCTTTGAGTCACGCGCAGGAGGGCTGCGAACGCAGGTGTATCGCCGTCGCTTTGACCAGACGTTGGAATCTGCAGCATGCCGTGTGTGTGGTCAGGCGGATGAGACAATTGAACACCTTGTGCTGTCGTGCACCGGTCTGCAACAAGTTCAACCGGCGGAGTGTGGACAGGCAACCCGGGAGCTCGAACTGGCAGAGGCACTCGGCTTTGGTTCTGCTTCCAGCTCAGTGGCGGACTGTGCGGGTGGGACTAACGGCAACAACAACGCCGACGCTACACCTATAACCAACGGAGGGTGGCGTGAGCGGGTGGAAGCCACGAAGCGAAGATTAGAGAACTGGTGGATGCTAGTTCACCAACGGGGATAACCGAATCCCCACTGGCCAGGTCCCTAACTCTACGGGACCGCCCAATTCAAAAGGGAAGAGCCGCAAACCATCGTCATGATGGCCTATCGGGTAGTTGTAGAGAAGTATCCACTGCGTAAAACATTTGCTGTTTGGAATATGTATTTAGCCATGCTCGGAGGAAGTACATTTTGTGCTGGCTGCCTGACCATAAGTGTCAAACTTGACGTTTAACTTTGTTATCTGGTTGTAGAAACGGCGGCACGTTTTAACATATAGCCGGATTTGTTTTATTTAATAGGGCCGTGAAAACAAAATTGTTTTGGACTTATTTAACTAGGCGCGCGATATGTGATATATTAGGAATAACGACTATGCTAGTTGTTTTGTTTTCTTAGCTATGAAAAATGCCTTCCTGGAGCAGCGATTGGTGATATTGGTATCACGTCAAATAAAGGAGCAAAAAGTTACTTTAATATCATAAGTTTCAATAAATTAAAACGACAAACACATTGCGACATTACATTTCGAAAGAAGGAGATACGTGATTATGTTTTGCCGCAGTACAAGAAACGACTCATGATAATCCAGAGCTGAACACGGGAGAAATGTGAAACAGCGAGCAATCTCGAGACATGAACAATGCAAGCTAGAAATCGTTGCACGCGCCATAAAAATAAGAGATTGGGAAAATTGAATTCAGCTTAATGAGGGTCAAATTCCCTTAAACAACGTTTATTTCCTCGTTAAAAGAAACAACAAAAATCTAAAGTGCCGTTTTCGTTTCTATCTTTTTACTTTTATTGTCTCGTGCTGCTGTACAGGGTAAGGGGGCTTAGACAGGTGACCTGAATCATCCTTTGGCCCATTCTCCTTGACCAGGAGCAAGATTGTAGGCGCTACCGAAAAAAAAAAAAAAACGAAATACGTGACTCGTTATTCGCATAATAAAGAAAGAGGTGACCGACCTCCGTTGCATCAAATTAAACGGAACTCGTTACCGTTACCAATAAGCACACGTTACCGGTAACGGACGTTACGTTTGCGTTGCATTTTATTTATAAATTGACGCGAACGACGTCTTTTGTTTTTTTGTCGACCGCGTTTTTTAACACTGGGGCAAAGCGCGTGTTGGCGTTGAGTTTTGTTTTCTAAAGTGTGACTTTGCGGGGGAAAAGACAGGGAAAATTTTGAAGGTACGTGGAATGAGTGCAATAATTAATTACACTGCGCCTATACTTCGCTTCCGGTTAAGTCCGGACGCAGCCGTCGCTACGAGCTAATGTGAGCAATCAAGCCGCGTCAAAAGCGGAAGTCGCTGGAACTTTTCCATTTATGTTTGGTTCAGCAATGATGTAAGCCGTTTAAAAACATGACGAAAATCACGACGGAGCGCTTTTGATGCCGTCTGATTGGTCCAATCAGCTCGTAACTCTTTTAAAAAGTAACGAGTTGGTTACTATGTTACCAAAAAAGATAAGGCGTTATCGGTAACGCCGTTACTTGTACCACTTAACCGACAACACTGACCAGGGGTTTCCAATATCCGGCTCGCGGGGGCATTCCGGCGGGCCCGCGCACAGCTGCGGTCTTGCCAGTGACGCCAGGCCCGTAACGCAAAAAATAAATGTACGCCAAAAAAAAAAAAAAAAAAATCCGCCTTAGCGACGCGCATTAAACACGCAAACGCGGATTATAGTAATAATGTAAAAAGCGCGTACTAAACCGCGAGTTCTCTCGCAATAATATTTATCGCACAGTGTCATCCTCAGCATTACTGTTCGCAGCACTCTCACCCACGTAACTAAAAAAATGTAATTCATTATAATTCCAATTACTCTCGATTAAGAAATTATTCAATTAGATCGCTCGAGTACTCGAGAACAGATGTAACTGGCCGTTACTTGAAAAAAAGTAACCGTTACAGCTACGAATAATTTATATTTTCAAAACGACTCGTCATATTCCAAACACCAAGACGAGTCGATATATAACAAAAAAAAAACACGATTTTATTTCTCTTCACCTCAGGGTTTAGATTTTGTTTTCTAACTAACTCGCTTGCACGCTTTCGCTTCTTGTTTGAAAATGGAGACTTTTGTACTCTCCTTTACTGCATTAGAATCGCAGGATTATGAGCTACTTATCTCCTTAACCCACTAATCGCGGGATCCCGTTTTCCTGTCGGAATTTTGGTTCGAGGATTCCTTGGTCGACATCTTGTACGGACAAAGAGCACAGTAAGAAAGGGGATGAGAAAAGGTAAAAGTTCAGAGCAACTTTAAGTACTTCCAAAAGTAATCAAATTAAATTTGCGATTACTTCCTAACAAATGTATTTAAAGCATTGAAATCGCTCCAAAAGTTATCGATAATTTTAATATAATTGCTCGTAATGAGAACGGCACAAGTCTGATTGTAGTCCTCTGTTTCATGTCTATGTAACAACGTTAAAATTAATTCGCGTTTTGAATCCTGCTTAGTGTCCTGCGTCAGAACCATCGGATATTGTTATCTTCAGATCTACCATTTTCAATATTTTCCTGCCCTTTGGGAATATACCAAATTTCCTACATGCTTTGATTTACGTCTAGCGAGTTTCTTGAGCCGCAATTATGTTTAATGAAATAATTAACAATCTACTGAATTAAAAAAAAAAGTATATGTCTATCCACGATGCAAGTAAAGTGTACCCTCATTCCATCTTCTTTTAATATTTTACTATAGTCTACGTTTTTGTTCTTAAATGCTCAGTTATATTTAATCCGTTAGTCTTTGCACACTTCTGTTTTCTTGTTTAATTTTCGGCTCGCGATCCTCCGGCAGGTGCCCAATGCGGCCGCTTAGCCAAACGTTTGGAGATTCCTGTCCTGTAGACGTTTGACGAAAATAAACCCTTGAGAAGTAGAACAAGAGGGACAAAGGAAAAACGCATATCTCCAAACACAGCTAGGTGACTGGTGCGCGACCGAAAAAATCCGCCTGGTCCGGATATCGAACCCGGGACCTCTCCATTACAAGTCGGTCGCGCACCAGTCAGCTAGCTGTGTTTGGAGATTTGTGTTTGTCTTTTGTCCCTCTTGTTCCCCTTCTCCAGGGTTTATTTTCATCATCCTTGTCCAGCTCGCTTGCACCTTTGCATTTAATTGCGTTATAATCATAACTGTAGATGTTTGTCCGAATAAAGCGATTTTTGATTTTGCCATAATAGAGTCAGCGGCAGTTTAAGAAAAGATGGGTTTCCAGTTCGCAATTCTTGCTCCGAAATCCCTCGTTCGGCGTTTTTATTTTTATAGATATCGGTTAACGTCGCAATTACATTGACTGAAGAGTGATAATGACATGTTGGGAACTCGCCGCACCCTTCGTTTCTTAGGCTCTCGGTAAGTGAAGGAAGCTAAAACTAAACCCCAAAAACGCAATAAAAAAGAATTGCCATGCAATTCGCTGGACAATTGTGTAGCATAGGTGATACGTTCTAGCATCACGTGACATCGGGTCAGGTGATGTCAATTTTCCCCTCAAACTTTAGCGCGGAAACTGAATTCGTGTATATTTCACGTGATACAAAGTTAAGTGGCACCATCTTCCCCGCTAAATTTAGCGGGGAAACTGAATCGGCGTCGATGTCACGTCACGTCAATTTTTCCGTTAAGCATAGCGGGGAAACAGAAGTCGCGTGACGTCATAGGCAAGGGCTTAACGACATGCGGCTCTACAATATTCATATGAACTGGCGAAAGCACGTTTCACTCAAAAGTAATAAAGTATCTTCGAGGAACAAGTACCCTTGTCGCACCGGGGTTGCCAACGACGGAGCTCATCCGTCTACAACTCAACCGCGGGTGCATGCGACCTGGTCTAATTTACGTCGCGATTTTCCTTTCCCATAATGACCAGGGGCCGAAAAACCGTCCCCATTTATGGCGCGTGAGCGCGTCGACCGTTAGCGCCGCTTGCTCCACTGTAAATCAGCTCTAATGAAATCCTTCCGAGCTACAGCTCGACTTCGCGCGTCCACACCGGCGGCGGCGGACGGAAGAGTGGCTTCTTCTCCTTCGCGAACAAAGCAATGCGTCGCGAACGTCGCGTTCACGGCTGTCGCCGTAATTGAACCTGAGACGCTGGCGAGGCCGAGGTAAAATGACACATTTCCGTGCAAAGGTAAGGTAACACGCGAGAACTGAAAGTTTTGGCTCCCAGGTGCTCTACATTTTTTTTTTATTTTCTTGCGGACGGTTGCATAGAATGCGTTCTTACGTGTCTGCAGACAAGTCGCCTATGGCACGAATTATTTTTTTTTAATTGTTTAAAAGTGAGTGGCTATGTTCATAGTAGACAAAACGTTTTAGCGGGAAAGTAGGAAGGACTCTATTTCACGATAATATTTTAATATAGCGAATAGTATACTTGAAATAAATTGCGTGTACGCCGTTAGCGCAGGAATTCATATTGAACGCGCAAATTTACGTAAACCATTTACAAGTACAAAAACAAACAAAAAAAAGAAACAACAACAAGTAAGCATTGAGTAACACGTAGCAACGATCTTTGTCTACACAGGTTTTCTTTTAGACACTCGATTAATCGCGCAGAGAAAAAAAAAAGACGGGATCGCGGCGGATTAACTGTAGGCGATTGGTTCATTGGGTGATAGCGAAACGCACACAGGCAACAACCGCCATGACAATGCACTTCTGGTGCTGTTTCAATGGCCATGTATTATCAAAGCATTGGCTTCAGTGGGACCTGAAGTGAAGCTATGTAGAAAAACCTATTTACGGCGATATGCGGCGTCGGCTCTTAAGAAGAACGTGACGAGACCGGCGCTGTCCCGTCTGCTGCCGACACACCTCGCCACGGGTGGCTTGCTTCTCGCGCGCCGCACGATAACAAGGAAGAGCGTAACGTGCATTTAGATGTCGTATCTGGGCTATATAGACCCCTTTTGAAATTCGCGTGCCAATTATTAGGAGGTCAGAACCCCTGCAGAATGGCGGAACAACTGACATCGTGGAACGTGCAAGTCATTCCATAAGATAGCGAACGTCGAAGCGCGGCCGACGCTAGGAGCCGACGAGCCAATCAAACAGCATCGGAAGTGCAACGTCACTGTGCTCATGACCTTTTTCTGTGGGTGTGTTTTTCTTCTGCTCCAACCAAAGACATAAAGTGTGCCGTGACGTTGCGGTTTTATACCGCCATTGTACAGGGATTCCACAGCTGCAACAGAGGACAGTATTTCGTAAGGGGTCTATACTCCGTTTCATCAGAAGTCGCAGCGCAGTCAAGGCTACAAGCTAATGAAATCAATCGAGCGGTGACAACGTTGCATCGTCGCGGCATTTGTCATTTTGTAATGTGCGCTGAAAACGACTATACCAATAAACCGCGGTGAATGTTCAGTGACCTGGCGCTTTTCGAATGGTTGCGTGCACTTGTATCTCGTCTACCCTTGTCTACACTAGGAAGTATGGCAAGCCGGAGTATAGCTTTGTAAACTCTTAAGGGAAGGCTTACCGTGCCAAGGAAGTGTTGGTTATTGATACCCGATAACATAAAATCTGAAATACGAAAAAAAAAAAACGCGAGCGTGTCTGACGTTCGGCGATAATTGCCTCGTTCGATGCTTGCGTTCAGAACTAAATAAACCAAAGAAATGAAAAAAACAAAATGAACGGTCTCCGCTGTTTTCAAGTCAAGCGCAACGTCAGTCACGGTGACCCTAAATCGTTATCATCATTAGTAGTGGAAAAGAATCCCGGTCTGCACCGCTACTTGCTCATTTGCCTTACATGAACTAGACGGTGGACCTCATTCCTGGCAGGTTCGGTAGGTAGCCTTATTTCGGATTTTTATTTAAGACGTTCATAAGAACTGTCAATGTCCTTGTTCTTTGACACTTTCTTACCTCACTAGACCCTAGTTTTGCGCTGATTAATTTTGTGATCATTGGGCCCTCCACTATTCAACTAAAGAGCTGCTAGTGCACGCCATGGCGTTACCGAAAACACAATGTCCTACTCAGTCTCTGTCACAGAAGCTGCTTCCTCTGTTAATTGTGTGTCGGAAAGAGTCTCAGGCCAGAAAAATAATTTATTGATGACTTTCAACTTTTTTTTTATTCTTCTCGTATTTTGTTTTATAACAACAAACAGTGGGTAAACTATGTATTGTGTTTGTTTTACGCTACGTGGGGCGCACGAGGTGATGCTCATGATTTTAGTGTCTAATATGAAGCAGCGTTTTGTTCCTTAGGTTTTTCTATTCTTCACCAAGTGTATAGTAGGCAACGTGACCATAAATCGCGAAAGACTAGACAGTCCACTATATGTTAGCACCTAATATATTTATCTGAACTTTTGTACACTTTGTTGCTTACTCTTCTCTCTATTGTCAGCCATTTTGAGCCCAGCAGCCAGTTATTTAACCGCGCTCCGTCATTGTAACGAGAAACTTCATCCCGGCCTACTTGTTCGTGAGTTATCTTTATAAAACCAAACACGGATATATTTGTATATAGTCCGCAATGCATAAATTACGCAGGTTTATATGCATGCATAGTACACGGATTCGACTTCGAATGAAACACGCCTTTTATTCTTGATAATAATATTTTCCAGTACAGTTTTGTTTTGTTGTCAGTGCGTAAAACATAAGATATCAGCTGCAAAATGTGTTTGTTTCGGTCTCGTCTTAGAGAAAGTAAATTATTAAGTTGCTCGTCGCCCTAATCGAAGAGTCTGCTCAAGAACAATTTTAATGTAACCATAAAAACAAGGAAATAAAATAAATCGAAAGTGAGATAGAAAGAGAGAAAACTAGAGGGAGCAGACATGTAAGAGAGGCCGAGACCATTTCAGGCAGTCAATGCAAACATCGTGGGAAGGAAGCCGGAGCTTATTTGGCGTCGGCCAAAAACCCAAGAAGGCGAACTTTGAATTGACAATCTTCGTACCGCCATCCGAAATCGAAGAAGTGGGAAAGTCTTCTTGTTTTATTTTAATTAGTTGTAGGGAAGAGAGCGGGATAGTAGGGAATGGCTCAGGGATGCTTTCCACCTCGGTTTGCGGTGGCGGCTGTCTATTTTTAAATGTCAGCACTCAACAAGAGGGACAAGAGTCGATATCCGGAGTCCAGTGCTTAGCGGATCGAAATCAGTGTAGCACCGCACGCTTAGCTCAAAGGATGGAAAACAACCCATGGTCAGTCTTTTGGCAACAATTTTGGGTGATCGTAACGCTGTGCGTTTTCTGGCGTTATTCTGTTTATTTAAAATGTTATTTTCTATAAAAGATATAGTTACAAAAAAAGTCATTTCGTAGAGATTAAGTGTCCGCCATCATGCGGCCATATTTACACAATTATTATGCAAAAGCTAGCTGGCTGTTAAGATAAAATGTACACATTCATTTTGATCCGGCTGGCACGTCCCAGCTTGAGATCTGTAACCAAGGATATATAATATTGATGTTGCAATAATAAAAAAATGCAATCAATCCGCTTGCGCCGAAAACAAGCAGAGAACCCCAGAAAATTAAACTTCGAATTAGGACGGAGATGGACTGAAGATGAACAGAAGAATCTACTGAACTGTATCAATATTGTGGTCACGTTTGCCTGTATTATATTTTTATTCTGCGCTCCCCTCATTATGTCTATATAATTGCAGACAAATGGAATTACATGAACACCGTCTTCAATTTTACTGACCACGACACTCACTGCATTTGATGAGCATAGATGTGGCGCCATTTCTGAAAAGAAGTGCTCAATGCCGAAATCTGAGCCTCGCACATTTATTATATGTGAGTTTAATTAAGGTTTTTAAAATTAAGAATTCATTGAAACTTTTACAAACATAATTTAAGAACGCTGCTCAGACTAATTTTTTTTTATATATTACTGGTGCTGGCCTGGGATAGGTATGAACATTTGCATAGAGCAGTTTCACAATTATGTCTTTTAGTAAAAATAAAAGTATCATTGTTCTTAAATTATTATATGATCCAAAATATTGCTTTAAAAATTCCCATTCAATTTTGATAGGTGGTGTTATCTAATCTAGCTGAGAACCCCACCAAAACAACACAGTTCAGCAAAACAAGATCACGCTCTTTTTGCGCCCGTGCAGTCCATGAATCATTATCTTTGCATTTGTTGTATGTAATTTTTTCTTCAAAAACTGCAATTTTTGACGTGCTTAGTTTTCGAATTGAAGGTAGTAACTAACAATCTATTGAACGGAGCAACCGTGTTTTCCACGTTACCATTAAAATATTTGCCATCTAAATAAAACAAGCGACATGTACTTTTGGATAATGAAAAACAGTAACATTGCCATACTCTAATATTTATAAAAATCATGTACGACGGTATCAATCATAAATGTGTCTCAGTACTTTTGAAGACTTTTTCGTAAATCAAGACGTGATTCACATTTTTTATACTTAAAGTATACTGGTTTCATCTCAACCCGCCACTTCTCAAATTGTTATCGCGGCTACGTAGATTACTAAGGTCTAGAATTTAGATATACTCAAGTTACAAATATAGACAGCTTCAAGTTTTACCTATGTTGTTTTTTTCAGAAAATTTATGGAATGATCTCCTCGTGATAAAGTAATTAATAACTTTTTTCAATACAATAGGCATTTTATGAGCAAGAGCATATTAGAAAAGGGCTTTGTTTTTTCTTGAGTTTCCAATATGTAAACAATTTATCCCATAACTTAATCTCTATGCTGTAATGCAAAAACAGCATTTCAAGAACTAGTCATTAAATAGTTCCTATGTTATATATATTTTAACCCACACAAACAATTGTTTGACTTCCGTTTCTCGTGCGAATATTTAACAAGTCGGGAGTTAACGACCCTAGAAGTAATCCTAGACCCGCTTCGTGGAAAGGGCAATCCATCATTTTGGGGAATCAAGTCGTTACATTTCCTACAAGCTGTCCGCGTATGAAAGTGTAGGTTTCTTTTTTTTCCTTCTAGAAACCATACTTATATGCGCAGATCCGTGTGCCGACGTCAAAACCAGTCTTGTTGAATATCGGTCTCACTCTAATGCGTCTACATTTCACGAAGTAAAACAAATAGTAGAATTTACATTTTTTTCGGCTCTTTTAGCGTAGTAGGTAATATATACACCAATATTCGCTCTGCCGCAGCAATTTTTGTTCCTTAACGACTCCTTCGAACATTGTTCGTCTTTTCTATGTAGTCTTCTATAATTGCGTGATGTTCAAATGCTGGTGGACGTGTTCGCAATTTGGTCTAATTGCTTTGTAAACGAGCTCTCTGGAACACCAGGTTTCTTAAATTAGTTTTTCGTCGTTCGCCGGAACTGTTTAACTTAGTTTTGTTCGGCTAGGCTCGTGCAGTTGTAATATTCCACATTATGTTTGTTTTATGTGATGCTAATGCAAGCAGATACTTAAAATATTTACGGGAAAGTAAAATTTGTTGTGTAAATGTCGATTGATATCGACAAGCAAGACTGAATTAAAGCAAAGCAACCCAAGTCTTCATTGTAGAAGCCAAATACGGATAGTAGAGTAGGACTGCAAACTGCGGGTTTCAACGAACACCTGTCGGTAGTAATTGCACGTTTTTACTTGCTTCAGGGCAGTTATGTATTACACATTTACAAAGTGAATATTGTACTGAAAATGTTAACGCGTTCAGTATGAGGGTAATTTCTCATTGCATACAGCAAGGTGATACAATTTTTTGATATTTAAAAGAAAAGCTAATCTTGCAGTCTTACTCTGGATCTCCAATTTGGGGTTTATATTTACTGTAGGTGCAAGAAAGTTATCGCAAATTTTGAGAACCTATATTGTACAAGTTAAATTATCAAGAGTAATGCTCAAAATTCTTTACCTTTTACATCCCATATCAAAGAGGTGTGCCTCACTGGACGTTTTATACCACATTACAATCATCTCTGCAAAGTAACGTTATGCTCCCCGACGCCGGATCAAAATGTTTACACCGAAGGGAGCTTGGTATTTTGGACCAAGTCTGAGCTCGTATAACAGAAATCTAGGGCCGGCACTTCTCGAAGTCACCCAAGCCAACCAACAAATACCCGTGTTAAAGGAAAACCAACAACACTTGCAAAAGTGTTGTAAGTTGGGCGAGTTGGTATGATGACATGATGAACAGAACAGCGAGGAAAGGACGACTGACAACCTCGGGGTGGCTGCTAACGTGGAACGTTTAATCAGCTAGCCCTAGCCCTTTTTGCCACGGCTCTCGTCTCGTGGACTCGTGCGAGCACCCGCGCGTAGCAGTCTGTGTTTGCCCGAGACAAGGGCCAGCATGAGTGCACGCGCCGGTTACGATGACGTTGCATTCCCTCCCCCCTTATAAGTTCAATCTGTCCGATGGTTTTCGCATGCGCATCGAACGCCTGGGCTATCAAGGGGAGAACATTCGGGACTTCATCGCAGACCTGCGGCGTCTCGCCAAGGATTGCAATTTTGGTGAGACCCTTAACGGGATGCTTCGAGACCGAATCGTCTGTGGCCTCCGGGATGATGACGCACGGCGGTTCTTGCTTACGCGTAAGACATTAAGCCTCGAAGATGCGGAAGATATTGCAATTTCGTCCGAGACTGCCGGCGAAAGCGTCCAGGCGATGAGAAAGACAGCTCCACGAGACGAGAGCCGGGGCAAAAAGGCTGCGGCTAGCTGATTAAACGTTCCACGTTAGCAGCCACCCCGAGGTTGTCAGTCGTACTTTCCTCGGTTACTTCAGTGTGTCGTGCATGTTCCTTTTCTCTGTCCTCGTCTTTTTGTGCGCTCTTCTGTTCATCATGACAACAACACTTATTTACACCATTGTATTCTAGGCTAAAAACGGCGCGGCGTGTCACGATCGCTTGGGAATGGAAAAGAAGAGGTATGTCCAATTGAACCTGGTTGTCCTTCGAAGGAATTAATACAATTCATTTATACACTACATGAAATTGTCTACTCACCTATTTTCGGCGCAGCTGGCGAAAGAAGAAAGATAGTCTCCTTCTGTATATGGGAACACTGAGAATCTTCGATGCGTCGCCGAATCAGAGCGCTCCAGGCAGTTTTTATTTCATTCGGCATTATTCAAACCACTGGTTTTGCATTTGCAGGCGACATTAAATTGCTCCACAACCACGATCATAAAAAAACAAATTACGTCATGTTGATCACATGCACTACGTGAAAAAAAAGAGTTGGGATGTCTGGATATAAATAGATTTGAAAAGAGGAACACTAGATTTGAGGAGCCACCGAAGTTTTCAGGTGTCATTGAGAAAACAAAAAACGCTAACTGTTCACTCGAAGTTAAAACTTCCGCACGAACAATGCCTTTAAATACACAAAAAAAAATTAATTTATGTGCTTACGTCAAAATGTCGCTTTTTAAGGCACGATACAATTAATATTTTACCAATTTTTAATCTATTAGTCGTTTAATACTGAAAAAAGGTAGAAATTTTAATGCAAGAAACAAGAAAAAGTTTTTTCATAAAATACCGGTTTCTATAACCTTTATGGCTGTCTTGTTGTTAATAACCTGACATGTGACATAACGGCAGTATAAGTATTTAAATGGGCACTTTGTTGTTTATTATAGCAGATATTATTAGATACACCCAGTCTACACTACAACTCCTCCTTTCTTAACGTACAGACTTTCAACTAAGTTAGATTCGACGCATTAGTATAGATGTTTTCAAAATGTTCAGCCTTCAAAGTCGAAGACCTTAACACTAACTCTATTACACATATAAAGAGTCAAATCTCCGATAACCGGCAACCAATGAGAGGGGCACCATTCAGAATGTACCCGTAAGAAATGAACTCCCATTAAAACGATGGCGCGTAGTGAACCCGTGTAGGACAACATTACGCCAAGATAAAACATACTTTTTCCCTACCCACTCAAACCTGTAGTCATGTTTGCAGTTAAACATCGTGCTCAAAGTTACGAGAACATTACTTTAAGTCTTCAAGGCAATAATGGCAATACGTGAAATGTGGAAACAGGTCGGGATATTAATCACGTAAACATTCCACGCGAAAACTTTTTTTTTCAATGAAAGGTAGAAGCTAATTCTTTTTCTAGGTTCGACGTTTTAGAGTCCATTTTATTTAACGGTGGAGCAGAAGCGATGCTACGAGACATCGGACCCAGCCCAATGCTGTGCGATTGTCCCATAAACTTCTGGAGGGGCGTTGCGACGTGCGAGGCACAGAGTCAGTTGATATGCTAGCAGCTCTGCATTGGCTAGGACGGCTAATAGCTTTCACTGCGGTCCGTCAAAATATAAAATGGTGTATAGCATCGGCGTCGGTGGATCAGCGCAAACAAGGAGCTTGGCGCTTCATCAAACACGACGTTTCAAGAAACAAGGCAACAACAAAAAAGCCTGAATTATAAAGCCCGAGCCGAATAAAACCCCAGCTAATCACCTAATCCTTCTCGGTAAACAGGGAAATTTGTTTCCCGATCGCGTAAGCTTATTATAATTGCATAAGTTAATCCTCTTTGGTTTTTTTTTTCTAACACTCAATCCTTTCATTTTCTCCTTGCTTTTTTTTTGCCCCAATTGCGAGCTTAAAAAGTAAAGTATGTATTACACAGGGGTAAGTTTGTAGTTGTGACAGAATTTCCCCCGGTTTCTCACTCTAATGTGGGTTAGATAAAAAAACAAAAAAAGTAACAACAAGTGTTGATTTAAATAAATGTAACCACGTTAGAAGGCTGATAAAAAAAAATGATTGAAATTCAACAGTTACAGTAATATCGTGGAGAGTTGAATATATTCGCTATAATCGCGCACAAAAAAGCGTGAAATAAAAATAAGTTAAAATGATAGTCTTTTCTGACAGATAAATTTGACTTCAAACGACAACACATGTTCATTTTCCCACAGTCAAATAAGTTCTATGAATATTTATTAACCTATCCTTGTCTTCGAAAATTTGAGATCAGTTTATGTTTAAGAAAATTTGGATGAACTCATTCTATGTATGGTGAGGTACTTCTCAATTATATCTAGGGGTTTGCAAGTTTACGTACATTCGCTTTAATAATGGCTACTGACAGCAATCACAATAATACCGTGTATGCAATAACTACCTGAAGTGCTTTGTAATTTATGAAAGTGGTAAAATATTGAATCTATAACTCGTAATACGAATTTGAAGCGGGCGTGCAAAAATACACAACAAATCAAAACGCACATAAATAAAAAAACCTTAAAGACCGATTCCAACTCACTCTACAAGTAGTAACACAGACCGAAAGTAACTAAAAATAACAATGCCACATTCTTTGTCACACGCAATCACTACGCCAAACAAAAAAGAACGAATATTTATTAGGCCCAAAATGTGACCGCAAAGTTTCAAAAGTTACACTGTCATGTTCAATATTATTTGCACACACAAAAAAAAAAACATTTAACAAACGTGGAATTGTAAATTTAACAATTCGGAAGCCATAGTTTGTTCGCTGAGTGACCATTCTCCACTTCTTCGTGTGACAAACGGGATAACACGGCAAATGCCTTCTCAACAATAGTGAGATTTCCAAATAGCATGTACCCTTTATTTCTCCCTCCTTAATTTGTGCACAGTTGATATGTATATAATTTGTAAACTATTTATCTTAAGGTGTTTATATTGTTCAGCAGTGTGGGAATCATAAGCCACATAACAAATAGCCCTTAAAAGTTTGCTTTTGTAAAAGGAAGACTTTTTCAGTGCTCGTTAAGGTTGACGTATCCCAAACAAGGGACACTACTTTAAATGCGAGAAAAACAAATAATTATTTAATCATCAGTTTAACTTTTGCCGGCAAAACAGAGCGGAATCAATTTATAAGGCCTATCACAAAAGATAGTTTTATAATGAGGTAGTATATATGGTTATCCCAAGTCATATTTTTATTCAAAACATTTTGAGAGTTTCAAAATAAGTAACATTTTCAATTGAAGACGAATCTAATATAACATAAGATAATAAGATATGCTTATTTTTGGCGCAAAATTATATCTTTTGTTTTAATGTTGTTGATTTTTAATGAGTTGCTATCGCCCCATTACTTAATTCTGTCTAAAGTCGGGTTGGCCATATCAGTGAGTGCATCACAGTTTTCAGAAGAAAAAAAGATACGCTCCTATCGTCGGCATGAAGGAGGAATTTAGCATTAACGTTAACGTTTACGATTGCGTTGATATGCATGTTAAAAGAAAATTGTCCTAATATACTATCTTGTTGAACACCTGGGGCGATGGGTTACCCCAGGGGTTCTCAAATGGGGGTCCGCGGACCCCAGGGGGTCCGCGAAGCCACTTCTGGGGTCCGCAAGACCCTCAACAAAAAAAAATTGTTTTTTGTTTGGCACGTTTTTTGTAGTTCAGTCCGGCCGTGACTAATTTGCAACCTGCTGCCGGAGCCACGACAGTAATAAAAGGCACCTGTTTCATGCTCCAGACGTGTTAACTTACTTACGTACCCCCCCCCCCCCCCCCCCGGGCTGGAAGTGGTTCCCCATCACTGCCAGCGGTCCGCAAGGGGTCCCCGACATATCCATGGCTGAGAACCACTGGGTTACCCAATAAAAAAATAACCATGAATCTGTGCATATTGTTGGCAGTAATGTAGGTAGGAGTGTAAAATGCCAGTGCTTGATCATGAATCCCATAAATTTAGAGCCTCTTAAAAATATTATGACGACTAATGCAGTCGAATTCCTTGGCAAAACCTAAAAATACCGCTAAAGTAATATGTTTATGTTTAAAAAATGTACATATATTACTTTTGAGAAGTAAGGCTGTTTCAGTTGAACAGCTCGTCCTGAAACCAAATTGCGACAGAGTATTAGGCTGATAAGCAGTTTAAAGTCTACCAAACAGCGGTGAAGGATCTTTTCTAAAACTTCAGGAAAAGCGAGTAATATAGAAATAAGCCTATGATTACCCAACACATTTTATCGCCTTTCTTAAGAACAGATAGTTTCGGCACCTTGCACGCTTACAGGAAATACACCAATTTCAAAGGAAAGATTAGAAATGTAAGTTAACACAGTGCAATATTATCTACGACATAATTAATTTGACGTATTTGCATGCGATTGGCGTCAGAGCCACAGCTATTTTTTTTAAGCGAGTAATGTCATTAACGGCTTCCAGGGTCGTGACTGAATCTAAAAGATCGAACTCCAGATGTTATGGCCAATGTTTCTGCAAATGTCAGTACCATCGGCATTGCCTGCTAAGGTTAAGGAATATTCATGATACACATACGCTAGTTCTCTCCCCATTAATTGCATCCCTTTATGTTTAACATATCGACGGCACTTGACACTGGTGATGCCTTGGCTAGCTAACCCAGATGATGCAATATCAAGTCAGTACGACAATTTGCCGAGAAAAAAGAGAGATGAGTAGAATCTCCTCTTTGCATGCCGGAGCTCACTAGTCAGACTGCAGGGCTGGGCAGTATCGCGATAGTATCTTAGTAATACTTTCGAGTATCTGCATCTCTGTATCGAGATACATTTGAAAAATGTATTTGTATATCAGTAGTGAAATACATTCACAATGTATCGCTTTTATCGCAATACTTTGGCGAACTTCGGTATCTCGTTACATTTGTTACCCTTTTTAAGATAAATTTAAAAGACAAAAAGTAATGTTTGAAGCAAGCGTCTTCGAAATTTTTATAAACATAACATAACCGATCGCTGTCAACAACAAAAAAAAAACTGGTTTAAAGGAGGTTACTTCCAAGAATATCAAAATCAACTCCTCTCGCAAAGCCCTCCACACTTTTGAATTTAGCAGAGCATAAGGGAGTTGAGTGGATAAAAAGTACTACCCTGTTGTCCAATCTTCCCACACTATGGGTGACTCAGAAGCATATAAGGCGATAATTTGAGACGCTCCTTCACGGCGAAACGGGGTTCATTTTGGGAAGACGACATTTACCAAGCATGGAAAGCAGTCTTTACCGTTCTGTAACTATGGAGTCCAATGGGGGTGACTTGTTACTTTAGCGGCAATTATAATAAATAAAGAGTTCGAGGTAAGAGTAGTGCATAAAATGGCACAAAAAGAGGAACTCAAGCATAAATTACAATTCGCATTCGCCGCGAACTACACTCTCCCCACGTAGCACCATTCGGGAACAAATGTATTTCTACAAGTATCTGTATCTGTATTCCTAAAAACTTTTTCGCCGTTGCTGCAGAAGTATCTCAGGGATATCCCGTTGCATAAAAGACAAATGTATCTCAGTATTTATATTTGGGACTTAAAACATATATATCTGAGTGTTTGTATTCCCCAATACTTTTTGGAGTATCTCTGCCCAGCCCTGTCAGACTGTTTCGATATGCTTTATACATCTTTTTTTAAATCATCGGAATCACGGATCTTGATAAAACTTGAAAACATAATGTCTTTCACGCGCATTGTACTGATAAAATTGGGAGCTACCCACGGTTTACGAATATTTTTGTTTATATTTTTATATTTTCATATGGACAGTAATGTTTATGTTGTGTAAGTATTTCTTTAAAAAATATATTATAAGCACTGTCAACAGTAGTTTGTGTTCGCAACCCATCCCAAATTGCAGCGGCAATGTCCCACCTAGAGGTATCCTGGCTATTAATTTGTATTTTTTGGTAGACAATAGGTGGGTATTTAATTGTTTTTCGATATATATGGAGGTGCACACACACAATGGTTTTCAAGATTGTCACTTAAATCACTACAAATGACTGCGCTTTCCACTTGATCGCTATAAAAATTGGTAATAAATGAATCTAAGGCAGTTGTAGAGTGTAGCGTCATCCTTGTGAAATTGGAAATCGTAATAATGCATTTGTTCATGCTAATAATGCTCTCCCAGTACACGGAGATGACCATAGCATTTTGTATCGTTCTTCCCATGTATGCTGAGATGACCATATCATTTTGAATCACTGCATTTGTTTCTACAGGACATTGTGTCAATAAGTCCATTGAAATAAATATAATAAAAATTATGCAACCTAGTGTTGTGTTTTTATTATAATTTCTTGCTCTTTCGGTTATACTGTGACTTTATATAGATTCAGAAAAGCAGAAATGAGGGGGCGAAACAGACAACATAATTTTACTCTATGTATTTGATCTTATTACTTCCTTTTTCTTTGATTTCAGCTTTTTAAAAGATAAACTGTCAGAAACTTGCACACCTCTTAAGTATTGCGTTATATTATTTACGTGGAGTTATTGTAAAATGATCTGTAGTACGCTTATTGCAATATTTCTTTATAATTTTTCCCAGTTTGCCTCACTGCCGTAATTGTTAGATTTGCAGAAATATGTTTAGTCTCTCCTGCTCAACACACAACGAAACATAAGAATTTATTATGGTGTAAACGTTTCTAAAACAACGCAAGAAAACACAAAACAACTGGAGTCCAACATTCCGGAAAAAGGTCGAAACACAGTAGCGAAGAACTCTTCAATTATTTACCTATCCTTCGAGAGAAGTTTCCTCCTGCTCTAGCCGTGGTCACTCTACTTTCAGCCCCAATCTGCCGATTGCAATCTTCAGAACTACCGTGAAACAAACATCTATCTAGAGTGTTTCTTTTTCAGGTCTAAAATGACCGCCCATAATTCACTTTTAATCTGGAAATTACATGTAAATAATCTGAGGTACCGGAAACACTTGCCTTCGTGCCCACTGTTGTGAAGTGTTTTGTATGAGAAGAAGCAATATGCTTCAGGAAGTAGCGGTTAAGTCTTAGCTTAAATACGGTGTACATCCTAAAAAAGATTCGTTCGTAAATTGTTCTTGGACACCTTAATACCTATTTCAGGTCGTACAAAAACGGTTTTGCCTCAAGCACTATCGCCCCGTGGCGCGCTAAAAAGGAAACTGAACGATGAAGAACCCTTCGCATAAAAAAGGAGATTAAAAAAAAAAAAACCTTATATGTTTTTACAAAAAAAAAAAAAAAAACCTTTCAGGGGGTGCTTAAAAGTATTTTAGAATGCAAAATATTGACAAGCCGAAGAACCATTTGGCATTATTTTACGACCAGGTTCTTTTTAGAGTGTAGTATATAAAATAATAATTTGATAAATTAATTTAGCGTGCTTTCCATGGATGAAAAATAAGACTGAAAATTGTTCCCACGTTTTTTTGTACAAAAATATCCATTACGTTGTGAAGTTGAAGTTTTCTGTTGTTGTTTTTTGCTACATGTAGTTAAGTATAGCAGTGTATGTCTGAGTATATGTTGGAAATATGAAAGAATGAAATGTCGGCGACTACTGTCTTTTTCTAACCGAGTGTTCGAAATTCGATCTGTCGTTCTGACGTTATATGACAAGCTTAGAAATGTTTGCAAAAATTCCTGATCGAATACGTTTTTTGTTTTTGAAATCGCAACATAGGACTCTGTCGATAAGTGCAAGAAGAGAAAAAAAAGCGCATTTAAGTATATTTTTAACTTGCAATATATGCGAAGTTTTCATTGACTAGAAATAGACTTCGAATAAACATATTTGAAAGGTACGTAGTGCGAGCACGCATAACAAAAGTGGCTCTATTAATTTTTATGACTTGTGATATGTTATTATGAACTGACAAAAATAGGACATGCAGATAATTCTCATCCTTGTTAATTTACCTTGCTTGATACAGCAGCGAGAAGCATCATAGATTGGTAAGTGTTACGGTGAATATCTAAGATATACTAGAAAAACGTTGTTTGTGCCCTTGGAAATCTTGAATTGATTTCATTTAGCCAGCAGAGGTCATTCCTTCCAATCTTCTAAAAGAGGAGAACGCGTTGCTGAGGTGCAAGCTCTTATTACGTTTCCCTTGACAACCCAAGGTTTCTCGTCGGCAAAGAATCCAATACTGCCCCGCCCATGCGCCCCTCTAATTGCCGGCACGCGAAGTCATGAAGACAATATGGGATCACGAAGACAATAAAAAACGGCCACAAAGATCCCTCCCCCCCCCCCTCACCCGCCCCCCCCCCCCCCCGAAAAAAAAAAAAGAAGTGAGAATGAGCCCGTTGCCTAGCTGTTTGTCAATTATCGAGTAAATGTCATTTTTAGCAGAGTTAAGAATTCGTGTTAGCAACGGCATCTTTCATTAGTAAGCCCTTGATTGTCACGCTGTTATTCTGTCGTACGCTCCTTTCTTTCTCTTTCAAACAAATAAAAAACAATTAATTATATTCCTTATAAAATGTATATTCTTTATTGTAGTGAATTTATGTTTTTGTATATTTATTGTCTAAAACCAGCTCAAAGTTGAACCGCATTTCCCCTCCATCGCCTTCAATGAAGACGTCTAATTTCTAAAGTAACCCAGAAAAGCGTTTCGGTCACTTCTCTTAATTTACATATCGTTCGCTCGAATTATTGAGTTGGACACTAGCACACATTCAAATAATATAAACAAGACATCTTACGTATTTTGAACATGATCGATGAAAATAGTTCAAACGTTTAAACACATTTCCTATTGCTAAAGACGTCCTTGGTTTGAACCAATAGAGAACCAAAACGACAAGACCTTGCAACAACCAAGCGCGACCTTCATAATTGTTGAAATGAACACCCAGTTCTGAAGATGTAAACGCCCCACCGATTTACGGTGGTTCCAAGCAAAACATCACTCTCTCGAACGGACATCAAAAGACACTCACGTGCCTATTTATCCAGTCCTGCCACCATATTTTATGTCGTCATTATCCGACGCTCTAGATAAAGGGTCTCAAAAAATGTTTGGCTAAAGGGCCGGATCGGGGATCTAATGCTGCCTCGTGGGACGGAAAATATAAATTAGAAAAAAACACTAAAGACATACTAATAGTTGAGCATTTAAATGTAAAAAAGAAGAATCTAAGATTGATGAATACATATACCTAATTTTGAAGTTAGGTATTAACCTAATTACTATATTACACAAGAATTTGTACGTTGAAAACTCACCAGGCATAAATCGAAGCGAATATGAACTTTAGCACGTTCACACAGGGAAGAGGACTAATCATATTGATAGATCTGATGCTGACGATATGGAGAAGATTAGAAACAGGACATTGAGAACAATACACATGAGAACGTAAAACAATTTTAACATACGTAATTACCCAGGGATGCAAAAGGGGATTAAGATGGGTGATGCTGGTGCGAGAGGACATACCTTACGGTAGGCAGATTTGTCTCTTTTTTGTATATTTGTTTATGCAGTTAATGCGCGGTGCGACGCCGCTTCTTTGCGCGAGCCTATTTTTTTCCAGGTAGGGGCTGCAGGACGCAGGCCGCGGGTCGGGCTTCATTGGAAGTTCCGCGGCCAGCCACGGGCCGGTCGGAAAACCTGGTGTAGTTGAGTTGAGTGAGTTTGACGGTGTAGTTGAGTGAGTTTGAAAGCTGGTTCTCAAAGTACGACGCCAGCCTGTACTGTCTTTAAAATATTTCGATATGATAATATAATATATCATATATAACCTGCTTAAACGCCCGCCTTATAGAAAGTATATTTTTTTTCGGAGTTAATTATGTCATTATGTTAAACACGGTCTTTGCGGATTGTTCAGTGGTCGAGCATCAAAAGTTGCACATAAGGGTGAAAGAGAAGCTGGGCTTAAATAAGCATGAGTAAATTTATGGCCGATAGTAAAGACCGAACGAAACAATTAAACACATGATAAACAGAGAAGGACTGAGAACAGCTGATAATTTATTAAAAGACCCGCTGGTTGAGATAGTCACAAAGACAAAAGCTCTAAAACAGTGCCCGCAAAAAAAAACAAAATAAACAGTCGCGACGCTGAATAAAAATTGACCCTTGGTGATACAAACACAGAAAACAACAAAATCACTTGCCCACAAACAAAAATCGGGTACCACAAAGTAAGCAGAAATAAAATAGTTTATAATGGTGTTAAAAACAAAAACAAAAATAGGTAGATGATGACGTAGAGCGTATCCCATAAAAAGAGCCAGGTCTTGCAGAAAAAATAGGTCAAACTATAATAAACAAGAGCAAGACACTAAGAATCGTTTCGTTTTTATACTAAAAGATCAGACAAGACAGCCTAATACAATTGGACTAACCAATTTTGGGTAGGATTTATTTTTCTGCAAAAACTTATAGCCAGACATTTCATCGAGGAAAAAACTATTTTAAAACAACGTGAACGTTAAACTTGAAATTAAAAAAAAAAAACGCTAAACAGGAAGTAAACAAGGTTAATAAACAAGCGAGCTGGTTAACCTTACACGTGATTCTCACCGGAGACTACGGACGAAATTGAGACACGTGTTCTTTTCTCTTGTCCTCTTTTCGTCTGTCGTCTTCGGTTGGAATCATGTGTATTATGTAAGTGCTGTGTATGTCCATAATTCATTCGGTAAAAGTAAATTTGGTTCACATATAAATTGGGCCGGCACCACCTTCCTACTGATCTAGTGTTCTCGTTTCATTCATGACCGACTGGTGTTACATCAAACTCGCTCGAGGAATGGTCACCTACAAACGTAGAGTTACATCCACTCAGGCCTAACCACCGGAGTAACGTTGCAAATTACTTTCAATCCTTCGTATGCCGGACTACACCGATAGCCATGTAGGAACAAAAACGGCGGATGCTGCCTTTTTTAATAGGCGATAACAGACTTGGATTCCGACGTCATCTAGACTTCTGCAGCTTGTCCGGTAAACTGGAGGGCCTTATTTATTCCCAGTATAGAGTCACGTAATCTAGAGATAGAACAATTACTGCGTTGCCCACCCAACACGTTGCTTTTATATTTTCTTAGTGGTCGCCCCATTGAGCTATAATACGGCGCCATACTCCGTTTCAGACGAAATTCGAGCTCAAATGACGCTTCCATCAGATGAGGCCAAATGAGGAGCGTCAAAAGTGCCTCGTCACGACGCTGGTCTTTTTTTAGCGTTTAAAACTAATCACGCAAGAACTAATCACGCAAAATGAATGCACGGTGACCATGCTCTTTTTTCGTGTGTGATGGGTTTAGGCACAGATAGCAAACACGTAAAGAAGACGACGGCAGTGACTAATCACTCTCGGCACTAGGTGATTGGCTCTATCGGATTCTTGAGTCGGCTGTGCTCGGACTTAGCGTGAAACAGAGTATAGTTGCCTTTTTTATGGTTGCCATAATTTATCTTTTTTGTGTGTGTGTATCTGTTCTTTAATATGATGTTACCAGCCCATCAGCTAGGATGATCGTGGCTAATTGGGGACAAGCGTGTGTTATATTTCGTCAATAAAGCCAAATTGTCATGTCATCCAAGCATTATGGCAAGCGGGCTGGTCTTGATTGACTTACTGTAAAAATAAGGAAGTGACTCTTCATCTAGCGATGCCATTTTAGTCAGACCTTTCCGAGGCTATCAAGTCAATAAATTCTCCCTTTTTCACCTTGAACGCGAGTTGGGGAACAGGCAGAGGAAACACACGATAACATATCTCTGAATAAAAGATAATTGAAACAATAAATCTTTGGATTTTCTGTAATTTACAGAGGCTATTTGCCAACGACGAGTTTATTGTGGTAATAAATTTATCGTGAGCGCATGATATACCCTTAAAACGTTACTTTGCACGACGGTAGGTACTTTATATTTTTTATTAGGTGCCGGTGCTTACCTGCAAAGAGTGCCTTTGAAGCTGTTTAGAAATTGCGTGTACAATTGATGAATATCATACGTCACAAAACTGCATATATCTTCGAAAATATATACTTCTGAACAAACTGTGAGGCGTAATGCCAATAATGCATTTAGTACTAACATACTCTTGCTCTGTGTTTTATGAGAAGCGTTATCTCTATCATACTAACTTGGTCTAAAATGGAACGGGAAATATAAAATGAGAAACACGCAAACACTGGCATTGCTTTAAGAAAACTGTGATACGTAAATAGGCATACACAATTATTTTCTTAACCCAAACGTGGTAGACTGTTGAAATTATAGCTGTCAGTCAGCCGGGTTTCCACCGTGTTCGGCCGCGTAAGTAGGAACTCGAAAATCTTCTAGCTGCGAAACGGAAGTCGCAAGAACAAGCTCAGCGCATTCAGTGGACTTGATCTGCACTCTTTCATAAAGTGATAGCCTTTCTTGAAAAAAATATACTTGTTCTAGTAGTAGCACACGGTTTACTTGGGCGCGTTATACAACACAGTGTGCAGTAAACACAACTGCAGCAAATGACACATAACAATGTGATGGAAACCTATAACCTTTATGGTGTTGCTTTAATTAAAAACTTTTAAAAACGTAACATAAAAGAACCTGAAAGGCTTGCGGCTCCCTTTAAAAAAAAATGCTTTTATAAAAAAGTAGATTTCTTTTTTGCGTTTGTTACCCCTGAAGGCAGCCTGATACCCGTCGAAAAAACAATTGACACGTACCTATTAAGTTCGGTTTGAATTTGAAACAGGGAATGCTAGTTTACTTCAAGCTCGGCAGAAATCGGATGAAATCACTCCTTCTACACTATAACGCAGGCCGCAAGCCTAACGACACCCCCATTGCCGCGATCCCTTCTCTCCCTTGAAGGATAGAAGCCAAGCTCGTTTAAGGGAACACTACCCCCCTGACCCATTTTCTGAGGGGGAACAATTTCGCTCGCTCCGGTTTAATTAACGCCGGCATACGCTGCAGACGATTTGCTTCAACGCTAACTGGGGAGCTTCGGGGTCAAAGTTTTCGACGGTATGCAAGTACCGAAGAAGTTTCTATTTGGTTGCGGTATCGTACGTTATTAGCTGCTTAGTTCGTGAATATTTTTCTTTTTCTAAATTTAATTAGGGGCATAGCGACCTTGCTGTAAGTGTACCGTGTACTTCCACCGCTTTGAGTATGCTACGTCAGCTTCTTTTCTTGGATGAATATATCGCTAAAAATAAAATACCAAATTTTGTTTTCACTTAATCGGCTCTTACGAGAACAGAACGTGAATTCTGGTTTACGACATTTGAGTAAACCTCTCTTTAATATTTTTTTTAATGTCTGAGTTGAATACAGTAAAATAGTATAACTGCAAGAGATAAATAAGTAAGCTTGAAACGGCTAAAAGCACAGAAAGCCAAAAGGGCAGCTTGCGAGAGAGTTAAAACGTCCGGTCACAAAGCAGACGTGTAACAATCCGTGAACATTTTGGCAAACCAACAGCCCTGAATAAAAATAAAACTCCAAACAGAATCAACACGAAAGACTTTTCAGGAACGGAAGACATTCATCAGGACAGAGTTCAACTGGACATGTTGTCAAGGTGGTAGGCTTAACGTCACCAGTAAACGATCCACTGGCTCTTTATCCTGATTTTTGGAGCGGATGCAATTGATCGCTCAGTCGTCGAAGGTTCGGTTTCGCCGTCTTTTTTTTTTATTATTTCGAAGGGTAGAGCTGAAACGAAGCCTGGAGGACGAGCCGTTCGTTTCCGCTCTTCTAGCCCCCGAGGCAAGAACGCGATTCGCGACCATTCATAATGACCCAGACAACAATGGGTCAAAGCAAGCGGGTTGAACCGAACGCTTGGCCAACCGAAGGATGCAGCCGGTTGCTGAAAGGAGGACGTTATTTTCCCTCCTTTCCTTGATTGAAAATGTGCAGATTTTTTTTCTCCGTACTCAAAAAGGCCTTTCTATCAAGCGGCTGCTTAGAGTGTAGCATTGCGTTCGTGTCGTATTTAAATGAGGATGAAGAGGGACTGGGAGTGAAACAAGCCCATCGCACGCGCCGCGCTCTCTTTCAGTTGCGTCCACCACAATAAAGTTTCTCATTCTTTTAATGGCTAGCTGTTCGACCGAACTTTTGAGCAGTTGATATTATAGCGGAAAGTTCTACAAGACTTGAAGCGTATATTAAATTTGAGGTTTTAGGCGGCTAACTGAACGTTAGTTTCTTTCCCCTCTGAAACTTGGGAACCTTGACGCCTCGACTGTTTATTATGTATTTCTTTTTTTCGTAGTGTGATAACGCAATGTGATCTGCCTCGAGCTTGAACGCCGATTTTAAAGCGCCCTTTGTTTTCATCGTGCAAATTCTCACAGCGCCTATTTCTTTTTCTGGCTTTTTGTTTTAATTATAACTATAAAGTGGAACTTTGACATTAGTGTTCAAATGCTAATGTTAGTCGGGTACTGTTATACAAAAGTTGTATACATTGAAATTAGTAAAAAGAATGCAATAATTTCAAGGGTTAAGTTTGAGGCTTAAGACGTTAGCTATATTTTATACGTCGCGCAAGAAAGGTACTAACATGTATAGTACTATGGGATCGACCCAGAAACCACAAGAACGAAGGTGTAGTTATTACAGTTTTCACTAATGTTTCCTTTTGCATAAGGGATACCGGATTAACGCATATGTTATCGTTTCATTTTATTGATACGTATTTTGCGAAGAACGCGGTGACTGACATTTCGCCTGCGATAACTGAGCGTCCCTTTTCTCATAATAATATATTACGCTGCAAAGTACCTTTAACTTTTGAAAATTTGCAACATATCAATGATATAGGTTTAAGTTTTTTTTCGACTCTTTTCATAGCCCAATTTTACCTACTTTTATTCAAGCTCTTTTTTGAGCCTTTTTCGAAACTTATCGGGATAAATATCTTCAATTATTAAGCTTGTCTGCTCAAGTATTACGGTCTTTATTGCCGAGGATAGTTAGGTCTTTCACATTTTTTCTGTGGTAATCTACATGTCCTTACCTTTTTTATAACCGGGCGTTTTACAATAAATTGAGCTTTTAAAGTTATTAAACGTCGGCGCTCTAGATTTTGTTTCCTGTTAAACATGATTTAAATCGAAGGTCCTTCTTTTGAACTTTCAATCTTATAAAAAAATCCGCATAAGACAAACCCAAGGCTTTCTATTGTGTTGTGCATCTTTTCAGCTTTGTTACGATTTATTTATCGTGAAAAACTTTTTTTTTGCTGTTTATATTTTACCTTAATTGTAATTTTTTTTTTCTGTTTTCATCCTTTGTTTGATATAGTTCCTTCTCACGGTGTCTGAAACTTTATTAAGCAGTATAATTAAAAAAATTCCCTTGATTCGTTTTGGTTCACCTTTTTTGCATCGAAAGTTGGTTACATTGCAATTAATGCAAAGGTGCAAGCGAGGTGGACAAGAATAACGATAATAATTTCTGGAGAAAGAAAACAATGGAGACAAAACCCGTTTGCACTACTGACGTCGAACGCCTGGTTAGCTCAGTTTATAGAGCGCTCCAATGGAAATGGAGAGGTACTTGGTTCGACACCAGGATTGGGCAGATTTTTTTTTTTTTTTTTAGTCTCGCACCAGTCACCTAGCCGCGCTTAGAGATTTGTGTTTGTCCTTTGTCCTCCTTGTTTATTTTTTTAGGGAATCATCATCGCTATACATGTCCAGCTCGCTTGCACCATTACAGTAATTGCATTGTCATCATAACGTTAAAGTGCAGGCCGTTCACCCTTGGTGTTAGGCTGGTGGCAGATGTTAAAACCCGCTTCCTGTACTGATGTCTAACTATTGGTTAACTCAGTTGGTAGAGCGCTCCACCTGAAATTGAGAGGTCCGTGGTTCGATACCAGGAGCACACGAATTTTTTCAATCGCGCACGAGTCATCTAGCTGACTTTGGAGATTTTTATTTGTTCATTCTCACCCTTGTTCCCCTTCCATAGCAAACAGAGACACGGAACAATAAAAAAGGACAAAACAATACCAAGTCTCCACGGCGAGGGCAGCAGGATAAAAACAGCGACAAAAATACGCCTAGGTCTGCATCAGGGATAATCATCGAAGAAAGGGTATAAACACAGGTGAGCTGGTAAAGAACTTCCATCGTAACCAGAGACACGGAATGATAAAAAAGCGGGCAAAGCAACACCAAGTCTCAGTCTAGAGACTTGGTGTTGTTTGTCAGTTTTTTTTTTTTTATCGTTTCGTGTCTCCGGTTACCATTGAAGTTCGTCAACAGCTCGCCAGTGTCTTTACCCTTGTCCCTTTTCTGTGGGGCTTATTATAGCTAATTTTTGGTTGTCTCATATCAATATTCACGAAATTTGCTTACAAAGAGCAAAACAAGCGTCGATTGTTAAGTCAAGCAGCTCCAGTTTCACGCATTTTCTGATCAAGATAAAAGCACCACCTAGCAAGTTTCAGTTTTGAAAACGATCTTGAACGCTGTGCAACCGAACCCTTCTCGTTATTCTTTTAATTGTATTCAACTGGAGTTCTGAGCCCGGCGAGAAGTGTTCAACTTTAATGACTCACAAGGCTGAACTTTTCGGTGCATCTGAATACCTTCAGCCTCCGTTTCGAGTTGACCTCATGTCTTTAGCAACCCCACCCGCTCTCTCTCTTCCTTCAACTCGTTCGTAGTGCTCAGCCAGGTCGTTGGACTGAGGGGAAACCCGGATCCCGTTTGAATTAGTCAGTCCGAATTAAGATTTCTTCGGTGCCTGGGAACACTCGTTAGAAGTATCTGTCAACCAACCGGGAGTGGAGGAGATGGTAAAAGAAGGAGAAAGGTGGAACGCAGATTGGACCCGCGTGTGCATAAGTGTTTCGGAAGGCGTCAGGTGCGGTGGGTTCTAACCCTGCCCTTCTGGCTGGTCGGGAGAAACAGCTGTTACTGGCCGGCACGGAAAGAAGGGGTTTAAAAGAGTGAGGAGGATTGTGAGGAAAAAAAGCGTTTCTGTTTGTGCTTAAAAAACGAGGAGAGAGGGGAATTGAGAAAGAGTGAGGGAGTGAAGGAGAAATAGAGAGGGATGCTTCGAAAAGAAGCGAGGAGGTAGAAGGGGGAGTGAGTTGAAGACCACCGCATTACGCGTTCTTAGCGCTCTTTTAACCTTGTCCCGAGACCTTGTGCGTTATTAAAAGTAGTAATAAACTAGTACAAAAAAAATAAGGGGAAAGAAATGTCCCAGACACGTGAATGTTGCGAGTAGACGCGCGAGACAGTGTAAGCGGTTGGCTTGTGTCGCAACTCAGACGTTCGATTCAATTCTGCACTAAGTGAACGTTTGGCACCGCTGTGCATTTTTGTTTCCCCACTAAGCACTTCGGTGTCGCAACGTTTTTTTTTTTGTGGGCATTTGTGTAAATGTTCAGTTTAAGTTTAATATATGCGCAAGTACAGAGGGGGTGGAGGTCTTTCATCTCGCTTCGAACACAGGCTATGCATTGGTAGAGGTAGAGTGCTGGTGCGTTTGTAGAACTATTCTCAAGTTATTGTTTAGTGTGGGGAAACCGAGACGTTGCTGGGTCTACATTAATTTTGCTCTTTTTAAGGTCAAAGTAATACTAAGCAAACACCTTTAACTTATATTTTTTACAAAATGTACTAAATAAAAAAAAGTTTATGTGCAAGATACATTTTCATGAGTCTTACAATGTAAATGCAACTTTCTTAAAAATGTAACATTGAGCGGAAATGAGCACAAGTTTGGAATAAATTATGGAAATATTTCTTCTTTAGCTTCCATTCGCCTACTATTTACTTTTTTTATTGTATTGGGCTGGAACACTAGAAGTCAGGGATTTCACCAAGTTTCAGACATGTGGTCTATATTGGGCAGGAGATCGAACTATAGGGGGCGCTCTGACCCGTTTGTTGTCCCCATACTCGGTGTTTACTCAACACAAGGTCTGTGCACATGCCTAGAAGCCTTATGGTTATGTCCATGTCATCTTCTCCAATAGAGCGCGGGGCACAGTTTAATGTAAAAGATATTAACAATCGACGAAGCGACGTTCAGTGCCGGATCTATCCTCAGAGAATGCGAGCTTGACCCACTTCGGTTTTTGTGCTGAGCTGGGACCGTGCATGCTGCATTGTTCATGCAGGCCGGAGTGGAAACAAAAGAGCCACTCCTCCCCCTCATCGGAGAACCCGAACTCTAGCCGAACGCTGACGCCGCGTCCGGTTATGTTGGCCGAGCGTTGAGTCATTGTATTTGTTGTCCCCATCCGTGTAGTTCTAAAGTTAACCGCTTGGGGCGTCACGGTCGCTCCTCCTCCCCAATACTAGACTCGTCTCGAAGCGGCGTGTACTGGGGGGGGGGGGGGGGGGGGTCAGGTGGATTAACGTTTTTAATGGGCCGCCGCGAAGCGGTGTAGTCGCAGCGGAGGGGAGGGAGGGGGGGGGGGGGGGGGGAGGGGGTTAACACGCGCCCTTGTTACGCGTCCGCGCCCGAAGGAAAAATCCATCAATGTAACGCTGTCTGGCAGTCGATGTTTTCTAGTGGACACCTGTCTGTGCCTGATTGTACGTCAAGCACGTCTGATTGGCCAACAAGTTACTCTGACCGACAGTCAAACTCCAGTCAGACTCCGCTTGCCGGCTTTCTGATGGTTTCCTGGTGGCAGTCGGCCGCCGCGAAATGCCGTCAAGATTTCTTGGTGGCGATTCTGATTGGACATCGATTGTCTCTGACTGTACGTCAAAAAGCTTTGACGGGCAGACAGACGTACGGTCAATGGACGTAAAGTTCGTTCGAATACCAATATTTCGTCAAATCTATGAATACGAAAAATAATCTATGCACGAGAAAACGATTTCGGGACGTGTAACCATAAAACCGCTGATGTTAGAGATATGACACGCAACCGACCGACAACACTGATCAGAAGCCCGCCGAACGCCGAACTGGCCGAACGCGCCACTTACTCCTTTACTTTCGCTTCGCCCGGCTTCGCCGAGCTTCCATGAATGATCGCTCTCGACTCGTTTTGTTTGCCCGCGTGCTCCAACCTGTCGATCCCGCCCGAGCTCTACAACGTCTTACGTTTTAGTAGAATTTCTCCTCGAAAAGACCCAGTGTTTCGGGAGTTCCGACTATGTAAGGAAGTTTAGCGGTGTAGTTGAAGACGACAAAGTGTACCAGCTCTACTGGGCTGGAGACGCGCGAACAAAAGGAGGGTTCTACGACGCGAAAGTACTCTACATGGCAGGTGAGTAGAACTGAAGTACGGCGATTGATGTACGAGTGCTTTGCATAACATGCTGAAGGCTTAACTGCATATGGAGCCGAAGCATTCCTTAGAGGCTGTGTCTACAGTGCCATCCGACGGTCCACTCGCTCCTACAAGTGCCGTCCGAAAGAGAGTCAGACGGCGCGTGTATCACTGGTGGGGTACCGTCCGACGGCACTCTTGCAGAGCGTTCGAGTGCCGTCCGACGGTACTCTGCTCACGCGTTCAAGTGCCGCCCGAAAGTCTCGTATAAAACGAGTTCTCAAATTGAGTTTTTTGAAGCTGCAGTGTAGATTAGTGGTAAGACGTCTGCCTCATGAGCAAGCGTAAACTAGTACAAAAAAAAATAAGGGGAAAGAAATTTCCCAGACACGTGAATGCTGCGAGTAGACGCGCGAGACCGTGTGTGCGGTTGGGCTTGTGTCGCAACTTAGACGTTCGATACAATTCTGCACTAAGTGGACGTTTGGCACCGCTGTGCATTTTTGTTTCCCCACTAAGCACTTCGGTGTCGCAACGTTCTTTTTTGTGGGCATTTGTGTAAATGTTCAGTTTACGTTTAATATATGCGCAAGTACAGAGGCGGTGGAGGTCTTTCATCTCGCTTCGAACACAGGCTATGCATTGGTAGAGGTAGAGTGCCGGTGCGTTTGTAGAACTATTCTCAAGTTATTGTTTAGTGTGGGGAAACCGAGACGTTGCTGGGTCTACATTAATTTTGCTCTTTTTAAGGTCAAAGTAATACTAAGCAAACACCTTTAACTTATATTTTTTACAAAATGTACTAAATAAAAAAAGTTTATGTGCAAATACATTTTCATGAGTCTTACAATGTAAATGCAACTTTCTTAAAAATGTAACATTGAGTGGAAATGAGCACAAGTTTGGAATAATTATGGAAATATTTCTTCTTTAGCTTCCATTCGCCTACTATTTACTTTTTTTATTGTATTGGGCTGGAACACTAGAAGTCAGGGATTTCACCAAGTTTCAGACATGTGGTCTATATTGGGCAGGAGATCGAACTATAGGGGGCGCTCTGACCCGTTTGTTGTCCCCATACTCGGTGTTTACTCAACACAAGGTCTGTGCACATGCCTAGAAGCCTTATGATTATGTCCATGTCATCTTCTCCAATAGAGCGCGGGGCACAGTTTAATGTAAAAGATATTAACAATCGACGAAGCGACGTTCAGTGCCGGATCTATCCTCAGAGAATGCGAGCTTGACCCACTTCGGCTTTTGTGCTGAGCTAGGACCGTGCATGCTGCATTGTTCATGCAGGCCGCAGTGGAAACAAAAGAGCCACTCCTCCCCCTCACCGGAGAACCCGAACTCTAGCCGAACGCTGACGCCGCGTCCGGTTATGTCGGCTGAGCGTTGAGTCATTGTATTTGTGTCCCCATCCGTGTAGTTCTAAAGTTAACCGCTTGGGGCGTCACGGTCGCTCCTCCTCCCCAATACTAGACTCGTCTCGAAGCGGCGTGTACTGGGGGGGGGGGGGGGGGGGGAGGGTCAGGTGGATTAACGTTTTTAATGGGCCGCCGCGAAGCGGTGTAGTCGCAGCGGAGGGGAGGGAGGGGGGGGGGGGAGGGGGTTAACACGCGCCCTTGTTACGCGTCCGCGTTAAAACGTCTCTGTTCGCTAAAACGCCATTCGCCGCGAAACGGATAATGATGTTTTAGCAAACACGTCCATGAAACGTCCGTGAAGCGTGTCAAGCCTCCATCAAACGTGTTTCCACGAAACACCGGGAGAATAGGAAAGTCAGTATTCTACCGGCAGTTGTCACAATATTTCAGAAAGCCAATTGGAGGTGAATGCCGATTGAATTTCGGGAAATTATTCTCCCGGCAGGCTTCAAGGGACGTCAAGGGGCCAATGGGTTGGAACTGCGGGTTGATTTTCGGAAAAATATTTCTACCGGTTACAAGTAGAATTTACACTGCCTATTTTTCACGTGAATAGTGTCGCGTTTTTTTACTTTATGTTTCTAGTCACAAGTTCGTCGCATTAAACGTTCATTTTAGGTTTTATTAATCATGTTTATGTTATTATCTTTGTCAATATTTCGAATTCACACCTAGTTTATTTTGAACCCAAAGTGAATAACAACGCTGAAAAAATTAACAAAACTTTAACTAACGTTCTAGTTTAGTCTAGTAAAATACATACACAGAAAAAAATATCAAGCACAAAACGGACGAGTGCATAACGACAAGCTGATCTTTAAATAAAATTAGACGGTTGTGGCTCGTTCTTGTTATTGTCGCATGATCATTCATTATCACTCATGTTTCTGAATGTTTAATAATACGCAAATAGAAAGAAAACGAACGAAATAAAAGATTCAACCGCCGTGTCTTACATTTTTATCATACGGTTGATTCAGGCATATAAGATTTGATGTTTTGCTAATTAGTCATGCAAATCCTAAATATTATTATTGTTTCAGGAGTGCTTAGAGCGCTGTCCTGCCAGAAACAAAATTACGTAAACTTTTTAAATATGTCCTACCTTTTCAAGCCTCATCACTTGAACACGCATTTTGATACAAATCCCGGAGGGAATCAAAGCTTTGAGGAAGAACTAGAATGACCTTCCTAAAGGTGAGCGCAGTGTCTCTCTGGGGTCCCTAGGAAGCTCCCTTACAGAGACACGTGTTGATATCATATTGCGCCTAAAAGATTTGTTCTCGTCTTAAAATAAGGGGCGCGTTCTTTTAGCTTTATCACACAATAACAAAAGCGTCAGACAACGCGTCTTTAGGTTTTGTTTGATTCAGCAGCTTGTTCATCGCGACATCTGTAGCGGTTCATTAGCAGAACTTCATATCCGTTGGATCGGGACTAGAATCCATGAACCGGTGTTTAGTTTAGCCTCAGGCTACATTCGAACTGCTGCTGTATTTTGCCTGACTCTGGTGTAACTTTCTTCGTTTAGTTTTACGTCCTTTAGACTCAGAGACATGAACATTTACACTTGTAGCTCACTTTTTATATTAGCGGCTGCCCGCTTTTTTATATCGAATCCTCGTCACTCTCTAATAAACTCAACACATGTAGCACGCCAGAACAACGCCTTACTTGGCACAAGTTTGGAAATACAAGGAAAAGAGTGCGCAAGACAACGAAGATGGAGAGAAATACGCAGGACGAGCTCTCGTCCTGTGTACTGCTTCTCTGCTGTCTTCTTTGTTTTGCGTGCTGTTACATATATCGCTGAAACACGAACCAACTCGCCCACATGGACACTTTAATAAATAACAAGAGCCTAACTTGGGCATAATACTGTTTTGCTACAAGGTGTTAGTTAGTACCGGAGTGTTTCTTGTGAGTGTGTATGTGTTTCTGTAACTTGTTTTGGCTTCCCGCTTAATTGCCAATGTGCCAGACTTCGGTAAAAAATATGACAGGTCAACCAAAGAACCAGCAGTAAGCCTAAATTGTCCACTCGTTTGGCGATATAGGTCCAAAGGTGCGACATCATAACCAGACAACCAGAAGTCAAGCCTACCCTTGGGTAAGGTACGTTGCTAGGCTAGTCCATTAATCTTAGTTATACATAAAACAATTGCACAAAAATGCAGGGAGACAATATAAACGGGACAAGCTCTTTTCGTTTTTACTTCGTGTCCTTGCCTTTTGTTTGCGCTCTTTTATATGTTTAACCTGCTCCCTGGAACAACTACCAGCACTGGAGCCTAAGTTTGGCACTTGTTCGGCGAATTAGAGGCCAATGTATCCGGACTCTTGCCAAAAAGGGGAAACTTTGGCTCTGCCTCTGCTCTTTGAGCTTCTTAAAGCTCTAAATTCCCGCACGAAAATACATTTTAGTTTCAAAAATTGTGCTAGCTGCAATGTATTTTCTTCGAACAAATGTGTGAGTTTTAATTCCGCGGTCTTGCCAGAGGTTAGTACACAGTGGCCAGTAACTGGGTTGATATCGAAGGAATGTTCAACAGAAATACACTGCGCGTTTTTTTTAATACTTTTTACAAGGTTTTGACTTATTCACTCTTCCAAATTTTCTCTTTCACTTGAGTCATTTCTACTCAAGCGTCTGGCTTTTCTCTTTTCCTCTTTTTTTCGCGACCGTCACGAGTTTTGTGTTTCCTTTAGTTTTATTTCCTTGGCAGCCCCTTCTATGTATAAGAAAGCTGATTGAATATTTGTTCCCGGAAAATAAAAAATGTGTAGCTATATAGCATTTTATTAAGCGAGTAAGACATCGCGCAAAAAGGAGTCTGACATTTCTATTCAAAAGTTTTTCTTGGGCCACTTTGACACACTCTAAAATCACTTCCTTAATTCTAGCATTGAAAATAACATTTAATTCGGCTATGTAAGTTTATATTACCGACCTAATATTTTGGCCATTGTTTTTAGTGAGAACGTTTTACTTTAGACAAATATCTCTTTTACCGTTTGTCCATATTTTCTATAGTTTGTGGTGTGATTGTGCATTTGGTTATTTCCATAAAACAGCTTCAGTACAACCTGAATTTTCTTGAGCTGGAAACTCGACATCCATTTTGCCAAACCCGATGTATCAGCAAACCTAAGCTATAAACTTTTGTTGTTGACATCAATTCAGATTTATTTTGTTTTCACAAATATTCGTTGCGTTCTCAACTATCGCAATAGTAGTATTGCGAAAATTAAGTGAATATAAGGAAGAACATGGAACAATCAGGTATAACTCAACACTTTTGATGGCAATGACTTTATTGTGTTGACTAACGGACTCGTCGACCGTAATCATGTGTGAATCAGTGAAAGTAAATGAGGGGAATTCGACAGCCCCATTACATTTCTCCTGACACAATCTGGACGCTGACGAGGAAATATTTTTGGCCAGACAAAGGGGCAGCGCTGTTGAGAAATGCGTATTTACTTTTAAAAAGAGAGTCTTAGAAGACCCGAACATTCCATGTTCTCTCAAACCAATCTCCAACACGTGCACAGCCAAGTGCTACGAGGTTGAGTCCAAAAACGCTATATCCCCAAACCCCGCACGATGTCGAAATCGCATTTTATCGATCCGGCTCTGCATTTTTAAAGGAGAAGCTGTTTTTTTTTTCTCGGTGGGGTGATTGGACTTTGGATTTTCTTCGCTCGCAATAGAGAGACCTCTTTTTTTTGTGGTTTTGTATGTGAAGACTCAGGGTCACTAATGCTTTTTTATTTCATTTTACACACGAATAGCAAGTATTTGATGAAATGTCTTATCCATTTTCAGAGCTAGAAGTTGTTGAGGCAAAAAAAAAGTAAAAAACAAAACAAAAAAAACTTGATAGCATTATAAACTAAAGAAATTTTGTTTGGAATTTGTTTTGCCATTTTCCAGCAACATGGTTGTAATATAAGGAAATCCGGCACTTAGAAAAGGTCAAACAAGAAAATGTACCCCAAAACAGTCAACAGAAGAAAAGACTTTTTGAAGAGTTAAATGAAAATATATCTTAACAGCGGCTTTCTCATCAAAATATTTGATCTCAAACCAGGTATTTCACGAGTTGTGTTCATTACCCTCGTTTTGTTTTTGTTCACAATCGAACTTTTTTATTTTCATTTTCTTAGATACATATTTTTTCTTATATTTGGGTCAAATCTCTTACTCGACTGGGGGCGAGCGTTCAATTCCTGCCCCGTGCCAGCCTAAGCGACGCTTTATTTTCGACCATTGCCGTCTTCATCCTATCTCACAATGAGTGTGAACCAATGTTAGGTGACCAGTCGCATTTATAAAAATAAATCACCGTAATGATCTCATTAATCTGTCGCAAGGGGCTGACCGTGCGATTCCCTTGTACGTATTTCCGACCTCAATGGGCGTTGTCGGTTTGCTTCATCTGGCGGTCTGGGTGAAGACCGCAAAAGTAGTAATTTTTCAGCTGTCTTTATATCCCAAGACCTTTTTTGACTTCGCCCACATTCTCGTTTGTCAACCTAAAAATACAAAGGAAGCACAGGAGTTTTTGTATATGGACGATAAATGAGGGCTACAAATATGATACCCCCGGCCCTTTGTATGGAACTTGGTCGGATGCCTATTTTCTGGCATCTGGTAGTTCTGCGAGCTTTTGTTTCCTTTGACCAAACACTTAGATTAAGTTCGACGATTAACTCTAGTTACATATGAAAACTACTGCAAATAATTATAAATTATGAAATGAAAAATGTCAGAGAAGAGGGAAACACGTACGCTCTGTATTTATATCCGGATTGAGGGCGCGTTAATTTAGAGGCAGACGAAACTACAGTGCCTGAAGTTTTGCCTCATAACATTGAACATCAACTGGATTGTTTCGTTGAAGGTGTAGTAGTTGCGGAAAGTGTAAATATCTCAATAAAATATACAATATTTTAACTTTTAATAATTGAAACTTTTTTAACTTTGTTTTTTTATACTTGTTTTCATAAATTATTGAACTACGGTGAATCACTATATTATAATGTACATCAAATTATTTGTATTACATTTTTTCATTTTTTATTGTCTTATGAAATATATTTTAATAAATTCGCTGCATCTGCTGCGCTTAAATTTGGTCCTCCTCTTTTGTCGTATAAAATAATATACCCCATTCGAAATATCACCCTCTGTTAGCAGCTGTGGAAAACCTGCATAATGGTGAATAAAATTTCAACGTCACGGCACACTAAAAAAATAAAAAAAACGCGGAAAAAGGTGATGAGCGTAGTGACTGTGCAATGGCGACACTTTTTGATTGGCTCGTACACTCGTAGGGTTGGCCGAGCTTTTACGTTCGCTCTCTTATGGAATGACTTGCACGTTTCTCGATGCAGTTGTTCCGCCATTGTGCAGTGGTTTCAACCTTCAATTAATCTGCACGTGACATTCAAAAGGGATCTTTATCACAACTTGCAGTTTTGAGCAAGGCGAGGCATAACATCTGAAGTGATAACTGCCAAACGAACGAGTGTATCCTGATAAGGCTCTAGAAGACTACGTATTGAGGATCTAAAACGAAACTTGCAACATGTCTAAACGTTTGTGTTATTGCTTTGTTTTGAGCGTTAAACAAACTTTTATTTCCTATTTGATTCGAGCCCCCTGGAAACGTGCTTCTCACAGAGAACATTTCAACTAATACTCTTAGGAGTTAATTCTCTGCATTATAACCAAGGCAGTTTAGTTGTTCACAATCATGTGAAATAGAAGGTTATCTTGATCACCTGCCTGTAAATGTATAAAAATATGCACTGCAAAACCGGCCTAATTACATAGAAACTACAAATGAGTGCGGTGGAGTTGCCAAACCGCCAGAGAAGCGGCTCTCTTTGAATCTCGAATGGTCGTCTCAAGAGCTGCGCGGGTTTACTTTCGCAGCTTGCACAACGACCTTGGAGGCGCGTTTTTATTAGGAGGGAAGCTCCTTAGGGTCTAGTCTTGTCCGTCCGTCCGTGCTCACATTGATTGCCATACCATCTGTCTTCTTAAAAAAAGAAAAAATGTTTATTAAAAAAAATGTTTTCTTAAAAAAGAAAAAAATGTTGACGGGATTTGAACCTGTTCGGGGAGACCCCAATGGATTTCTAGTCCATCGCCTTAACCACTCGGCCACATCTGCGGGACGAGTAGGGGGCTCTGAGATGTGGTAGTAACACAAGTGCTGGGGATGTCATGGATGAAACGTTGCATGTAGCCGCTCAACGTCTATAGAGGAGAGGGCACTGTGGTCAAATGCGTATATAATCGCGTTAAACTTTACATGCATTGGCTCAACGTTTATAGACGAGAGGGTGCTGCGGTCAAATGCTCAAATGCGTATATAACCACGTTCCATACCACACATTCTCTTTCTGACATGGACCGTTGACTTAAGCGGTGGAGATACGATCCCACGGCTTCTAGCGGAACCAAGCTGATCCGCTAGAAGAACCACTGGCTCTGCATTTCACCGACCATAAAGCAGTAATAATGAAGTCGAAACGCAACCCGGAACCCAGCACTACCTATGCGCAATAAAAAAAATCAGCACCATCAGCACTACCTATGAACAATAAAATCAGTATAATCAGCACCTCCAGAGCTTCGCCCCAATCAACATCATTCAGCACGTGGAGATGCGGTCATTTTTGTTTTGAAATTTTAGTTTTTTCTGCCAAAAACATGCAGCTTTTTGTTAATTGAAAATATAAACAAATTTAAAGGTGCCACGGGTCCGTCAGCTGAAATTCGAGCCACAGTGAAAGTAAAAATAAAAACAGCAGCTGTGAAATCGAACATTATCTTTGCACGCAAAGAAAGTGTACGAAACATTCCTGGCCAATTTTCGCTCTCAAAACTGGTGCAATGCATCCAACAAGAAAAACGATTGCTTTATAAATATAATTAATTCTTCTATTCTCTCATTAGTGTTTCGTAATAAAATCATACTGTTTTTTTTTGTTTTTTTTTTTTTTCCGAAGCGTTCTATGCGCAGAAATAGCAAAAGTCGCAATCCAGTATAGACACCCTTTCGAAATACAGCCCTCTGTTGGCAGCTGTTGAATCCCTGCAAAATGGCGGACTAAAGCCGCAACGTCACGGCACACTTCATGCGTTTGGTTGAAGCAGAAGAAAAAACAGACCCACAAAAAAAAAGGCGATGACCGCAGTGACGTTGCACTTTCGACGCTGTTTGTTTGGCTCGTCGACTCCTAGCATTAACTGCGCTCTGACGTTCGCTATCTTATGGAATCTCTTGCACGTGTCACGATGTGTGTTGTTTCACCATTGTGCAGGGGTTTCGACCTTCTAATAATCGGCAAGGGAATTTCGAAAGGGGTCTATTATATCCGCGTGTTCATTCTAAAATACCTACGATTATATGTTGTCCTCTCCTCCCTTGACCTTTGTCTTTCGCGCTAATATTTTATGATGTTCAACCAACTCGCCTCCCAAATTATTTCGTTAGTTTATTTTATCTGATTGAAGGTTAAGTCGAGCGAACGCTTAAGGGAGAAAAATATTAAAGTTACAAATATTAAAATACAAATGGTTACTTTAAATTGAGCAAATACTTAACGAAGCCACCTCATGAAAGTCCATTTTCTACTTGCAATTCACTCAACATAGTTTAAACAGATTAAACTTTCAATGGCATGAACTAACCCAGATTACTGATTTTAATGGCGTCCCTTCTTCCCCAGTGAAGGTGTGTGGGACCGTACATACGTAATTGTTTACACAAGCGTTCAACTGCGTATATATCTACACGTGCCCTTGCCCATGCTCAGAGCACATGTCTCGTCATTATGCGCCACGTGTGGGTTTGCTCCACTGCTGAGGATACGCTTCTTTCGGCCATCATCGCTCGTCATTCGTCAAAGAACCAAATCAGAAACCATCTGCTTTTTTTTTCCTTGAGCCATAAGCCAGTTTTAAACACTCAATTTTTTCTTCAGCCATAAGAGACTGGAATAGTCTAGATAGGCACTTTTTTTAGTTTTACAAGTGTTGAATTGTTTAGTGATGCAGTTGAAAAACAACTGCTTTGTCAATTTATGAATTGATATCTTTTTTTTCTGTTACAAGAATGACGCGATATTTTGCTGTTCCGTTTTTATTGATATTTGCCTAGCCGCCTCGGTGGCTCCGAGGCGAGAGCGCTGGCCTATGGATCCCCAAGTGGCGGGTTCGAATCCCGGACGAGGTGCCCGCAATCTGACGGATGCTTATTGCGGAGGAGGCGCCGTGTAACCGAGCTTTCGGTTGCACGTCAAAAGATCCCCAGGTGGTCCAAACTAATCCTCAGTCCTCCGCTGGGGCGTGCCAGATGCCCGTCGTTGGTTTGGCACGTAAAACCCCCAAATTTGATGGATTTCATATTTGCCTCTTGATGTATATTGATTTTCCCCCAATACCTGCAAAAATCCCAATGGGATTGCCAGTATTTTGAAATAATAATAAAAAACAAATCTGGAGTTTGTTACGAAACACGCCGCAAAGAGGTTCGAGTTTCTTGCAACACAGAAAAAGTACATTTCTTGTTTTCTTTGTTTTCTCCTTCCGAAAGTTCTGTTTCAACGCTTCGAAAAGGCTCGGTGGCATGGAACAAATTGCGTCGGACGTTAGTTCTGAAGGCACTTTGTTCAAGGCTCTTTGTTTGTTCGCTGGCACGATGCTGGACGCAGGAAACGAAGTTCTTTGTTCGGTTAGCTGGCAGCGAAAATGGCGACTCTCTTAGTTCGGTGACCCCAGCTCTGTGTCTTACGGCACCAAGAGTTGACAAAAATGATAAACAGATCAAAATACTTCCGATCATGGCAGCTGCTCTGTCGCTGTTCACTGGGAACCTCACACGTACAGAAGCTTGTACGAGGCGATCTCTAGTTCGGTCGTCTGGCATTATTTTTATATTTTCTTCGCATCCTCATCGTGCGTGTGAGCCGGACATGCGCCTTGTTAGGAGTGGACATATGTCGCTGCTTTGCTTCGCAATAAAGTCGGCTCTTGTTTGCCTGTAGGACAAGCTGGATATCGATTGCATAAAGCGACAAAACGACAGAATAGGGCAGCTGGAGGCATACAAGCATTCGCATAAGCAGAATGTAACCTTCTCAAAATATGTAACATTAAACAAAAAAACAAACAAAAATATGACAAGCTGTTTCACTAAATTGTGGCCAATCATAGCGTGCAAACCCTGAAGCTTATGTAAGTAAGTATACGTTCCCGAGCTTTCCGCGTAAGGGCATGCTTGCGATTTGGTTTATTGATTTAGGTATTGATTGAATAATGGCCGCTCTCAAGCGTGCAAGGTTAGTGTACATTTCTGCATTTTTATTTTTGTTATCACCATATGTATCTTTGAATATGAAGCTGCTATCTTTAGGCATTGATCTGAATGAACACGTTTCTCTTTGTGCCCTCCGAAATTTATCACTGCACATCAGCGTATAGTTAGGCTGTTTTAAGCAGCAAGGTAAATCTACGATACTGTGGAAAACGAACAATTTCTTAAAAGTTCATGCGAGGGACCGTAGAAACGAAATAAACTTATATTCGAATTGCTTGGGGTACTGAGCTTGAAGTGAAATATTAGTCCTCATTTTTTTTTTAGGTAAAACCTTCATCATGTTTCTTTTTATATGCTACGGCTGATGTATATATCGCCAAATAATATAATAAGATTAAATTTCTCAGAAACAGACATACACATACAATTTGTGAATGTAACGTGAGCCGCCAAAATTGTGCAGGCGAGCTTATTAATAAATACATTTCTTGAACGCGCCGGGTTTTTCTGAGTACTTAAATGCGGAGCCCCTTGAATTCGCTTGTAATTGAGATTAAACTGGGTACAATATTTCAAGTGCATTATAACGTGAAGAGTCGTCTATACTGTAGTATACCGATGTATAAGAGGAGCGAGTTAGAGAGAAAGGAGAATCGTCAATAGTGAGAGATGGGCCAGTTGGTGCATGATCTCTTTTGACAAAATGCACCGCAAGACAGGGACGGAGTTGATGTCTCCCTTACTCCGACCCTGTCCTGCGGCACATTTCTGTCAAAAACATGTATTTCGGCTTGTGTAAATAAACTATACATCGCAGAAAGCTGAAACTCATTGAGAATGTGACGCTAGCTGACTGGATAGAATGCCGAAATTCGAAAGCATGACGTTACCCGTATCAAAAGATAATTGAAAAAAAAGAACTAGATGTCTTAATGAGCCGACGGCCACATAAGCCTAATGTCGTCAAAACGAGAAATTACAATAGAGGACCCTCGGCATCTATTTCAGTGAAATAGCAAACTTGTCAGCAATAAATAAAACACTATTTTCCTTTTTATTCTCTTTCTTCCTGAACACTGTTTTTTACTGATATGAATCCCATAAGCGTCCACAACGTCAGTTCCTGTTTTGAAGATATAAGGCTTAGATGGATGTAGGCTTACAGAAATTTAGTTTTTCTCAATTATCTTATGCTCCAGGTAACGTTGTTTTCTTGAATTCCTTCGTTCTATCCCAACCATTAGCGTCACATTCTCATGAAGTTTGCTCTTTCTGCTATGCGTAGTTTATTTACCCGGGCCGAAAAGCACTATTATCTTCTCTTGAGAAGTTCCTGTATATTATCCCTGCGCGTTCTACTCTTACTAGGGAAATTCCGCTAATAAGGGACCGTGATACTGCCAACCACACTTCAAAACAAACACAGTTGTGATACCAGCGACCACACTTCAAAATGGTCTAACGGGTCGCGATATGAAAATAATTTCAAGAAACATCAATCAATATCTAATTTTCTTTTATCGAAAACAAGCTATGTTTAAACTCCAGTAGGGAATAGACCCGCCCTATTCACAGTAATGTAAATGACGTGGTATGTGCACATTGTTTTACACAACCAACAACGCTTCGTTCGAACGATCGATCGTTTGTTATTGCCCTGTAAACGAGCTGAAAGTAAATTAAAAAAAGGTATTGGCGAATCTGAGTTTAACGCGGCGTTGTTTGCACAACACTTTGGCAGGACTGCGCTTGTCCGCGTTTCTTGCTGACAGGGGCTGACAGCTCGAGCCCACCGTAACTCATTGTACCCAGCTTAGCGATCTACTAATTAATTTCGCAGGCTTTCATTATTTTTTTTTAATTGGCTCTCGGTGCAGCGTAGTTATCCATTATACAACCTTTTTTTTCAGACCTTGCTTGTTTTCGTAGAGCGTGATTAAAAATATTGCGTTTTAATTTAATATTAGGCCTTTATAAATACGCCAAGTCTAAACGGAAACATGTTTTCACCTAAATCCGCTAAAATGTTTTGTTATATGACGTTTTCTGACTTGATTATGAAGACCTGTAATCGAGCACAGTGTATTTGTTTACTTTTGAGTGACATATCATTCGACGTAAGTGTGTAATCTATAAAAAAGTAACACATATTAAAACCGATATTACGAGGTTTTATTGGAGTGGTGATAGCATGCCCAGTATGTCAACCGCATTACAGATGCCAGACGCAGCCGACACTGAGCGCTAATGGCACCAATGTGCAAGTGTCAAAAGCACATCATGACGGTGTTCGTCATGTTTCTGTACGTGTTCTATTATCGCTTAACCAATAATATACGAAAAAGGCCCAGTGACTTGTGCTTTTGACGCTGCTTGATGGGTCCCATTAGTATGTGGCATTAGATGCCTCTAGACTTTCATTTCGTTTCATTTATTATGTCTCTGAGGTCCCAAAGGTATTACAGAGAGGAGTGAGGCTCAGTAAATGGAACAAAGCAAATGACAATGAAAAGGCAGAACACACACAAAATAACTACTAAACATCATTTAACACGTTAGAAACGGCACAGTGCATGGAATAAAACAGATATCAATGAAATGAAAATAAAACAAATATCAATGAAACTTAAGCTGAGACGATGTATAGTAAATATTTTTATTTGATGTTGCAAGTCCTAAATACTTGTAAGGTGCATTATAGCTCGGTACCTATTATGTACGCGAGAAAGCGAAAATATTTTCTATACTTTTCGCTCTCCTGCGCGCCGCGGACAGCTGGGCGCGTTGCTTGTAGAAATGCGCTGCGTGCATTCCTACACGTGAGGAGTCTTAAGTGTACTCCTGTAATTTTTTTTTTGTTGTTTTATACACTTCTGTCAGGTCAACTCATTCTTGGAAATCTTTTAGACAAAATGCACCATCTAAGCCACCTCTGTAGAAGCTCCTAGTTCGAAGCCTTAAGGAACCGGTTTATGCGGTCTCTTCAAACGGACAACAAATTGTTTAACTCACGAGGTAAGAAATATAAACTAAATTTTCTTATTTTTTTAAACATAAAAAGAGTTAGAAACAGTGAAGAATGAAGGTCTGTTTTGATTTGAAATGACGCTGATGTTTAGGGATAGAAGATGCAAACATTCACTTGCCGATCATTTTTCTTTTTCAGCTGACGAGAACTTAAATAGACGAGCTTTTTTAGGCCTATGAAAACTTTATTTTCTTAGATGGGCGACAAATACCAGACACTGCCCATGAATCAAAAAACTCTGATTCACCAGGGGGAAATTAATGATATCATGCGATACGTACACAGGGAGCTTTTTGAGGCTTTTTAGATTTGTCGAGAGATGCCCTCTAAGCTATATTAATGCAGTCTATGCAGGTGAGTTACGCAGCCAGGGGGACTTAATTTAGGGTTTATTTGTTAAAATAAGTCAAATATTAAATAATGTTTTAAAATAGTTTTAAACTGACAAAAATATGCATATGGTTCCCTGTAGAAACGTGCTGTCTTCGAAAACTAGATAGGCAGTAAATTTGATAAAAACAAAAATTAAGCGCGTGGAACGCACTGCAGTTCGCTAAAGTTACGACTCGTGGAACAGGCACAAGAATGATGATCCTTGTGCCTGTTCTACGAGTTACAATTCGTGGAACAGGCACAAGGATGATTAGAGACGGAAAAAATCGCGCTGGCAATTTTTCACCTTGTCATTCTTACGCCTCTGCACGAATGGCAAATTAAGCGTCCCACCGCTCGTCAAACGCTCGTTAGGTTTTTCTACACTTTACAGATGTAGTGTTTGTCGATTACACTCTGCAAGATTACAATTAAAACCATATGTTTATTTTTAATATTTAGGAATTTAATTAAAAGCTGGATTTATTTATCGGAATTGTCGTGACGATTTGTCCTTATAATTGGTTTCCCTGGCAGTATAACTCACCTGCACAAACCGCATCAGTTTAACTTCACGTTTTCTTAAACAGTCTGTAGGTCTTTAGGAAAAGAAAACACTGTAGATTTGATGTGGAAGCTATTTTTGGTAAACTATTCTGAACTTTTTGGTATGAAGCATTTCTTGTAATTTTACATGTTTGTTTTGACGGGAGTTTTGAACTACCACCTTTATAATATAGTGTTTTAATTATATTGATATCGCACTTATAAGACACTGAAGAACAACTCTCGCGTTAGATGAATAATTAGGAAACAAATATATGCAAGGACAACGAGAGCCTCCGAGGAGCGTATTCAGTAAAAAATAGCTAAATAACAACAAAACCATCGCATATATCTTCTGCGCTTCACGCATTCGGGAGCATCTGCAACCATCTTCAAAGGACTTGGAAAGAAACGCTTGAGTTAGCAGTTCATCCATCCGGTGGAGCAAATTTAAATCGACGCTCTTTTAAAATTAAAGCGAAAAAAAACAAAGGGGGAGGGGAACTTTGAAACTACTCGAAAACTTTGTACAAAATGTCGTTATACGACTGCAAGTAGGTAGTGTATGCTCCACCAATTGCTTTGTTTCTATCTTTAATGCCTGTTCTTGTAATGTACGTGAAAAACTTGATAAGCAAATTCTTTTTTTGCTTCTGAAAATTAAAGGCACCTCGGGATAAAGCTTCGAAATAGATAGTTGGGAGTATTATATGAGATTATAGTATGGAATAGGTAAGATCCGAGCAAAGAATATTAACATTAACTCCTCTTATAAAATGTTCTTAACGTTGGAAATATGACATTTCATTTTTAGAGTTAGTAGAACTTAATAGCAGCATAGCGTGAATAAATTCACATTTAATGTATCACTCATGAAGACTATTTGGATTAACTTTTTAAGAAATATAATATCGGCCATAGCATACTGTGCCACCACTCTGACGGGTACAATAAGCTTGAAACATTGTTTTTCTTTAGCCCTTATACCTGAAATTAAAAAAAAAATTGATTGGAAACACTTGGTTTTTAGGGGTCTCTATCTGCTTCAACACAACCATATTCGCTTTTTTAAACTGCGCTTTCTTTTTATCTTACCTTAAATAAACGGAGCGTTAAGGGACAAGTCACTGTTCGCTAACAACGGCAATTGAAGTACTAAAATTTAGAAGACTGATTAGCTAATTCTCTAATATGTATACAGTAATTAACATAAACTTCGTAGGTTCTAACGGCGGTACAGTTTGCTATGTTTGCTATTAAATGGCTACTACAAACTCAAGTTATCAAAGAAGTCATCAAGACAACCCCTTCGCTCTCCGGGTTGAAGCGAGAGAGGAAGTAACGATGGTTTACTTCCGGTCACAGTTGATACCCGGACGTCACTTCCGGTGTGCGCTCTGGTGTCGCCGGAAAAAGTAATGTTTTTGAGGGCCAATCAAAATCGTCAGTAATTGAGCGTCTTCAAAATAAACTAGCATACGTCTAGCATACTTGATTAAATTATACGATTTTTGTGAGGATTTCTACTAGTGTTCGCCCTGTTGATTCTGCGCTGAAATGTACAAGTGTAACGAGAATAATTCCGCTTTAGAAGTTGTGGTTCGCTGACCAAAGTACTTCTTCAACTGGATTCCACAACATCTCTAAGCATGAAGCAGGACGCCCGTCAAAAGGCGTCTCTTTACACTTTGTAATAATTAGAGGCCAAGTCGGAATATATTGATGGTTTTAGTGTTATGTGTCTGCGGTGGCTGCAGTTTTCTCCCGCTCACACCCGACGTCCCTCGATTCCCCCTCCGTGTACACGAAGACGTTCAACTCACTTCCTCTCCGGAACTTGCCGAGGCGCGTGCTGTGCTCCTCGCGCCCCGGACTCTACGAAACCCACGCGCGTGAGGCGCCCGACCTCGCGCCCCGTGACGGCACTCTCACGATCTATACTGACTCCCAATACGTCGTCCGTGCCCTTAAGAAGCACCACTTGACACACAGCCCCACAGTCTCGGGCATCTTCCAGACAGCCCTAGGCCTATACAGGAACTACGCCATCCGCCCATGTATCCGCTGGATACCAGGGCACGCGGGCGTCGCCGGTAACGAGCGGGCCCACGGAGCCGCGATGGAGGAGATGAATAAGCCTCAACTTGCCCCCTCCTCGCAGTCTCCCACCTCCTTCTCGCTGCCGCCGTCTCCTGACTCTACCGCAGATGAGACCGCCTACGATCCTGATGATGAGATGCGCCTCCTCAAACAACAATGGAGACACCGCCTCGCTTCTTCCTGGACCCCGGAGCAGTTCCCGATCCCCGGCGGGGTCTTCCGGCGATCGCAGATAGTGCTCCTACGTCGGATCCGTACCGGAGGGGCCCTCACGCCCTATCTGCTTCAATTGTTTGACACCAACCGCAAGCGAAAAGCTGATCCATATTATCCTACCCCGGACCCCAGCTGCCAGCGCTGCAAGGACCCGGAGTCTTTACCCAAGCTTCATCATTTAATTTGGGACTGCGCAGCATTGGCAGCACACCGCACCGCAGCCTGGTCCCTTCTGCCCGACGATGAACGACCGACTTGATTTGATGACAGGGTGCACCCCCCTGGTGACTGCGAGCGCCGGACGCGAATTCTGACCTCGCTCCTCGACTTTGTGTCGCGAAGCGGGCTAGCAACTTCGGTGTAACCCTCATCCCCCTCCCCCTTTTCATCTAGGGACTTGGACGCCACGCCAAAGCTGCGACCGCGTCGCACCGGACTTCTAATCCTGGTGTAATCCCTTGGTTCAATAAACGTCTTAACAACAACAACAGTGTTATGTGTTGGAGCTAAAAGGAGCGTTACTTATGTATGTCATAGCTTTTTTGTCCGGTTCAACATTTTCAGTATATTATTTGTCATAGACAGTGAGCATATTAAAATAACGCAAACAAAAAAAGTCAAAGATGTAAATATAGCTTGTGAAAAGCGACGTTTCGCGTCATGCACCACATATGGTTTGCAGAAGAGCGAAGCGTCTTTCAGGTTGTCAGACGTTTCTCTCTTCAAAATGTGAAAATAACTTTTGTTCTTCGACATGAGTAGAAGGGCACGGTCTCGGAGCCAGTCTGGCTAAAATTATTTAACACCCAATGTGTTTTACTATGTTTGTATTTATTCCTACAATATACATTCGAGGAAAGCAGACAACGTTACCGCAGCTTTGAAACATCGGTCATGAGTATATCTTCAGTAGTTCAATGAAATTTCGTGTGAGGGTAACTATCTCGCAGAAAAAATAAATTTTGGCGAAAACAAATTTTGGGGAGGTGGTGGACACGGTGTTTGAAAACAAATAAACGGATCTACAGATCATTTTCTTTTGATTTGACTCCGACCAGGATCAATAATTACTTCATATCTTTGTGCGCAATACCCAGCAAAACATGTTAATGCTTCCGCGTAGCACACGTTGGTAAAAAAATGTTTATTTACGAGTTGATCGAAACGAATCAATATTAAGGAGCACTAACGTAATTTCATTTTTCGTATATTCTTTCAGTTTTCTTTTTGATGTCACACTATATATTCCTCTCGCTTTCACAAAAATTTTTATCTCTGTGCCAAACTTGAATATTTTGTCATAAATATTTTATGTAGCTAATTGTTAACAGTCAAGTGATTTTCTGAAAGTCATACTTTAATATTAGCCATAATTTAATATATGAGAGCCGTCTACGTACCTGCGCTTCGCAAGCACCTTGTTTTTGTGTCATTTGTTTCACTAGTTGTGTAAAACACTTTCACATTATCGGTCAGCTTAATTATTAACGCGGCCTAATGACGCTACATTTAGGGTTGTTACTTGGGATTTGTTTTTTTAGTCGGATGGTTTCTATTTTGTCATTTGTTATAAAAACGCGGGATCCGAACCTGCTTGTTCATACCGTCGAAGCGTACAACCCGGGTATCTGGAACTGCAATAAACTATCACATGTAGTGTTACGTTCAACGCTTTCACGTTGAAGGCAATGTAATTCTGTCCCCTATGCTATTGGCTACCGCGCTGGTGGCTCGGTATACTGAAAACGAATACTGTCATTAGCGGGAATTCAGGCTTCGCTCCACCAGATACACAACGTTCAAGAAGAGAGTGTGATATCGGTGCCTCGCAAATGCATCTCCTAACGCCTATAGTTAGGCTTTCATTTATCACAGTGTGAATGCTGTTTGGCAGGTCATGCTCCTTCGCGCTCCCGCCGCAAAAGCAGACACTAAGAGAAACGGACCACCTCGAGCGATTCATCATTGCCTGGTGAAGTTTAGTTTCAGTCGCTGACAGCGCAAGAAACACAAAGGGTACGTGGCTTATGTTCTCATTTTTTTTGGTGCTCTTATTCTTGTCGACAAGGGCCGATATCACATCGGTTCCGGTGCGATCGAATACTTCAATAGCACAGCTACGCCCTCCGCTTCTTAAACGGCAAAAATCTGTAGCTGAATAAAGAGCGAACCTAGCCCGACATTCTAAGTTATGCCGAGTTTCTAAAGGCAAAGGCCACCAAGGCTGTGGCGCTGTGTTCTCTTTCGTGAATCCGTAAACTCGAACACTCGATGGCATTGACCGGTCGGAAGGAGCGAATGGAAATCGACCTCCTGGGGCAACCTTCCCTTAACCTCTCCTTCAGGGGGGAAGAGGAGAGATGCCAGGGCATGTTCTCTTCTTATTGGAAATCGTTCTTTGATCTTACACTCTCGTGTATATTGGATGGTCAGGCGGAGAGGAAAGTGACAGCGGGTGTCGGTCGCTGACGCGTGATGCATCATCGTCTACCATCCCCGCTTCCTGCTGCTTCAATGTCGGTTCGTCTCGGCAGGCAAAGCGCCCGCCGGTTTCGAGACAATCACCTTGTCACCGGGCACGTCGTTCCTTTGTCTGTTGGCTAGACTCGCCTCTGAGTTCTAAAGTTGCGGGTTCATGTTCCCGATTTTGTTTGCCAGTTTTTTTTTTTTTTTTTTTTTTTTTGAAGCGCTAGGATCGTCGAGCACGTGGAGTTGTAGTAGTTCCTCCATACGCACCTGTGTTTTTGAGACGTTCAATGTAATGGCATTTTCTATAACCTACTTCGTTACCTCTAAGTATTTTGAATATTTCTAACAGAGTGGACGAAATGTCACTTTAAAGGTGTCAATTACAGATTCCTTATAGGTGTGAGGTTTAATTCAATTATAAAACTCTCCACAAACCAAGTTTCACTGCGAATGTTTCGGTATTCTGTAATTGCTGGGCTCTAATCTGAGCTCGCAGTACCTATGACTAATTTTGTTTTGATTTGTCCTTCTCTAAACAAAGTCTTTTTCAACATATATCAATAATACCATTGTATGGTGGTAGTGTTTTTTGTTTTGTCTAGTTAATACCGACTCATTTGTTTGTTTGTTTTGTATCGGACACGAATTAGTTTTAGTATAAAAATACACTAAAATGTTTCATTATATAAACATAATTCGTATAAGCTTTAAGAAATGTTGGATCTAAAACAAAAAATGAATACTTTTTTTTTAGAAATGTATAAGCTTTAACAAATGATAGGACTAAAACAAAAAAAAAAAAAAAACTTTTTTTAGAAATGTTCAGTTGATGCAGTGTGACGTGTTTGCCTCCCTTCAGGTAGAACATATTCCCCTCTGCAGTTTGGTTACTGGCAGGGTGTCGAACCGAACACGAACCCGAACCGAAAACCGGATCAAATCCGTTATTTTTGACCGAACCGGTACAAAACCGAAAGCGAAATCGAACGCTTCATATTGAACCCAAACCGAACGAAACTATAATCTGATGTGGCGGTTACCGGTTCAACGAAAGCGGTTCAGGGCCAATTGTGTCATCAATTGGTCTTAATGGGAAAAGTTGAGGGTGTATTTTTTTCCTATATTCTCAAGACTAATCGTACATCCTGTCAGACATTTTTACATTTCGTTTTTATTGCATACGTTTAAAAAATACATCATCATCAAAAGCAGAGACACAAAAAGACGCGTGGCCAGCGAGCTCGTTCAGTTCCCGCCTTCACTTATGCATCTGGAGAGCTTCAACTTTGCTTCGGAGCTTTGTCGGAGCGGATTGTGGCACTCTAGGCACGGAGGCCTATGCGTCCGCGAATGTTTGACCTCAAGATGGGCCGCAGTTGCAGTTGACGAGCCATTTAGCCAATCGAGCGCCGAGAGCGCACGACGTGACCTTCCGCTTGAGTGCAGCGACCACTGATCGCTACAGATCAGTGCATGGCAGCGACACGCTGAAGGAAGGTGAGACCGCGCTGCATCGGCAGTATAGCCTGCGGTCTATTTCAATGAAGAACAATGTTTTTTTTTTCAATGTGTTCAAACTGTTACCTTCCAAAAAAAAATAAAACGTGGGTCGTCGTAGGCAACGTTACTCGGCGATGATTCGCTGACGCGCCCCGCCTTGGGAGGAGCCCGGGGGGTAGGAAGGGGGAAGAAGAAAATGTTCCTTTGTATATTTTTGTAGGTTTGTCAGACTAGCGAGGCCAGCATGCCGAGTGTTCAACCATTTTCACATTTTTGTTTGAAGTCCTCTTTCATTGTCTTCAACTGAGCATTCGAGAAACGTCGTTCGCTGGGGTGGCATTACCGGAACTTTGTTCGGTGGCTGACAGTTTCAAATGTGAGTACTGTTATAATATGATCACGGACTTAACGTTAATATTTCATGCTATGTAACTGGTTCTGAGTCCTTCAGACCAGGTCATTTACATAGAGCATTGTTTGCAATAAAGTCAAAGTGAAAAGGCAAAGCATCGCCACGAGATCTCTTGAACAGCGTTTTTCCGCCGGAACCCGAAGCGCTCTCAAGATATAGCCACATCTCATTATACGTGCGTGCTCGCGTGCCAAATCACTGAAACATTGGCAAGTCTGGCCGATGTTTACACGACCGCAGCTTGACGGGTTTTGATAAACTATCCCAACTGCACACTCGACGTACCTGTTTGTGATTTACGACACATTTGTTTCCCCTCGTTCCCCTGTCAACCATTCTGGGGCATAGCGGCGACAGCACCGAAAACAGGGAGCATGTTTAAAAAACACGTGTGTGCAGAGAAAAACAAACAAAAACATATATAGGGCAATCAATCCAGCTAGAGACCTTTTTCCTACTTAAAAAATCACAGCCCAGCGCATGCGATCTTCACAGCCCAGCACGTGTGTATTCGTCGCTTCGGAAAGCGAGCAAAGCATGCTCTATACACCCGAACACTAAAGATGGCACCGGCCACAAGCTCTTTTTTGGACAAGTCTATAGATCCATCCCGAAACTTACGCCCTTTTTGGCAGAGCTTGAAACACTGCACAGCTGCGTGTGCAAAAGACACCATAAAATGGAATGCCGATCGCTTATATTTAGTTCACTTAGGAACAGTAACGTACAAGTAATAGCATTGCTAAATTAATGGTTTCTTTTGCGCACGTCACAGTGCAGGGTTTTCAGATATGCCTGAAGGGGTGGTAGTTTTGGGATGGGTCTATTGCGAGTATCTCGTGCTCAGAAAAGGCTGCAGGAACTGCTCGGTCAATATTCAAAGGTCGAGTTAGGAATCGGTTCGAACCGGTTCGCGCTTATTAAAACCGGTAACCGGAGTTATATTATGTGCGCTACCCTAAACCGGAACCGAACCGGAACAAAATACAATGCTACTGAACCCGAACCAGAACCGAACCGAAACAAAGACCGGTTCGACACCCTGGCTACTGGTAATAATTTTCGATGCTTAACTTGACGCTTATGACATAAATAGGGATATAACGTCTAAGATTTGAAAAGACCTTTGGAGTTTCTGATTTGTGACTTGGCCTGCACTCTGGCATGGCTTTAAAGTTAACAGGTGACCAAGGAAACACATAACCACATCTCGTTTTAAAGTAACGGAAGCGGCGACCACACAAGGGATACTGCTGTATATTTATACCGAAGGACATTCTTAAACGGCAGATTGTTTACCCGACCGCAAATTCTGTTTTGCTGCATGCCATTTCTAGCCGGTGTTAATATGCGAAATGTTTGGCTCCTGCGCTGGGTCGTTCTGGCGTAAAATTTTATAATTTTCAATGACTTCGAATTCCTTGCAAGAAACGAAGTAATTGGAAGGGGATGCTATTTAATTAGTCATATTACCACTAATGACACGAGCTGCGAGATCTGCGGGGAAATGACTCCATCGTTGAGACACTTGAAGCACCAGGTGTAATGTCGCGCAGAACAATCAGAACGAGTAATTATTTTCACCTCTTTCGTTTGTAAAACCCTTAGTGTGTGTGTGTTTTTTTTTGTTTTTGATTCCATTGCGCCGTAAAATCGGTGTGGCACAAACAACCACGCGTGCATTTTGGGCTTGCTTAGTGTTTTCGTAACATTGCTCGGTTGGTGCTTATCGATGGAATTCTACAGCATTACTGCCTTACAGCATTCCGTCAACAAAACGTGTTTTCGACCAGATATTGTTTTTTTCTTTCGCAAGTAAAAACGAAAGGACTCCTTTGCATTGAGAGAATTATGGGTTTGTGCTTTGAAAAAATAACAACAAAACAAATGGAAATGAGTGCTTCGTTGGGTGCCGTTTATTGATAATTATGTTGTGCGTGTTTAGATAATAAGAATACGAAACAAAGTTTGTGTTTTAATGAGCTATGAAGCAGTTTTAATGCGAGGCGGATGAAAGAAAAGCAGCTTTAGATAAAAGTGGTGCATCATATTTTGCAAACTAATATATCTATTGAAGGTTGGTTAATATTTTAAATGTCTACCAAATGTCTCTGTCTTCGAATTTCATAATGGAATGCAAAAGGAAAAAATGAATTTTAGGGAATGCCGTTAAAATAATATTTTATATTTTATTTCTTCACCTAAAAAAAGTCTTCAATTTTATTAGAACTGCCGATAAATGCCATCTTTAAAACACACAAAAGGATCGTACAAAATTTCCTCAAAAGTGTAGTCATAACCTTAAAATAATTTACACATAATAAACAAAATATTCATCAAAATACTCTAATTGACTGGGCGGCGACGAAGTTCGAATTTATCATTAAATGTTGTTGCAGTAGAAATTCTGGCGAGTGTCTGCTTTTAAAACGAATCTAGGCATAGCTATCTGTGCGTCGCGTGTTTAAAACAATTATACTCGTTTTCATTTCAAGATCCGTAGTAAAAAAAGTCCGGCTCTTCTCGGAGCACAAATAAATTCCTATTTATGTGGAGAACTAAAGTATGTGTAGGTGAACTTTAGATTAGAAATGTGTTATCTTATCAAGACGTACACGTTTCAAACCCTAAAAGCATCACTTCTTCCACCGACAACCAAACCTTATTGAAGAACTACTTCGCGCGGCGTATAAACAATGGGCAAAACTTTATTTTTTTTTAGGTGAAAACGTGTATAGACGAATGTCATAATACCCAAAATAAAAAGAACGCGGTATTTTGTTCTCTCCAAATATACACACCTAACTGCAGACTTAGTTTTAGCCAGCTATATTTTCGTCCTTTTAAATGTTTAGGGACTTGCGATACCGTAAAATTTGAGCATCCATGTTTCCCGCCCAAAATGTGTTATTAGTGGGGCCTATAAAGATGTTGAAATTGTAAGTTATAATCTTTTCCGCTGGCTTCCATCTGACTATTCATGACAGCATAAATGTACCGTTGCACATCGGTAACATATTTTGAGGCCGAAGGGTCAATAATGTCAATTAAGTAATTAATTATTATTCACTGTCTATTTTCTTTCATTCAGTCATTATTGCTCAATAATACACAATGTAAATTGGGTGGGGGGAGGAGAAAGTTGGGACTAAATGCAGAAAAGTCTACCCAAAATATCATTAGCCTCCTCCTCCTCATCATCATCATCTGTTAATTTTTGTGCTCATGAACAGCGAGATTGCCTTGATCATGAAACACAGAAAATATTACACATTTAAGATGTGCATGCCCGCTCAGTCATGTAGTTATAGCGTATTCTATGTGGGTCATGAAAACAAGCTAAGCCTACTCTCAGATGGGCACTTTAAAGGAGCTTATTCAGAACTCCTTCAAAGTGACTGTCTGCCAGGAGTATGAGACGGTGTCAAATAACAAATGTAAATTTAAAATATCTAACTCAAGCTCACACCAAGAATATCTTTACAAGCACAATGAATAATTAAATATTATTCAAAAAATACCTAAAACGTTTAATGTCTTAGTTAAAGATTTTAGGTACTTCTGCTGAATGTATTATAGAAATGTTGTAACGGTTCATTGGCCTGGTTAGGTGAATAACTGAGAAACTGAGAGTCACTCTCAATATGACACGCGGCACATAACTGCATACAACCTACATGAGGTTCGAACACTCAATTAACTATGCAAGCACTTGTGTAAAAAAATTATATCACGCTCAAGTCGTCTCGAGCTTAGTGTAGGGCAAACACATCGGTGTAAACGTCCTGCATAATCATAATAAACAGTGAGGCCAATGTAGTCATACACAATAAAAAAAAACGTCTGTGCTCATTTTCAGTATTAGACTCGATTGTAAAAACAATAAAGTTCCAAACGCCTGAATTGAACAAAAGTTGGTACGTATCGAACAAAAATATAAAGAATATAAACTGTTACAATGAGAATTCACTGGTAATTCTGGAAATGACATCTAGCATCCTGAAAACAGCATTCATAATGCAGGAACCATGTCATTAAAGAGGATGATGTGAGTCAATATATACAGCTAAATCGTTTGTGCACTTAACCCTATGGAGAGACAAATTTTGAAGAAAGTAAAAAAAGCTAACAATTTGTGATATTTTTTTTAAAGACAAGACTACAATTTTATCGGGTTTTAGATGTGACAAATTGCGGTTGCACCAATTATGCACTGAATTAACATCATTCATCAGCAGTAGACAGCGTCGCTAGGTGAAACCTGGTGAAACAACTTCATGACATCGCCATATTGCAAAAAGTCTGAACGCCGAGTACAAGAACTGAGAACATTTATGAAGATAATGAATAGATCCCAATATCCGTACAATTTTTGTTTTCTTTCTGTCAGGTAATTTAGAAATAATGCAGAAAGCCGGTTGTTCATTAAATATGACCTTAATTTATGCAGAAGAACTGAATGATTAACTGTATCGAAAGCCTTCGATATATCAAACAATACGGTGTCTAGGTGGACGCGCTGAATGACAATTGGCGACACAAAGTTTTAAAAAGATACCAGATTGATCTTTACAGGCCTACCAGTGGATATTTCTGTTGTAAAAGGCTAATTTAACGGTTAAATTATTGAAAATATGCTGAAACAAGACGAATTTATATATTTATGCACACGCATTAAGCAGAAATATTGGCCTATATTCATTACATGATCGGTCCTGCCACCTTTGGAGATGGGCACAATGACCGAATTTTTCAAAGCACGTTAAATATGCATTATGTTACCACCCCCTGCTTTAAAATTTGGCATATTTTTCAAAACTCAAATTGTATTTCAGATGTAAAAGTTTGAAATAATTTGATAAATGTGAAGCTGGATTTGAACTAATACAACTATTCGTGAAAATTAAGGTTCACTTTGTATACACCTGCTATGACAGTTTCTTAGCTTTATTTAAACTAAGTTTTCTATTTTAGATCTCTTACCGTCCATACCTCGTTACCCCATAGCAGTGGCGTCAAACTCAACTGAGTATGGTGACCAGATAGCCCACATCGAAGAGGTCGAGGGTTAACGTAAGAGGAGGGGAGGGGGAGGGGGCGGGGGGTCTAAAAATATCAAAGATAAGCGATCTCTTGATTTATGCTTTTTGTAAACCCACAGTTTTGCCCTTGACATTTTTATAATTTATTTGTTTATATGAATACTTTGGGAACTAAATTGATTTCTTAACAATAATCAGGTGACTCCGCCCCGCCAAAGTGGTCTCATTTTTACTAGACCAAGAGAGCGAGTACTCTGTCGTTCCCCTTGCTCAATTCACTCAGAAATATCCCAAGCTAAACATGTCTTTAAAAACACTTAGTGGATTTGAGAGTTCTTGCTTTCTTGACAATTTTCATTACAACACTCTGAACAAATACTTGTTTTTAATGACTGAATGGAAAGCGCCGAATAAACAAGGACGAGGAAGGAGACAGAGACGAAGCGCACTCTCAAATGAAGGTTTATTGAAACAAACATTGAAAAACATTGACATTGACGCTTCGTCTCTGTCCCCTTCCTCGTCCTTGTTTTTTTGGCGCTTTCCATTCAGTGATGTACCAACCAGCCCATTCATCCATTATACTACAGTTTGTTTTCTAATGGCGATATTTGTTTTTAAATGCAGAGCATCTCGAGCTCATAGATTTTTCTGTGGCAGTTGCTCCTGCTGATCGAGAGTTCTCGGAAATGCTGTACATTACACAAAGCTGAGAAACGAAAGATAAAACGAAACAAAGGGCAAATGAACAAAGGAAAGCTATAAACTATGTGAATACGTTAGAGGATGAATTAACTGAAGAGCGTGTTGGTACAATTGACTGACGACAGAAAGAATAAAATAAAGATCGGGACGTCGTCCTTCGTCCCGAGTTTGTTTTATTATTTCTGTTGACAAACGTTAAAAGAGCAGTTACTTTTCGAGCAAAGATGAATCGGCGCGATGAGATCAGTTGGACGTTTGTTAGTTCTAGCGCTCGAGATATGGAAACCGGGAATCATAGCCAATTGCCTGCGGGCCGCATACGGCCCGCAGGCCGCATATTAGAGACCCTTGACCTATAGCGATGAAGCATTCGTTCAAACTTCGAGGAGAGGCGAAGGTTGCTTTCTTAGTTTTCTACATGAGACTACAAACACAAATTCCTAAATAGTTCCGAATACGAAGAGCCTCGGCGTTCATAATCCGTGTGGTGTAATATCGACCGATCTAGGGCTCGCGATTTTGTTGGATAAGATACGTTATTCACCACGACACCACGTGTCCCGCTACTCAGAGACGCAAAAAGAAAAATTTATCTACAAAAATAGTATCAGGGCTTTCACGGTTCGCCTAAAATATTTAAGGCTATGCAGATGGGATATCCGACGAACGCTTCTGGCACTTCAACTATCCCGATCACATTCTTTTGGGTCTAAGAATAAACCTGACTTATGTTTAGAGCTTCCCGTGAGCGTCAATAATAAAAGAAACGGGAATGTTGCCGAAAAAGAACCAGCAAATTTTGTTAAAGTTGTAAAGCGTTCGACGAGCAGTTCGGGTACCTTTTTTACTCATATAACGCAATTATTTTTTGTATTCAGCCCCATTCAAGCAGTCGCTGGAGCTCTAAGGGGCATTTGCATATTTATCTTACATGTTTGGAAAAACATACGCAAATGATCGACCAAATAAAAATACATGTATTGGGAGCAGCAAAAAATTATTTTCAAGAAGAGGAGCACCAGGACAGTGCGAACTAAAATATCTATACTCCATCAAAGTAGAGATAGGTAGATTTACTTTTTTCCAGCCTGGTTTAGTAAAGTAGAAGGAATTTATAATATTTTATTATACGACACATCATCCCCAAAACTGCAGTGTTAGTCGATTGGAAACTTCCCAAAAATAAAAACTGCACTGGGGTGGATTTAGTATTTCCTACCTGACACTAAATTAGTAGTTTTAAGCGCAACTTTTCGAGAACCATATTTATTTGCCCCAGCAATTGTAAAACGTACAGCTAGGGCAAAATTAGTCCTGAAAAACACGTGTTTTGATTATCTGCAATGGCTGTGGAAATGCATTTTGGGCAAATAGTTAGTCAATACGACCTTGTAATTTTGCGCATTAAGATTTATAATGATCCGTTCAATGACATTATAGTGAAGTTAGTAGAAATCTGATGACATACTAAGCTTTGCTGGGTTCCGTCTGTGGAAATAAAAATTTCAGGAGCATTCTTTTTAGCAACGTTTACACTCAGTTACAAAACGCTTTTAATTTACATAGTAATTACCTATTCCACAATAACATCACAATTTGTAATGAAAAAGCACAAAAATGTGCCCCCTAAAATTTGCGACTTGAAATGAAAAAAAAAACACTCATAATATAAATCTTTACTAAGCATAAGTGAAAACGTACAAAAATATGATAAAATTGAAGTCAACAAAACGAGTTACAAGCACGTAGGCTTAAATCATAACGTTTTCGAGGTCACATTTTGCAGGCGCATAACGTGCCAAATGTGTTGAAAAGGAGACTGCTCTCTGCAATGCATGAACACGCAAATACACAGAGGCTGTGACCGAGCTATCTAATATAGAGAAACCGATATTTGAGACGCATGTAAAAAGAATACCATTACGGATGCAGATCTCCACTTTCCGTGCCAGTAGTCGATATCTTCGAGGAAGAAAAAAAAAACGCCCTCCCCAAAACAAAATCGCAGCCTCCCCGACCGTAATTATGTTCTTTTTTGGAGAGGGTTTATCAAAGACCCTTCTACGATTAGTGTCAGCGCCTAAGAGCACGTACCCTTCATGTAAATATTTCTTCCCTGCCGATGGCTCGTTTCATATGCACGCTCTCGAAAGCGAGCGAATAGAACCCGGTTAATTCCCTCACGTTTTAGGTACGTGATTTGTAAGTGGTATGAATGGAGAGCTACGCTAAAATGTAAGGCAATCAGCGAATTGGTAACTCGCCTCAATGATTACTACCTGAGACCCACTTAAATGACAACCACAGAAGTCACTATGTGTGGTACTAGAGGTACCAATTGATTCGATTTATTTTTTGAAGCTTACAAAATTTTTTAGTGATTACACTGAGTAATTACATAAAGTGCGTTGGATCTAGCACCACTGGCTCTTACAGAAAATATGTATTCAGAGTTCTTGTTTATAAATTAGAACAGGCAGGACGTGATGAGTCCAATATTTTTTTTTTCCCATTGAGATGTCGCAGAAAATTTTATAGTTTACTGCTTCTGAAATGTGTGCCAGAAAAACGACCAGCCGGGACATTGTCTGCAAAATCGCATTGCGCTTTGAGGGGCAGAAAGTTCAACAAAGCAGAAAGTAGAGTGAACGTAGAAATTTATCTCCTACTAATCAGTGTAGAGGAAAATCGACAATTGTTTAACGTATTAGAGCCTAGAAAGTCAGGCGGAGTAAGTGTGGATGTGAAAATGGAATGACCAAAAAATATATGCCCACCTGAGCGGTTAAAAGCTTTTATGACAAGCAAAAAAAAAGGGGGCGGTTGATTAGCATTACCTATAAACCGAACATCAATACACATTGGTGAGTGCGGAATATGTATTTTTATGTAACATCATCTAGGGCCGCGAACCATTTCTTAGTTAATTTTCTTAAATCTATTTAAAATATAATATTTATATTTACTCTCATGGTTCTGTTATTTTCTGTGTGCAATCCAGATACTCACTTTCAGCCTCGCTACCAATTATATATTTTCCAGTTGCGCGGCATGCTAGTTTTTTTACAGCGAAGAATTGTGTTCCGTGAAGTTACATCATTTTGATTCCAATGTACGCGCTGCGATTCGGTTTCCTAAAATTAAACAAGGAAATGCCAAAAAAATGTATATAAAAAAAACAAGGAGTAAGAACAAAAAGAATGCAATGTGGGGGCAGGGAATTTCACGGACGTCTAGTTAAAAGCGGCGTACACAGGAGAGAAGCACTTTACCGACAGCCGTCACGTTCTTTGTGGAAGCCACCGTCAAAGTACACATCTCGCTTATGTTTGTTTTGTGGCAGTAACCATTTGTTTTTGCCTCACGGGCAACGGAAGAGTTCTTCTTTCAAAGTTCACTAGTTCTGGCTTCGGATGCGTGGACAACTTGTTGTTATAAATGGAGGTCCGCAAACATGATTGCAAACAGTGGCTTCAAGGAAGCAAACCACTCTGTACTCTGGTTCCAGCGTAAGGAATGCTATCTTGTTGAATAAGAACCGGTATTTAAACACAGTAGAGTTGAAGTCCTACCACTATTACTTTCTGAACATCTCTTGATTATATTTCTTATATTTAACGCAATATGAAAATTTTGACAGACAATAGAAATCATAGTAGTATTAAGTTTTCCGCAAATATTCGGCAGATTTTAAGACTTCAAATAGTTTCCACAGTAGCAAATATTAGCGGAGTGGTTAATTAGAAGTTCACACCCAAAACAACCGAACTTACTTTGATATGCTCGAAAGTTTAGCTAGAGTTGCATGGAACTCCACGTGTCGTTGTAATTCCCTTGATAATGCTGCAAACAAAATAAAGGGGAAGATAGTAAAGCAACGTGGAAGACGCCGCAATATTATTATTATCGTAACCAAAGCCAGACTTTTGTTGAATTTTCAGAGGTGCTCACTTCATTAAAATTGTATTCGTGCATTCTCATCCACAAATAGAACCAGAGATACAAGAAACGACCTAAAGCAAACTTCTCTATGCCGGGGTCTAGAGTCCGTGCGAGGAAAAGTGCGCACTTTCCCTAAAATGCTCAAATGTCTTGTCTCCTTTACCACAACAAAGTGAGCACGTGTAAACTTGGACATATTTTATCGGCGATTAGTCTTCAATTGCCGTCATGGCCGCCGAAAATTAAATCATGGTCGCTACAATAAATCTAAAAAGTGAAAGCTTGAGCGAAGCTCTAACGCTAAAAGGAGCTCAACTGCACTTCGACAAAACTTGGCCAGATAAGTATGCTAGAAGCTCCCATTATTTTGTTAAATGATAGTCTCTAGATATGTACTATATTGTCATTTACCACACTGACATATCTATTTTTGTACATAAGATCACGGGTTTAGGGTTTGTGTGGCGTCCCCGCGTATAAACCTAATTTCCGTCTTCCCTAATTCAACAGGCCGTGAGCTCAGGTGCCGGGAAAACAAAATATTGTTCGACATGTCAAAGTGATTCTGATGTGGAGAGATTCCTGGTTCCAAGGGCAACAATTAGTTTGCGTTCTTCACTAACATACGAAATTGTGCGTAGCACAATTTAGAACCTCAGAGAAGGAGCGACTTCTCTAGCTTAATCGGCGAGTGGCTTTAGTTGTTCGTTTGTTCGTTTGTTCGCTCGTTCGTTTTTTCGTTCGCTCGTTTATTCAATCATTCATTTTGTGTGATCATGAACAGCAAATGCCTTGGTAATGATGCGGAAACAGTGAGATTACAAATTGGTCAGACGAAACAAATGCTAAAGAATATAATTTAAAAACGTTAGTGTCCGCTGCGCAGATGGTGTTATACCTGGGCAACCTGGGTAACAGGCTGATACTACTGTCGCGACAAAGTCACCGGGACAACTGTTCCATCGCGCATACCATCCACAGCATGTAATCTCGGAAGCTGCAAGAGACGACCTGAAATCGCGAAAGAACCTGTTCCGGCCAGTTCAGTGTTTTCCCGCAAGGTGCCTTTCCTTTTGCTGGAGTCGCGATTCCTACAGTATGCTGAACTTTACCAAATAGCAAAACTAGACTGAATAATTTATATTTTCTCGATTTTCTTTTTTGTCGATTTTTATGTTTGTTCAACTGACTTTAGTTTTGAGACGTTTGACGCCATTGCTCATACTCTAATATAGAACACGTGAGAACGTAGATATATTTATTTTATTGTTTATTTTGGCCCCAGGCCATTTTGAGAGTTTTATTCTGGGCAATCGTCGTCACGATGGGTTAATTTCTGGAGAAAATGACGAATGACCAATAATATATGTTTATTCAAAGTTTATGATCGTGAACATCTAATAATAATGACGTAATATGTGTGCTAAAATTTCACTTGTTTCGAAGAAAAAGACAATTATATCTTCTTTTTAATTTGGGGGCATAGATGTAGGTATGGAGATATTGGAAACATTTCTAAAATATATCTCCGCGTGCATGACGCAGATGGAACGATTCTTCGTACTTCTAGAAGATTCGAGTTTACTCTTACCCCGAGTGTAAAAGAAAAGGAGGCGAGAATGACCTTGCCCAGTCAGCGTAGTAGATAAGCATCCAAGAGTGGATTTGCCGACTCTCTCCCGCTCCAGCCAAATGTTACACCGACGCCGCGTCGTTTGCTCTTGCTATCTCGACCCTCATTCTTTTTTTTTTTGTTTCTGACAGAAGTTCGCCGATTAAACCTTTATTTTCAATTTAAGCTCGGCGACACTTTTTCATCTGTGACAATATTAAAAAAAAGGGCGAAGTAACGTCGAGGCAGGAGTGCTTTTCTCAAGATAAATTTAAGCATCTTGGAGTGCTGTTTAACGCGTCGGCAGCTCAGTAAATAAAAAAATTGGGCTGCAGGATTGTGCAACTGGGACATGTGAGCAGTATATAATGAGGAATAACCAACCCGCCCAAGCTATCATTGTAAAAAATAACCGGGACTTCCGTTTTTATTCGAAAAATGGAAATTGTCTAGCCCTTTTATCGTTGTGCTTGTGCAAAAAATAAAGCTATTCGTTCGAGCAATTTCATTGAAAAGGCTAAACCTCATAAGGCATTGCATTTATGTATGCACTTTGTCCGAGTGTAACATTTGATATCAACATTGACACCATTTGTGCTTGTATCGTCGGATGTGTATGATCGGGTAAAGTTTAGTCGGCGGCGAAAGAATTTCTCCTGCATTACCAATCCTACAAAGTAAAAAAAAAAAAGAAAAAATTCCTGTATGGTTACCACTTCTTTAGTATGTGATATGTGCAGCATTTTTCAGTAAATTCAAACTGGAGCCAAGCGAAATCTCGGAGTCCCAGACAGGAGGATTCGCAAGGGAGCTCAATCAACGGGACATTGGACTTGCTTGTTTGTGCTTCTTCTTGCGTAGCTATGAAGCTGAGATTAATGTAGGTTGGATTACATCGCCAGTGTCATTGGACGCTCTTCGTGCAAAAAAACCTTCCAGAACAAAACAAGTCTAAAAAAAAATAGCTCACAACCCTGTGAAAACACGACACTGTTCCTTCGTTCCAGCATTGTTACCAAGCAACAACGCAAACGGTCTGGAAAAAAGCAGACAATTCGTTCGTTGAGAAAATAACGGAGGCGAACAAAACACAAACAAAAACGAATTCGGAAAAAAAACGAAGAATACGTTTGGATTCGCTTTCGCTTTCGTACAGTTCAGCATAATTTCTTTCAAACACGGCTTGTTGTCAGCTTAGTGAGAAAACATGCGACGTTCACCACTGTCACACTGGATCTTTTTCTGCATCTTATTTTGCAATCCTTGATTTTAAAATGCTAGAAGTCCGACAATTACAAAAGAATCTGCTTTACTGCCGTGCTCAAAAAATCCCAGAAACCTCGTTTTGTCTTTGCTTCGTTCTTTTCGGCAGCGGTCTTTCGTTTTTTCTTCTTTTTTTTGCATAGAACAAAATGCATTTTTTTAGATACAATTATGCACTATTTTGCTCTTAATATAATATACATTCAAAGTAAATATAGTTGTCATTGCCACTGCCGAGAGCCCTAGAAACTATTGCAACTTGAAATAATTAGAAACCATTGCAAATGCTCTGGGCAGATGTTTTTCGTTTTGTGTGTTGGCGTGTTTAGTTCAATTATTTTTATGTTTATTGTTCTTGCGATTTTTATATTTGAAAAAAAAATCAGGGCATCAAAAAGACGTAAAAAAATAAACTCCTGTATAACAATTACAACTGAAGTTTTACAACAGAATTCGTAGAAACCTAATTTTGATTCGAATTGCAAAATAAAGAATAGTATACTGCAAAAATATGTGTCTTAAGACATAAAATTACATCTAGATGCTATGCATTTTTAATAAAAAATACGATTAAGAAATAAATGTCTGGCTGATGTCTTTTATGTATAGGTCTCAACGGTTTTGGTTTCTTAAAAGCTTCAAATATTTTGAATTTGGTAATATCTAGTCACCCGAGATATTACCAAGCCGTAGGAATTAGTAATCATTTTATATGAGCAGAAAGGGTTTAAGTTTAATTAAGATATTTGATAAATTTGCTAGTGCGTAATACCCTGAATCACGTGACGAGGGCATCCTAGTTCAGAGCTGCAAGCACCAAAAAACTGCAGCGCTGGAAATTTTAGAATGTCAGTCTAATACAAAAAAAAAAAACTTTAAATTTTGATTTTCAGTGTCTCTTTATATACAACAAAATCCCTTCACTGTCAACGAAACAAGAACTGCCAACCATCATGCGTGAAAGAGTGAACACGTGTTCCCTCGACTCCGGGGCTTTTCGGTATAATCTCTCATTAGCTTGCCTGCACAGTCACCCTTATTTCTGTACAGCTGCGAAACGCACTCGAAAAAAATTCAATGGCCACCTTAAAAAAACACACACACAAAAACTTGACCCTATCTGGAGGAATATTTTTGTTACATAAGAAAAGCCTCGTGTGACAGAGAACATTTCTTCGCAAAAGCCAGATTTGCTGCCCAGCTTAGTGCGCATACCATAAAATGCCTTCGGTAGGAGCTTCTGTCATAAGAGCCATTTATTTCTCAGTTTACGAAACCACCTTCCAGACTGCTGGCGGGCTACGTTATGTGTATCAGGCATTCGGATGCCCCGACGTGTTGTGCTCCTTTTAAGAATTCTGCTTCGCAGGTAAATGTGAGTTTCAAGGGCCCTTCCAGAGGCTAAAAATGTTCCATGCGTGGTGGGGAAGTGTGTGTTTGTTTTAGGAGATAGCAATTTTCGCCAAAGGTTTCGCTGCGGATCTTGTTTGTGTTTTGTACGTACATCGTAACCCGCTAACTGCAGTGGAAAACTTTCTCCACTTAATTTATCGATAAACATAGAGTCATCGGCGTGATGTCACGGTGTCACGTGAGGTCATGTTTATGATATCACACTTTTACCCCCAGAGTAAGGGAAAGGCAAGAGCGCTAATTTTAGATGCGGCAGTGCGACTGTGTACAGCGTCTCGACTGTTGACACAGTTTATTTGAAGAACATTTCAAGAAACCGGAATGGTGCGAAGGTACAGCTGTCCCTAGAAAACATTCGAGCAGTGAACGGAGTTCCCATTTGGTATGCAACATCACAAAGTGTGCGTTACGTGAGAGCGTTCGCCGTAGAGTTGTAAGCGAGGTGACACCCAGAGTGCAATAAGCGTAGGGGAACGCGTGCAATAGCTCAAGACGCCAAGCCACGCCAGCACGCGTAACTCGCAGTCAAGATGCGGCTTTTCGTAATGTAATTAAATAATGTCTAACATTTTAAAACGCATCTGTCGTTTGCATTCTAGCCAATATATTTGGCTGTTTCAAACAAACTCTGCCAATGAGTAGGCTCTCCGATCAATTATCGCGTACGTGCATTAAAATAGAAGCGAAAATAACCATTAAATAAAAAAAAGAAACTGTGAAGTTTTTTTTATATAGGCACTATGAAAAACGCTGGTACTTAACATTTCTTTGGTCTTAATATTACGACAGTCACAGTCGCTAATTAAAAATTTGATGTTGTCCCGCCCTTTGCGGCGCGCCCAGCGCAAGAGAACGCGAGAGCGCAGAGAAAAACTAGCAAAAATGACGTCATGAACGGGGTCAGATAGCCCTTGCTCGCATTACGTCGGCTCGGGGATGCCGTCGATGAGGTCACGACGCTTTGGTCAAATGCCAGGCGGCAGAAAGGCACGCCGCATGCCCAGCGACAATATTTTCGCGTATTTTCAACGTGAACGGGGCTTATATTTACTTTTCCGCTAGTCAAGTGTGATAAACGACTTCATAGGACAAAAAGCTATAAAAGTCCGCTCCTATCTGAGGTTTCTTGAACGTACTATGATATTTTTATTTGATTGAAAATCATGGCAGGTTTGTGAAGAAAATACAATGTTCTTGTTTTAAAAATACATTTAGAAACAAACGCTACATATGTTTTTTTTTTTTTCAATTTTAAACTTTTTGCCTCTTCAGTGCTAAAAAAATAAACTAGTAGCGACTGAGATCGAAGACATCTATGGAACACGCTTTATTGATAGCTGGATTTTTTTTAGAAACTACCAATCGTTTCACAAAACAAATCATTCATCAAATTTAAGACTAATTAGTACAAAATATTTTATATTTTAAATAATAAGAAAAAAATAGTCAATGTATAAATCAGCTCCTGCAACGAATAAAAGTAAGGTAAACCTACATTGCCTCACACAACTGTTGAGTCAATAACCTCTAAAATTTAACAAAATTCGCTTTTTATAGACTTTTTCAAAAAGTTGTCGAAAAGTTTGGTCGAAAAAGTTTGGTCGAAAAGTTATTATGAAGTGTGCATATACCCTGAATTTTTCTTTCCCGCACAATAAACATAAAGTCGAACTTCTGTTTATTGTTCTACCAGCTCGCTCCGAAATAATTCCTGGCAACAACCGGAAAGGTCTTACACGTATGCTTTGAAGCCTTCATCGAGGCAACGCTCCGGTGAGCGTTTCAGAAAACAGTTAATGAGTTCGAAGGGGTTCAGTAACCCTCACCTCAATCTCTCCATCACTGTCAAGTTCTTGTTCTATCGAGGGTCTCGCAAGAATTTCGCGAAACACTCGCGCATGACCTCGTGTCTCCTCCGCTTTCTCATTTACGAGCGATTAGCGTGTTTCTGCATGCGGGTGCACGGGACGCCTAAGGAGTGTAGCTCGTTCGTTGTATACACTTGACCGCGTGGTCTCTTCTTCGTTCCCACAAGTTTCTCGCCGTCCCTAATATTGCATGCCTAATTGAATTTTGGGAATGTTTTGCTGAGGGCTGAACGGGAGAGCCAAGTGCCCATAATCGACAGTCACCCAAGGACAAACAAACACAAGACTAAAATATTGATGCGCTCCTTTTCATCGCATTAGTCATAACCAAAATATTTGTAGATACAAGTGTTTTAAACTGAATCTGCCAAAATAAAATAACGTTATGAGCCCCACTTCAGTGTTCGATCTTGTAATTGAACTAAGGAGGGTATTTATGATTTTGCCAAACGTGAGTGCTCTTTTTACATTTTCACGCCCAGTCGTAGAGTAAAACCTATTTAAAACGATTCAACCACTATGAGGGTCGTTGTGAAATTCTACTCTTCTGAATTACTTGGACGGAGGGAGCGACAAACTTGGGGTCACCCTCACACACAAAACATAAGTGAAAGTAGGTGGTACGGCAATCATGTTGGCATCTTAAAATATCGAAGATAGGGAAGCTAGGAAAGGCACTACGGTAACGGCATTGTAAAAAAGGCTTTTGTTTTATTGATTCTTTTTTTGAAAGTATAAATAACGAAAAACGGCTCTAGGTTAAAGAGGGAGTTTTTTCTCACAAGAAAAAATTTGCCATCCGGTAGCTGCATTTTTCTCACGCTTTTCGGTTTAGTATCTGCCCCTTGGCGACTCCTAGGAGACAGCCTCCAACGACCATAAACAGACAACAGCCTCCTACGCACAATAAACAGAAAGTCTAACTTCTGTTTATTGTTCTACCAGACCGCACCGAAATAATTCCTGGTTACAACCAGAAAGCCCTTACACGCATGCTTTGAAGCCTTCATCGAGGCAACGCTCCGGTGAGCGTTTCAGAAAACAGTTGAAGAGTTCGAAGGGGCTCAGTGACCTTCACCCCAATATGTGCATCACTGTCAAGCTCTCGTTCTCTCGAGCGTCTCGCGAGATTTTCGCGAGACACTTCCGCGTGGTCTCAAGTCTGCTGCGCTTTCTCATTGCCGAGCGATTAGCGTGTCTCTGCAAGAGGGTGCACGGGGCGTCTAAGAAGTGTAGCTCAATCGATGCATACACTTGACCGCGTCGTCTCATCTACGTTCTCAAAACTTTGGCCTTCCCTAATATTGCATTTCGAATTGAATTTTGGGCATGTCTTGCTGAGGGCTGAACGGGAGAGCCAAATGTCCATAATCGACAGTCACCCAAGGACAAACAAACACGAGACTAAAATATTGATGCTCTCCTTTTCATCGCAATAGTCACAACCAAACACTTTGTATATGTAAGTGTTTGAAACTGTGTCTGCCCAAATAGAAGAACGTTATGAGCATCACTCGAGGGTTCAATTTCATATTTGAACTAAAAAGCGTATTTATGCTTTTGTCAAACGTGAGTGCTCTTTTTACAGTCTTACGCCCAGTCGTAAAGTAAAACATATTGAAAACGATTCACGTACTTTGAGGTTCTTTGTGAGAATTTACACTTCTGTATCACTTGGACGGAGGGAACGACAACCAAGTATCGAAGTTAGGGAAGCTAGGAAAGGCACTACGATAAAGGCAATGTAAAAAAGGCCATTGTTTTATTGATTTTTTTCTGAAAGTATAAATATCGATAAACGCGCTCTAGGTTGAAGAGGGAGTTTTTTCTCACAATGAAAAATTTGCCATCCGGTAGCTGCATTTTTCTCACGCTTTTCGGTTTAGTATCTGTACTTCGGCGACCCCACGGAGACAGCCTCCAACGAGAAGGGGGAGCTCCTCGTGTTTCTGCTTTGAGATGGAGTCGAGATTGGATGATTTCCCGCAACCAAACGTATTTTACCTTGCACGCTTTTTTACGTTTCACTGGCTCTATTTTAACCCCGAGCCTGTACATTTTTTTTTCGTAATTCCCTTCATTGTTATAAAAAAAACACAACAGCCGCAACCAAAAGAACAAAAAGAAAACGGAAAGCAAAATCAAACTGTTTTTGTTTAGCATACATCGAGAGATCTTCAGGCGTTCCTCTCTGCTCCTGTGTTCAAAGTTTTGCTGCTCGCCGAACTTTTATATCTAGTCGATTTATGTTTTTTTTCTTGCTTATTTTAATGATTTTGCTATTTCATGTTAGTGCCCAAGCCAGGGAGCATTAGCGTTTTGATGGGAACCAGTGATGCGACTTTGGCTCTCTCCGAAGGCTATCTCGCAGTGACGCATCCCAATCCTCCGCTTGAAATCTTTGCTTCCTGTGCCTTCATAAAGGCTTTTCAAGGGGCATGTTTTTGTATTTATTTTTATTTGGGAAACAAGAGTTTTATAAGCATACAAGGCGAATTTTTGTTCTAAACTCAGTCGAGCCAACTGGTGTCTTATGTATTTAGTACACGAGAGCAAAACACACGAAAACCTTTTTTCAACGAACGATTAAACTGCCGGATTGTCAAATTTTGACGTAGCTAGATAATTAATCTTGAGTCATCTCCCTCGAATAATAATGGCATACCTGAGACTGTGGTGCAAACAATGTAGAAGTTTTGAAATCGTGGAAGTAAAAAGAGGAAAATGTCTCAAACTCTCTTCACACTTACTATTTATTCGTTTGTCATCTCGTAGCCTAGCGGACAACTGTCAGGATTTCACGTGCGAGCCTTAGCCGAATGAAGATTGGTATTTTAAAACATGTTTTTGTTTTAAATAGAACGCTTGGTAAGTCTAAAATATTGCCCTCAATAAAAATATGCTTCATGTCGTACATCGTATTTTTTCACAATTAGGAAACAGTCAATATGTAGGACAGAATCACTAGCAGAAAAATAGATATGCATAAAAGAGACTACTTCATATTTTTATGGTGGTTAGAAGAATCGGTGAGATATTATAATCTGTATTGAGCTACAGTTTAGGTGTTGATATTTGAAGTCATTTTTTGTGAATGCTGTCTCGTTCAATGTTGCCTAAGGTTCTCACACTTTAATATTTCCTAAGGCAAAATATGAATCTATGGAGGCACACACACACAAACACACAAACACACACAGAGATATGAACACAACAATGACGTAAATGTTTGTGCATTCCAATTCAATTACTTAAAGTAACTAAATAACTACACTAAAATCAGTCATATCACGCTAATATTGACCTCGTTAATATGGATACCCAGCTGTATGGACACCACTTTCGGGGACAAACTGGAAAAATGCATCCATTTTTGTCTCGTTATTATGGACAACTCACATTATGGACAATTGTTTTTACGGGAACGGAGGTGTCCATACTGACGGGACACCACTGTATATGAGTACAGTCGTGTTGCTTCGCAGCCAGGAATGGTTAATTTTATTCGCGGATGGTTTGCAAGTTCTTTTCTTCGCATTTCTTATTGTTTGCTGTAAAGTTTATAAAAAAAATATTGCTAGCCTTACCGAAAAAAAAAAAACAGTATAAACATGATTATGAAACAGAAAATTCAACTGGATTTCTTGCTAGAAACCTGAACTCGAGTTTGCAGGACAATTGTCTGCAAACTAGATTTCAGGTTTTCAGCAAGAAATCCAGTTGGATTTTCTGCTCCATATTCCAGTTTATACTGTTTTTGTTAATTTTTGTAGGGAGTGTTTATTTTCTTTTGATGCCACGTTAGTAGCTTTTTTTTCTTTTAATGGCTCCTAGTTTCTTCTCTTCAAAAAGTGAACTGCATGAAGAATATAGTACACCAAAGTTGGTTTAGAATGCAAGGCTGCATCAAAACCACTCGCTCAGTGGATATACATAAAATCGCAATAAATTTTACAACGTATTTGTTTCGAATGACTTTAGCATTCCTTCTATTTATCTCAAGAACTGCTACTCTCTCCCGCGGTTGCTACGTTGATTTGCATGTTCCGTTTTGTGTGCAATGTTGGTTCAATCACGGTAATAGTTGAAGCGAAAGCGTGATTCTTTGTTAGAAAGCTATAGTAACATATTCGCTTAAGCCATAAACGTGGTACGCTTTCACTCTAACTGTGTTAATTGGTTCTTAAAAGAAATGATCAACCTATGGAACTAACAGGACACTTCAAACCTGTTCTACAATAAAAATTTATTTTCTAGAGCGTCTCTTCAGATGCGCACTTTCTAAAGCAAAGCTGGGTCACTTGTTCTATGGGGCCCTGCAATTTTTAAGGTGACATGCGTCATATTCTGCTATGTGTAATACATAGTGATAGCTTTGGAAAGGTATCATCAGCCAGTTTAAGGCTTAAACACGGTAACCGCAGTCATTAGTGACGCCTTATGCGGAGAAACACTAATTGAGAGGAGGCGGCGGGAGCTTGCGGTGACTTCGTTGAGCCTAGCTGAGATTGCAAGAGAGTAGAAAGGCACAGGCTAGCTACTTTTGCCAGTACTCGCTGTCTTCGTTCTCTATTCAGAGCCAACAGGTCCGTCCTTTCCTTCTGGCGCAGGGTCTGGAGTTGGAACGCCGAACGCCAGACCTTGCAACGGAAGAAGGTGACGCACTTGTCCGTTTTATTAAAGGGAGAGTGTATGTATGAGGCAAAAACAGAGAGGCAACGCCTCTATCCATTCTCCTTCCAACCAAAGTTTGACGCTCTGACGATACTACACAATTTGACTTCCAATATCAACAAGACGTCTGGCATGGCCTTCTCCCAGGACATACCTTGGAATAAGAAGTTTTCAATAAAATATCAACATTAGAACTGATTTGAGTTCTGCGATAGTCAAACAAGTACAGTCTTGGGGAACCTTACGATCGAGTTGTCAAGGAAAGCAGAAGCTGATAATTTTGTAAACGCGGCCCATATGATTCCAGAGAAAACAATTTAGAGAAACATGAAGTAAGCTATACGCCTCCAAACGTTTTTTACTGCTTATGGATTTTTTATGACTCTTCTGATATATTCACAGAAAACATTGCAATGTTTGTTGTTGTTCATATTAAATTCTCATTTTAAGCATGCGTTGACGTCAAAGAGTGTTGAGGATGAGTGCAAAAACTTCTGGCGGCGTTCGTCGGGGACACAACGACGACGTGTACGAGACTGAAAACAAGACATCACTCGTAGCTTAAACTACATATTTTTGGCGCATTGATAGGATAGTTAAGGCGCAGTATAGAGTGGTCATTTACTCAGGTGGATTATCCAAGGAAAATAACTATGCTGCACCACTTATACTTTCTATCACATGTGAAGACTTAACCCTAAAAGAGTAACCAAATTAAAGTGAGTTTTTTGTTTTTTAAATCACCCAAATGTTTTGTGGCGCATGTACTTTTTAATGTGTCTGCAAGCTACACCACCAAAGTCTTCACTCTAGCTGTCCGCACTAACAATTCCGCTACGTTTTACCGCCCTTGTATGTGACGAGTAGGCAGAAAAAAACTCGCGGAGCGCTTGTAGAGAAGAGTGATATTTACTGCGCTAATCCTGGGTGGGCTGCACAAACGACCTCTGTCAGGAACAAATGACATCGGTGACATCACTGCGGCTTGGTTTTTGTCCATTGATATTGTGGTCGCTGTTTTTAGGGTGGTGCTTTCCCTGAGCTTTCGCTAGAGGGAGACAACAGGTAGACTCATGGAGCACATGGGGGACAGTGCGGGCGTTGAACCACAACGATAGCTCTTTGCAACACCGAAGCGCCGTGTTTAAAAAAAAAAAAAAAACGCTCCCACTTTTTGGGCTGGAACTTGATCACAATTTTTGCTTTACAATGCCTGTTCAAATTCTTGAGTTTTACAAATAAATAAAACGGGTTGATAGAAGAGCACAATGAAAATGTCAAACACAAGCAATTGTCTAAAAATATAAAGGAATCACATTTCGGTGTATATAGTGGTTTTCGACATGTTGCAGGCTTGTTTCACAGCCAGTCATTGTGAAGAGTGCAGTTCTGAATAATCTTCCTATTTTTGAAACTACTGATGATCTAATCACTGGAACCGTTGGCCCCTTGGCTTACGAAACTTTATAATGTTGAATTTGTTTATATTTTAAAGATGTCGCGTGAGACGATCGTCGTTTACGGAGTAGCTTGCAAACAACGATATCAAGGACGAATGGTCCTTCACGTTAACTTGAACTAATGGCTCAGAAGATTTAACAGTTGTAAAATCTTGAGCTGAAAGCGGATGAAGTTTTTTAAAATACAGTGAGTGGGAAGAAAAAACGGTTCATCTAAAATTACGTAGTCATTTATAAGTGTTGATCGCTAGAGAAAAAAACAACAACTAAAAGTCAGTTGGTAGTCTTCTGATTTTTGTTCGCATTCTTATTGAGATTGTGAAAATGAGAAAACGTGCTGTTGATTTACTCAATTTTGTAAATCAATTGCTTGTGCGATTAAATCCAAGCGTTTTTTTATACATTTTAAATGGTCGATGGTCATTCTAATCAAAGCAATTAAAACAAATGTCTTCAGTCGGCCTTAAACTATTTTGACATAATACAACCTTATGTTTGGACCGCCTTCATGTGTTTCTTTGAAAATTGAACTAGCGTAAAACCTAAAACCTGGAACAGTTCGAGAATTTTGAACCTAACATTATGAGAACAATAAATCTAAATCGAAATAAATAACTACATTTAGTTTATTTGCCTGCTATTACCTTGAACCTTATTTTACGACCGTCGTTATGGACAAGGCTATCCTTAGCAATTCTTTGACCTCGAAACCCCTTTTATTTATAAACGTTTGAAGTCTTATCACATGTTTTATATTGAAGAGCATGCTACCCATCAAATATTTTGAATTCTTTTGTTTTTTAATTCTGGCTGGCTGCAATGCACAGTGACCTCTTCATTTCAAGAGATTATTCACTCAAAAATCAGGCAGCTTTGTTGTCGCACATTTTACATACACGCAGTGATGTTCATAAACCTCATATTTTCAGAGGTATCTTAACACAACAAAAGCACAAAACTAGAGTGCAATTTTCTCCCTAGCTTATTTGCAGAACCCCTATCTTTATCTTCTCATTTTTAAATTACTACCAATATTATTTTACCTAGCACATTGTGTGTTTTCTTGTTATCTAGCAAAAGCACTTTCTTTCATTTTACCTCGAACCTTTCTCTCCTTGTCCCCTTTTTGCAACAAGCCGCGACCTCGTAAAGTGCCCACGCGGGATTCATCGAAACGTCACGCCGGGCTGGAAACAAAACGAGCTCCTCGTTTCTCCTAGACAAACGGTCGGGTCTGTTTCCTACCTCATCGTCTTGAAACGAACACACGCACAGGAAGACGCCCGAGTGGCGTGCAGAGCCCAGAAAAAGAGTTTCGCCTTGAAGCATAAAAAGCACTCGGGTAATAATCATGCGAGTCTCGGATGCCTCCCGGGAGCTCATCTCAGTTGCGCCGAGGGCTTTCAAACCTCGAGATGTATGTTTGGTGACAAAATTAGGACGACTTGCCTGTATCCGCTCCTTGCTTCCTCTCTGGACACTATGGTTGTCGTGGATGCAAGATTATCTGCCTCGCCAGGAGGCTTTGCTCCGGATTGCGGCTTCTGTGACATACTTTGTGTGGGCGATGTCGTTTTCAGGGCTCGTAATGGAGACATTCTAGGCCTAAGGCTGCAAACTGCCGCCCTTCAGACCGGAAAGTTGCGGTAATTAAGCCCTCTTCTGGGCGCCCTTAACTATCACGAATGTAAAAGGTAGCGAAGGCGTAAGGAAATTGGGTTGTGTTCATGCTGTGTATTGTAACTGCCATGGCACATTGTTCGTATTTTACACGACCCTTGAAAAAAATTAATAAGAGGGGAAATGCCGGAAAAGTGTACATGGCAAGGCAGCAGTGTCATATCACTACACCTCGTGAAAGCAGAAAAGCTCAAGCAAGAAAAACCGAGCCAAAACAACGCAGTGGCAAAGAGAATACACGTCGAAGGCTTTGTGTTCTAACACGTACCCCGGTGCTTCGATTGCAGCTGCTGGAAAATAAATCGTGAAAGCACATATTGGTTCTGCATTATTAGGGTTCATTCGCTATCCTATTTTTTAAAGAAAGCTTGGAAGAACCTTCCTCGCTCTAAGTTATGTTACGTACTTTTGTTCTGCATTTTATTTACTCTAAATTTATATAATGTTGTGAATTTTTACGAAATATATTTGGAATGTAACACAAACTTACTAGAACATAAAATCCCGGAGTTGGTAGATTTATTCGCACCGGGCAATAAAAAAAGAATAAAACCAGTTGATTATTTCGATTTCTTTTTAATAGATGCTGACTAATTTTGCATTCCACGTGCCGAGTGACCCTGGGTTTAGATGCTTCATGTTTTCTTCCTTACTTCAATAGAAATAGCAGGTGGTAGCTATATTTTAGGGCGCAGCTCTTAGGCGCCCGCTTTGGGCTTGAGCGGCGTCGCCGTCGCCATCGCCGTCGCCGTCGGCGTAACCGCGCTGTGCATTATGGGACGCCTGACGTCACTGATGACGTCATCGACATCCGCATCGTCATCGTCATCGCCACTGATGACGTCATCGGTGACATCACTCACGACGTCATTTGCATCCGCATCGTCACCGTCACTGATGACGTCATCAGTGACGTCACTGATGACGTCATCGACATCCGCATTGTCATCGCCATTTGTCACTGACGACGTCACCAGTGATGATGACGTCATCAGAGACGCCACTGATGACGTCATCAGCGACGATGACGACATATCGATGACGTCACACGTGACGTCACTGCTAACGTCACTAATGACGCCATCACGCTGTCGATGACGTCATCGTCATCGTAACCTGACCTCACAGGGGTCACGTGACTCCCGTGAGGTCACGTGCCCCCAGTGACGTCACATGACCCCCGTGAGGTCACGTGACCCTCATGAGGCGACGGCGACGCCGCTCGGACGAAGGAATAGTACGCAAGATGAGGAGGTGAGGAAACGGAGAAGGGTATCCCTTCTCCTCAGTACTCTTCCCTCCTCCTCCTCAAGAGCTGCGCTCTAATTGGGCGTTACAGAGAGTTGTACACGGCTTCCATTTTTTAAATGGAAAATTAGACATTATTAGTATGTAAGCTCCACCTCATGAACTTAGAAAGTTGCACTGTAAAGGGAGTTCTGCCATTAACCCAAGTGCGATAGGTGCAATAAACTTTATGACCGCTCGTCCAAACATTGATGCGGGTTAGGCATAGCATTTTAGATTTTCGCGCCCTCAATATTTTAATCCGATAGCGTTCTTCAGCAACTTCATCCGGTTTTAGCAATTTTATATCTGACCCCGGATGTGCTGTGCGTATGCGAGGCGCGCGTATGCGGCGCGCGTATGCGGAGGACGTCAGCACGCGCAGGCGCCGCGCATATGCGGACGTCGTCCTCGACAACGTCCTAGTGGTTGTCCTTGAGATCGCCCTTGAGGTCGTCCTAGATGTCGTTCTAGACGTCGTCTTTGACGCCATTCTCTAGGACGTCTTTCTCGACGTCGTTCTTGAGGTAGTCCTAGACGTGGCCCCAGAGGCCGTCCTTGGGATCGCCCGAGAGGTCGACCTATAGGTCGTTCTAGGCGTCGTCATTGAGGTTGTACTTGAGATCTCCCCAGAGGTCGTCCTAGCGGTCGTCCTAGACGTCGTTTATGACGTCGCCCTCTAGGACATCGTCCTCGACGTCGTTCTAGCGACCAGATAAACCCGCGCCGGGCATACACGAAGCGGCAGTACACAAACATCCACATTTGCGCCCAAGCTACGTGCAAATAGACCCTTTGAATGAAATCCCAAAAACCCACGGTTGCTACGCAACGAATTATGGGAGTCCAAGGTACTTCAGTGAGCTAGAATAGGGGTAGTAAGAAAATCGGCGACCTCCGCGTGAGGCGCTTCGTGTAGAAGCTTCCAGGTAGCGCTGGTGCTCGATTCCGGAGCACTTGTGCCCGCGAAGCCCGCGCCAACCGGGGCTGTTTTCAATCTGAGCGATTCATTAGTGTGGCCTATGTATGCTTTATGGGTGTTGCAAGGTTTATAAATTAATGTTTCAAGCTTACTTCAGCAATGTACCGAAAACCGGGGTACCCAGTGTTGCATCCCGGAGCGTAGCGGTGTGCATCCGTCTTCTTTCTCTTCGTTTTCATTGCTTAGCGACAAGCCTCGAACTCAAGAACAATCGCAATGCCATCGAGACCGCAGAAACAATACAAGCAAGTTTTGTCTTGAACAGGTTCATAATCACACTCATGGCTGCTGGCGGTAGCTGCCGCGACGCACGTGCAGTCGCGTTGACGCAACGGGAAAGCGCGTCATCTGTTCCGAGGGTTCCGAAATTCCTTGCTGCCGTGGCGCTGTACGTATTGCAACAGGTCTATCATCGGTTTTAGTTGAGCTAGTCGGTACACGGTGAATGATGGTTGTGAAATATCTTGAACATTAAGCGATTACACAGAGACAAAAATTTAAACTATTACAGAGGGACAAAGCAAGCACTCAATTTCAAAGTGGCGCGCTGCAGTCGCGCTTACGTCACTGATGGCGTCGTAAACCATTCATAGAATAAAAAGTTAACTCAAAATTTGGGCCGTGAGTCTCATAACGTTTGCTATCGCAATTTGTAGACAAACTAAAATAGTGTTTTCTGCAGCCATTGTTTTTTTTTAAATCCTATCTGAAATGTTTGAAGTGAACATTATTATTTTATATAAGTAGACTATTATTTTTTGTGTGTTTTGTATTTGAGAATAAAATAAGTAAAATCCTCCTTAGTTTGATTTTTGACTGCCGGTAATTTTTGTTATGACCACAAAATTATTTACCTACGAGATAATTGATTTCAAACTATTATTGAAATGCTAATTCTATATCTTTTAAGTTGAAGAACTTTATAAATACTTTTGTAACAATTCATTTAACTACAGTCACTATCCGATCCATAAAACGCGTAAGCACTATACAGTACCAGTACACAAAAAAACATAACCTGTCACTCCTATTACTCAGTTTTTAGAAAGTGCGCGTTTCATTTATACCATTATATAGCTGAGGCAAACGCTGAGCAAAATGGGGGAAGCAGATACCTCACCCATCTTTTTTTATTCCTCACGCCTATCTTAAACAACTGGACGTTCCAAAGATTGAATTCCATGGAATCGTCATGGGCAGTAAGAGTTAAATTTAGGCGAATCTGTTTTAATGAAGCGCAAACTCATTTAACGCTTCGACTCAAACGTTCAAAGTGTGAACACTGGCTCTGGTATCTTTTTTGGCGCGTTTTATTTGTTTGTTGCCTCATGTGTCCTGACCTGTGATCTGTGAGAAAACCGCGAAGACCGGAGATCGCAAATCTGAGACCGAAAGGGTTGATGACCCCAAGGTTTGCGCCGCTTGACTCAAACGAATTGAAGAGAGAATCAAGCAACGAAGAAAAATGGGGATAAAAAAAATAAAAGCAACGAAACTAATTTGATGCGCGCCAGTGCGGACTAGGAGTTCAGACGTCCATGATGTTCTAACTGGAGTGTCGGCGTCGCTAATTCGCGACGCGTATTTCGATCCGCGGTCGTTCAACAAATGCGCGGTCGGGTCGTTGTCGGAGAATCAACATCGAATGCCTTCCGGTCCGAATTGCCCTCCTCAGTAATGTTTTCGATGGCTGCTTCTCTTCCTGTTACTTGGCTCGTGTTGTTTCGTCTGCGAGCGGACGGGAGAATGAAAAAAAAAAAAAAAATGAAGACCGATTGGAGCGAAGGCGGCGGCAATCGTCGGTTGGAAGTATGTTCGCTGTTGTTGGTGTTGCTGCTGCGTGAGCTTTTCCTTCGCAACCATATTCCTGGTTCCCGAGAGGACCTCCGCCTGTTTGCTACGTTCCCGCACTGAGCACGTTGGTCGTCCATGTTCGCGGGTTCCCTGAGGGCTGTTTGCACCGTGCCTCGATTGCCGCTTCGGATAGAGGAAACCGGCTCTTTCCGGCATCTCCCTATTTTTATTCTCAATTGAGGAAGTCAATAAGAGTGGAGGAGGAAGAAACAACACCTTCCCTGCATTAAGGTCCTCAGTGTAGCACCCTGAAAAACATTTGGTATTCTGATTTTAACAAAGCAAAACCCACATTAATCCGACATAAAATAGCATAAATCAGTCAACAGCAAGCTTTTTTTTCGCAGCTATAATTACTCTTTAGTGTTTTCTTTAACATTAGAAGGAATGATTACATTTCAAGCACAACCCGGATAATTGTGAAACAAAAATCTCGAATCAGTGTGTTTTTTTTTTGCGATCTTTCTTTCTGATTGAAGAGTTTTTTGCTTGTGTTTGGTAGAAATTTACCTAGTATCTGTTCTTTTTGTATTTTTATGCCTTTATTTTTTTAGGCGGCACTTTTGATTGTTTTATTATCGCTATCTTTGTATGTTGTAACAATGTGGTGGTGCGCATGACTGCTATGACGCAACGTTTGTCACAATGAGGAATGATGTGCCAGAAATTGCTGGCCTTATTTCGTTAGTGGTCTTGGTTGATGTTTTTGGAGGGAACGCATTTTTCAAATAGGATGACATGTAATCCTTCCTACGCCCGAAGGTTGTCTTACTTTGGGAATTATGTTAGCTTGGTCCGAGAGAGAGTGCTCTCGTTGTCTTGGTTTCCAAAAAATTTATAGTCCCGTGCTTCAGCTAGAACTTTAGGATCCTGATTAATCAGTCATCTATCTCTTGATATTGACAGACATTTAGGCTATACGTTTTTATGGTAACTCGGTTACTGGCGAATGCTATAGTTCCAGCAAACAAATTGCAGCTTTCAGATCAATGAATGTGGGAACGTGCATTTGTGGTGCCCTTCTTTAGGAGAGACCTATGAAATGCTTCGCGTCACTTTGGTTGACTCAGGGAGGCTGTGGCTTTCATATTTTGCAAAAATACATAATGAAAAAGATGATTATAAACCAAATGTAATTCCGCTTCGAGTAAAATCAAATGTGGGGTTTTTACGTGCCAAAGCAACGACGGGCATCTAGCACGCCCTAGCGAAGGACCGATGGTCAATTTCGACTACCTGCCCTGTAAAAAAAAACAACAGTGCATTTACTTTCCCTCACAACACTCGGAGAGCAAATCACCGCAACATACGGAGGCAGCTCAACGAATGTCGATGTTGAAACATACGTTTAGACCAAAAAACGCAGTCTGAGTTGTGACATTAAGCAATGCAAAACGTCACGCTTCGATTGCTTAATATCCCAATTCAGACTTCGTTTTCGGGTCTAAACATATGTTTCGGCATCGTCATTTGCTGAGCTGCGTCTGTGAGTTGAGGTGATTGGCTCTTCGAGTGTTGTGCGGGAAAGTAGACTCACGGTTTTTTTTTCTAGAGTGTGTGGTTCTGTTGACGTGCAAAAAAAAACTCGGTTACGGGGGGCGCCTTTTCCGCCATAAGCCTCCGCCAGACTGTTATCGAACCCGCCACCCGGGTATTCCTAGGCCGGCGCTTTGCCTCGGAGCCACCGAGGCGGCGTTCGCTTTGAGTAATAGTAGTCGAGCATGCGGTCGCTGCATTCATAAAATAAAATATGCAGTTTATATATATTATTTATTTTTTCATGTCAGTTCCTGATAATTTGTCTCAAAGGTGTACTCACGATCTTTTGCTTAGACAAAAGCGTCAAGATTTGAAATAAGCGCCGTACTCTATACAGCTTTCCAACAAGCGCACACACAGTTCGGCATTAAATAAAAAAAAAATATAAATTTGAAAAAAAAAGTCTCATTTAATCTAGTTATCTTCAATCTTTTATTGGCGTGTTCGGTCTCGAAACACCACAATCTACGAAACACAGTATCCATATGACCATCACTTTCTGCCAAGTGTTACGTTATTTTGTGTTCCTATTGAATAAAAAAATTGTATCTGCGTTATTTTTTAGGAAACTAAAAATTGTTTGGTTCACCGGCACATTTTGTTGTGTGATTTTGCTTTTTAACTAATTGAAACTTCTATGGCGCATTGAAATCATCAACTATATGGTTCTACCTATCATTCGTTTCCCCTTTATCGGTCTTCCCGTGTCACTAATCCCCCAACATCGGTTAAAGGTAAGCTGTATCTATTTGTAGTATTGCTCGACACACTGCCTACGGCTTAGAGAAATCAATGTATCTTCTCATCAGCGAATACAAGATAAAGTCAAGTTTATCTATTCTTTGTTAGAAGCGTGCAATCTTAATATAGTGTAGCCAAAAACAACTATGCGTTTGCTGCCGCTTTTTCAGGAGCAAATAATTACGTAAAAACATATTCATAACAGCAGGTTTTTCGTGGCTTTCCTTTTTTGTTCTTTCTTTTTGAGTTTCCTTATATATCTTGCCAACAGAGACCGAAGCAACACAAATATGAACTAACAGCGTGAGTAGAGCAACAAAATCATGTGGGCTATGTTGTTCGAAATTATAGCGACGAGAACAAGATTTGACGAGACCGTCAAAAGAGGATTATATCAAGGTATCAACTCAGTGGGACCAATTTTTGGCCCGACAGGATGACAACTAAGGGGTCTTCCTTTTCTTTGAAAAAAAAGTAAATTTCGTTTCTTAACGAAACATCAATTGTTCTGCAAAGCATGACTCCCTTATTTTTATAGAGGTAGAGTCAAAATAAGCGATATCAGACGTTAAGGTGCATTTTTCAATCCTCGAGCTTTTTTCAGTTGTTGGCACGTGGCTAGAGTGGAATATAATTGTTAGAATTGACTACATATTTAATATATTCATTATTACCCGACTACTAGCATTCTATAACACCCTCGATACAGCGAATATGAATGGAATTCACTAAATTGTTTTTTGTAATATATTTTATTCCTGATTAATTTGTACCCTCATTGTTTTTATATCATTACCAAGGCATCTTCTGAACATAATCATAAAAATAAACTAGTGAATAAATGAATAAATAAATGACTCAGTCAATCAATAAATAAAATAACTATCCACTAACTGGCGCTGTATATAACCGGGATCCTCACCAGGACCAAAAGTTCAATTTAAAATACTGTGGCTGGCTCGTCATACATCTTCGTATTAGTCACCGCAATATAATTTGAGCTAATTCTATAACATATTGAAAGTGACAAAGATGAAATTACATTAACTATAATGTTTTGATATCAGTTATATAAACGAACATTGAAAAGTAGTCCTCTGTTATGTTTATTAAATTGATTTCTGAATGACACAAATTAAAATGGGCTGTTGACTGCTTCAAAAAAGTTCATATTGTTATATGATAGGGATTAACTCATTATGGGTGAGATAATAGACGTTACAAGTAGCTGGTTTAGAAATACAACTTCTTAATATACGAATTTCTGGCTCCGGTTAACTCAGCCATTTTAGTATTGAAGGTGGTCATTACCAAAAAACAATGCAGATTTTAAAGTTTAGAAACTTAAATTGTTAGGTATGTTCATATTAAATGTCTGGCTCGAACACATTTTTTATTCATTTATTTAAAAGTACCCTAAGGGCCCCGAGGGGCATTACAGAGGGGAGTGCTGGTTTAGTGCGAGGCGAAACGTGATATTATCTGTCATGGTGACGATGTTATCGGGAAGGCCATTCTAGTCCACAATAGTTTCATGTAGAAATGAATGCCGGTGGGCTGTAGATTTGGTCTTGGGTCGGGCAATCTTGCATGTGTGGTTCAGTCTTGAAGAAACATAGTTTGGTGGGCTAAGGAGAGACTGATTTAAAGAGGGAGAGTAATACACTTTATGCAGGTGGGAAAGCCTGGAAATTTTGCGGCGCAGAGAAAGGTCAGGGAGGTTTAATTGAGATTTCATTTCAGTGACACTGGAAAAACGGGAGTAATCGGAAGGAATGAAACGAGCTGCGCGGTTTTTGACTGCTTCTATTGCAATGGTGAGAAATGAAAAGTGGGGATGCCAGATAGATGAGGCGTATTCTAGTTTAGGGCGAACAAGAGTACTATAGATAAGTCTTTTGAGGTTAGAAGGAGGCGTCTTGAAATTACGCCGAATATAACCAAGAGAGCTATTAGCTGAGGATATGATCTTATTAACATGACTATCCCAGAATAAATTCTTAGTTAAATAAATACCAAGATATTTATATTCGGTAGTGGCCTGGAGGGCGGTGTCATTTAGTGTTAATGCTGTTACGTGAGGGGGAGGACGAGCGCGTGAAACGTACATGCATGCATTTATTAATATTTAGGGACATTTTCCAAGTACGGCACCAGTCGGCAATTTTGTTAATGTCGCTCTGGAGTAGCAGGTTGTCGTCGGGAGATTTTATTAGTCTGTATATAACGCGACCATCCGCAAAAAGGCGAATTGAAGAAGAAAGTCGAAGTGGGAGGTCATTAATATAGATTAGAAATAGTAACGGGTCAAGTACAGAGCCTTGCGGGACGCCGGAGGAGACTGGAGCTAAGGAGGAGGGCAAGTCGTTAGCGAAAACAAATTGAGAAAGGTAGCTAAGAAAAGATTCGATCCATTTTAGAACGAGAGGATTTAATTTTAAGGAAGACAGTTTGAACAGAAGGCGATTGTGAGGGATCTTGTCGAAAGCCTTGGCGAAATCAGGGAAGTCAGCATTAGTAGGGAAGCCGGAGTCAAGATTTTGAAAAAGGTCGTTAGCAACAAGCAGCAGCTGGGTCTCACATGAAAGTTGCTTGCGGAAGCCGTGCTGTGCGTGGTTGAAGTAATCGCAAGAATCCAGGAAACTGATAAAATGCTTGTAGATGATGTGCTCGAGAATTTTGCAGGGAATGCAGGTAAGTGAGATTGGTCTGTAGTTGAGTGGAGACGTTTTACTTCCAGATTTGTGGACTGGAATGACCTTTCCAATGTTCAAATCGGAGGGTACCACACCAGTCTCCAGAGACCGCTGAAAAATTTTAGTAAGGAAAAGCGCTGATGATATTTTGGTGTTGATATCATCTATACCAAATGAAGAGGACATTTTAAGGGATTCTATAATGCTTACTATACCGTCAAAGTCTATGACAATAGGATCCATTGAGAAAACATTTGTTGTTGGAACGAGGGAGGTCTGTACGATGGGTGCAGATACAGTGAAAGCATCGGTAAATACAGTTTTAAGAATATTGGCACAATCACTATTCAATATTTCATCACCAGAACTATTTGCAAGGTTAACGTTTAGAGATGGTTTACCATTAACAATGCCCCAAAACTGACGAGGTTTGTTTAGTAACAGAGGGTAGGGTGTAGTGCAAGAATGTGTGCTTACGCTGACGCAACAAACCCTTGTATTCAGACGAACAATTGGCATGCTTAAGCCAGGCCTCCGGTGTATTTAGTCGTTTAGCATTCCTAAACAGTCTTTATTTTTGTTTGAAAGTCGGCGAAGAAAATTAGTAAACCATGGCTTAGATGCATTTGATCGGACGTTTGTACATGGCACATAACGTTCGACAAGCTAAAGTAATTTGGCCTTACAAACATTCCAATTTTCATTGGCATTGTAGTTATCAAAGTTCTCGTTAAAAGAGACGAAATAATCCGAGAGCTGGCGATTAATCATGTCGTTGTTGCCCCTGTGATACAAAAGAATATTTTTAGGAAAAAACACTGACTTCTCTGGCTTAATATCAATAAAACAGTGTATACCGCTTTGTGGTCACTAATGCCATCTAAAGGATACAATGACTTGACTATATGTGGATCAGCAGTAAGGACTAAATCAAGGACATTTAAACAGCTGTCGGCGACTCGTGTGGAAAAAGATACTACTTGCTATAGATTAAAGGAAAGGCACAAGTCAATAAAATCTCGGCTTACATTCGTTTCGCCAGAGCCGGTTGCCGTCAGCGTATTCCATTCAATACCCGGAAGGTTAAAATCACCAAAAAGAAAAGTTGTTTTACTATGTGCTGACAAAAAGCAAAATCATCACGAAGGCAATCACAAAAGTCACGTGAGGCGTTGGGTGGACGGTAACAAACACCGAGCAAAATTGAGCCGTAGCAACATTTTATGGAAACCCAAACTATCTCAAGGACACTTTGGATCGACACGATATGACATGGAATAATTTTGTTACCAGCGATAAGAACCCCTCCTCTTCGACGATACGCTCTGTCACACCGGTAGATGTAGAAGTTAGAATGATCCGGAAATATTTCATTATCATCAATGTCAGGATTAAGCCACGTTTCTGAGAGAAAGACAACACCAGCATCACATGAAGTTATCAGTAAAGACAACTCATCACGCTTAGGTAATACGCTACGTGCGTTTGCGTAAAGAACACATACGACACTCTGCGATTTAGCCGTATCAATAGGAACACTCCCCACGTTCCCCTATCTCATGAGCTCTATTACACTGCCTGACTGGGCATCGTATATGAAAGTCTTAGGGCCAATGTGAAGTTTGTTTAATCAAATTTTAAAAGGCAAAGATTGACGCTTAGCAAAAGTGACGAGGTTATGGCGTGCAGTGCGAGTATTTTCGCAGAAGTCTTCCAATAGTGAAAACGGGCTACCCTTCAGCCGAAAACGGCTCTGTAGTATTTCGCTTTTGGCTTTAAATGACGCAAAACAAGTTATGATTTGTCGTTTTTTTTTCCTTCTTGAAAGTTGCCAATTCTATAAGCACGTTCGATATCAGAACTCGCTAAAGATATGCCAAACCTTTCTTCTGTGAATTCAAGAACTTTATCTTCCGAAGATGACCATGACTCACCACGCATGTCAGGAATACCTCGGAAAAGCAAGTTGCAACGACGGGAACGGTTTTCTAGATCGTCACTCCGAGTGAGGAGCGAGGCTATTACTGTTGCCTGATCGGCAAGAGCACCGCGAGTGCTACACACTTCGGCTTTAGTTTCGGAAAGTGACTGAAGCTTGTTCTCAATTCCGGCAATCTTAGTGTTATGGTTGATAAGGAGTTTTACAACTTGATTTGTTCATCAAGAAGAGTTCTAATATTTGACTTGATCGACATCTGACCCTCCCCAAGTCTCTTGGAATTGTCCTCAATTTTCACTAGTACCGCCCACATTTTATCCAACTGAGACTCCGGGACAGTGTCCGGGACAGTCTTCGGGCCAGGGTTAGACTCAACATCACCAGATTGCATTAACAAAGGCGAAATAACTCTGGCGCACTCGCACGCCATGTAATAAAGCACCCTTGGGCACGGGAGCACTACAAGGAACACGTTGTTAGACTTCTTAGAATATAAAGAATAGCGTTTACAAACCTGTAAGAAGGAAAACATCGTGGTATCAGCCATGGCGGTCGTGACCAAGCTCCCGTGCCCACTGACGCGACGGCGGCAAGCGCCGGGGTTTTGTACGTAGGAAGAAGGGGGCGTCACTGTGTAGCCCGTTGACGTCATATCCGCTCCAGGACTTGCGATTGTGCGGAACTACTTATAGCTTGCGCATGTCGCTGGGGTAGAAACGGCACCCGTAGATGACTTGCAGATGTCGAGATGACAGTGTAGCAATCCGTGGTGTTGTGGACTGCTGTGGACGGCGATGGGAAGCCGAGAAAGATGCACACAAGCGGGAGCTGTAACAAGGAAAACATCGTGGTATCAGCCGTGGCGGTCGTGACCAAGCTCCCGTGCCCACTGACGCGCCGGCGGCAAGCGCCGGGGTTTTGTACGCAGGAAGAAGGGGGCGTCAATGCGTAGCCCGTTGACGTCATATCCGCTCCAGGGCCCGTGATTGTGCGGAACTGCTGATAGCTTGCCCATGTCGCTGGCGGTAGAAACGGCACCCGTAGATGACTTGCAGATGTCGAGATGACAGTGTAGCAATCCGTGGTGTTGTGGACTGCTGTGGACCGCGATGGGAAGCCGAGAAAGATGCACACAAGCGGGAGCTGTAACAAGGAAAACATCGTATTATCAGCCGTGACTGTCGTGACCAAGCTCCCGTTGAAAAGCTGCTCCGATTAGAACCTCTGGGAATTAGTTAATCTCTTATTTTCCCAGAACTCAGCCTTATAGGGTCTTAATATAAACCTAATTTTTTTACTTTTAGCTTCTACTTTTATTTTCAGTGTTGTGATATCAAGTATCATAATCCAGGTAATTCATGCTACACATGAACACAAAGTAAACGAATAATTAAACGAAAGTAGATTAAAAATACAGATATTCGGCATACACGCAATCATACAAGACGCATCCTTTACGAAAAAAAATAGGTTTTTGTACTTGCTGGAAAACGTAGCCACAAAATTGTAGACAAATAGTTTAAAAAAATAATACAGGAACGTAATGTGCCCATGCCAGTAACAAATGAGCACGCTCTTAAGTGTTCTTTTTCTTTTTTGTCAAAAGGGACATTTCGCTTTCTGTGGAATGTGAATAAAGCCCTCCAAACGACACCATTTTGAATCCCGTTCACCCCATCCTATTTGCGCAGACTTTTTTTTGTCATCCGTTGCCGTTGAACGTTTGCGTCTAAATTTGTCTTGCCAAGAATGTAGGTCGCTCTTTTTCACACTGCGCTATATATAAAAAGCATTTCGTTGGTATCGTCAATTTGATTTTACTTGGTGTTTTTGCCGTTACTTCTGTTCTTACAAGTTTTTATGACAGCCGCACTCAAGATGCCCCAAGAGTGTGGACAAATTTGGGCCACGCAATACGTAGTACGCATGAACACCATTTGCTTTCGCAGAGCTACGCATATACTGACACATGCACGCACACATACACTGACACAGACTGCGCCATAAGTCTTCACGGCTAAATGTTAAGCCGCGCAATGTAGCGGAGCCTCTACCTGACCGCTTTGCAAAGTGTGTTCTACAAGCACGTCATGTTTTGCAGTTTTCGTAAAGGAAAATAAAACACCCATGAATAATTTGTACTTTGAGCAATCTTTGTTTACACCGATGGGGAACCATTTCCGCTTTTATGGCTGCAGCATTGGACTAGAGTGGACACGACTACCTTTCTCGCAAGATGGGCTCCGGAGTAAAATGGGAGAAAGAAAAAACGTAATTTTGGTTTTCCCGTTTCTTAGCAGATGTAGCTTTTGGTATACTGTTCTGCTCTTAAGAACCGCAAAAATTTAGGGAAAACAAATCTGGGTACAAAAAACGAACCCAAAATATGTAGCGGTAGATTTTATGTTATATATTTTTCTTGCCATACATTTTCGGGTATATATTGTTTAGACTTAGCTTTTATAAGGAGGTATTAATCCTTCCTAAACGTGTAAAAAAAAGAAGTTCAGCATTCTTTTTTTTTAAGCATAGTTCCCAATTTGGAATATAAATGTTTTTGTAGTGCACATTGCTAATTTAACATGTGCATATGAGGTAGTGTGGGTTCCGGATTAATGCAGATTACAATCTCTTTAAAAATATTGGTACATATTTCTGGGTTCTACGGCAAATATGTTTCCTAAATTTCTTTGTTTTTATATTCCAAGGAAGTCGCATTCCTTTCTAACGTTTTCGAAGTCGGGGGTTTACGTGCCAAACCGACGACGGGCATCTGGCACGCCCCAGCGGAGGACTGAGGATTAATTTGGACCACCTGGGGATCTTTTGACGTGCAACCGAAAGCTCGGTTACACGGCGCCTCCTCCGCAATAAGCCTCCGTCAGATTGCGGGCACCTCGGCCGGGATTCGAACCCGCCACATGGGGATCCGTAGGCCAGCGCTCTCGCCTCGGAGCCACCGAGGCGGCTTTCTAACATTTTCCAAGAACAGTTTAAAAACATAATTCACCAAAGATAGTAATTTGAGCATATATAGTCACGCAATATATTTGTTAATTATAGCGATTTAAGCCGCCGGAATTGTTTACTACACATGCAAACTTTGTTACAACTTTCCTTTATTGATGATGTCATCGATCTAGGTACCAGGCGAATCAACTTTAAGTGATATTTTATTTCATTTCATTTATTTGTGCTTAAGGGCCCCGGGTGGGGCATTACATGAGGAGGTAGTCGACGAGAACTTGATTTCACTTTGACACTTGAAAACGACACAAGTAAGAAAAGGAGAGAGTCAAAAGAGCAATAGTAAAAAACACAAAGTACAGATATGGTTTGGATGCGCATGGTTAGTGTATATGTAAGGAGATTTCCTGGCAAAACCTTATTGGGTCAGTAATGAGCACAATGTCGTCGAGAAGGGAGTTCCAGATGGCTAATCGCGTGGAAAAAAAGGAAGGTATGAACGCAAGCGTTTTGCCTGCAATATGATTGATGCATTGACTGGGATCAAGGCGTGATTAAACTTTCTCAGGACGAGCAATAAGGGTTGCATGTGAGTATGGATAGTTATAGTAGAATTTATTAAATAAGCATACCCGAGAATGCAATCTTCGATTGGACACTAAGGGTAATTCAAGAGTTTCTTTAAGTTGGGTCACACTGATAGTCACGAGTATTAGCTGATGCGATGAATAGGCTGCGCAGGTTGGTATACATTCCAGGTTATCAGAAAGGTAAGCTTGACAAGGGTGCCAGATGGATGACGCTTATTCAAGCTTTGGCCGAACAAATGTTATGTATGCAAGATTCTTTAGGTGACTGAGTGCGCATTTTAAATGACGTTTCATGTATCCGAGGGTGCGTGGTGCCTCATCTATAATATTATCAACATGTAGTACCCAAGAAAGCGATCAGGTTAATTGTACTCCTAAAACATTATAAGAAGTTGGTGTATTAATTGGGGTGCCGCCAAGTGAATCTTGTTACAATTATTATTCTTAAACATTCGTTGTATTGCCATTTTTCAGGAGCGGTCTTGCTCTGCGCCGAGGCTAACTAATATATACTATTTGCTTTATTCACCCATACGCTACATTTTAGAACCCACTTTCAGATGAACACACAAATTAAAAAACCGTCATCAACTTGTCAACCTGAAACCCATTACCACCACCGATTAAGGAGTAGGGTTTACCAGGAGCGCTTCATAAAAAGTTATTGTTTTTTCTCGCTTCGCTTACACTCCAACGTATAGTTATTCTCCTCATCACCTGAACGCGGAATGGCAGCAGATAAGATTATAAATACAGAAGCTCTATAATTCTTATTAATAAATTATTGATGAAATCAAACGCGCACTCTTCACCAGCTTACAATTTAATGACGGGGTCATTGTGGAGAGATTAGTAACACTGCTTTGTGTTTGAAATAAATGAAGCATCTTAAACCTCCCTCATTTGTGAAGTGCCTGAGATAAGCCGAGCGGCATCGCTGATGCGAAAAACAAGGTTGAGTATATCGACATCATATGTTGTGTCCGAATAAAATATTAATTTTTGTTTTCGGCAAACAAAATAAAGGTATTCAACCATCCAAAGACAATATTTTGTTCTGTTTTGTGATTCACGTTTAAGGTCTACTTGATATGCACTGGCTGAATAATACAATTTAAGGGTGTTCATTTTTAGCTTAAACCATATAAATTAAATTGATCTAACTCCATTTAAAAATGGTCCATTTATTTTTGTTATAGTTTTGTTTGAGATTGTATCTACTTGGCCTGGCACACTTCGAGGTTAAAATTGACATTATAAAAATTGCTTTATTTTCCCTTTAGGCTATAGGCGTCTAAAATCTTCTCGGGTTCAACTAGATACTTATACTTTTTGTAAAAGTAGAGATACTATATTCATTATAACTGTAGCTGTTATAGTTTCTATGTGTTGTATACGAATGGCATTCTGGGACAGATAAACCGGATGAACAACTGCTTTTGAGCCCTTACTATGTCGATGAAAAATAATGTTTGTTTAAACTTTTTTTTAAATTTAAATTGTTGGTATTAAACATTAAATAATTATAACATAAAAATAAAGGAAGAACATAATAGTTTTTTTTTTGCTTTTCGAAATTACGTAATAATAATAAAATCATTTCTCCACTTTTTGCTTAAGCCCCCTTTCTAGTATAGACCATTTTTTTTTCATCCTTTAAGATTTATCAGTGTAGTTTGCACATGTCCCTGGAAGGAGCATTTTTTAAGCGACGGCTCGAGCTTCATATATTGTTTTAAGACTTTTTGCGCATATGATGCGCCTAAGTCAGCAAAGTGTATGGGGTGTATTTATTTTAATTCATTAATATATTACACGTTCTACGACTTTCATGTTGAACTTGGACTCCAGCGTAAATATTCCGTGCAAAGTTGTCTTTTTGCCTTCAATTACGAGAAGGCACCAAATATTCATGCACTACGACGGAGTTTTCTAAAGTTTACACACGTCTGTGCACATAATTTGGAGCGACAGCTGTTTACCACAACTTACATTAAAATTCACCCTTATTAACGCACATGGACGGTGTGAGTACGCTTCTCAAATAAAGGCTAGAACACCTTGCACATTTAGGGCTTACTAAAATAATATACTCTTTCTTACGTTGGTCTCAACTATGTTAACTCTTACACATGCACGCGTTAATAACGAAACGCAGAGCCAAAAAATGCAGTGGGCATTTTCGGTTACAAGTTACAGTTCAGTTCAGTTTTTACATTTTTCCAATGAGGGAGGCGAGAGAATCTTGAAAATGTCATTGGGGCTAAAGGCGAAACCAGTAGCCTGACAGTGGCACCGAGACCGAATACATAAGTTAGTGAATATAATGGGCCTTAACTTCTTTTCTTAAATTAACTTCATTCCTGGTGATTTAACAGTTCAGATAGATTTACAAAATTTGATTGCAGTAGGATTTTGACTTTGTGGTCAGCATGGCCTATTTCACCTTAACAAAAAGATCTGAGAGGGTCGGGATATAAATAAGTGCTGTTCTTCAAAACAATAAAAGTGTATTATCGATTGCCTAGAAGCATATGTTGCTATTGATTCTAAATAAACATTACATAAGTGAACACTACATAAAATTATGAATTCGAATAATATACTGGGTGACCCAAGGGGCTACCAGGAGTTTTAAATCGACCGCGAAATTCGGTTTCTTAACCTATCGCGCTACGACTTTGGCAGCGTTGCCCACAGATGGTGCATTTTTTTTGTAAAATTTGCAAATAGGAAATTTACCTGAGGAAAAAGTAAAGAAAGAAAAAGGCTTAGCTCCTATGGAAACTCAGCGAAGCCACCGGTCTTCAAACAATACGGCGCCGTTTCGCACAGGATACAAGAGATGGTGCAAGCGGTCGCGATGCCAACCAACGGTAATGCAAACTGCCGCCAACGAACGATCATACGTCGCTGAGAGCCGGCGTCTTTAGCAGGCGATCGTTTCGACTTAAAAGCGGCGCGCGTTCCGCAGCAGCGACAGTCGCAGAACCAAAAACAGGCGCGGTAACAACAAGGAACTGCAAAGCAGACGACATAAGTACCACGAAAAAACAGTCAAAATAACGAGACAGACAATTTTTTTAATCGATTATGTGTCCATTCAATATGTTTGATTAGTATGGATGATAAAATAATGCATTGGCAACTGATATCAGAAAAGCTCGCGCCGCTTTTGAGTCGAAAAGATCGTCTGCCATTTGTTTAAGGCTTTCGGCGCCGTATGCTCGTTCGTTGGCTGCAGTTGGCGTTGCGACCGCTTGCGCCATCTCTTGTCTCCCGTGCGAAACGGCGCCGTATGGTTTGAAGACCGGTGGCTTCGCTGCGTTTCCATAGGAGATAAGCCTTTTTTCTTTCTTTACTTTTTCCTCAGGTAAGCTTGCTCTTCGCAAATTTTACAAAAACGATGCACCTTTTGCGGGCAACGCTGCACAAATCGTAGCGTGATATTCTAAGAAACCGAATTTCGCGGTCGATGTAAAGAGCCTGGCCGCTCCTTGGGTCATACAGTATATGAATGCATAACTTTACATTCGGAGACATAATTAAAATTTGTGCAATATCTGAAATCACTCATTTCCTCCAAAACTGAAATAGTGGCGTCTGTCAACACCTAAAGTCATAAGAAAATAACAGTTACATGACAGCACCGAGTTTTCTAACCGCATTTCCTCGCTCGTGTGGCAAGCGCCTTTACACAACGCAAGGATTCTAAGAGTGGCATTCTTAAAATGAAGTGGCATTATCGATCTACCGGATCTTAATCACCAAGTTAGTCGGTAAGAACTATACGTACGAGATAAAGGTAATTTAATATAAAATTTATATTTAAAAAAGGTAGCTCACGAAGCTTCAAGCGCTCACAGCTCTAGCATTACAACCTGTACCTTCACTGTAAGAAAGGCCTGCGCGTCTACTTACCCGCAAACCACTCGAAGAGTCATATCTCCGCTATCTACGAAATCAGCTCTGCGAATGATGAGGCGGAACATCTGTTTAGGACGTCAAAATTAAGTCTGCGCTGTGGCATTACGCAATGCAAGCATGACGCTTTTGCATTGCGTGATGCCACAGCGCAGACTTTTTCCGCCTCATCATTCGCATCACAAGCGTAAAAGGCTACGCATTTTACATCACATCCACGGACGTTGATTCTAAGCATTATCAAAAGCTGCTAACAGACGTTTGGGAGGTTTACAAGATATATGTTTAATAACAAAAAGTTATATGCTTAAGCAAACAAGTGATAATATTTTAAATCGCCTACTAAAGCAAACAAGAACAATATAAAATGCTTGAATGTCGTAACTTCCTTACTTTTGCAAGGCTTGTCCTAGTAATGCCAGCTCGTTTGCATTTCTTAGTGTGCTTCAAACTACACATTACCTGCTCTGCGTATCATTACACTATTGCAAATTGGCTCAAACTGATTAACCGTGTGTATCATATGACGCGTCCGGCTGTACAAAATGAAAAAATACGCCTATATTACGCTAAACAATAAGGTTGTCTTCGTCTTGTTTTAAATATAGAATTATTCCTTTGCGGCACTGACGAAGCTCACAGTTAGTTTGTTTGGCTCTGTGATTCCAACATTTGCGCTCACCGTTTTATGTTTTTACTTGGTAAAACTTAGAAGTATATATGTAACTCACAAAAATTTAGTTCTTGCTGAATTATGCTGGTCTTCAACCCCGACGTGTCTTGCATTCGTGTTTTTGCTTTTCACTTGATATGACAGTAGAGCATCACCATACACGTTTCTGGTCTAATCTTCCTCTAAATTTGTTAGTCCTGACAAAACAGATATGAGTATATGTCGATGAACAATTAAGCAAGCCCGAAATCATGTAGAATCTATGCCTTCACGTGTTGGCCGACATATGTTTGCATAAGCGTGCGAAATATGCCGGAGGGCTGAAAGCCGACAGACGCGCCGAGCAAAGAGAGCGTGACTCTTCTCACACATCGAACAAGGCTTTTTGTTTTGTCTGGCAAAACTCTCGGGGAATCACGCACGACGGGAGTCCTGAGTTTTCGCTCGCCGCGTGTTCTATGTGATGAGCGAGAGTGAAGATGGCGCTGGAATATTCATGACCTGGCTGGAAGAGTAACACGTTGCAAGACGAGCATGTCTCTACTTAAGGTATCTGCCAAGTTTTGCTAGAAAGAATGTTCAAAGCTTACATAAAAAGATAACATCAGAAAATTACGGGCCCTGTCTTGCGATTGAGGGAGTTGTCCGGTAGTTCATAAAATAATAGAAATATGTTCCTTGTCCGCGTAAATAACCAATACATCCTAGAAAGTTCAACCTTCGTAAGAATGTGACGAAAGTGGTTGAAATAGGATGCGAATGCTTGGGAGCATGACATTACCTGCATTAAAAAATAAATAAAAAAACGAATTTCTTTATGAGGTGACGTCCGCCGAAGCCTAATATTGTCCCAACAAGAACTAATATTGTGGACGCACCTGACATTATATATATGAAAAAAGCTTATCAAATCGAAATACATTTTTTTTGCGGTACATTTTTTATTGACTTTAATATCACCATTGCGTCAATCATCTCGGTTTCTCTTTTGACGATACTAGGCTTAAGTGGACATCAGATCATGAAGAATGTTTTTGTCTTTCTAGATTTTTTGTTTGATCCAAGTGACGGTCATGATCTTGATCTTTCGCGTTCTATCGCAACCTCTGGCGTCACAATGTCACGACGTTTATGCCTTCTGCGATCTATAGATTACTTACGCTTACCAAAAAACACGTTTTTCGCTCTTCTGAGCGCCCGGTAGTAGTTATGTTGCCGTCATAAGGACCGACGAACGTACAAGTCATATTGAATGGGTTAAAACAGCGCAAAAAGACGAAGGACCAATAAAGAAAACACACAGGCACAGCGCTGTGTCTGTGTGTTTCCTTTTACTAGTCCTTCGTCCTTTTGCGCTGTTTTAACCCATTCAATATGACCATCAAACAACTCGCCCAACTTTACACCTTGTTGACCGTACAAGGTTATTATTTTTATTGCCACATGGCGAAAGACTTGCGGCATCCGGAACCGAGAGTGCAAACAAAGTGTGCATGACAATCGCACACCGGATTTACAGGCTCTGATTTCACCACGAGATTTGCTGGCGTCCTTGATGGCGATGACTCCGGAACATCACGCATCGGATACATAACACTACGCGTTTCACAAGGATCTGTTTTCATTATGTTGGATTTAAGAATAGCACACGAAAACAAAACAAAATCAAGGTAGTTGGGGCTGGCACGAAAAACTCGAAGGACCCTTTTTTAAATACCAAAGGAAAGCCGACGTGCTTCTTGGAACATAAAAATGTTTTCAGACTTTAGAGAAACGGGGTAAGATCGTACCTTTTTAAATCCATAAAATTATTAATTTCAGAAGGATAAAACACTTTACCAGCTATTAATTTCTCCATTCAAATCTATCCCGATGAAGTGAAAGAGCATGGTAAAAATGTTAAACTACATTATGGGCCAAATTTCCAAACTACTGTTGCAGGCTGTTTATATTCCCTGAAAGCTTTGTTGATACTCAAACTAGGTCTACTGTTACGACTTTGTGTAATGTGAAAAAGGTTATTATTTTATGTCTGTTATTTTTACAAAAAACGAAGGTAAGGTTTAAGGCACAACCTCTGTTTGCAAAAAAAAAAAAAAAGATACTGGAGGAAAACAAAAATTGTTACGTTGAAATTAAACATGTGCTATTTTTATTCGAAGTTTTGGTTATTAGGTTGACAAAACTATTAAAGTAATAATGCGTACTCAACGACACTACCGGTTACGAAATCACCTACGCGCAACAGTACCGGTATACACCCAAATGTTCGAGCGGTGATTTGACTCACGTCTCCGACCTGGGCAGTATAAAGCGCAGATCGCATGGCACATTTTTCTGCACGCGAAAACGAGACGCGCTATGAACGCTCGCACGGAAGCTGACGCCGGAGCACCCTCATGCAGACAAAGCCAAGCACATCCGGCCGCGCGTTATCAGCGTTGCCAGATAACAGAATTATCAAAACGTGATGTAAATGTGGACGCAAATACTACAAAATGAGAATTAAACGAACAAATAGGTGAATAAAACGGGTTTGTGTGTCAAAAGAAACACCTTTTCAATTTTCATATGGAAAATAAAAATGCTTTTGAACACTTTGAAATGTGCTGAATACGAAACAGCGTACTGTGCAGGATCACGTGATAGTTCGACCGACCCTCATTGGGCGAGAGTTCTTCGACGCCTTGGCGCGCGCGTCTTGTTCTGGGTCGGCTAGAAACCAACGCTCCCGCGAAAACGCGCCCCCGCGCGCAGGAAATGACGTCAGTTTGACGCCGACGCGCCTGAATCGCGCAAGCAAAAACGCGCCATGCGGTCTGCACATAAGACGGCGTTCTCGGCGCAGAGGCACACAGCAGCAGTGGCAGCGGGCTGCACTGGAACCTAGGCAACGTTTTTTTCGTTATTGCAAGCTGGAACTATGTTTTGCTTTGCACAAATTGATTCTTGTTTTTAGAGCGCAGCTCTTAGGCGCCTGTGTCTAGAGTCACTAAATAAGCTACGCTTTCAGAGTACCGCATTCCTTTTCTTTGGCATTTTGCCGACAATGCAGTCGCTCTATCCGACAATATTCTGGTTCGCTGCGGCATCATTGGACAGCGGCAGTCACGTGAGTCGCTATCATCATCATGACGTTTTTTCAACGCAACCATCTTGGGTCCAGCGATCCGCTGCCTGCTGCTGTTTTACTGTTTACTGCTCGCACACGCTGAGGTCTGTCGCTCAGCATGCACCTTTTCCTTCTTACGTCGAGATACGAACAACACGACCTTGATTCGCTGCCACAGTTGCGGCTACGGCAGCTGGCGCAGGCGACGGCTAGAGCTCGGCTTGGCTCAGCTACAGTCGCTCCTCCATCTGCGTGCGGACCCAAGATGGCGGCGCCTGATGCGCTTCAGACGCGTAGTTTGGGAGTTTCGGTACTCTGAAAGCGTAGCTTTATTTAGTGACTACCTGTGTCCGGCTTGAGCGGCGTCGCCGTTGCCGTCGCCGTTGCCGTCGGCGTCGCCGTCGCCGTCGCCGTTGCCGTCGGCGTAACCGCGCGGTGCATGGGTAAACTTCCCCGCTAAATTTAGCGGAAAATTTTCCCCACTAAATCTAGCGGGAAATTTTCTCCGCTAAATTTAGCGGAAAAATTTCTCCGCTAAATCTAGCAAAACGTTTTCCCGCTAAATTTAGCAGAATTTTTCTCCGCTAAATATAGCGGAAAAACTTTCCCGCTAAATCTAGCGGAAAATTTTCCCCGCTAAATTTAGCGAGGAAAATTTTCTCCGCCCCCCCCCCCCTCGAGGCCACGTGACCCCCCCCCCCCCCCCCACCCCGAGGTCACGTGACCCCCCTCCCCCCCCCCCCCCGAGCCATCCCCTCCTCCTCAAGAGCTGCGCTCTAATTCGGCGTTACAGGGAGTTGTAAACGGCTTTCATTTTTTTACTAACAGCTGCTACTGCTGCTGCTACTACTGTCCTTGCTATCGTTGTTGCCGTTTAGCATTGTAGCGAAGTCTTTTCGGTAAAAAGAATCGCAAATAACGTTTTTTGAATGCGAGTACTCTTACCATATAGGTACTTGTTCTGGCATCTCGGAAGAGTCACGGGTTGCTCCACGTAAATCTCAGCGACACCAGACATCTAAAACACCTAAATCACAAGGCGGCCAAAGCGGGACACAAACCAAGGAACCAGATGTAGCCACTATGCTAGTCCCGACGAAGGCTAAACTGGACGTCCTGTCGAAATAAAAAAAATAAATAATGGATGCGATGGAGAAGTCACTTCAGCACATGTCAGCAAACTATGATGCAGTACTGGAGCAAATGGGTGAACAGAATGAGAAAATAAAGTAATTAAGAAAAACGGTTACACACTTGGAACACATGGAGCCGGCAGAAAAAATCGGCAGGCTGAAACAAAAAGTTCAGGACCTTGAATGCAGGATTCAGACAAAGCATCGAAATATACGGGATTCCCAAGCGCAAAAATGAAGACCTACGGCTATGATATATTAAATAGCAAAGCTACTAGAACTGCCTAATATGACAAAGGTTACATCATAGTCGCGCATCGGCTTCCCACCAGCAATGATAATATACCCGAATTGCCCATCTTCATTTCAAGCCAAGCGACACTGGAGTTGTGACTCGAGAAAAGGGCGAACCAGAAGCGAGCTCAAAGCAGAGCCTATGTCTAGGAAAACTTAATACAACAAGACAAAACACTTATTTGTGAAACGAAGGAATGGGCTAAGGCAAAGCAATACCAATACGTTTGGGAAAAACATAAGAAGTACTGAAAAGAGAGAAACATGGGGAACAAGCACATGTAGAGAAAACTTTGAATGACTTGCAGACACATGAGTAGTTCTGGTGCTATTTATTTCCTTTGAATGCATTTTTTTACTATATATGACACGACCTATTTCTTGTGAAGTGAAATGAAACCGTGTTTGGCACACAGTCGAAGGTGCCCTCTTCTTTCATTCACCTAAATGTACAATCGATACGGAATAAGTATGAGTAATAAACATACTTTTGAACGGTTTTAACTTTCTGTTTCATGTTAATATGCTCACTGAAACATGTCATAAATATGCCGACGAAGTAAATATGCTTGAGAATTACGAAATATTTAGTGAAAGCAGAACCAATAAAGTAGGAGGGGGAGTATGTACTCCTGTAAAAAAGTGTGAGTTGTGCACTTAGAAATGACTTTACAGCTATTACAAACGACTATCAAATACTAACTTTACAACATGCAAACACGGTATTTTTCTGTTGACTATCGCCCGCCAAGTGGTAATATATCCTCCGTTTTCACGCTCTCGATGGATAATTTAGGTTTATTGGTAAAAATACATTAACTTTCTATTTGGCGGTGATTTCAATATAGATGTGCTCGCGTCTTCCCACATAAAGAATGGAATTCTCATTGAGTATCACTCATATGGATTGTGTAATGGTATTTTTCAACCTTCTGGGAAAACACTTCGAAATAAGGGGTTGCCAGATTTATATTTAACAAATGTTTCAGAAACTGACATAGTTGCTGGCGTGGTCAGAGAAACTTTTAGGGAACAACCTTTTAATATACATGATTTCTACCGCAGAGTACAGTTCAAAAAGAAATTTGTGATCCTCAGACTTTTTTCAGAAATATAAAAACAAGAAATCTTGATCTTTTCGAACAACAGCTAAATTATAAAATTTGAAGAGCGGTGCTCTCTAAAGTGTCTGCCAACGAAGCGTTTTATTGTTTCCTTGAAATATTTTGAACTATATATGATCGTTTCTTTCCTCACGAATTCCAAAATGTCCCTCGAAAGTGTCGTAAAACGTTGGTTACACCTAAAATTAAACAAATTACAAAAAAAGATATTCTGCCTACCACAGATTTATATGCACTAATGACATTAACGCCTTGTTTACATTTAAGAAGCGTAGAAATCATTTAACGAAGACCTTAAGGCAGGCCAAACGCACGTATTTCAACAATTTATTTAAAGCTGACAAGAGATCAGATGTCGTATGGAAAAAATTAAATGAATGAGTAAAACAAGGATCGCACGCGGATAAAGTAACTTGGATAAAAACCAAAGATATGACCGTAAAAGGGGCTGTTTTGACGCAAAAGTTTCTTTATAATTTTGTTACACTTGTCCACAGTGTACAGTGTGCACATGCCGTTAGGTATGTGCAGAGGATCTTTCGTAGTTTGTTTTTGTTTTCAACTAAAAAAGATGAGGTCTTTTTTGTTTTTCAAAGTTTTAAAAATAGTAAGAGTTCCGATAAATATGATTTTCAAATTAAACCGATCAAACATATGTTGCGATTTATTGTTCCCTGTCTAACACATAATCTTAATCTAACAATTGAATACGCAACTTTACCAGAAAGATTCGAAGTTGGAAAGGTGACTGTCTTATATGAAATCCGAGTTAGATACAACCTCGGGAACTCTAGACATGTTTCGGATCTACTTACGTTTCAAAAGGGCTAGAAAATATAATATATCAAAGGCTAAGTTTTTTCTGTGAAAAAAATTGCATTCTAACACCTAGTCAATATCGATTAGGGAAGGGTCGTTCTACGGAAATTGCTTTGTTGAAACAAAAATAACTTATCGTAAACAATTTTGAAAAAAGTTCCTAACACTTGGCGTATTTGTCGATTTTTCGAAGGCAATTGACGCATCAATCACATTACATTACTTCAAAAGTTGTATATCTACGTTATGCGTGGTGTTTCTTTAGATATGATTAAAAGTTATTTCCGTGATCGAAACCAGTGCGTTGTAATATTTAAAAAAAATCGGATCTTTGGCCACAAACTGCTGGCGTGCCGCAGGGAAGTATATTGCGACCATTGTTTTAATTTCTACATCAATGACACTGCAAATATTGATGATTACGGAAGTCCCATCATCTATGCTGAGGATACCATTACATTTATTCAGGCGCTGATACTCCTCAGATTATAAGTAGTGCATATACATTAGAAAATTTAAATACTTGCACAGATTACACTCGATTACAAATGAATTGTACTAAAACCAAAGTGCTAATGTTGAGATCACAAGATACGAACTGTTTTTATTCCTTCATTCTTTCTCTTGGAACACAAGGTATAGATATAGTGGAAAGCGTAAACGTTCTGTGAATTATATTTAATGAATACATGCCATGGGACGAATATCTACAACAGACATGCCGAAAGCTATCGAGAGATGTAGGTAATATGTACAAAATTGCACTATCATCCCAATTTCGGTTATGCTTCTTTTATACAATACCCTTTTTTACTCGATGCATAATTTTTGCCCCTTACTATAGGGAATACGACCTCCAAAAACATAAAACTAACGCATACACTACGAAAAAAGCTGTTCGCAATATATGTAACACTGCGTACGATACTCATACCAGTCCATTATTTAATAGACTTAATATAGTACAAATTCTAGATCAGAACTATTATTAACTTTTTCTTGCAATAAAAGGTCTCCTGGGCAGAACGACTATGCATTCGTATCAATTTCCAAGCTTAGGTTGTAAATTGATATGAATGTCATAGACAAGCCCCTCAGGTTGCCTATGACATACATCGTGTCAATATCTGGATAGTTCCGCACTCTAGAACGAACTATGGTAATCAGATGTAGAAATGCCCAAAGTCACGGTTTCTATATTGTTTGACTGAACTGAATAAAGACGTGTTAAGTGAATTCCGGAAAGGTGTTCATTCAAGGTTTGTAAGGGAATGTCCATAGAATTTGTGAATCTTAAAAACGTGGGTCAATCGATTATCGTTCTTCTTCCTACCACCTGTTGTTTATTTTTCGTGTCATAATGTTGAATTGAATTGAATTGAATTTGAATTTATTTATCTCTCAACATTACATTGTGAGATGGGACGCACGGGAAAAAGCTGCGTGGTGCAGCTTGAGGGCCCCCTGCGCCCCTACACATGACAGCAGTGAGCAGGAACAGAAGAACATTTCCAATAAAAGTACACTGACACATTCAACGTAATGGGGCACTATGCATATTTCAGTGAAAGGAACAGTTACACAATTCTTACACAAAATGTAGATCTAACAGATGAAGGACATCGATCAATTTTTTCTTGGGGGTTGTTTCTATAGAAATATTATTATGCAAAAGAATGTTGAGATAAAGCGGTAAGTTATAACATAATGATTGGGCGCGATAAGATGTGCGGCAAAATGGCAATGACCAAGCAATGTTATGACGTATGTTATATGCGGGTGTGTGGCGAATGAGTTTAAACATACTTAACAGGACATCATTGTTAGTCGCGACAGCACTCTTATACATACACAACAATTTGAAAGCATAAAGAGAGGTTGACTTAATAATACTGAACTTGAAAATATGTTCGGTATGCGTCCATCATGAAACACTCGCAATCAGCCTTACTGCCCTTTTTTGCGCAAGAAGTAATTTGAGTTTGTTTTGTTTTGTGGTTGTTCACCAGATGATATGACAGTAAGTAATAATAGGTAGTAAAAAGGCATTATAAATGAGGATTTTAACACTTGTCGGAAGCGAATATCTATGGCGACACAGTACACCAATTATTTTGTTCATTTTCATGCGTGTATGTTGAGTCTGTGCATCCCAGTTAAGCGTCTCGGAAAACACAACGCCTAAGCATTTCATCGTTGGTACGATATTGATCCTGCTTTGTCCTAGTAGAAGTTGGATATCTTCAGATATTACTTCATTCTTCGTTCGAAATATTATAGCTTTAGTTTTGCTAGTATTAACCTTCAAGTGATTTTTTTCGGACCATTGGTGCAAGTATAAAAGGAATTGATTGCCACATGCAGACAACTCGCCAACCGCTTTTCCTGTTACAAGCATTGTAAGATCATCAGCATAGGCAATAATATTTACTGAAAGGGAAGCATAAAAAATATCATTAACATATATCAAAAATAACAGAGGGCCTAAAATGCTACCTTGCGGTACACCAGATGACAGTTTCCTTAGCTCTGATGAGAAGTAATTATGTGATACCATCTGATTACGGTGCATTAGGTAGGAGTGAAGAAGTGATAAACTTACGACTCTGATCCCATAATGATTGAGCTTATATATTAGCACGTTGTGGTTGAGTAAGTCAAATGCTTTAGAGAAGTCTACATATATTCCGAGCACTAAATGTTTTTCTTCAAATGCGTTGATTATTATTTCTTTTTGCTGACCCAGTGCCATTTCCGCGGATCAATTTCGTCGGAAACCAAACTGGTTGTCTGACAAGACAGCATGTTTGGTTAAAAAAGAGTTAATTCTATGATATATGATTTTTTCTAATCCTTTTGACAACACTGGAAGAATGGAAATCGGCCTGTAATTTGACAAATCAGAAGTAGGACCGCCTTTATGTATAACGACGACTTTTGCGACTTGCATTTGTTTTGGGAATACGCCAGTGGAAAATGAAAGGTTGTATATGTATATGAGTTAACACTGGGGCCAATAGATCGATGACGTATATGAATGGCTTGATTTGAAACCTATCTTTATCTTTTGCTTTATTGTACCTGAGACTCGTAAATGTGACGATTACTTCGTTTTCTGACGTTGGGAATAGATATAGGGACTCTCGGACACCTCGTGTCTGACATGTGTAGTCACCAGGCGTGTCAGGTGGGCTACATTGGTTCTTTGTGACGTCAATAAAAAACTGATTGAACTCATTACATAGCTCTTTTCCGGTAATTTCATAACCATCCTTTACTATTGACGTAACCGGTACCCTGGAGCTTAAGTTCTAGACTTGGTTTAATTGGCTCCACTGATCACGTGCACTTTTACCTGAGGTAAAAAAAAAATAGATTGCAAAAGTATTCACGTTTTGCATTCTTCAGCTCTCAATTCAGCCGATTGCGGTATTTTTTATATGTACATAAGTTCGCCGAATTTCGAGATTTGATAAATTTCGCATATAGTTTATCCTTTGCTTTTATTTTTCTGACGAGCGCGGGCGTGATCCACGGTTTTTTTTATTTTTTGCGTTTACAATACCATATAATGGGAAAGCATTTTGCATAAGCTGATTTCACTTTTAGCATTAGAGCATCATATGCGCTGTCAGCGTCTTGTAGGGATAGCACGTCATCCCAACTGATGGCACGTATCGCGGTTCGAAAGTGCTCGAGGGTATTAATATTAACGCGCTGATAAAACGTGGGACCTAATTGAGAACTATGATAAAATGGCGATACGGTGATGAAGGAAAACACGGGGAGGTGATCACTTACGTCGGATAGAACCGTGCCTGCGCTTGAGCCATATTTCGTCGCGTTAGTTATGACAAGATCTAGAGTTGTCGCTGTTGAAGGCGTGATACGAGTTGGTACTTCGATAAGATTAATAAACCCATAAGAATCCAGCAAAGTCATGAATTCTATTTGCGCTTCCCTCACGCATTGCATGTCGATGTTCATGTTTCCGGACAAGTAAAGGATTTGTTGATTGATTGACACATGATCCAAGAGAGCCTCAAGGGCGCCAAAACATCTAAGTTTCCATCTGGAGGCCTGTACAATACGGTGAACAAATCGTTGTTACCCTCTACAGTCAACATTTCATAATCTGAGGAGATACAAGAAAGACTGTCATTAACTGTGACAGTGCGTGAATTAAGGATTTGAATTGAAACACCTCCCCCTCTTCGGTTGGTTCTGTTAATGTAAAAATGTGAGTAGTCATTGAAAACCAAATAGTTCGATTCATCATTATACCAGGTTTCACTGAACATGATAACATCAAAGCGAGTTTCGAAAGAATGAAAGTGTAATTTTATTTCGTCCACCTTGTTGTTTACCGAACGACAGTATATGTGCAAAATGCTAAGAGCATTTTTATTGGCGAAGTCGCTAACGGCCGTTGGGGATAAGAGTTCGTGACAGTTCATAATAATAAAAAAAAAAATAAAAAATTAATGTTATGTCTTCGGGTCATTTTAGATAGGTCAGCGGCACTTGAGATCTTCAATACTGCATTGTTTTCAGATTTGTTAGCGTAAATTTGTCCACCGCGAACCCACACAAATCTCCAGTTAACCTCGCGTTTTTTGCTGATGGTCTGTGCGAGAAGACGTTTCCTTTCTGGGCAGAGGTGTTCATTGAGATAAATAGGCGCCGATGTCGTGAAACCGAGTTGATCACACGACAATCTTTTTCTCCTAGATTTTGCAAGCACGGCGTTTCGTTTATGGCGATGAACAAACTGCACAATGGTGTTTTTGATCGTTGGACTACCTGGGACAGGTGTTCTGTGATACACATCAATATCAGAGGCTGAAATAGGTTCACCAACACTGTCCCCAAGCTTTTCCATGATCTCCAGCAAGTTCTCCCCAGCGTTCACAGGAATCCCTTTGATCTTCAGGTTGACATTCCGTGAATACTGTTCACAATCTACAAGTCGTGACTCATGCGCTTTCGCCTGAGTGGACAAGGTATTGCACATTTCAATCAAGTTCGCATTTTCTGTTCGAAGATGCTTGTTTTCGTCTTGCACAGCCTTCAGATCAACCTTCATTTTGTCATATTTCTTGTCAATGAAGGTGAGACTAGCCTTAAATCTCTCTAAGTTCGCTTCGAATGTCACGTTCAAGCGACTCTCTGAAACCTTTTAGTTCCGATTTAATTTTGTTTTTTAGCTCATTAAGAGCAACGGCCAACTCTTTGCCTATTTTCGCCATTGAAGAGTGAAGCACTGAAAAAACAAAGCCCACCTATGACAACATGTATGGCAGAAGTGGCGAGGCAGACTTTCAAATGATTGCAAATAAGTGACTAAAAAAAAACAATCGAGCACCAACCTGCACCGAAGAAGTGAACTGGTCAGTTGACGATCCAAAAGTGCTGCTCACGCCACTGCTGCCGTATGAACAGAGTCGGCCGCAGCCTTGCTGTATTAGTAGCCAAGGCAGTAGTGACGTCAATGACGCTCAGCGAACCACCGGGCAGTAGATGGCGTGGGACCACGATGAGAACAGCGCAGTCGCACCCTGTAGGCGGTCTTGTCCGCTCGCGGCTGATTGTAGCAGGATGACGGTGCGAAGATCTGACGCGAAGCCTGCACCGAAGAAGTGAACTGGTCAGTTGACGTTTCAAAAGTGCTGCTCACGCCACTGCTGCCGTATGAACAGAGTCGGCCGCAGCCTCGCTGTATTTGTAGCCAAGGCAGTAGTGACGTCAATGACGCTCAGCGAACCACCGGGCAGTAGATGGCGTGGGACCACGATGAGAACAGCGCAGTCGCACCCTGTCGGCGGTCTTGTCCGCTCGTGGCTGATTGTAGCAGGATGACGGTGCGAAGATCTGACGCGAAGCCTGCACCGAAGAAGTGAACTGGTCAGTTGACGATCCAAAAGTGCTGCTCACGCCACTGCTGCCGTATGAACAGAGTCGGCCGCAGCCTTGCTGTATTTGTAGCCAAGGCAGTAGTGACGTCAATGACGCTCAGCGAACCACCGGGCAGTAGATGGCGTAGGACCACGATGAGAACAGCGCAGTCGCACCCTGTCGGCGGTCTTGTCCGCTCGTGGCTGATTGTAGCAGGATGACGATTGTAGCAGGAGGCTAAATCATTGCGTATATGTGCATGCTGTCCTTTCTGCTGCTGGGGAAAGGCAGAGGTTTCACTGCCTCCCTTCTCCATACGAAGACACATTAATATAGAATTAGAATTTGAATTGTAGATATTTGGATTTTAACTGTTTTGTATTCCAGCAAGTTGTTCTCTAAAACTTTCTAAGTGCAACTACCTTTCAACTCAACACTAATATTTTCAGTAAATATTTTAACTTGGCAAAGCATAGCTGGAGTGCAAGTGAGGTGGTGTATGTTGTACATGATGGAAACAAGGATAAAATATTAAGAAAAGAGAAAACTAGGGGAACAGAGAGAGTGTTCAAAACTCAGCTCACCCACTTCTAGACACTGAGTTAACACGATTTCTGTCTTACTCTTTCCTGTTCTTTTACCGTTTTATATTTGTCTGTTCCTAGTGTTGGAGTTGCCCTTATGTTATTTAAGCTTAAACAAAAAAGTCTGGTTTGTTTTCAATGTTCTCTGCTCCGCAAAAAAGTCGCAACTACAATTTGATTTTGACAAAAACTGCCCTAGGAACATTTTTTATCATTTAAGAAAAAAATCTTCCGAGGAAATATTTTTTTCATAATATGGTATTGAATAAATATTGTGGCTCCTGCTTTTTTATGTATTTATTGATAAACTAGAGCCCGAGATGTTTATTTGACATTTCTAGGACCAAATTATTGTCACTTTTTTCAATTACGTGATATATGTTTTCAGTTAACACTGGACTAAACAGGATGATGTTGCCTGTTACGTCATCAGTTTTAATTATTTTAGTCTTTGCTGGAGCAACAATGAGTTTGGTTAGACGATCATGCCTGGCAGGCGTCGGGTCAACAATACGTTTTGGATATTATGTTTATTCTCTGGAGAAAATGTCATGCTAAGGCATTAAACGTTTTCCTTTCTATATATGTTTTCCTCTTTCGCTCATGCGTTTGAGTCCTGACTCCTAGCGAGGGTACAGCATACTCCCTAAAAATATAAAGTCTACCTAAATCGTAATTTAATTTACATTATGCTACCGTGCAAACTTATACGAGCAAAAGAGGAGACTACTGCTATGGGCCAAACACCCCAAAACGCAACTGCGAACTTGCTAATAGGCGTAAAGAAAAACTCAAAACGCAGCGCGTTACGACCAGACAAGCAATTCGTCGACGTGCTAAAATGAACGTGTTGGCGGTAGATTAACTTTTCCAAGGAATGCTGGCCACCAACCGCCAGCGTTGCAAATCAAGCGGGTATGATTATCGCGTACCATTTACTCTGTTTCGTTCACGTGGAAATAGAACGCAACCAGGGAACAAGCATATATCAGAAATTGTCAGAGCGACCGCCGAAACTGCTCCGTGACCGCGAAGAACACAAAACGCGGCAGGGGTCAGACTTTCATCGGAGCACTCTATCCCTAGTCACGTCCACTAAACGTGCGCGCATTACGCTCCGGTGAATTTGTCGTGTAAGTTCCGTCCAAACACTTGCCAGGTTTGACTATTGTGTGCTCCTGCATGTGTGCACTGCGGCGATTTGTTGGCATGGGGGACCGCGGTAGAGAAATTTCTGTCTCGCCACAGTACGTTCACAAAGTGAAAAACAGGGCATATTGGCTTCCGCAAGAAAAGCGAAATCAAATCCTTATACGTCAGCAAGATACATTGGGTTGTCAAGTTAGCACTTTTTGAAGTGCTAGTGTTGAGCTTGTGCGTTATATTTACTCGTTTAGAAGTGAGAATGTGCTACAGACACAATATGTAAACTGTATCACACCGTACGTGTCTCCTGCCCTTATAGATTTTTGCTCGTGTTTACCTTCTAATGAACCGTTAAGCAATACAAAAATTGAATACTATTTTACTTTCTCGAACTTTAGAATGCGTTATTTAAATGAACATAAATCAAGAACAAGCAATGTTGGCACAGTTTGACAAGTTAGTATATTTTCACCATAATATAAATTAACAAGAGACAAATGTAGAAAATAAACACTTTTAAAAACCAAAGAAAAAAAAATAAGGAAAATTATGTTTCGGTTTAGACGTTGTCTGTCCAACTTTTTCTGTCTCTCATGTTTTTATTACTTAATAAATATCCCCGATTAGTATAACATACATCAAAGGCAACCAAACCTGCGTAACCTCCTTTCACCCTATGTATTGTTGTAAGACATAGTGATTACATTTGGCCCCATGTGACGCACGCGGACAGACTTCAATATAAAGCCTTGACGAAATTGTAAGAACGAATTTGTTTTCGTTTGACGTTGCCCTGAACACAAAACACCTAACTTTTTTCTTTAACTTCTAACTGTATAAATCGGAACGAGAAGGATATTGTAAAATATATAACAACCCAAAGCCTCCCCTTATATACGAAAGCCACCGACGTTGTTTTACCTTCAAAATGTCGTTTCTTTGTTTGTTTTTTAAGGCACAAAGCATTCTCCATTGCAGTACACGTGCAGCCTTTGAGTGGACCTCATATTTAGGTCCGCTACCCCTTTAAGACAAATGCCGTCAGTCTGCGCTTTTTCTCATATAATACATTTCTCAGTTTTGCATAAAGCTCCCGTATGACAATGCGTGTTCTTTATGACGCGCGTCTCTCGTGAGGTATAAATGAAAGTCTCTCTTTTTGTATGTTTTCAGTCTACGAAATAAATATTGCGCACTTGTCACGAGACTCGAGCGAACATCTCTGCATGACAAATAACGTCACCGGAAGAGGAAGGCACGACACTTTGGATGCTGTCTCTTGAGCTCTTTGTCGTGAATATACACAAGGAATCTTGACATATTTGTGTTTGTCTTTGTGTCTACATGATTCGAGACGAAATGTCATCTAGTTGGTTACTTTAAGTCGGTATTTATGCGTACGTTTTGAAGCGACTTAGAACTCCACCACAGTAAGTCTTCACCGTTTTTTGTGTGTGTAGTGCACATTGGGAGATGGGCGGAAGAAACAATCCACAGGACGTAATTTTTAGGTGATTTTGTTGATATTTCACTCTTTTCTCTAAAACAATTTAGAGGTAAGTATTCAAAAAAGTGCCAAAGAAGACAGAACTGAAATGATTGTTTCTGACATCATTTACGAAAGAGTTTACTTCTCACTGATTTTCTTGACGAGCATATATGGGCTTTGATGTGGACGTCCGGTGGACAGAATGAGATTTTCAAAGTGAATTTTGTTGCAACTCTTCTTTTTAAATAAAAAGGAAGAGCGTTTGGTTACACGTGTGAAGGATTTCACACCCACCAACTTCTGCTAAAAAACCACGTGGATACGAAAATTGAGACTTGTTTTTCTAACGCCCTATATGGGTGTCGTTTCGAATTGTACGCGTGGAATGCGGTTTGGCTGATGGCCAGGGAAAGTGCGCTACCGATTTTCAAACAGGTTGCTCTGTTACCAGTCATCAAGACATGAACATGGTTAAACCTTCGCACAAATAGAAATGAGAAGAGGATTGGAGAGAGAAGAGACAAGCGAAGTTTCTCTTTCCTCTGTTCCTTTTTATTTGTGCGCAATTTTAAACATGTTCAAACATTACCAACTCGCCCAACTAACCAGCTTACTTCATCAAGAATTGGTTCACTAACCCAGCTCTTATTTAATATAGAAAGCGATGGTGCACGAAAGCAATGACGATTATAGTATTTCCTTCTCTTTATGAGGTATCACAATTCATAGATAGTAGGAACAGTATACAAACAAATTGACGTGATGGCACCGAAATGTAGCGAACATTGTTTAAATATGCCTGGCCAAAAAATAAGTACCGTAATTTCCGGACTATAGTCTGCACCCGGTGCATAGTTCGCAGGGGCAAATTTTGGGTCAAAAATAAAAGTATTTGCTTAGATAGTTCCCACCCGGTGCATAATCCGCATTCCGCGCATAGTCCGGACTTAGTGCCTCGTTCGAACTTGTTAAAGTATCAAACAAAGCGCACCTTGACAAATGCCTACCGTATTAGCTCACCAAGAAGCTTTATCATACTAAAATCAACCTTAATATAGTCCGTTAGTCATAAAATCCTTCACGACTTGTCAGAGGGAACGATCTAGAAAAACAAAAATCATTGTATATTCCTCACATGTAGATAGTCCGCATCGGGTGAATTTTCAACTTTTAAACATGTATAGTCCCCGGAGTATAGTCCGGCAAATACGGTATATTACTTGTTTTTGATGTGTAAGCACTCTATTACGTGCTACTTTGTAATAACGACTGTCGAACGACGTTGACATTGATGTATTTTCAAAATAATAAAATGTTAAAGAGAAAACGAATTACCTGAGAACAAAGGCAAAACCAAATTATTTTAACTACATAACTGCCACGATGAAGTAGTCAACGAAACCGCTTGATGACTTGCCTAGTTCTATACCAAAATACACTACGCGTCGGCAAAATGCAATAATAAAGGAAGCGTGTGCGAACACCGGTTCGATGCAAAAAACCATGGCGTCATTCCCAACCTTGACCAAGGAAGGGAAAGCCACAATATCCTGTCTTCTTAACAGTGTAAAAACTGGGAATGACACCGCGCTATTCAATTCGAACCGGAATTATTCGCCAATCTTTACAAAAAAAGACGTCGATAACGTCTATACATTTTTTTCTCTCTATATATGTCACAGCAATCTGACAGATCTAGATAAATTGAAAGCAAAAAAGATGAATCCGTACCCAGAAAGAACGCGTTCAACCTTCAGCTAATTATCGAGCACAAATTTCTGGCACTTCCTGAATAGGAATAACTTACCAAATGACAACCCCGTTGCACACAGTACAAAATGCTTTTGTTTTACACACGGCCACTTTGGTATAAAAAAGTTCGCTATATATCCTTGTTTTTAAGTTATCGATATAGCGGAAGTCACCATTAATCCGCACTGTAAATCAGATACGGCATGAACGATTGCATAAACTTCCATATATGCAAGTATTAAATTATGCGTCATAATCATCGAAGGGAGTATCGCAGTGGTTTATCACGATTTATGGTTAGTTAGCAAACTGCCTTACTACATCCTCATTGGGTGAATAGCGATACCAAGAGACTCGGCACTTGCCGCGCCGGCGTTATTTAAAGCCGTCATTGCCTATAGGTTTTTGAGAAAGAAAGCAAAGAGTCTTCGTTTAGAAGGTTTTATACATCTCCTATCGCTCCCTATATTCCTGCTTCGCCACTTTTTTTCTTCTTCAGCGGCAGCATTGATCACCACGGCTTCCTTTGGCTGACTGGACCAGCCTTGTAGTGTCCGACTACTTTGATTAGCAGTGTCTTATGTGTCCAGCTCGTTTCGTCTCAGATAGACATTGTTCTCCTTTCGAAGCAGAAACCCAATTCGTTTTTATTATAATTGATAAAACTATGATTTCGTTTTACAACAATGTAGGCATCTCATATTGGAACCATGGCGTCAGTTTTGCTTCCCACTGCAACTTTGCCAAAATTGACTAATAGAGATGTGCTTAAAACGCTTGGCTTGACTTAATCGGCCTCATAAGTTTATAGCATTTACATATTTCACCGCCCTGGTAGTTTTGATGAGAGCGAAACATACCATAATGGAAGTGAAACAAAACATCGTGGGAGAATTGCTGCGAACCAACTGTCTGGAGTGTTGAAAAAAAAAAAAAAAAATAACAGTCATGGCCGTGTCCTAAAGAGTACGAACAGAAAATTCTAGAGAGAGTTTCTATCTAAAGCAAATGTCGAAGGGGTACTATTGATGATTTAAGATATTAAGAATAAGGCATGTTGAGTGAAACAGAATACTGCATTCAGGACTCTTAAGATCGTAAAGAAAACAGCACAATTCACGAGAATGACAAGTCGTCTTGGAAACCAAACTCCAAGTGATGTCGACAGCAGACACACTTTCAATGTCATTGCTGACTGAAGAAGAAGAAAAAAATACAACTCTAAAATATTTGCTTGCCTAGTTCAATACAACTGATTCGGCCAACGCAACTATGCTGCTACCTGGGGCGACGCGTGATGCAAGAATCATTCATGGAACAAGACCCTTCATCGTACGTGCTTAGTGTAGAGAAGGTCGCCAGGGTAACCGGTGACCTCACTTTGCCAGAAAGGGTTGCATCATAGACTGGGCAAGCAGTGAAGGGCTCGTAAAAATAAAACCGTCGACCACGAAGATAATAAGATTATTGGGAGTAATGCGATTAGTCGGAGGCTATGTCTCGTGTCCCGTTCATGTTTTCTTCGAAATACGATAGATATGCCCAATTTATCTACACTGAGTCGGCTCGAAGGCAGAGTCGGCTGGAAAGTAGAGTAGTAGAAAATAGCAACCTTGATTGGCTAAGTGTGACGCAAGTAGGATTTGTTGTAAGTAGTTCTTAGTGGCAATACCATCGCCTGCTCATAGCCGAAAGATCGTGCATTACCAATTGTTTCAGTTAAACTTTTGTTCTGAGGTTGAGGTGGTAAAAGAAATCTTCATTTCAGATAAAGGGAATACCGCCGGCACCACCACTTGAGTGTCTGCGCGCTTGAGCTGCAAGTAGGCTCACAAAAAATTTGTCTTTTTTTAAATAATTAGCGGGTGTCAGAACGTTTAAAAAGCTTTTTTGAGAACGTTTGGCTAGCGCGCCCTGAAGGATATAATGTAGCCTTACATGATTCTGCGAAGTACAATAACGGTTTCTGTCATAAGAGTAAAAAGCTAAAAACACCCAACCTTCCGCGATCAGCTAACATACTAGAGAGAAAGATGTCGGTATGGTCAGACATCCGAAATTTATGGCAGAGAAGGTCCGAAATTAAATATCTATACTATAGTGCTTTTAGCTTGTAAACTACAGGCGGTTTCAAAGAAGTATTTACTCCATACAGCATATAATAAGTTAGTACGCATCGTACCGGTGGCAGAAACAATAGCTCATCGCTGCACGGAACAACTCAGCGAAAAAATGTTGACTCCGTGGGTTTTGTTAAAACTGCAATAGACCACATCACAATATATTTTATATAAAAACGCCATCTATCAAGAAATAAATTAAGTAAATCATAAGGGCGCAAGACATTCTTATATTGACATTTAAGAGCGCACTGCTAAGAAAGAAATATGTGGGTAAGCAGATAAACTGAGTTGCGTATCATTTTGACTTACCTTAAGAATCACCCTACGCACCCTACGCAATTACCCTACGCACATGGTCACCCTGGTAATATAATATAGAGTATTAATTGCTTTGCATAAATCATAGGACAATTTCATTGCGGTCACACATCAGGTACACATATGAACTATACACTTTCACCGGACAATAGAGTTCTGTACTCCGTATCTACACTCTAAGAAAAAAGGGTGTATTCTTACACCTTTTCTCCCATATAATACAACCCGAAATTGCAATTCGACGTACAGCGCCCTGTGGTCAAACAGATGGCCCTAACTTTTACGAGGGGCTTGATAGCCGTGGGGTACAACTTATTAAAATAACTAATGAACGTGTTACTAAATACAAAAGAAAATCGGGGTTTTCTTGGCCCTACTGCAAAAACTCAGTGTTTATTTATGTGGTCTTTGATACGTACTTTAGCTATTTAAAAAATTATATCGCACCGTTATTAAGCCCCTCGTAAAATTTAGGGCGGTCCTGTTTGACTATAGGGCGCTGTACGTCGATTTGAAGTTTTGGGGTGTATTATATGGGACAGAAGGGTATAAGGTGCTACCCTTTTTTTTAGAGTGTACGGTTTTGAACATTAATGTACGTTTGGGGTCAGAGTTCCTATTCTAGGTGCCGAGTACTCTAAAACACTGGGTGGTCAGGAAACAAGAACAATGTTTTTCCTAGACTCAAAGACGGTGCACCGCCCAGTCCTCAGTCCTCTGCCTGAATGCAGCTAATATTCCGTTGAAAACGGCGAGCTGGTCCCGAGCTGCCAGTCAAAAACATTTAGATTTCTTGCTGTCAGTGCTGCTGGGGCGACATTCATTGAACCTCCTACGGAGGAGATGGTTGGCTTCACTACATGGCAGGTTTGTACGCCTACTATTCGCCCTCTCCCTTCCGCTTGCCAGCGCTCGGAGCTGAGAGGCATAGTGTAACTTATATAGAAGGCACTGCCCAAGCTGTCCCAAGAAGTTGGATGCGTTAGATGAATGGATGAATATTGGCTGTTCCCTCTATACCGGGGGTAGCTTGCGTCACCTAGCCTTGAATTATTTAGTTCAAAACTTTATTTCCTTTTATTTTTGATTTTCTCTCGCATGGTTAATAATCTTCTCCCTTTACCTCCCTCCAACTATCACAGGACAGGTACAGCACTTTCCAGAAAAAATATTTAGGGATCGGGCAAAAAAAAAAAATAAATAAACACCGCCCCCGGCACCTTCCCCGGGCGAGGGAGTCGCCAATTTTCCTCTGGTCAACCTCGTTCATCTGCGAAAAAGGGGACGCCTTTTTCGGAGGTCAATACGGGGAAGAGCAAGGGTGCAGAGTAGTAGTTTGACGTCTGTGACGTCATGTCCGGTTTTCGTCAAAATAGCTATTTGTGTCTATTTTGTTACCTTGACATCTTCACCTCTTCTCTTCACGCTCTCCTCCGGACTCAGTATGCTCCCAAGCTCGTTCCTCCGAAGTCTACACAACTGTCATAGTTGGTAAAAGACGGCCCGCGCCAGTCGTTTTCAACGCGACCTAGATGGAAACAAATCGCCGCTTCGTTTCTCGCTGCCTCATAGATGCAGGAGCGAGCCGACGTTAAAAAGATACTTCTCAACTACAAGTGTGTCAGCAAGAGCCACGTAAATATCTGTGATCACTCGGAGCGGACGCGCGCGTTTGGTCGAAGTGCTTAGGCACCGATCTTTTACGATTTCCACTCGATACTGACGTGATACTCGACAAAGAAAGGTGGGACCGGCATTGTGTACCTCCCACGAACTGTTATAGCTCGACAGTGACGTACAGTCGTATCATAATAAAAATGTCAATCTAATAACAAAGTGTACATAGTGCAACATACCGTGTTGCGAAGTTAATCCATACGGCGTTTATTTAAGCTCCATATCACACAAAATAAGGAGATAGAGTCGATGAGAGTCCCTTTTCGACGACAGCGTTGGTCACCGCTGCCTCGGAAAACAAGGAGATGTCAAGGGTAAGAGATTAAACTCTTATTCTAAAATTGATGTCAGGGATCAAACCATAATACGGGAAGGGTTCACAAGGGTCACGCGGGCGCGTATTCTATTCAGCAAACCAGCCTGTCGCGGGCAGACGGTCTTGGCCAAGGACCGTTGGGGAGCAACGCTGCACCGAGTGGGAGTGCCTGCTAGGCCTAAGTTCTGCCGAGCTCGCTCGGTCAATGTCATCGTTGCCGTTGTAGCTTTTCCCGGGTGTTTGTGGATCCGGCGTTCGTTTTTTTCGTGGCCGGTTTCGAGTACTCCCTTTTTTTTTCTTGCTGTTGAAATCGGGACCCGCGAGAAGAGCACGTAGAAAAATAAATGTCCGTAGGTCGTCGCGACCAAGTAACTTGGCGACGTTGTCGGTCATGTTGATTTGATCGTAGAAAGAGGGCTCCAGGAGCTGTTGGCGTACTGTACATTTTTGGCGTAAGATCGTTTCGCGAATCTGGCCTCTGTTCTTTAGCCCATGGCACTGCAACAATAACACGCCACAACCGCCACCTTCCCCCGCCCCAACACTGGACACAACAACCTGCAACAAGCTCTCCGCGAAACAAAAAGTAAAAAAAGTATGATTTCGCATGTTTTTACGTTTCCGGCAGTGACGTCTCGGACGTCGCTGCCCCGTATCGACCTTTGAAAAAGGCATCCCTTAAGGACGAGGAGTGTCGCCTACGGCGTGTCCCCTACACTTTCAAAAGAGCACCCGGGTTCGACTTTGATTCACAGTGTGGGCTTGCTTTTTAAATTTTTTTTTCTTGGTCATTTGGTTTTGTCGAGGCATTTAGCGATATTTAAGGCATTTCTTTCTTACGATTAACTAAAAAAAAAAAAAATAATGTTGTCGACACAACTTCGCTGAACTAAATGGGCCGGAATGTTTGGGTCATACGCAAGCGGACGCGGGTTCGATCCCCGGTGTAAATTCGTGTTTTTTTTTTTTAATATTTGTTTTGTCGAGGCATTGGCGATATTTACGACATTTCGTCGACGAACGATTGTTGTCGGCGAAACGCGCTAGAATTTATCTTCTCGCACGCAGGCTTGTACAAGTTACTGAAAAGAAGTGACCGATTACAATTACAATTACTTGACTGTAAAAAGTAGCCAATTATAATTACAGTTAGATCCTCAAAAAAAGTAATCGAAAAATTACTCTGAAGTAATCGATTACTTCCCACGTTACTTTTCATACAACTTTTTTATTACTGTACCACATATACACATTTAAATAGGTGTTCCGCATTTATGCATTTCTTGTTTTTTTTTGTTTTTTTATTGTCCTGTATACCTTGTTCAGTTTCAGCAGCAGTTGTGTTTATTCTTTCCGATTGTTTAAGTATATTTTCCAACACGCTCGTTTTTAATGTTATCTCGAAGTTTGCGTCGGTCACCCTCCAACGAATCTTTGTGTCAAGAAGAGAGCTCCCACTTTCAATTGGCACAGTTGATTGAGGGACATTATTCGGGAACTAATATTTGGGACAAAGGCATAATTTTGACAGATCCCATAAAACGTAATAAATAAGAACTAAGAATATAAATGTTCGAAAGCGATACCCCCGAAACCAGTCAAAAACTGGTAGGAGGATGGTCATGAATTTGAATACAATCTGTTTCCTGCTTAAAAGCTAAAAATAATCCAAAGACATGGACAAGAACGAGAAGGTAGACGAACAACAGCGCTGCTGGAAGTATGCCTGGCAAATAGAGTGGCCTGTAGAAACCTGGAGCTTGTCACCTAAACCTGTTGAGCGAAATTTGATAAGCATCCCAGAATTTAAGGGTGTTAGAATTAAACATTTTAAAATTTCGCAGTAAAATGATCAACATAACAAAAAAAAACGCTACCTTTATGTGCGTCCGGAAGTTGGAGTTGGTCGCCCTTGAACATGAAAGAACCTTGAGTAGTGGCCGACAAACCAAACATTTGAGCGTCACGTTGATTTTATCTTTCACGTTTTTAAGTGTGAACATATGTACAAGCTGAGGCCACGGAGAATCGAGGCCTCGTTTCTCTATGATCCTATCGCTCCCAATTTATTTACGAACTGCCGAAATCAAGAGAACACTTTCCATTTTTTTAACAACGAGAAGAGCACGTCACTTCCGCCGTGTGCAAAAAAGAAGATATTGATAATTGCATACGTCAATTTCCTCCGAAGAGAAGTTGAAACCAACAGGATAAGAGAGAGAGAGAGAGGAAGAAAAACAGAAATAAAAGACACAAAAATGAAAGCCGTTTACAACTCCCTGTAACGCCGAATTAGAGCGCAGCTCTTGAGGAGGAGGAGGGAAGGGTACTGAGGGGAGGGTATACCCTCCCCACGTCATCCTCCCTGCTACTCCTCCTCGTCCTCCTACCCCCTCCCCCTCCCCTTTCTCCCCCTCCTCTTCCCCTCCCCTCCTTCTCCTCCCCTCCCCCTCCTCCTGCCCTCCCACTCCCCAAAACGTCACGAGGGCGACGTTTCGGCAAGGTGCCGAAATGCCACCGTGCCGTCGGCGTCACCGCGGTTACGCCGACGGCGACACCGACGCCGCTCAAGCCGGAAACGGGCTCCTAAGAGCTGCGCTTTAAAAAAAAGACAGCAGGTCAACATCATCTGTACTTCCTTTCACCAACGAGCTTGAGTATCACTTAGATCGGTAAATCACAACCCAGAGCCTGCAGCGGAAATGGCACCCCCCCGGTTGCCGCCATCTTGCCCGTTTGCCACATTAGTGATCACGTGATGTTAAGATGGCTGCGCCCAGAGGTGGGCCAGATCAGATTGGCCAGATCACGGTAAGCAGAGGGGCCCTCTGAGGCTGCGATCGAATCCTACTAGAATGGATCCGCGTTACTCCGGTGGGTCATGTCACGTGACAAGACTGATAGTGCAACTGGACGCAGGTAGGTTTTCGAACGCCAAGTTACAGAAAATTTACCCTGGAGTGAGATCAAGTGAATTTTGGACCGCGGCCCTGCTTACCATAACTGGCCAATCCGATCTGGCACACCTATGGGCGCAGCCATCTTAAAGTCACGTGATCACTAATGTAGCAAACGGTCAAGATGGCGGCAACCGGGGGGGTGCCATTTTTGGCCGCTGGTTTACCGCTCTAAGTTTACTCAAGCTCGTTGCGTTTCACCTTACGTCCGAGCGCAACGGATGCTACGGGCACTCAGCCAAACCAAGGCCATGTGGGTGTCACGTGACCTTGCATCGGGGGCACAGCGACGTTCGAAAAGCGTATCACGGACTAACTCCACAGAGCGGGATTGGCTGGGATAGCTTGTAGCGTCCGCTGCATCCAGACGTGAGGTGAAGCGTAGTATAGAAACCTTCTAAATAACAAATCTTCCGTAAAAAAAAAAAAAAAAATCAATGACATATTAAGAAAACTTTACCAGCTAGAGTGGAGAAAGCAAAGGCAAGCTTGGAATGGAGAGGAGGTATGTCCTCTCTGTTTCGTTTCAGGTCATTTTGGCGAACAGAACACACAGACAACCTTTCGAGTCGGAGCCAGGCTGAAGACTGCGCTCTCGTTTATTAAAGATAAGACGAAGTAAAAGAAAGACGCCTTGTGTATGGGGCGTTTAGGTTTTGCGAAACGGGGAACGGCTCCGCGCGAACGGTGGTTCTCGTTCGCTCTTAGGGACTTTGGAGCTCTTGAGCGTCGGCGACTCCATCTGCTCCATCTCCCAAGCTTTCGTTTGCTTCCTCCTCTCTAGTTCGCAGATTTTTCTTAACCTGTCGACCGGTTTTGCCCAAAACTGAGTGATACCAGCACTCCTAAACCCTCTCGCAAAAAAATAAAAAAAAATTGAGAACTTTTGTAATGGGTAATTTTGTAATCGATTACAGCAAGAAAGTAATTGAATTACAAAGATCGTTACTCGTTAAAGGAAGTTATTGAAGTGTTACAAAATTACAGTAAAATGTAATCAATTACAAGTAATGCACTGCTCGTAACGCGTTACGTACAAGTCTGCTCGCACGGAGCCATCCTCCAATCAGAGCACGGCGAAGTGACGTCATGGCACCGACCTGCGCGAAAGAGCAGACGGCTCCCCCCCCCCCCCCCCCCCCCCGTATTAAATTTTTTTTTGGTGCCTTGGCTTGCCTGCAACAAGAGGTTTTTTTATCACACCTCAAGCGTGACGGTATTCGTGTAAAAGCCAGCCCATAAACAGATTCTGTGCGAAAATAAACTCGTACAATGGCTTTCTTGTGTTAAAGTCAGCATTCAAGATGCCAATTTCCTGCCATAGCTCACAACCCATGAAACACTCGATCATACATGCATTGCGCTAAAAACGCAGCGGTTGAATCGCAAGCCAGTCCAGTCGCCGTGCCAGTTCAAAACACAGATTACGACACTTCCAAGGCTGCGCGTTCACGGTTCGGTCGTCATGAAAACCGAGCACTTTCACAAAAAGCTGGTGGAACAAAACAGGCCGAACAAGGAACTTCAGATAGCTTTAGCACACCGAGCACGGCCATCGCGGCCATCGACGACAGGTCCATCTGCACGGCTAGACTTCTAGTCGAACGTCGAACTGGTCGAACGGTTGGGCTATTGGCTGTACACTTTGTAATGGGCGGTAGCTTCCGCCGTCTATCCGAGAAACTAAAAACCACATTTATGATTTCTTCCTTCGCCCATCTAAGCCAATTTCTTTTCCGCCCAAGGTTAACCTTTGTGTATTCGTAGAAGCATCGAGTGCACTCTGAGTAGAGGCTCCGCACTCTTCAAATATATTCTTGAGGCACTTCCGCCGTATATTTAAAGTTTCCAATATATGCATTCCTGATTACTGCTAGCAACGTACTTTAAATGCACTAAAATATATACAGATATTTTGAGTGCAATTAATATACACTAATAGCCAACATACGTCAAGCATATTCCCAAAATATATTTCGATTAAGAAGGGGCTGATATTAAATATTGAACTTTGGTGGAATTTCGCTTACCGTATTTTCCGAACTATAGTCCGCACCCGGTGTATAGTCCGCAGGGGCAAATTTGGAGTCAAAAATCACAGTTTTTGCTTAGATAGTCCGCACCCGGTGCATAGTCCGCGTGCCGTGCATAGTCCGCACCTGGTGCTTAGTCGACAAAGAAATATTCTCATACACGGCACACCTTGACACATGCCTGCTTTCTTAGCTCACAAAGAAGCTTATATTATACATAAATCATCATCAACATACTCTTTCATTCACAAGTTCCGTCACGTCTCGTCATAATCAACGATATTGAAAAACAAGAATCCTGTTTAGTCCACACGCGTAGATAGTCCGCACAGCCTAAAATTTCAACTTTTAAACATGTATAGTCCGCGGACTATAGCCCGGAAAATACGGTACTCTCACTTGCTTATAGTGCACTAAAAATATACAAAGTATATTTTTAATATGCTTTTTTTCGCTATTGGGATGACAGAGAAACGCCTATCTCGGCTCGAGCTTTGCAAACCTAGGGGCTTAATACTGTTTCGTAACAAGGTGTTAGTCAGTGCCACGGTACTATTCTTCGGCATTTTCCATGGCTTTTTCTTTATTCATCGCATCATTGACAAAGTGCCAAACGTGGAGCAAAAATGCCACGTTTGACTCGAGGAATAAGCCAAAAAGCTTAAAATCGGACACTTGTTCGACAATTTGGGCCCGAAGTCGCGACGTCGAAACCAAACGAATTGGAGTGAAGCCTAACTCTGGCACTTGTTTTTGTGATTCAGTCCTACGCGAAGCGTAAGCTTGTCTAAACCTTTTGCAGGAGTTGTGCTGGCGTCAGAACGACGAGCTCTGACTGAAGGATAGCGGGCAGACCTCAAGGCAGCTTGCTTTGAGGTCTACCCACTATCCTTCAATCAGAGCCAATCAGAGCTCGTCGTTCTGACGTCATCACAACACCTGCAAAAGAAGCAGACGAACTTGCATTACGCATATGAATGCCGGACTACAGGCAAACTACCAGCAGTGAGGCGTACCTCTGGCGCTTGTTTCGGGAGTTGCAGGTCAAGATACTCAGACCCAGTCCAGAAAAATGACGAGTTTGGCTATACCTTGGATTATTTGAATATCATAGTGCACCAAATTTCCAGACCACACCTAGATTTTGGTCCGTAGATCCGTGCTACTTGAGAGGGCATCTCTTTCGCATGCCCTGCCCCCAGTGCGTACTCGTTGGCTTCCGCTGTGCTTTCGCTGCGTGTGCACACTGGAAGCTTATGAGACGCCATTATCACAGGTAAAGCTTTCTTCGGATGCTTTTGAATTGGTTAGGCGTTCTTTTTTATTACCTGCTTATGCCTGGGAACTGAGAAAAATGTAAATATTGCTTTTATAGACAATAGCCACATAATGCACCGATTGTTTTTTTTGCACTACTCTTGAATGTTAACATCCCCATAAAAGCTCTGAGACGCAATGCACCGGCATCGCGACACTTAACTTGGTATTGCTACAATGATTGCGATTGATCTGAAGGCATACGGCTCAAGCGTCGTAAGTTGAATTAGCTATGTTCCATCGCAGAGTTGCTGTCAGTTTATGAGCAGCGCTAACGCAGTAACTAAATTTCTGGTGTCAAATCGTTTCATTGCTCTTCCGCTCTCGTTTACATTCAACGAAGAGCAAGATTGAAGGCTTGGATCATACAGCTTTTAAACATTTTATCCCCTTCTTTCTCCCTCCAAAATAGATACCATATCTTATTCATGTAATATTTATTATAGTCTGAACGAGAGGTGTTACGGAATAGACCGCAGTTGATTCAATTACGTTAGTTGACCACTTCGAATTGTGTTTCTGCATCCACCACCTCCTAATTGGCAACAAAACTACTGCTGCATATAAATGTTTTTTTCTTTTTTTTTTCGATAGTATTATAAAGTTGCAACTCCAGATTTCCAGCTTTATGTGTATATTCTTTCCTGGCCGTGGTTTCAGGTTCCACCTTATATTTAGCGGAATGTTTATGTCAAGTGACCTATACAGTAATTAAAGTTCCCCGTTAAGTTTAGTGACAAATTGACGTCAGGTGACCTACGCCTCAATTCAGGTTCCCCGCTAAATTGGGCGGAAAAATTGATGTCACTTGAGCGAACTTTATATGACCTATGCACCGATTCAGGTTCCCCGCTAAATTTAGCGGAAACGTTTCGTCACATGACCTATGCAGGAATTCAGTTTCCCCCGACCTGTCCGTGTGTGCAACGGTAAATGCTATCGCAGTCATAGATAATCAACACTGTCGGTTCTACATTTCTAAATTCTCAAACACGTAAATATAAATGTTGTGTTCGGTGACTTCAAAATGTGTTCACAAATATCATAGATGGACAGTGGGTCTGAATAAAAAAATGATTGGTCTACCAGAAGGATTTTGGAAAGAAATCACAGCTCAAGGATCTGTTATAGTAACAAAATTAATTTTGGGTTTGTAAATATCTACCCACAAAAATCTTAAGCACGAGCATTTTCTAAATTTAAAAATATCTCGTGGGACCTCCACAAAGCATGTTATGAATTTAAAGTAATTTTACGCAGGACAGACCTTTCCTTCCATACTGGGAAAACCCTTTAATTAGAGGCCCATTATGGGCGCTATATAAATAACAAGAACAGCTGGCGTTTCTCGCCACGCCCTTGTCCAATAGCTTCTTTGCAGCGGTCTCCGTCCATATTAATCAAGAACACGTCACTCCCGGAAGAAGAGAGGAAGTGTCGGCCGGAACTCATTGTTCCGCTCACTGGTGCTTGCGGCTGGGCTTTTACTTTTGGGGACACTCGACGCTATTTCTCTCTTTGTTTCTGTTTATATATTGCATTTTCTGAAAACCCGACAACGCCCGAGCATTTTAAAGCAGGAAAGTGTGTAAACAAATATTTGGGTTGTATTACAACGCTCTTCCATCACCCTTTGTGAGAAGACACATCAATGTTTGAAAATAATTTGTTTTTCGCATATTTTCGCACACTCAAAGTTTATAAAAGAGGCGTGTAGAACTAAACTCGTTTATGCACTTCCCAAGCGGTGGTATATGTGTGGGTTATGCAATGTAGTTTCCAATTTGTATTAAAAGATTTTTTTTTATATTTGTAGTAGCGTAATTAAATTACGCTGACATTCAAATCTTGACAAAAATAAGATTTGTTTTTCAATAACTGGAACTTAGCACGTACATTTTCGACTGAGTATATGAGTATACCTACGTGGAGAGAAAAACAATGAATCCTTCTCCGCCTTCTGAAATACGGTGACATAAAAATATTAATTAAAGGCGGAAGTGAATACAAGCTAGGGTGATTATTATTTAAAAAAAAAAGAAAACATAAAACACCGTTGAACTCTCAGGAAAACAGGACCGATTAGAGCAATATATTTAAGACAAAGAATACATACCACCTTGTAAGGCACTGGTGCATGCCTGATTGTTCTTCATTATTTTACACAGATGGTTATAAAACCTGGACAGTTGGGATCGCATAAGCCACTGATGGACCAATAAAAACCGATCGCATTGCGAGCGTATTCAAGTAGAAGTACGACACCCTACAGCCCCTGCCCCTATAACGGGAAACATAAAGCTCGTACCACTTTACTTGTTTTGCGAAGGGTGGGGTGGGAGCGGGGGACACGTAGGGGGGGGGGGGGGGGGGAGAGGGGGTTCTAGATGGGGCATGAACACATTTGGAAAGGTAGCACCTTCGGACAGAAATGAGGGCTTACGTCTGAGTGTCAGACAGCGGTGTACTTGCCCCAAAATTTGGAAGGGAGGCGGTCCTCAAAATACCCGGCTTTGCTCGGCGCACCAGAACCAATTCCTCACGGGTATGTTCTTAGAGTTCCGGGGTGCAACCCCAAAACACAATATATATCCCTGGAAACCGTAATAACGAAATCGCTTTCTTTTATAACTTTTTGTTTTGCATTTTTGAGGGCAAATTACTTTATTCTATTTTCATCCGCTCGCTCGCTGTTCTTACTCTCTCGTTTCTGCTCGAGCTCTCAATCTAGCTTAATGTTTTGGACATGGGGTCGTTTATGAAGCCTTATTCTTGTTTTTAGACAGCTTGTTTCGACCGCTGCGAATGTATTATTCAGCCATCTTTTAAGCCGCTGTGGAATGTTATATTCTTGCAGCTATGTGGGCTTCCGGATGCAATTTTATTTCCACTTCGTCCTTACCCCCGGAACAAGCGTGTACATGCGCTAAAGTAGGACCTAAACCAAGCTCTTCCACTTCCCTTCGAGTAAAGGGGAAGTTGCCGTAATAATAAATCAATACAGAAAGTCTTATTTGTGTTTAATCAAAATTCGTAGATTTTGATCATTTCATGTATCTCCGCTGTTTTCAAACGGAGCAATATCTTCACTGACTTGGTTCTGACTTTTCGTTTTTATCAAAACAATAAATTTTATATATATATTAGGTCTACATGTCATTTCACTTTTCTCTATGACCGTTCAAGATATTGCCACTCGAACGCACTCAAGTGTTCAATTTCCACTTCAGCTATATCATTGGTTCGGTTGTTTGTACATAGGAATTCTCTTCAAAAGTTGTCGCTTGTACATTCTTGAGCACAAACAGTAAACAGAGAAGTGAGTTGTCAGTTTTACAAAAATAAATCAACCTAATGATCTCATTAAACTGTCGAATCAGGCTGACTGGGAGCGTTATTTTTTTAAATCTTGTGTCCGCTTTCTTCGTGTGTTTCAGTGGAAGGCGTTCTGGGTCAAGTCATAGTCGTTTGTCAACTGTCTCCGTTTTGCACAGCCTTTTTCGGTTCCCTTTCTCTCTTTTGTTGTTTCAGATTAAAGTAACAGCGATATAGAACGGGCCAACCGGGGGTTTTCTTTATCCCATATGTCAAAAACGTGCACATGGGATTATCTAAAAGGGGCACCGGTTAGCACACGTCAATAGCTTTTTGCGTCTTCGACATCGTGTTTGTTTTGTTGCCATGGGAAGTTGACTATATTCCGTGTCATACTTAATCTACATTACTGTCAAAGCAACTGACGCGAGCGTGTGGATTCATCTATAATTTGTCTTATCCTACGATGGACTAAAAGCCAAAGCCACGGTCCGCCAGGTCCAATCACGTTCCACGCTAAACTATGACATGCTTAACACTGACTAGGGTAACCACTGATCTCTATGACAATTGCTGGATCGCGTTTGCCCGCTCCGCGAATGCGGTCACTGGCGGCCATCTTTAGGTCGAGTTATATCACCTCTAGCCAAGATACAGGTGCTGAAGCCACTCGGCAGCCACCATCATCCATCCATGGCAGACGGTGTTTTGGCAGTTGTGGTGGCAGGCTGCCATCAAAATAGCGTGGGTGATATTCCGTGATTGATTGAAAGTGTTTGACGAAACATGCTTTTAAAACCCGGCGTGAACGGTAGCCCGTCTTTGAGGATCCGGGGAAATTTTCACGAAATCGCGCAGCACCGGGGAAAAGCAGCACAGCACGCATCGAAAGTCGCATCGAAAGAAGCATCGAAAGCAGACGCCGGTACGTAGTCTGCTTTCGATGCGAGCTGCGCTGCTTTCCCCCGGTGCTGCGCTTTCGTAGAAATTTCGCCGGGTCCTCAAAGACGAGGCAACCGTTCACGTCGTGTTTCAAGAACCTGCTTCGTCGAACAACTTCAATCAAGCACGAAATGTCACCCACGGTACAGTGTACTAGATCTACGGCTATTGTATGGCAGCCTGCCGTCATTGCGTTGTCCGCCATATTACTATGATGGCTAGAGATGATATAACTCGACCTAAAGATGGCCGACCGTGGCCGCATTCCGGTCCATAGGCAGAGCTGGTCAAACGCGATCCAGCAATTGTCATAGAGATCAGTGAGGGTAACGAATAATGCTCCGAATCAAAAAGCACTGCATCCTGTTTATAGCTTCGACAGTACAAAAAGCATGCATGTCGTGGCTTTCTTTGCAATGTAAAATTGATGAGTCACTTACTGCCATTCGATTCGAACCACTCTCCACCCATCCCCATCAGTAATCCGAGACGCGGGCACCGATAGGCACATAGAAGCGCAATACCATGCAATTTCTAAGTGACTTGTGATTGGACCTGGTGGTCCGCAGCTTTTGCCTTTAGCCCATCGTGTGATGAGACGAAGTATAGGGTTTCGTTTGCGCGAGATGGCGTACAAATTATCAACGAGATCAAACTGCATGCTCGCGCCAGCAGATTCACAGCGCTGTATTTTAAGTATGAATCGAAGAGTAGTTAATTAAAATATCTTATCTTTTTAGTTATTGGTTTTAAAGGTAATGTTAGAATTTCACTATTGACGGCAACGAGTATCAGACTGAAATAAATACTTTTTGAGCAGGTGATCATTTTATGGATATCAATGGAAACATCAATTTTCGAGTTTGTTTCCAAAACTTCCGATTATTATCTTGTCACAATACGGGGCCTCAATCACGGGTGGAAGAGAGACGTTATCCTTTAAATCATGTCCTTATCTAGACAGCGTGTCCTTTGGTGTTCCGCCGACGACACAATTCACCACGTGGCCTAAACCACTAAGTCACTTTTCCAAGCGTCATTGTGCGCAGGGCTTGATGCGCATTTTTTGTGTGCAGTTTTTTAATCCGGAAGATAAAACGCAAAAATTGATCGAATAAAATCTCAAATGTCATTACCCTTTTCGCAAGTTTCTTAAATTGGTCTGGCTTCTAATACTAATTGCCGTCCATGCTGAAATTCAAACATGACCTCTAATGCCAATATTTAAAAAGGTAATTTGATTTGTTTTAATTATTCACCTTAGTACCGCAATTCTCCTCATGGAATGTCCGCCGATACTGATTAATACAAAGGAAAGTCGAATCATGTTTGTCAGGCACTTCAAAGTGCCTTTAGCCATGTCCCCTGAGACTTTCTGTTAGTCTGATCCAAATAAACTCATACAAACAAAGTCTCACCTCTCTTTTTTGTAAATCTGTTTTATTAAAGTGAAATACCCAAGTATATTTTAACTATAATACATATATCCTTTGTTTTCCAAAAAACAAAGTGCTCTTTTTTTCTCGCTTTATTTGTTGCACATATTTTTGTTGCTACAACTCAACTGATATATATTCGGTTATCCAATGTTCTTCAAACTTCCAATAAAATGGTGACTTTATTTTGTTTGCGTTGGCATGCAACTTCGTTAATCAGAAAGTATAGGCTTCTACTATAACGCCATGACATTGAAGTTAGTTTAACCAAACACACTCGCGTTCGGCAGCAGATACGCAAACGGCATATACCTCTTCATCTGTAGCCTGCCTACCAGCCGATCGTATGAAACTGGCTAGAATAGGAGTCACATATTCCAACCAGTGGGGCAGGGTAAAGCGAACTAGCGGCGTGCTGTCTGCTTAAGGCAAGATCGCGACACTGTGGCTCACCTGAAGTGTCCTCTTTGCTCCGTCAGTTTTGTTATATACACTCCTTGGCTTGTTTTCTGCAAATAAGATGTATAAACACATTTTAGAGAAAAGAGGGCATTTTTAATTGAAGCGAGTGCACCGCCAATTTGGCAAAAACGGAAGACAGCTCAGGTTTTTGCTTAAAGAGTGCCTTCTCCAGTCTAACAAGTGTTCATATTTTTCTTCAAGCGCACGTAAGTCATATCAGCATAGTTTGTAAATGTTTTCATGCAAGGAAGTGCCTGGAGTTTGACGTGTGCTTTTCTGTGTGTGAAGTTATCAGTGAATGTAATTAGCATCTAATAGAATAGTTAATATAGGATTGCGACAAACACTTATTATCAAAAATACACAAAAACAGACTTTGTATAGTTTTTTTCGGATAGCTCCTTGCCAGGGTGTCGAACCAAAATGTTTTCCGTTCCGGTTTTTGTTCCGGTTCAGGAAAAACGGTTCAGCTCCGGTTCAAATTCGGAGTTAAAAAAATAAATGTTCAAACCGGTTTTAAGCGGTTCGTACTCACATGCTACAAAAACAATTGACGACAGCAAGAGATAAACTATGCATATTTTATAAAAGTGTTACATATAAAAAACAAACTCTCACATTGCTGTGTGGAACCAACGAGCTAGTGCTGGGGCACCTCGGGAGGTGTGTGAAAGCGCACTTCAATGTCAGGCAGCTCACCGAAGAAGCAGGACGTCATCAAGCATATACGGGTAATGGCGGCACCTCTGAGACGATAAAAAGACGTTCAGTGCAAAAAAGGCTCGCTCCACGCTGACCTGAGTCGCAGGCACTCCCAGGGCTACTTACGCCAATTCGCAGAGTTCTGGACGGCGCTCCCGTCTCTCCTCACAAAACTGCAACACGTTAGCGTCCCTTGAAAGCCGCGGGTCCTTGTCTAGCGTTTCGAGGAGGCATGCTATATAAAGTGGGCTACCCGTACCTCGAACGTGCACGCCAGCCTCAACCTTTTTTTTCTTGAGGAGCTCTTCCAGGGAGTCTCCCGGATCTGCTGGAGCCGCCGCAGTTTCAGAAGACAAGGTAGCATCTTGCTTTCATAGAGCTGTGATCCGCCTCCAAGTCTTTGTCAAAAGCAACGTGGCCCGGCACTTTTGCTCAGGGGTGAGAAGAAGGCGGTTACGGGGATTCATGTACATTCGTGTCAAGAAGCTGTCGCTCCCTCTTTTTCATTGACTGGACCGAGGCCTTTGCTAACGGCGACGATATCTTGGAAGTGGTCATGGAATATTTCAGCCATGCGCCGTAGAAATCGCCTACAGTGAGCTCTTCCTTCTACAATAGCTCCGTCGCCACTTCTGCCGGGCAAAGCAATACTGCGAGCATTTTCACTTCCGCCCATACGTCTTGAGTCGACTTGAAGCTTTCTTCTTTTGAGAGCAACCCTCCAGCGAAGCCTCTTAGTGCAAATAGTCTGGTGAGCATATGCAGCGTAAACATCCACCGCGTTGGACAATCAAGCATTGGTTTCTTCAATCCTAGCATCCTGAAGAGGAATCCTTAACACATTGAACACGTAGTCTCTTAAGCGCACGGCTTTCTCCGATTGGTGCATATATCTATCTCTTCCCCTCTCTCTCTCTCTCTATATATATATATATCTACAGGGTGTTTTTTTTTTAAGCTTAACAGATTTGTTTAAAAAAAGCCGTGAAAGTTACACTTATGCCGCTTGTGGAGTTGAGTTATACGGCCAGGGGGACACATTATAGGGGGCTAATCGTAATGATCAGGTGGCTAATTAATTAAAATGTGTTAATTAACTTTTTAATTAATGAAAATAGACATATGGTTCCAATTAGAAACTTGCTCAGCGTCATCAAAAACCACTAAATCAGTCATTTTCAGAAAGACTTTGAGCGCGTGAGAAGCGTAGTAGTGAACTGAAGTTACCGCTCGTGGAGCAGGTACAAAGCTAGAGGTTGCGATAAGGCGCCCGCGCGATTTTTCCGTCTCTTATCTAGCCCCAGCCTTGTACCTGCTCCACTGAGTGGTAACTTTAGTGCACTACTACGCTTCTCACGCGCTCAAAGTCTTTCTGAAAATGACTGATTTAGTGGTTTTTGATGACGCTGAGCAAGTTTCTAATTGGAACCATATGTCTATTTTCATTAATTAAAAAGTTAATTAACACATTTTAATTAATTAGCCACCTGATCATTACGATTAGCCCCCTATAATGTGTCCCCCTGGCCGTATAACTCAACTCCACAAGCGGCATAAGTGTAACTTTCACGGCTTTTTTTAAACAAATCTGTTAAGCTTAAAAAAAAACACCCTGTATATTTTACATTTTGGGTTTATTTTTTAGGTTACTGTGTTTTTTGCCATGCACTTTTGACGCAACCTGACTTTGCGTATGAACCGAAAACCGCATGGAAAACATATCGGTTCCGCTCCGGAGCGACAAAAATTATTTTGTTTCGGTTCAACTCCGGTTCGAGCGAAAATAACGTTTTTTTCCGGTTTTCGGTTCACGGTTCGGGTTCGGTTCAATACCCTGCTTCTTGCAGCCGGAGTGTGGGATGGAACGCGCTTCAAGCGCTGCATTATTGTATCCTACGGCAGGTGCAATAAAGTCACTTGTTCTGGCATCGCCTAGCAGCTACGTGAAAAACATTGGTTGAAAACAAACATCCTTTTGGATTGCTGAAATTAAGCAAAATGTTTATGATACCTTGGATAATATCGAGGGCAGTTATCGATGGCATTCAACAACTTTCTTCCCTTTCAGAGCAGTGATTGTTTTATTGAGTGAGCTCATCGAGCAAATCGCGACGGGTGTTCCTTTCGACATAGTGTTCAAAATGATTATAGGCTACTTGTCCATATATGTTTAGTTACACCATTCACTTTCAACGGATTTTTTGTTTTGTTTATTTATTCACTCTAAGTGATCTACGAGGCAACCCTTGCTGTACTATGTTCGGTTTAACCTTATGGGAGTCATAGCCCCGTCCATGGGGGAGGCGAGTTGTAGTAGTAGTAGTCATCCTTAATGACACATGAACGCTACGCCTCTCCTGAGTCCTGAGTCTCGAGAGAGTGAATACTTTATCGTAATTTTACTGGGGATGCAATAGTTCCTTGAATTTTTTTACCAAGAGGAAAAGGCCTTTGAAGTAACCTATAAAAGATGCGTAGTCAAATTTTTATTGGGAAAATAGCTAAGGGAAAATCGTGCAGTCTGGTCTTCTTAAAACATTTACCACTAAAAGGATCATCTGGTTGTGTATCTTTTTATAATTTGAGTTGAAACGCTGACAGTGTCCGTCGTGGAAATATCAATTTTCTAATTATTTCAAGTATCAGCCACTGCATCATACGCTGCAGGTGTCGAGAAGATCAATTCAATTAATTTCAATCTCGTTTTATAAAATATTTGACAGAACACCGCCATAAGCCAAAAGGCTCGCGAAATATTAGAGGGAATTGTGCAACGCCGTTTAAAAGACCCAAATGCAAACTAATTACAGCAAAATTACGTAAACACAAATTAAAAAAAAATTAGTGGCACCTCAATTTGAAAAAACTGACACTTTTTATTCCACCTGACATTGAAGCGATACAAGATAGTATTGACAAGTTCAGAAAATACATTAAAAGACTTTGTGTGAAGCGCTCTACTTTCTCTAAATCGCGTGTTTCCTTGCTTTGCAATTTAGTAATAGGATATTAAGAATATTTTGTTAAAAATTACGAAACTTATTACGTGTGTCTGGTGAAGCTGAGATTTTGGTTTCCCGTCAAAAAACTCCTAGAGGTTTGCATGAAGGGGTACTCCCGTGATTCTTTTTTAGCTACCCCAACTAACTATATTTTCTGAATCACAGCGGCCTTTCCTCTTTGCGGTATGGTATTTAGTATCGCGTAATTCAAAACAGTTATTGTGCAATAAACAAGTGAAAAGGATGCCAAAACCAACATTCAAATATACCCGCGCTTTTCAGTGGCCTGACGTCAGTGGAAGGCAGGTTTGCATGTGAATCGGGAAGTCTAAAAATGAACTATGCCGAACATTTGATTCGTGTTGCTGTACGGGTGTTGAAGCGAGGTTCCATAACATTCCTTTGACACCATAAAACTGCTCTTAAACATCCGATAACAAAGTCTAAAGTCCAATGAGTTAACGGCCTGCCTTCCCCTGACGTCACTTTTTTTATTTTTGTCCCTAGGAACTTTCAATTTAGTAAACACCCTCTGGACGAAAAATGTAAATTCAAAACACTCGCGAGAAATAAAAAAATCTTTTGGCCTAATATTTGGGTTATTAATATAGCGATGCTTTTTCTGTGTGTTTAGCAAATTTTCAATCAAATCGTGTGTTACGAAGAGAATGCCGGAGTACCCCTTATGCCCATTAGTACCCCATATGCCCATTGGTGTGTTGGCAGACATGCATGGACTCCCCAAATTTATTTTATAACTCCCGATGCACCCGTTAGTTCAAATTCATTCATACGCGCGCTATTTTCGCTAAATTGCCCCTGCGTAGCCTTGCGTTTACCCTCTAGAACGCGGCCACGGTTTCGGCTTGCTGCACTGCGGGTACGACCCCTTAGGTCCTGTACAAAAAACAAGCATATACCATTCTGCCTGGAGGAAAATGGTGCCCCGAGAAAAGTCTTCCCAGTTGATCGCGTTAGTGCTGCAATTTTACGAGCTCGGAATTCTATTCCATAGCACAGATTGGCAGAAAAACACAGGGTTTCGCCTTGTGGAAGAAAGTGGGTTCTGCTGCGTTCTGATCATGGACTTTCTTTTCTTCGGGATGTGTGCTTCTGCACAGCATTGCAATCCTAATTCCTTGCTCATGGCTGCTCGCAAAATCGATCATTCGCCCATATGTAGTTGCCTTAGAAGGAAAGTAAAGTTAGCAAGTTACCAAACTGGTTTAAGTCACGCACAATTTAAACCAGAGAGGAAGGCAAAAAGACAAAAAAAAATCGGACGACACGCAATACAACAAACAATACCAGTCGTATTGTGTGATGTCTCTTTATTGCCATCCTTGGGGTTCAGGTTAAATTTGGCGTCTAGAAAGTTGCGCAAGAACTTTCTACTACAAGCTGTGTCGAAAATCTTTAAAAGTCTCGTGAAATACAGTTGACAAGTTTGCCACAAAGCACATTAATATTAAAAAAACTGCAGAATTAAAAACAATTTACAGGTTATTTTTAATACAACAAAAATAAAATAGCGAAGTAAACTTAATATATTATTCTAAATAAAAAAATTTCATATCTTAAAGTAAAGAGCATAGACAGTATAATTTCAAGTGTGCAAAATTTCGTTATAAAATCACCAATTTAATCCGTTCTTTCTGCCTGCCAGAAAGTTTGGAACGTAGACATCTTACAAAGAAATTTCTCTGGTTGGGTGGAACAATAATAATTTAAAAAAATACCCCTACCGAAGCCCTGAAAAATTGTCCCAGGTTTAGAAACCTGCTGTGTTTCTTCTTTAGGGGTGACTAAATTGCACAGAAAAGCATCGCGGGGCATCACGATCTCTTGTCTTCTATAGTCTGCAAATAACAACTGTTTTTCCACAGGGGTTGTCCTTCGTTATTAACGCGATAACGTTAAGGAGCTCGTGTCACACAAAAGCCGGGGTCTGTGGCGTCATGACGGGAAAATCCTGATTGGTCGATAGGGTCATGACGTCAGAACCACATGACCTTACGCGGAAATTTCAAAAATTCCACAACTCTCACGTGAAACTTGACGTCAACCGTAAAATGCAATTTATTAAAACATGACATGTAATGCGAATTAAAGTTCGCCGCATGTCTCAAATAATTTTACTTTATAAAGTAATTAATTTGCTTTAAAGAAAAAAAAAAGAATTTTAGTCAATATTCGAAACTGCGACCCTTTTGTGGCGAGTCAGACACACTACTGACTTGGGCACGCAGAGACGCTTGCAGAGCTTGGGAACGAGAGGGAGCTTATATGTTTCGCTAAGGCGTTCCACTCTAAAAGGCGAATGTTAAGCGTCCTCCATGTTTTTTGGGGTTTTTTTTTGTCTCCGCAATGTGGCGTAGGCTCTGGGCATAAACGTATGACAAGGCACACACGGTCATGTACAAATTTAAAGCTTATTTATTCTTGAAAGTCACACTAACTGCTGCTTTGCCCTTTTAAAACTAGTTGATAGCGACGTCCCCAACTCCACATTGGCCACTCCTCAAAGCTGCAAGGAACGCTAAACCCCCCGAACACTCGTAATTCCCACTTTCGAGGGACGATACTTATTCTCTGCCAATAAACGTCTGAGCCTAACAATGTCGGAAGAAGGATTAGGTCAACCCGAGAAGTCGCGAGGTGGGGCAGTACGTTGTCTCTGTGCACGACCAACCTCTATCTACCCAGTCCCAAGGAAGCTTGACAATTAGTAATTAGTGCGGCTTTAAATTCTAATTCAATATGGCCATTTCCTTAACGAGTCAGAGATTTGTACCATATCATGGCCTTCTATGGCGGCTCGGGATGATTGCACGTATCTTTTGTAAAATTAATAAAACCCTGCATTGAATCGAATATGCGCATTATCAGAAAACTTGCTGGTATACCGACATCGCCGTTGTGAAGTACAGAACTATTCTACTCAATGGCATTACAGAAGTATTCATCGCATTTCTTTACTCCTTTTATACGCTATGGTAAAGAAAGGTTGTTTTTTGTATCCCCAACTAATATTTTTATTAGAAAAAAAATATTAATATTAGCTTGTATTGAAGTTCTTTGTTAAATAGTCCAAAACGACCATCTAAAACTTAGACCCTAAAGAAATAAAAAACAGATGAAACAACTGAATTTTACAGCTCAAACTTGTGAGTAGCGCGAAACTGCGTAATTACTGGAGGATAAAGTTAGTTTATTGATACCTGAACTTGAAAAGTTCATGGACTTGCAAAACCAATTACCACAAACGTAATTAGAAAATACAAACGCGAATTATGTTTTGAAATGTTTAATCACCAGTTAGTAAGAAAGTGTATTCAAAAATTAAAACTGAAAAACTATGTCTTTCAAGTTGACCATTTGGTGGCACAAACATCTGATACCAGACAGAATGGTCGTATCAAATTGACTCCTGTTGGTATACAGTTTGATATATTAGCAATTTTGTTTTGTTACATGCGAAACTTTGTTTAGTTTTCTCTGTCTTGAAGAGTCGGGTTTTCTGCTCCTTCCGACAAATGGCACCACATGTCGTGATAGCTGCGACTTCAACGGCGGATAATACGCGAGAAAATCGCAATCTGATAGAGCTTCAATCTAAAATGAATCAAGCGAAGTGAGGCTATCACGATGAAAGAAAAACAGAACAAATACAAGCTCGGCTGATCAACCTTTCGACACGTTACTCGAATGCCTTTTTCGTACATTCCATAAAAGCTGGAATCACGTCTAAATATGGGCACATAGTGACTCAGCCCGATTGAGACTGTCGAGATAAAATATAAATATATAATTCTCTAGGAACGGAGTTACTTCTATTCTTTTATATTGTAGAAGTTCGCCGATTTTTTTCTTCTAATAAAGCTTTAAGACAACTCTTATATACCTCTCTAATTTTGCTTTATGTTACACGCTTGGGGCCAGTTGAGTTGTCTCCGGCAGTTTTTTTTTCTTACCTCTAAAAATTAATATTTCTGTTAAAAAAATAATTCGCTTTGATCTATTGAACTACTACAGTCTATTTTCTTAATGGCCCAATCCGGTTTAATTTTTCGTATCCACAGACCTCATAAAGACAATCGAGTGTTATTTGGTTCCTAATAGAAAAAACTAAAAAAAACTAGAAACTTTTTCAGAGTTTGTGCGTGGTGTAATGTCTGATTCTTTTTCTCAAATATTATACTTATTTATGAATAGTATTTATATAAAACTGCCTTTTTCGGGGCTCTGATGCGTCATACTCTGGTGCCATGTGTCAATATTTCGGTGCGGTCCTGTTTCCAGACACCGTCGAGGCATACCAACTAGGCCCCAGCGAAAGTCTAAACCTCGGATAAAGAAAAAGGGGAGACCTTATCGGCATCGACACAGGGCGCTGCCCTCGTGTGTCCACTATCGGGGCACTTCAGGCATGACAAATTGCCATAGCGTGGGGCGTCTGATATTCCTAGCCCTTATTTTCTGCACAGCAAATGGGATTCACCGAAATTTGATCGCCGCTAACTAACGTTCTCGAATTCAGTCGTTTTCTGGACCTTCATTTCTTTTTTTGCACTTTATCATTTTTAGGAGCGACAGAGCAAGTTGTTTCATTTTTAGCTTTTGTTACTATGTACTTATGAAGCTGTGCAACTCATGATGCTTTGTTTTGGCTGTACTACCTACCAGTACTTGAGTGTTACCTTGCCATCTGTACTGGCAGCCGGCAAATTATTAAAATAACAAAAAAGAAACACTTAATACCTTAATTTTTAATTGTGCATTAAATATCAGGTATCACTCATACCTTTGAAAAGCCTACGTTTTGCGCAAAACAATATTGTGTCAGATGTATGTATACAAAGGGGCCATTATATAAAAAGCGTCTTGTTGTAGTTTAACATATATATATATATATATATATATATATATATATATATATATATATATATATATATATATATATATATATATATATTACTTCTTTATTTGCCAATAAGGCAGCATATTTACGAGGGGTGTTCATAAAGTTCGTATTATTGTTACGAAGGATTAGAGATTCAGCAATCAAACTCGAGTAGGAGTTGAGACTTTCTCTACATGTTCGCCCCCAAACGTTACCCACTTTTTCCAGCGATGCACCACATGTCGGAGGCCATTGTTACAGAACTCCTCGTCTTGAGTGTTCAGAAATCGCTCCACTTCAGCAATCACACTAGAAGCGTCTGTGCCATTTAACCAAAAGTGTCGTAAACTGAACAACGCTCCCAGATTGGAATGAATATCCTTGGCATTGCTTCCCTTGAAATGAAAAAAAAAACGTATCACTGCATGTGCTTGGCACCGACGGGCGGTGCCATTTTTGTTTCGTCTCCCTAGCGGCGTTCCGAGCTACTATAGCACGCGATGTTTATACTGTGCGGAAAATAGAGGGACGCGCGCTCATGTTGATGCCTGTTTTGTTCCGTTTCCTTTAATTTTTGTGCCGATAATACGAACTTTATGAACGCCCCTCGTATATATTATCCAAGGCAGAAAATTTGTACGATAAAAATGACAAAATCAAAACATACGAATGCAATCGGGCAAACTAATTGAAAAGTTTGAGTAGTGATTCGTTAAAAATGGTCAGTGATTCTGAATTGAGAAAATGTTTAAGGAGATTATTCCATTATCCTATTGTGCTTGGGAAGAAGGACGAACGAAACAATGTGGTTGCACACAATGCATCGATGATTGTTACTTCGTATTTATTTTTTCTATACCTAGCTTCGTTAATTTAATAATATTCGTTCAGTCACAGGCGGAAATCACCATTGACAATATTATATATAAATTGAGGCCGACCTATTTTTCGTCGTATCGTTAAATTATGGACTCCTGACCGGACATATAATTCGGGTATAAAGACTTATAAATTTAGATATTGTACGCAAACCGTAATGCCCTTTTTGCACAGACGCGAGCACATCAGAAGACAACTTGTTGTAGGGACCCCGTATAACATCAGCATATTAAGCATATGTCTAATTATAGATCTACAAGTCAACAACTTTGTCTCTGTAGTACAATAGCAAAAGCTTGCGTTTAAAAAACAAATTTAACGCAAGCTTTCTTTTTTAAATTTTTTGGACGATAAAGGTTACATTAACCTTGGGTGGTGCCAGCTGAACAGTAATAAAAACAGAAATAAACACAGAGATAGACAGCCGCTAGACTATAAACAGTTCTGAAGCCTTCTTCCTTCACTATAGTATCAGTATTTACAACTTGGACTGAAGCCCTTTCCTTCCTTATTTACAAACTGGATTAAAGCCTTCTTCCTCTACTTCTATAGATACTTCGTGTCAGTCAGGACCTCACATGAACAGGTTTTCTTGCTGGTGCAGAGCCAGGGAAGGGGCACTGACACCTTCATCTTTTTTTCTATCTATGACCAATGCCTGAAGGATTTCACGCGCAAGTTTTTCTTTGTTCTCAACAAGAAACTTGATGTTTTGCAAACTAGCAGTGAACCGGCATTCTCGACAATGGACTGGTAGATGTACCCCATGTTCCCTTGTCCGGTCGTTCATGCAACGACCGGTTTAGCGTATGCAGCATCGACCGCATGATAATGCTATGTTATATATGACTCTCTTTTCACATGAAGCATACTTTGTGTTGTGAGAATGCCACAAACTTCTCTTTTGAATTATTGCTCCTGGTTTACTCTGCGACACATAGAATATGCCCCATTCAGCACAGAGCAAACCACTTGGACGTCTTGCCGTCCTGCAATCTTCTTTAATCTGTGAGTGATGCCGTGGATATAAGGCGCTATCACTATAGCATTCCTTGTATTTTTCTCTGTTAAGCCATTTTTTTAGGCTTCCGCTTGATGTTGTTGCAGATATTTGCTTACGTAGCTCTCAATAATGTATTAGGGTAACCAGCAGCTTGTAGCCTTGATATTTGTTTTTGAAAGCTTCGCCCAACTTGATTATGGCCGGACTTTTTAAGAGCAGATGTAAGTGCTGTAGTGGCCACACCTCGTTTTGAATATTTTTAATCTCCAGAGGCAAAAGGCAGGTTAACCCTTTTGACTTTTTGGTTTTGCCCTAACGTTTACTGTAGTTCACGTGTGCAGGAGGTACCAAGCTATATCCTGTAAAGCATATTTTTAAAATAAAACAAAACTAGGGATAGTGGCAATGCACGTGGGAAGATGATTCCAGTGAGTTGACGTGCGAAGCAGGGTGGATAATAAAACTCAAGACGATTTAAATCATGATCTAAATCACACCAGTTTTATTCTGTGATGATTTAAATAAAAAACCTTCACCGCATGAGAGAAACAAATTTTTAGTTACCGCATGTCTATAATTTAATGCTCTCTATGTGCATTTGTTTTGCATTTAAATCAAAGATTCATCAAGCGAGACCAATTTATGGCAGACTTGACACCAACAAAGAGCGGCGTTCATGTGACCAAGTCACAGCAAGCTTTCTTTCTACATACCAGTTCGTTGGTCAGTTGTGTATTTTCATAAATTGGAATGCGAAAAAAAAGAAAAGAAAGGTTCTTTAGCAAGCGAAAAAAATGCGAAAACAAGCAAACAAGGCCTTTTCCCAAATTAAAAAAAAATGGCGAGCTTATTTTGTATAGCGGAGATGACGTTAATGAAATTTTGTTAAATAAGCACGTAAATTTGAAATTATCATAATTCTTTTATCCGCATTGTTTTCAGGAATCAGACAATTTGACCAATCAATCTTCTATGTCTAATAAAAAAATAGGATAAATTATTCTTTATTTTTCAACCGTGACATAACCCAAATTAATTTGATTTATATCATATATATTTTATATAAATACAATTAATTTAAAATTACATCATATATAATTATTTAAATACAATTAACTTCATTTACATCATATATATTTTAATTAAATACAACTAACTTGATTTAAATAAAATAAACATGCTTACAATTATTCTTTTAAATAGTCTTTTTTACCCTAGTATGATATATGAATGGTTTAAAGTATTTTTGTGCCATTAAACATTGAAAGCGTGGAGTGGCAGAGGGGCAATAAATAATATTTGTTGGGAATGTTTACTGCGCCGACAAGCCGAATTTTGATGAGAATGAGAATGACGCATGGATATAATTTATTGAATTATTTTTAGTAGACGCACTTCATATCATACGAATAAGCTCAGTACAACTAACAAATTAGACAAACGCCTTATGATATACATAATTTCTGTCATGTACATTTTTATATGCGAGCATTACTGAACGAAACTTTTTCTAAAAATAGATGTATGGGCTTTTTATACAGAAACTTAAACCGAAACGGAAACCCGAATTCAGAAAAACGTTGGATAGCCATTTTTGGTTCCGGGTACATAACTGGAACCGAAGACAGAAGTGAAACCAGCACAGAAGGTGGAAACATGTTACTGTGCAACAGTATACCACAACAGTTTGCTACTAAACAATATTGGATAAATGATACATCATAATAAATACGAGACGGGGGGAATTCCACAGTAAAATACATCTTGTAGGGCTTCATGACATGGGTGCACTACAGAGTAGCAGGCCGTTCGTGACTGATGCCTGCATACTTCTCGTAAAAAGTACGAGCTGCGTTCACAACTGGTATTGTATCGAAATAAAGAGGTCAACCTGATAATTCACGTGCAGCTATCGAAGGAAGTGTTTATAATAAGTCATTACGTCAAAGGGCGTGTTTTTATGAACATTTGAAGGCGCGCTATCCAGACATTTGTGATCACGTACTGGAGAACAATGCGAATTCGGCCCCAGGGAGACAGCACAAATTAATGCTGTGCTAGACTCACCAAATCCACTTCGACATATACTGTAAACCAGAGCGAGAGCAATAATTCAATTTTGTGTTAGACTCGACAAATCTCTTAAGAACTCTTGGAAAGTATTTGGAGTCGTCAGCGGTCTTTTGAGCGGCATTGGCGCTTCAAGCATGGTACTTCACTGGAAGACAACGATAGGTAAAGAAAGTCGCCCTGGCCTCTTTTTGTCTTCCAGTGATGTTCATTTGCTATTAAATTTGACGACTGTCACAAAAATATAGCCAACCTTTTGAATCGATGCTTCAATTCAATTTTATGACTCCCACGCCGCGCTTATGTAATATCCAAACTTATTCCCAGTTCTAGTTGCATCACGTAATACGGTGGAAAGTTAGGCGAGTTGGTGGTACACTAAAGTAAACAGAGCCAAAAAACGAAGAACGAAATTACGGAAAGCACACAGCGGTTCGAGTGTGCACTTCGTACTCATGTCATTCCGTTTTTGGCGCTGTTTATTTTACAGTTAGCATCCCGTACTTTGCTTTTGCAGAGCTATATGATTTCACAAAAGGAGAAAGTGAAACCACAGAAATGTTTTTTACTCCTCGGGGTAGAACCCTGCTCGTGGACAGCCCGGATATTCCTTAGAACTTCAAGTATGCTGTCTCCAAATTCACACCGATTTATCAAATAGCGTAGGAAATATTTGTCGGAAATTCGCTTTCAAAAAATATTATTCACCATAAATTGGGTTCAAGAATTAAGGGCTCCCATCTTCCCCGTCGTCTAGTCCTCGTGTACAACTCTTAGCTGGGCATGCGCTGATCTCGATCTTACAATCTCACATAGGTTATAAAGGATTTCAGGAAAAAACGCTGCGGGATAGTAGAATCGCCCAGGCGGATATGCATCACCTAAGAATTTATCGCATTCCCCAGGCATTTCCGCGTTCCTGAGCTCTAGAATGGTCGTAATCGCTCATCCATGCCGAAGCGGGGGATGCGCCAAGTCGTGTGGCTTAGCGAAACTACTATGTGAGCAGGAAGGAATGGCATGACAGTGGCGCAAACTAGGAGCGAAGGGGGAAGGGCTGATCTGTCCCCGAATCATTAACTAGCTTCCGGATGGCTCGTTTGAGCGTCGCCCTGTTGATTGTTCGGAACTACCTCTGAGGGCGAGTTAAGTCGGTCTGCTTCGTTGTACACGTGATGTATTCGAAAGTGAGCTTGCAGGAGCAAAGAGAGCAGAATAGAAAATTCAATTCAATGATCAACGTGGCCTAAGAGTACTCTTCGGTATCGTACTTCTTCGTTGTTCTTTTTTTTTTTTAATTATCACACTGCACGACACTCTTAACTCGAACATGACGTGGGTGCTTTTACAGATTTTGCATGAAAAGGCTTATGACGGACAGTATCCCGAATGAACAATTTCCTCCACACTTGTTGTTTTGATGATAGCTTTTTCTTCGTAGGAGAACAGGAAAATCCAGAGATCGCGTGTTTGCGTTAACAGTGTCGGGTTTTGTTATCGCTCGTAAAAGTCAAATTTTATTTTTCGAGACTTGCGTCGTCTATTACATTATAAAAACGTGCAGAAGAAAAAAATAATGATTGGTTCACATTTGATGCCCCTCATTTCGCCAAACTACAGCGTGGCCTACGAACAGTTTGATTGTTTTAAGCCATCTATGATAATACTTTATTTTTCACGCTATGTTCCACCCCAGCAGGTACTACAGTGTGACTCAATCAGTGTGCGTGATTAGTTTAATCCGTCATAGCAGGTGAACAAAGAGAACGCCGTTACGTTTGCACTTTTGCCGCTTCTTGATTGGCTCCAACAAATTGTTGCGTCGGCTGCGGTCAGAAATACAATGACACGGAGGGTGTGTTCCAAAATTTACTCGATCCGACTCCGGGGTAAAGGTTTCGTACCGTGGCGTTTCAAAACTTACTCGCGCTTACTCGATGACGTCAGAACTCGCGTTCCAGAAGCGGGTTGTTTACTCCGGAGTACTTACTCGCGCTACCCTCCTCGATCTGGGGGTAACGCCGGATCAAATGAGTAAATACGTCACGTGATCTGTTCGTCGTCTGCTTCCTGCGCCGACAGCCGTCAAAGCTCGTTTGCTCCGTTGGCTTTGGCGGCGGACGTTCGAAATAACAAAAAATGAGGTGCAGCCATTTATGGTTGGTTATTGCAATTTGCTGTTTTCAACGCAGGAATTGATTGCACCACATCCAGACCGTGTACCTTCCCTCAGGAAGGTATACTTGTTATTATCAGAGTGCGAGCGTAAACAGGAGCTTCTCCGCATCCTCGTCCTCGGCGTTGGAGGGAACTCCGTATTCTTACGTTAAAAGATGAAAATTTTCGAAGGCAGTAGATAATGTGGAAGTTTTTTGGAGGTTGTTTTTTTTCTCCCCAGAGTGTGTGTAATGAGAGGATAACGCTTGTAAAGCAGTAAAGTCATCGAAGATTTTATTTTTATGACCAGTCAACAACCCTACCACATCTCCCTCCCTAATAAATTGTCTATAGCGGTTTCGAAGTGCTCTCTGTGATTTTATAATCATATTCGCGTCAAAGCGAACGTACGTTACATACCACTGTCGAGAAAGCCCCATGCGCTCTACCGCTACACCGTGTGGGAGCAATATCCGCAAAACGTAATCGGTGTTTATTACGATGAGTTGAGGCTGTTTATGGCACCTGGACTAGACTTACAACGATTGCGCAGATTAGTCAAAACAAAAATGTTGACGTCTAACTGAAAGGAATAAGTAACTTTTATCTCAATATTCAGCGCAAAAGGAAGGTGAGCAAAACGAACCGATGAAGCCATCTAAAAAAAAAACCGCGTCGTCACTGTCAAAGAAAACCTTTGAAGCGGTTAACGTTATCGAGCTGTATCTGGTTTCTCGGGTTTCTCTATGATCGAAAGAGATCGTCTGCTATTTTCCGCCATCGCTGCTGTTTTCTTTTTCCGTAGCTCAAGACGAAGCCAATCCGCGTCCTATCCAGGTGATTATCCCGGCCGTTCCAAAATCAAGTCGCGGATCGTTTACTCGCGATGTCACGTGGTATTACCCGCTGACGTAGGAGACAGGTTACTCGGGTAAGATTTGGAACATAACCGGAGTGTAGCTTGTAGAAAAAAATTACCTTATTTTTAGCCTTAGCTCGAGTGAACTCATCCTTCTATGTGTTTGCTAAACGAGTGCATTATCCTGTTGCGCCGCCGTAATAAATTATAACACAATCTGTTCACCGAGCCATTTGTGTGATCTCGCAAAGGGCCAAGCTGCCATCGTAGTCCCGCTGTACGCGCATGTCCTTCTGAAGACCGACCACCTGACGTTAATCCGCCATTTTGTTTTACGAAGGGTCACAGCCACTCTCAAAATAAAACACACATTACTTCTTATTTTTGACACATGAGCCACTAAGCTTATTCCCCTACTGTGGTCATATATGTGGAAGCAACTTCTTGTAAAACCTCCGTCTGAGCATGCCTATTATATATTTTACCTCAAAACGGACCACGGCCGACGTTACGGGTCATCCCGACCAGTCCGGCGCTGTGAACCTGTCACGTGACTACGCGCCTAGCTAGTCGCAGCCTCCATCCCGCCGGCCACGTGACACTCGCGCGTAATTGGATTGGCTATGATTGGCTTCTAGCGTCCTTTGTGGTCTCTCGTAAGGTCAACGGAGTAAAGCCTCCAAATATTCGCAGGTGATTGCCTCGAAACCTCCTCCCAAGGCCAATGTTTGCAGACTCATCGAGGTGGGGCCTTCAACAGATATTGTGACACTGGAAAACTTCCAGTTTCTCTTGTGTCTTGGCGAGTTTGAGCTTCCTCGGAGTGGTTTCTTTGTCGCCTATTCTCCAAGCCTGAGTGTTTGTGATCATTGTAACCGCTTTTTCATTGATTCGTTTGCTTTTCCCACTCTTTTTCTTTTACTTTTCGCTGGGTTGGTCGGTATGATGTCAGTCTGCTTGTTAACCTAAGGTTCCCATCTTGTCTGTAATCTTGTCTGCAATGCTTGTGAGAGTTGGTGAACCGACCAATCTCGTGGGAAGTCCTCTTCACTGCGCACGACGGAACGCGATGGGTTTCCAAGAAAATGGGCGACGAAAACGGTCAATTTAAAAGAGAGTGTAATCAGAATGACCGAAGACGACTGCTGTTTTGCTTCCGAATGAGTAAAAATAGAATCCATATTTTAGAAGGAGGTTTGCTTGCACGACAATTTTGAACACTAGATCGTTTTGTGTTTTTGGCATGGATTCAGATAAGGTCACGATATATTATCTTTTTAAGCTCTGTGGTCAACTTGGAAAGCGCTTATAAACCTTATTAACGTATAATATAAAAATTGCCTATGAGGCTATGATAGAAACAGTACACAAGGGCACACGGATAACCCCCTCGTTTTAGAACACGCAAACATTCAAGAAAAAGTTTGATCATGAGGATTATTATGAGTTTAAATGCGTCTAATGCAACATAGGCCATGATGCGCCAACTAAATTGTTCGAGTTGTGTAATAGTATATAAATTCTAAGTTAATTTCTTTTTTTTTTTAAGAACGCGAGGTTTCTTTCATTTAATTTATTATTAAGGCTTGACTGGAAAAAAAAAACGCATTCTGTGCCAAATTAACTTTGTTTTAGTCACGTCACTGTAGGGAGTGTTTCAGAATCATGCATTGCGATAAAAAAGGTTACTTCGCTGAATATATTATATTCCAAAAATAGAACGTTTTTCTCAGACAATTCGCAAGCATCATAATGACTAGAGTCGGTGTGAAATAAACATGCATAGAAAATTGCTGGGCAATCGTGTTACACGTGAAACGTGCGGTTTTAGTCCGTTTCCTCTTGGATTGATGTCTACGCTTTCGGCGCTTTTCATTGCCTAGGTTAGCGACGCGCTTAACGCGTGGCATGTACGCTCGATAGCCGCAGATATTTCTCCGACGACATCCAATCACTCTCTTGCGGGCGAGCGCAGGCCAGTGTTGTACGGAACGGCGTTCCAAGGAACGGCGTTCCTGGAACGCGTTCCTTTTAGAGGAACGAAGGAACGCCGCCGTTCCATTTTGCATCGCTGGAACTGAAACGGGAACGCGTTAAATTTTTACTGGAACGGAAAGAGTAACCGCGTTTCTTTTTTACGTTCAGTGGGGTAATTTTTATTTTATTCCGAACAGGTAAATTTTAAAAGTACAAAACCAATATCTTTATGAAGTGCAGAATCTCGTTACCTTTTTGGCTACTAATCTTATGGATTATTTTGTGTGGTCCTCGCTTGCTAACAGTTTCGGGTGCAGGAGAACTGGTGGACATTGATTCGTTTTTGAGTGCCCGAAACTGCAGTACAAAAAGCAAGGCTTTTAGTCATAGGAAAAGACAAAGAAAGAGGGTTGTTTCAAAGTCAGCTACTTTCTTTGGTTCCACGAATTCTCATACACCCAGAAATCTAAGGCCGACTACAGCCACTTGTGAACTTCCATAACGAGACCTACAGTTACAACAAGATCACAGACAGCCAGACATCGAACGCACCCTTGTATCCCGAACATTGTTCACTTAAAAGTTACACAAAAAATAACTTTTATTTCTTCTCTTGTCCCCACCTTCAAAATGAATAACAAAGCCAACCTTACAAGAAGTATTTGTAGTTTTTAAGGCTGACCTTCCTAAAACCCTACCCTCTCCTCGACTTGCTCGTCTTGTGGACAGCAACATCGAGAAGCAACTGTTGTTAAGTTCGAACAAGGGACTTTGTTCAATTGAAACGTGTGAGGTTGTTGTAAAACGCTCGTACAATATTGGGTAAAAGTACATTCGGCTCGTCTGAATCGTCCACTACAAACATGAATATGGTTAAAAGCTGAGATTTTTTACTTGAATATATCAACAAATGAAACCCTGCTTCCGCTTGTTCTCTTCTCCTGTTGCCCTTCCATAACGACATACAAATTCTTATGTTGACTACTAATGGGATAGATAAAAAAATCTGCGTGATTTAACTAAATATAGTAATTAGCAAAATACAAAGGTAACGTATATGTAACGATACCTTCCATTTTCTTAACTGTAACGGGAACGAGTTCCTTTTTCACAGATGTAACTTGTAACGGGAACGCGTTCCAAAAATCAGAAGGAACGAGAAATGAGTTTTCGTTTCTTTTTTTGAGGAACGTGTACAACACTGGCGCAGGCGCGTGAGTGGTCGAGCGATCAGCAGCCAATCAGCATCGAGTGAACGTGGCCTTGCGCTTGACGTCATATCTGAACCTGACAACCAGCTTCAAGATACGGGGAAGGGAGGTGACGTCATCACCACGCTCATCCAATCAGCCTCAAGATTATCGGCGGCTTTACTTTTTGGCTTCACGTTTCACGTGAAAATAAGTTGCTGTGGTTTGAGATTGTGTGTTTACTTGTACGTTTTTTGTTTTTTTATCTCTTCTTGGTTTTCGATTTTTTATGATAAAATAATTCACCATGCCAAGTGTGTTCTTTGTTTGTTTTTCTCCCCTTTTTCGGTAGATATGCAACATTTGGTTTACTTTTATATGCAAGGCGGCATTGTTTAGGGGAATAAAAATGATTAACATTGTCTTTTGAGATATAAACTGAAGTTTTTGGATGATAAGATCATTAGTCACTAGTTACTTCCACAATAACCTGCACGAGGCATTTTTGTGGCCGTAAGTGGGAAAACGACGGAACAGGGCGTCTCGTTTCTAGTTTTGACGGAACCTACGGAAGATGGCCAAAGTGATGAATACATTTTCACCAATAAGAACCAAAATGATCGCATTTAGAATATTGATTTGCCTTCAGCTATGAGCCTTGGTGCGAAAATGCTGAAGCCTGCCACCAAGAGACTGAGGCCTTAACGGCTTCTCTAATAATAGGATAAGAGGTAGAGTGTTTAAATGAAAACAACTAAGATTAAGCCTCGATTTATTTGTCACCAGCCACTTTAATTAAACTACGATATATTTTTATTATTGTCTCTTTGTATCCTCCTAATGCCCCTTTTTTGTTGCCGTGACTGTTGTTTGTGTTTTATTAAGTGGTCTTGTTTCTGGTGCGCGCTGAGTGTGCAATATTATGTTTTAGACTAAAGAAGGGTATGTCAGGAATTAAGGGCCACATTTTTACCTGTGGTGCAAGGCTGGGCTCTACGTTACATGGCATGCTAAAGGTGTGCATTTCAAAAAGGTTGACATGTGTTTTTTTGCTTTTTTCATTATACTAGATTATATGTAATTACGCGTCCTATTTCTCAGAATTTTGACTTTACGGAGAGTGAAAGTTTACTCACCTACATTAATGATTGAAGCAAAGTGTTTTCGCTCTGATACGATATTATCCATCAAACTGGTATTAAGAACGTAACCCCCTTGTGCACAGAATAGCCTATGAAACTAAAAAACCCTAAATGTAAGTTTCTGAGAGTGGTTCGTCAAAATTACGTTTGTATCCTCTTCTTCATTAACCATCCCAGCCTAATTTTAGTTTTCTCCTATAAATACCTCGCTGTCCATATTGTCTATGACCTTTACTGAAACACCTATGTTGACTACGTCACCTATCTCAAAAGAAATGTTTTGCTTACTCCTGTTTCTTTCAAGCTAATTTTGTATAAAACCCTAATTCGAACTACACTTGAATATGCAGCCTCTATCTGGGACCCTGGACTCACCCCTGCATCTGCTCTTGAGCCAATTCAAAATCTTTCTTCTCGATTTAATATTTCAAACTATCACCGCACACCCAGTGTTACCTTTACAAAAGCATCTCTCTTATTTTCTAGGCTTTCTTTTCGCAGAAAAAGATATCGCTTGTTTTGAACATAATATAAAGTCCGAGACCGCAGGCCAAAAACGACTGGAACACTAAAAGGTGTGAGAATATGTCGTTTTTGTTTTGCCTACAGTCTCGGGGTTTATGTCATGTTCAAACTAAACCACCTCGTTTGCGCCGTTGCATTCACTTCGTTAATATCATGTATGCTTATTTGCAACACTTCTCACTATAACCCGGCATTTCGTAGAATGTTATTTTTAAAACCATCTTACATATTACCGCGCATATATCACATATTAAAAGTGGGCGTCACTCGTTGTAGCACCTTTATTTTTATTTCTTCTTTTCTTCCCCAGGCATACATTGATTGAAATCGCCTTCCCTCATCAATAGTCTCTCTAACTGACGGCGCTTATTTTAAAACTGCAATTACATTTTGTTTTCCAATAACGTTTCATACCGATATTTGTATTGACGTATTTTTGGATTGATATTATTTTATTTTTGCCTTGTTACTGTTGTCTTCTTGTAGTTTTGAATAACTAACCCACTACTTTTTGTCAGTGCCTTCGGGCCGTGAAAGTAAATGAATTAAATGAAATGAAACGGAAATTATTTATTCTTTCTATTCAGGGTGTCTTGCAAGATTCGTAATGTTTCATTATGACTTAATTTTTAGCTGATGCTATTTATTAAATGTGTATGGAAATGTATTCCGTCTAATACGTTAAAACGTGCATTGTTTTTTTTAAGTACTTATTCTTCAGTTGAAGAATGTTTGATGTACGATCGTGTTTCATTATATCTCACTGTTCATACCAATTGTTTTTCAACGTCGAAAACCACTTTAGTTTTGGTACCATTTTCTGCTCCAAACCTATGTAAGTAAAAATAACCGTTTTGAGATAAATTGTACTGATACCCTTTACTATAAGCCATTTTAGTATATTCGAATTAATGTTTTTCTGCACAATTAAAAGCATTCCACAAGTTTGTTTTGGGGGCTTACATTTTCTCAGTTCATCCGTCTTGCCGTGTATCTAGCTTCCTTGTCTCGATTAATGTTACACGGTGTTTCTTCGTGGCTGGTTTAGGCTCACCGCCAACAGCGACCATTCGGCTCACAAACCGGATTCTTGTGTTTGGTCACCAAGCAAAACACAAAAGTCAACTTGAGCCCATTTGCTGGAGAAGTATTTATTCTTATCTACTGGCATTGATATTTTGGTGAGAAACGAAGTGTGTTCCACTAAGCAGGAGGTTTGAAGAACAGTGCGTTTAGTTTGAGCTATTCTTTGTTTTCTGGCTTTGAGCATACCTTATTGTGTCAAGGCATACCCCTTAAGTTTTAGTCGCAGTTTGATTTAAATTTAATTCATTTTACTATTATTCTTCCTAAACACCCCCCCCCCCTTTAGTCGTGGTCTCTAATTTAACAGGAAATAACTATTGATATCTCAAGAAGTGGCTAAACTTTGGGACAAAAATAGTTTTCAGTACGAGGTTTTGTTTCAAGATATACTTATAATGTGAATTAAGCCAGTCGAATTTACGTGAATTAAACGAAAGGACGACTTAGAAATCATACGCTTGTCTTGCAAAGGATTTGATGTAAAATTTTCTTCTCAAATTATTGGTCTAAATACTTCCTAAAAGTATAAAAAACAATCCATATGCATTTTCTTTTAATTAAAGAGTGAAACAAAGAGCAACAAATCGTTATCATTAAGTGGTCTTCTGGCACCATTCTAGGAAAAGAATAAGATCTAGACAATAAACAAAAACTAGAATTGAGATATACTCTTGGCAGAAAAACGCACAAAAAGACCCGAGACACTCCATCCTCCTGGTTCATGGCGTAACTTGTTTTTGTTCCAACTCCTGGCTTGTTCACTCTTAGAAATGGCTGCACTTCTACTTACCCGCAAAATATTTAAAGAGCCAATCTCTGCAATCTACGAAATCAGCTCAGCGAATGATGAGGCTGAACATCCGTTTAATCCTAAAAATGAAGTCTCCCGTGTGGCATTACACAATGCAAAGCGTCATGCTTGCGTTGCGTAATGCCACAGCGCAGACTTAATTTTGAGGTTTAAATAATTGTTTCGCCTCATAATTCGCTTAGTTGATTTCGTAGATCGCAGAGACTGGCTCTTTGAGTGTCTTATGGGTAAGTAGACGCGCAGGCATTTCTTAGAGTGTAGCCATCCGACTCTTAAAGATAAGAAATATGGCAAGACTAATTTCTGCATATCATATTTTGAAGGCGCAAGTGTATTAAATTTAAGGTAAATAAGCAAAAAATGAATTATTTTAAAAAGGAATATCGACACCCACATTGTATTTATATCTCGAAATACGTAGATGTATACTTATGAACAAATTTAACAAACCACTCTTATCAAAAACATATTTTTATTAAATGAGATAAAATACTTTCAGCCCAACCGCTTGAGCTTCAGCCACGTCTGCACGTTTTGTCACCTACTTTGCATTTTGAAATTATAAGAGATTGTAATGAAAGTGAACACGTAATAGACCTTCGTTTTGCATAATTGTCAATTTTACAACAAGCGATACATTGTAGTAAAGAATAATTTATCAGCACTCAATGCGACACGATATGCAAGAGTGTCTTGAGATAACGCGGAATGGGATTTTTTTAAAGTGAATAAGTAGCATTTTAATATACTTTTATATATTTTCCAGGTAGTCATTTAGTTTTGTAATTGCGCTTCAGCAAGTGTACGATCATTCTTCCCACTCACTGTAAAAAAGAGGAAAAGCGAACATTTAAAAAGAGTGATGGTAAATTGTGTTGACAGCGAACCGTTAAGTCCAGCCCGGAACTTTAGTAATCGATTATGTAATTGTTTAGCTGGCGGTGACTATTTCGTTGATGTGCTTGAAGGCGAGGAGTTAAGCAGACTCGACGCCTTCCTGATCAACCAAAGGAGCTCGTTGAGTAAGCGACTTTAGATGAAGGGGTGCAAACAGCTATCGTCACCTTCTGAGTTGTCACTTCAATTCACTGCGGCGAAGTAAAGTCGATAGCGGTAAATGAATAATTACACTTCCAGAAACCAACACTAATAATAGTAAAACAATATTATGTTTTATTCATGCTAGATATAACCGTGTGATCCTGGTTTTGTTGAACAGGAAGTGATTGCCAGTGCTGTTGGATTGTTATTTAGGTTCATGCGTTGTATATCTTTAACACTTGTCACAAGACAAAACTGTGTTCTCAGCTTAAACTCGTCAATAAATACTGAACAAAAATCACTATATTTGATTTAGCTAGCAAAATATGACTCCTTTGGGTATGGGGTAATATTGTGATTCAAAAGCTTCGACCTTGAAAGACACAAGAAGCGAGACCCGCGATGGGCGCAGCCAGAGAAGCAATTATGCTGCCGACCAGTAAAGTACTTCGCAGCAGTCACCGCGACTTGCTTTTACCTGCACGGCCACTTCACAGGGTTTAAAAGAAACGAGGGTGGTGGGTGCATCAAGCTACGTCTCACGACGTTGTGGCTGCCTATAAAGCACAGAGCACCCTACTAAATCTCTGCGCTATGAAAAACAAGAGAGCCTTGACTATGGATGTTTCTTTCTCTTGTGTCGTTACTTTAATTTATTTCGGTAGTTGTGCGTTTTTTTCTAATATATGTAGGAGTGTCATAGTGCATGATCTAATTATGTATGCAAGTAATATGTTTGCCTTCCTAAAATAAAACAATAAACACTTACAAAACAGCAGAAAAAAAACGATCTGTCCATTTCGTTCTTTAGTGCATCTCTAGCCCCATTCCAAATGAAGGAAACACTAATTATTAAAACAGATATCAAGGCGTTGAGCTTGAAGTACAGGAGGTATCCTCCCCATATATGAAAGAGCACGTGCTTGACTGTTTTTCGCGATTTTTATTTTTTTTTTTTGGTTTGGCGTGATTTTTGATTAAATGAGGCAAAAAGAAAAGGTGTGTATACTCAGATTACGATGCTTTGAATTAAACTTCGAGCGCTATACTCTTTATCACATTCAGAAAAGAGTGTAAGAGGAGGTCAATCTGGTGAGTGTTTTATGTTTTCTTTGTACAGTTTATTTTGTGCCTGTGTTCCTGCGAATAACGTTGAGCTTCATCTCGAGATGTCTCGCGAGCGACTTGAGAAAATAAGAACTAATAAACCAGAGGCTCCGTGTATTTAAAACAAATTGCATTCAGGCGTATATGTATGTAATTCCGGTTCGTCACGGAGCACCGAACAAACCAGCGTATTTTAAGTTGTGCGCCATATATTTCTAACTATTTTATTTGTTCATTCCTGTGTTTATTTAAGTTTGGGAGGTCCATATAGCCGTATCAAGTGTGCAGATAAAACTACGGTCGGCTGTACTTTCTGGATGCAAAACATTAAGCATAAAATAAATAAGACATTTGCTTTACTCGAATAAACCTAGAATAATGTTCACATCTACACTAGTAGGTTCACACAGGCGGCAGTTTGATTAGTAAAGAATACACGATATGATCAATAGTTAACGCCTCTCACAGCAATATTTTGAGAATTTACGTCAGTAGAATTGCTCATTATGAAAAACAGCCCGAAACATAAGGACACAGAGGAGAGAAATACATTCAAGGCAAGGCGCTTCTGTATGTATGTATTTCTCTCCTTTGTGTCCTTGTGTTTTGCGCTGTTTTTTCCCAGGAACGTTTACCAATTAGCCCAAGTGTTCATTCTTGTAAGTAGAATTGACAGAAGTATTAAAGGGCCATTTAACTAAAAAAAAAAAAACCTTTTTTGTTGCCTACTCGTATAGGTAACGTATGTCATAAAAGAGTTTATTTAAAAATATTTCGTAAGGCTTACTTCACGTCTCTAGACTGCTGATCTCCATTCTAGCATGCTGGATTCCGGATCGACGCTTTTCTTGCTGGGGTCAAGCGGCACCGCTGCCAGCCATCGCTTAACACCCGATAATACATGGGACTCTATGAGAGAAACGGGGAAAACTGCAATTTCTTACATAAATAAAATCTCCTCGAGGATGAACATTGTATTGTGTTTTCCGGGAAGGGCAGTTACAATCATGGGCGCAATTATCCAAAGAGTTAGGATGCCAATCTTTTCCAAATAAATATATTTTGGTTGAGGGTCGAGGGTTGCCACTTTGTTGTGCGTAGTCTGTGATGCAGTTCAATGAGACAAGGTTTGCCGGGAGTCAATGTGGAGTGTTCGTGATCTAGAAGTCACCAAAGCTTAGCAGACTCTAAGTTAAAAGGCATTGCCTTGGGACATTCCTATCGTTTCAAGCGCTCTTACAGAGTATTGCTGGTGCAAGCCTTTCCTTTGAACTAGAGTGAGGGCTTTTGGGGCGAAATGAAACTCGGAGCGTGTTGTTAATTTCTTGAACGCGTCATTTATTTAGAAACTGAAGCAAGTGACGCCGGCACTGTCGGTGGTGCTCTGACATATTTGATTTTTTTAATCGGCATTTGATCGCTTCACAAATCCCAACTCGACCTCCAAACACGCGATGTAATAATCCCAGCACATTATAAAATACTCGCCTTCCAGCACCGCGTGCAAACTTCAATATGCCTACTTTTGTGGGTTTCTTCCGTAAACTTGCGCGTATTACCTGGTGTCAAGCAATGGTTGCCGGTGGTGCCACCGACGGCCTCCTTATTTCCGATCCAGTCATCTATAATAGAGATTGGTGCTCAAAACACATTTATAAATAGTCGCGAGTCTAATATGTCGCCATGTTGAACCAAAATAAAAACAGGTTTTGTTACCGCACCTAGAGACTCTGAACTGTACATTAAGTTCAGTAAGTGTGTTGTTTGCGCATTTTATACAGGAAAAAATAACGTTTCTTTAAAAAAACATTATTCGGAGCAATGTTTACTTCATGGATCTCCTTTTGAGTGAGCAGCAATGCTGAAACGTGTTTTTCTTTTGGCACGTCGTCCCGAGATAAACGAAACAAGTAGAAGTCCGTCGCGTTACTCAATATCTTGTGAACTAAATTTCGCGTAAATTTTTTGCTTTGTTGTTTCATACGTGTTTCATTCAAGCATTCGAAAATTAAATCTTTTTTTCATATTCAGTTTTTTTTAAAGAAAGGCGGGAGTAGGGTACAGATAAAAAAATGAAAGACATTTACACCTCCCAGTACTACCGAATTAGAGCGCAGCTCTTGAGGAGAAGGAGGGGAGGTTACGGAGAGGTGGATATGCCCCTCCTCCTCCTCCATAACCTCTCCCCTCCCTCCTCCTCTACTTCTCCTTCTCCTCCTCTCATTATTGTCCCCTCCTCCTCCCCCACCTCTCCCTGCCTCCCTTCTCCCTCGTGACGTCACTTGTGATCCTAGTGACCCTCATGAAGTCACTCGTGAAGGTCATGACGTGACCTTCGCGTGACCTTCACTAGTCAAGGTAACGTGAAGGTCGTGACCTTCATGAGTGACCTCGCGACCGCAGTGACCCTCCTGGCGTCACTCGTAATCCTCGTGACGTCATTATGGGAAACGTCCCATAATGTAACGCGCGGTTACGCCGACGGCGACGGCGACGGCGACGCCGCTCGAGCCGGAAACGGGCGCCTAGGAGCTGCGCTCTAACAGAGACTAGCGGCGCTTATGTTCGGTTTCGATAACGCGTTCATAACGTTATATGCGAATTAATTTTTGTATATCGTTAGGACCGCAGCGTCACATTTTAGCTTTGAAGGATCCAGCATCACGACAATACATAGGTACCTATTATTCAGCATGTCACAAAAACGCACAGGATACAATACTCAACAAAAAACACAGAAGGTCAATTTGCGCATAATGTCGGGCTGCATGCGTTTTCATAAGACAGAAGGATCCCTGATGTTGGCTAAAGCAATCTGATATAGCTGCTTTCGCAAATACAGAACCAAACAAACCAAACAATGACCACGCTCAACAACGCCAGTCATTGTTCTTTCATCAGGAGCATGTGCCATCGTTGTGTGTGCTGTTTCCGTTCACCCAGGACTAGCCTTGAACGAACGAAAAAAGTCGGCGTAATGGAATATTGGATACTATAGTCTATTGCAACTCAAGAAGGTAGGGCGAGGGAAAAGAAGGCCTGGGAGGAGGAAGCTGACGGAAGGCTGGAGCGGACAGGAGGAAACGTCCTCCTCTCTCCAGCGTTCCGTCTGCATTTTCCTCCCCGGCCTTCCTTTCCCTCGCCCTACCCTCTTGAGTTGCAACGAACTATAGGCAAGAATGAACAACGCCAACATATAGACACAAAAACCCCCAAATGTAGATTTAGTAACTCATGTAGCGTGTGAAACCACGAGTGTGGCATTACAAGTGCATATAGTAACGAATAAAATTTACTTTTACCTTTGGTATAACTGTACAATGCAAATTACAAAAAACAAACCTATAAAACTATTAGAGTAATTCAAACCTCACATAATTTTGTAGTCAAAAACAAACCCACAAAGAAACTAGGTAAAATAAAATTAATATTTTAACAAACTCATAGTGTGGTTTATGGTTATGTTCATTTTTTCCCTCAACTGAATATTTTGATTTTTTTAAGTAAATCAAGCAGTCACCATGTGAAATAACTTTGGCGGAAAGTTCGCCCAGTGACCAGAGCTGAAAAAGCGCAGTGCATAACGTTCACTCCTTTTCGCCGTGCTGAGCACCGCTGCCTTTTTTAGCAATGGGGTAGATGTACTAATCCTCTGGGTAGATTTCGTAAGTTTCAGACCATCTACGAAGCTCAAGAGATTTTTCAGCATTTGCCTGTATAGCAACCGACTCCCTTGAGAGCGACAGATAAAGCTTGCTTTGATCGCGGTCGGAGACGTAATAAAATTGGAAGACGTACGAATAAAAATGCCCGAATCCCCGTCTTGTCTATCTGTCCTTCGCAGTGTAACGAACTCCAGACTTGTCGCAGCTTTAGCTGTCACCTCATATTATTGACTCGCTATTTATATTTCTCATTAATAAATTTCTCGATATGGTAACTGTAAAGAGAAAAGGAGGGCGAAATGTGACTGGAATCGGGGAGTGCAGGACAATGATTGCAATCCTTAACAATGACCGTTTCATTGTCCCTCGTGTAATATATAATCTTATTCAGGTTATAGTTTGTGGAGAAACACAACAGGATCTCTGCGTTTGTATTGCAGTCAAACCGAAAAGCCACCGCAGATTGTCATTGCCCAGGACAGTGCACCTTCTTTTGTGGTAAAAAAAGTAGAATACTGGATAATTAATGTGAAGAATTAGCACATGCGTAACTTGGCACACAAACAATAGTAATTGCCCAATACAGGTTTTTAAAAGATCTTGCGAACGTTTGGGTCCTATACCCAATTATTAAATCACAACCACCGATTTGTTTAGGTTTACACTCGTTAAACGATCGAATTAGCCTAACACTGAAAAAGACGCAGAGCATTCTTTATAAAATCAAATATCGAAAGAGGGCCTTTATTTTCTAGTGGCGCTAGATTTTACAGTCTCATTTTATATCTCCAGCCACTGAGGATGTGCTCGAATCTTATTTTACCACGGTTCAATTGATCATCTGCAAGGTGTGCATGAAAACCACTTGTAGTGTTTTACTTTCACATGAAAAAAATCTACGTATTAACCAACGCTAAATCTACGCTTACATGAGACACAGGCGGTCCGGACAACATGCCAATGTTTTAGAGCTTGCCGTTTTCCTGTTCAATGAGGAGATGGGGCCTGGTCCGCGTATCTCACGTCGTTCCTTTTTATGCATTCGAAGGCTTCCTCGGCTGCAGCTTTCTTACTAAAAACGCAAAACAAATTGCTTCTAATTATTGTCGCTGAAACGTTGGCATTTGGTCCGAGAGCCCTATCGCTACATTTGGACTGAAATTGGGAGTTAGCCAATATCAATAGTTTATCTTTGCGGTAAAAAAAAGAAGTGTTTTCGCAGACACTTTGAACTTATTTTGTGGTTTCCAATAAAGTTAGCAATTAGAAATTTTAAGCTAAAATAGACAAAATGAAGGAATAAAATACACTAAGAGTCAAAAAATATAGAGCCTCGTTTAATTCAAAAGCATCCTAATTTAGTAAGAGATCCGATGACAAGGAATTCACCCGCACAATACTCTGGCAGTTCTTACCCTCGCAAGAAGCTCATCAGTCACATTATGCGTCCCGTCGAAATTAATATTAATAATTTCTTATGAACTCCCAAACATGTATTAATATATAGAGGTCAATGACTTCGAAATGTTGTCCTGACCCGCAAGTGGGCACCATGATGCCAGAAAGAGAACAAGCAGGGACTGTGAGAATCCTCCAATCGATCAAAGTCATGAGGCGTCTCAGCATGTCAGCTTTACGGTTCATAAGAAGAACTTCATTTTTTTACACCCAGAATTTGGTTCACGTAACCAAATTTTCTTCTGGAATATTTTCCTTTGTACGCAACAGAAGATTTATATGTTTTTTTATCTGAAATTGAACCAAATTTAATACAATAATAATATTATTTATATTTGTAATCTCAATATTAGTTTAAATTTTATTTCTAGACGGTGGATTGACTGGCGTCATTTTATAACGTTACTGAATTTGCGGATGTAAAATAATAAAACCTAATATGCTGATTACACATCCGCTGGATGCGCACTAATCATTTCTTCATCCCCGCAAAAAAAAAAAAATCAAGTTCTTTTTAAGGTAGTTTGTTTCCGTTGCCTTTAGAGAAGGCGTTTCAGTGAACACTAAAATGCGTCGCGTCTGCGTTACAGAGGCTCAAATAAATATATTTTACTGGTTCCGTGTGGATATCTTTCTTACAACCCAAAGCGAACAAAAAATAAAGAAAATATTGTCCGAATTTTTTCCATCACCGTAATAGTATAAACGAGGCCACTCAAATTCTTAATTATTGCTTAAACTATTCCGTGGTGTAGTTTCAAACGAGTAAAGCCGCCAGTGCTGTAATCACACTACGATCATATTTATTTATATTTATTTAAAAGCACCTTCTTTATCGCCATTTTACGAAACAATGCCAAACACTCACGTTTCCCTTATTACGAAGGTTAGTGTAAACACACTTTTCTTTATGCAAACAATGTTTATCAAACTGGAGAATTTCAACAGAGACGAAAATTCAGTGACAAAGTAACCGTATCCAAAAACGTAGAGAATATTCAAGAGACAGATTGCGGGTCCTCCCTTTTCCAGGCTCCTGCGTGCATTAGGCATGCTCCTCCACAAAGTGACTTCTGATGCCGAAATGCCGCCTCCGAGAGTGGCTAAGTGCTGCCGCATGCTCTGTGCTTATAGTGCAAGTGCAAAGATTGAAAGACCGCTCTGGACCGGATGTGAACCGGGAGCGGCGTGACGCCACAAATGGGGCATTTCGAGTTGTTTCTACATTTTTGTTTGGTATACCATCTTGTTTACGTCGCGTTCAAGTTTGATAATACTATTAAAGTAGTGAACACACACTGAAAAATTCGTTCCGCTAGGTGCACTTTTTAAAAAGCCGGAAAACCAATATAAAATGTGCTTCGGTGACTTGCTAGAAATGTTAGTTGTACGTGCATTTCCACGACTCACGAACTTGCGTGAATACGTTACCAAAACATTGTCGTCAGTAATTTTTTTTTCAACCGAATATAGCTTGGCCTGGCTGTAACCGTCAGCAGGTGGCTACTATAAATTGATTGATAATTTGAAGACATTTTACAGGCGCTTTGGATGGACATTATGAAAGACACCTGCCAAAATACCAGAAAAAAAGATGGCGGCTTGTCCATGACCAAACTTAACATCCCTACTCTGTATGGTAAACGGTAGGTGCTGCTCGCAAAATCTATTAAAAATCTACTCAGAATATTTATCTTCCCTGTCATAACTGATCACTTTTTCTTTATTTCAATGTTAGCGGCAACAATAATTACACGGCAAGAAAATCGTAAAACGAAACACCTAGCTGCTTTAAATGGCTTAACATTTGAACTGGTTACACTGCACTATCTGCACATCGTAAGTTTTTTTCTTTTCTGGTATGCTGCTTTAAGAATAGTTTGAAAGAAGTTAGTCACAAAAGGCTGAATAACCAAATAGTTCAGAATTACAATTTTAATATGTCAGTACTAACATTGTGCTTTGAATGGCCGTATTAATTTACTGACATGTCTAGGTTTTCTATTGTAAAATTTTGTTATTTAGTTATTTGTTTAGCATATAGGTTTTCAATGTCTCCTATAAAAAATGAACAAACGACCGGGTACACTAGGTTGATAATTCGTGCCAATAACTTATGATTCTTAGCTGCACCTACTAACATAAAATTGCTCATTTAGAAGAAAGTAAGCCTCGTGGTTTTATGCCTTTAGCATTCCATCACTTGGCAAGAGATAATTAAAATGACCCTTTGAAGGGGTTCCAAGCTGGTCGCGTGTTCTCTCCTTATCTGTCCTTGACAACCGATAGAATCACAAAGACGACAGGAATGTTGGGTTCCCTATATACTCTTTCGTTAACTTCCTGAATCAACGAGGATCGCGAAAAAAGACACCGAAATGAAAAGGAGACAGGTCTCGTGTGCTTTTGTTGGAAGTGGTTCCCCTTCGTAGGAATCTGTCGTGTCGGTGAGTACATTCCTCGACTGAAAGGCGATGTAGTACGATGTCAATTTTGCCTACTTTTTTTTTTAATTAAGTGGACTGTCTTACATACCTCTACTTTAAATATATCCTGTGACCTCCTACATGAGAGGACATTCAAGAACGAATGCACTAGAAAAAGTGCGAAAACAAAGTCTGTTTATATTTTTTTTTTAAAATTCCTGTCTGTGAAAAATACTATTATCTTAACTAGATGTGCATTAACCATCTATTTTTGAACTTTATTTGTACTTTATAATACAGAATTATGCCGATGCCTCGCGGCAGGATGAATTTTCAGATTACAGCAATCTGTTTTCTTTCCTGCGAGCGTTTTTTGTGTAACAGATTTGTGAAAGTATCATAACTGCTAATCACAAAATTGCAACATTATTGTTCACCAGTAAAACAAATTTGAATGAGCTAAATTATTAAAAGTATGTAAAATAATTTACTTTTGAAAAACTAATGACACTAACTAAATTTATTTCGTGGCTCTGTATTCCGTATAATAAGTCAATCTTACAAAATCGGGCTTCTAGGCTCTAGCTCGCGTTCATAGTTGCATGCTGCTCTTGTTCAGTTTTTTTTTCAATTTTGTTTTTCAACCGTTTTCCTTATTAAGTGAACTTGTCATTATGTTGCGCGAGGCTCCATTTTTATTAGTTGAGACAGATTTCTGAAGCGCCAGGCTCACAAGTCTTAGTTGCTGTTATGACTATGCAAAACATTTTTACGTGCTTAGGTGTCTTTTATAAACATGGCCTCAGCAGTGAAGGATGATGTGTGAAATAATACGCGAACACCTCGGTACCGCTACCCCTAACTCTCTCCTGACACTATTTTTTTTTTTATTTTACTAGTCATCAAGTTAATTCAGGAATTGCCACCCTCGAAACATGGCACAATAAAAAGCAACTGACGGAGTTAAATGCATTCTACCCCTTTTAAATCTGGAAGTAAGTGATATTTGGTTAGTTAAACGCGATGCAACAAAATGCTTTCAGTTTAATAAAAACTCTGGATTTAACGAATTTACTCGTGAGATGAGTACTTTCTGTTGCACTACATGATTACAATCAAAGCTTTAGCTTATCATCGATTTTTGTTTAAGTATATGTCTATAAAGCAGTGGTGTTCTGAAGAGAGGTGCAATCGTAGTACTCAGAGAAAAAATGTGTTGTTCACTCTACCTGCTTTTGGGCGGTGGCGGCATAGCTTTGCATAAATATAAGTGGTTGTAGAAATAACGTAGCAGCTTGGGCGAGTTGGTTGCACATTATTTCACATACCACAGCGCACTATATTTCGTGTGTAAGGAGTGAGTGTTGTTTGCTATAGTGCGCTGTGGTGTGTGTAATAGAAATAACATATTTGATTAGAATGTATGGACCCATTTAACGTCGAACTGAAGTAAAGAGAAATCTCAGAAACACACGGGAAAAGGTGTGACATTCTTTTTTCTCTAATCCGAGGGTAAAATGTATTTTATGTTAGTTTTACTTGAAATCTCGTAAACGCAAATATTTGTCATTTAGAATTAGCATATACATGTAACGCACTCAATACGTGCGAGGACTGTACAACATTTCTGTATTAGCTCTTTCTTTGTATTAGGTGCGAGGAGCCTACAGAACATTTTTTGTGTCTTAGCTCTTGCTATGTTGAACAGTGGTGACTAACTCCGAGTGGTATTATCATGCAAGTGTAGGCTTTAATTGATTTGTGATGTGAATTAGATTAAGACTGCTGAAGATAGCTAACCGAATCAAAGCCGTGCAAATAATCTACTATAAAATACAAATCTTTACACAAACTATTTTTTAGAAAATATTTGTGTGGTTGCGTATCCCAGTTCTTTATTTTTTGTACATGAGATGAAGTATGTTATTGAGTTCGCCGTTTAAAGCGTCAATGTTTCCTTTCCGCCACCTTTAGTTTTTTTACATAAACTGTGACGTTCACTGTGTGCGTTTAAGTGTCTAGTACCATATCTTCTGCCTACCTTTTCAGAGAAAGGTAATAAATGAGATATTCAGAGTGGAAGTAAAACAGCTTTGACCTTATTTAAATCACAACGTTGTGCTATGATGCAAAACCATTTATTTTTTCGACAGTCTAGAGGAGTGTATTGAAGGCGTTACACACATCCCTACATTACCTCTAGCCTCAATCATTTGAAATATATCTGCACTTGAAGTCTTATTTTCAGGACTCCAAACTGATATTTAGTAAAACATTCTCAAGCTTAGTGTATTATTACAAAGCGGAAATGCTTCTGCCTATGACAATAAATTGTTTGTGTCATAACACATCTTTCGATATAAATCAGATTATCACAGCAAGGTCTGCAATAGTTCCCTGCTTTGAGCTTATAAAAAAAACAAAAAAACATCGTGTTGAATTACGCAAAGCCAAGGTATGACCTTTCACGCGTTATTTTAATCCACACCAAATTGTATAATGATAATTATCAGGATGTGAAGTACTCCAGCTGGGTGGTGGAGACACCAGGACACATTCTGCGTGTGCTGCATTTGCCATTGAGTTGCATAATGCCTTATACGACGCCTGTATCCTAATCTACCAACAGTTGCGATGTTACTTATTGTTATATATGTGCGACAGCTTCACGATTTCATGAAAAATCTAGCCAGGACTTGTATTTTTCAATGCTTGCTTAAACAGTCAGGGAATACTTACACTGCTAGCAAGAAAACTTGGGAAGCATGTGGAGTTGCTGTTATCGTTCAAATCCCAGACGGCTGAGGAACGCACGATGCTTCCAATTCCCTTCTGAATCGTCTTAGAAGAATGTAAAACGCAAGAACGTGGTGGACGTTTTTTAACATTTATTAAAAAAAAACAAATTATAGCACGGAAAAAAAGACCAACAATGTATGATTGTCGACCTTGAAAGCCTTGTTTTATAAGTGAGATGCATGAAGGCGTCTAACTTTGAAGAGGGTTGAGGCAAAACTTCTTTCGCCGTAATTAGAGTATTGGAAGCCTTATATGAGGGTCTACGGAATGGTTTTCCTTTTAATATTATACTTGTAACGAGAAACATATGAAGTAATCCAGACTCGGGCAGCACTAATTTGCGTCACCTGCTGTACTTGTAATTAAGCTTTTACCGCTCGCTTAAGTATGTCGGGCAGCCTCTGATGGAATCAACGTCAAGTAGAGCATTTATTGCGCGCTTAACTTTAAACGCCTTGTCCCTTCGTGTGCAAGCTGTTTATTTGTATCCACATCAGCAGTATTAGATTAATTCACTGATTTAGATCACGCCATTGTCAATGTACACAATAATTATAAGTCACTTTCGATGTAGGCAAATTATATTTGAGATCAAATACTTACGCCTGAAGCTCTTGATGAAATCAAGAGGCTCAAAGTCAGAAATGTGATAATGATGGTTGCTAAAGGAGGCTCTTGTTTTGCCCGAGTTTGGAGGTTGATCGGGTATTCCGGCGGTATTGTTAAGTTTGACGTCTTGATAATTTTTATGCCATAAACCATGCCGGCACCATAGCTGATACCGTTATGTAGGCGGCATGGTTTGCTGATGTTACGAAACTAAACAGTAATTCTGTAAAATAAAAAGTGCGAAGACAATTTAATATGTTTTTTGTAGTCCAAGAGACACACGCAGGCTGCAAGAATGAAACTGTCCAACATGTTCTTTATATATTTGAAAAAAACTAATAATCATAAAAAAGTCTTTAAAATGATTATATTTAAGGCGAGCTGCATTGTATTGGGGATCATTCTGAATTCCGCGGTGGTGGGTGAAAACTAATTACAAAAATTAAAAGTGTTTGATAAGAAGAGGAGCTCGTTCCTTTATTTCTCGATCTCAGTACAATTTTTATAGTTTTTTTAGAGATGTTTCAAGGTTTACCAGCATATAAAGTGGTTCGGTATTTGGGGTGTGTGAAAAGTACCCGTGATCACAAGGAGACGAAGTTATAGTACTTCAATCTGCAAATATGAATCTTCCACATTCCCTACCATGCTTCTTTTTGAAGCATGTAATTTGAAGAAACTGTTCAGACGCTTTGTAAACTCAATCGCCAAACACCTACAATTATAAAGTGAGGCGCTCAGTCAAATGTCAACGCTGAGGCGCGCAATGAATCACATGGAACTATACTATCGCCCACGTTAGCAGGAACACATGAACAAACTTGAAAACATGCACAAAATGCTGCCTGCCCAGAAGGTACAACCTGGTCATCTGAGACAATATGAACAAAAAGGAATGGTACGGTTCACATGAGTTAGAAACTAATGTACATTTAATCGGACCCACTTTCATGAATCATAAAAATTAAGTCATTGAAACACAATGTAAAAAGTGTATCTCAAATTGCCCTGCAATTGTGTTTCTACGTGAGATGTTCTTTGTTTTGCGCTAGTAGCCTCCATGAACTTTTACTCGAGCTGTGCCTTCAGGTTTGTCCAGTCCTCTACACCCCAATGACACCACCACTCCTCTCCACCCTTTTAACTCACTGACTTAATGACCCATTGACCTTCCCCGTCGGGTCCGCCTGTGTTCACCTAAACGGCGGGTAGCAGGTAAGCTGAATTTATGTGTAGGTCACGTGATGTCAATTTTACCACTACATTTAATGGGAAAACTAAATTTGCGTGTAGGTCAGATGACATTGTGTCACGTGACGTAAAGTTTTTCGAGAAATTTAGCAGGAAATTTGAATGTTTGTATTAGTCAATTGACATAAAGTCATGTGACAAAATTTTCCCCACATACTTTAGTGTGGAAATCGAATTTGTGCTGAGGTCACGTGTCGTCAATTTTCCCACTGAACAAAGCAGGGAAATTAAAACTTCTCTCCATTATGCTTGATACGTCGGACGGAGCTGTTGGAGAAGTTCTACGACGACAAGGACGTAGACAGCTAGCAACCACTTTCGTTCTTTTCGAGGAAGCTGGCTTCAACAGAAAGGAGGTTCGGCACCTTTGGATGAGAACTGCTTGCCTCATTCCCTGGTGTAAGGCACTTTCGTTAATATGTGGAAAGCCGAAGCTTCTTTATCATGACAAGCCAACAGCCATGGCACGGACAGAGGTTGTTTCATTCGTCTTGTTGGACGCCCCAACAGCCTCCAAATCAGACATCAACTGTAGCGCAGCTAACCTAGTGTACGGCACATCACGTCAGCGTTACCAATATGTAGGTTTGTTAAATTTTCACCTATATGCTTAATTCCATATATTTACAATATTTACATTATCAAATGACTAGATTATTGAGGGGCGTCTAGTCGAATGATTGAGTTGGCGCAGCGCGTTTTTTTCTCTCGCAACTCGTCTTTTTTTCTCGTGCCGCCTGTTCCCGCGAGCTTGGATAGGCGCCACTACAGATATGTCCTACGACTGCGACAGCCAATAACAATATTCATCCGACGCACTAAAAAACGCCTTCCACAAGACAAAGGTTTCCTAGACGTGACGTTGGTGAATGTACTCACGCATTCCTTCGACACGATGGCATGAAGAAACCTTTGCAGCCTTTATATGACGGCCCTAACTTAATACTGCGTCGAGACACCAAGAAATCGACACTGTTAATCAAACGCCGCGAAGAGGCAGTCTCTGTGAACAGAGTCAGCCGGGTCACATAGAACCTGGTACCTTTACGTCTGAACCGCAAGACTTCGAAAAACATCTGGCGTCAGGTTGAAGACGAAGAGCAGCCTGTGCACACAATCCCTCAAAAGTTTGCTTTATCAGATCAAGAGCGATCGTCAGCCATCTTTCTCGCTAGGCGGGGACTATCTGTAGTGGTGCCTTTTTCTTGCGGGGACAAGCAGCACGAGAAAGGAAGACGAGGTGCGAGAGAAAAAACGAGCTGCACGGACTCAATCATTAAACGACATGCCTTCAACGATATAGTTATTTCATGATGTAAATATTGTCAGTATGTATAATAAAATGTCTAGGTGAGACCTAAACGAACCTACAGGTTTCTTGACACGAAGTCATGTCACGTTATTTTCCGCACTAAATTACGCTTACGGAATTTACGCGGTTACGCTTTTTGAGGCCTCAGTTCACTTGAAAACCTAGCCTATAAACGTTTCATGTTAAAGAGAAATCAGCCGCAACCGCAAGAATCGATTTCTTCAAAGGACAATAGTGCTACTGAAATATCAGAGTAACAGCGCTTGTTTTCTGAATATCGCGTAGAACGGCGATGTTTGGTGCCACGTAGAAAGTAGGTGCGCTGCCAAAAATAGCAACCGTTCTGAACGTGGGTTGCCGTTTGAATAGAAATTCGAAGCCTCACCCGTGGACGATATTTAGGAACATTAAGCCTTTTTGATTTGCCAAGCGAAACTTTTATGAACACAAAGATGGCCTACATAAAAGTGGACGGCTTTGCATTTTGGTTTGAACCACCAAATAATTTGTTGAAAAAATAAGAAAATTAGATACGAATTAGAAAATGAATAACAATTTTTAACCTACGCTGATTATTTAGTTATCTGTGGGTGCTTGTGTAGGAGAGGCAGAGCATGGGAAATTAAAAAGCGATGAATAGGAGGAAGAAAAACAAGGCTTATACCACGGAGGAACACAGGCACACGAAGACCACTGAATACACTGAATGAACTATTCTATTGCAGGAAGTATATCGGTCGTGTTTTCCTTGGGAGACACACAAGGACATCTTGCGCCTGGGTAACCTCATGAGCCACGCACTTCTGTAAAAGAAAGTAAAGGTAGTAGTCAAGTGGCGTTTTAGCACTTCATGGTTCTCCTTTTTAATATTTGAGAATATACAATCTCAAAATATGTCAGTAGTATTTTCACTTAGACACTCCGATGTTGGAACGCCACGTAGAATGGCAAACAAGAGGTTCGCACCCAGGATTAATAGGGAAGCGTAATTTTATTAATATGTCTAAAGAGTATGTAAAATTTTCAGTCGGATGCGCCTTCTCGCTGCCAGGTAAACGACAGGGTTTTGGTATTCATTGAAATTTCACAATGTGACCAACAAACACTTTTATAAAAGTTAGAAACTCCCGTATAAGGTTCATTATTTACGATGGTTCATACCAATTCCTTTACTGCTTGAAGGGTTCTATATACTCTGAACTTATTTTTGAATACATTTGAGGATTTTCCAATATGGTTTTGAAGATATCATTGGGCTGGCACAAATTTTGATGGACTAGATGAGGTCTTGTGACACACCTTGAAGTGAACGTTTGTCAAATGACTTACTCTGAAAACAACCGGCGACGCTACTGGAAATAGCATAACCGTCCGTGTAGACGTTACTGATTGAGGAGTGATAGACCGAATGTTTAAAATGACGGTTTGAAAAACACAGCCATGGACGTATTGAATTTTTTTTTGATACTTTAAATTTTAAATGTGACATTAGGTTAAAGGAATATTTTAGGGGGCAATTTGGGAACTTCGGCATGAGTAAGATTGTCAAGCCCGCACGAGTGGACTGGCCATGGCGTTCAATGACTTTTGTTTTCTCGTGGAGAGGGTATGCTAGAAGGAAGGTGATTGGTGTACTTTTTTATATACCTTAAAAAGAGCATTACAAATTATTTATACGAGAGAATGTGCACCTTTACTAAATGCGTATAATAAGATTTCTGCATGCGCATATAATTTAGTTGCCTTTAATGTGCCTAAATCACGTTAACGCATCAGTTGTTTTTTTTACTACATAATACTTCAAACAAAATGTACGTAATTCGAGCTTTCAGATGTTTGGCTCTATTATTCATTTCGACTTTCGTGCTAACTTGAAATTTTAACGAGAAAATAGAAGAGATGGTGATGGCGGGACTGCTGAAATATGTAACGTCTAAATACTTCAATCAGAGATTCCCCTGCGGTGAAAGCGCGGAAAGCTTTTTATTGAATAAATGGTTCAATTATGCTTCCTTAGTCACTGACGCAACTATGTTTTGTGCTCATATTAAAATATTTACAAAAGAATTTAAGAACAAAAAAGTACTGCAGTCTCCACCAAAGGTGGGCCTCGCCGAAGTGGTTATGCAGATGTGTATGTGGGCACTCAAAGTTCCACTGAGCATGCGATCATAATCACAAACAAGACAGTTGTCACGTAGTTATTTAATTTTCGAAGTTCACCTCAAGTCCTTTCTTTTTAAATCTCACCTTTCGATGCGGAAGCCGCTGTTCAGCAACATTTACAACTTCTAAAAATGAAAACTGGTCCTCGGATAACTGATTCTCATTAACTCTGGGACCTCGGATAATGAATGTATTTGTTTTTTGAGTTTTTATTGATTTGAAATTAATTATAGTTAAACGTAGTATATATTTTCGGATACTTTGTATTGAAAAAAAAAAGTTACCAAATATTGTTTGTATTGGTTTGTGAAGATCTTAAAATATTACGAGTTATTAACCCTGAGCGAAAGACTCTTCAGTGAGGAAAGTCGCCACTCAAACAAGTATTCGAAGCCAAGCACAAGAGCTTTTCAATAAACCTCACAGGTGGGGCTGCAGGCGAGTTCCCGTCACGTCCCCGGCCTACAGTACACAGAATGTTATATGGGATTGCAATGTATACTTCGGTTTCGTTTTTCCAAACCAGTAGAACGACGCAAAGTGGACCTCGTGCGTCTATGACGCAAATGAAATAGTTATTTTCGATAAAGCTCCCGGGAGTGTCCACGTGCCGGTCCTGTCTTGAACAAGGGCCGGGATATTCGACAAAAGGGAGAGTGGTTTGGAAAGGGGGAGGCAAGCTGATTACTCAATTGAGACGTCTAGACGGCAGTTATTTTAATAAATAGGCTCTCCTCTCAGAAGTTTGCGGTTGCAGACTTATGCAAGCACCTGGTCTGTTTCGCAAGAAATAGTTTCGAACTCGGGTCAGAGCTACCGCCAGCCGGTAACGAATAGGCGGCCACAACAGAGTGAGAGCTCACGGTTCTACCCTGTGTTGTAACAAGGCAAGAGGTGAACATGTGTTACATTGCGCTGCGTATACGAGCGCAACGCACGTATATTGAGTCGTGACTCAGCAGCGAGCCTGATTCATCGTCGCAGTAAAAGCGCGCTCCGGCAATACGTTGTCATGTGCCTCATTCCTTTGTTCCGATTGGCCCGCAGGGGCCATAGCTTCAGCCGTACTGGCATGTAATAAGCCCACCGCTTCCTGGCCTATCCAGCATTTCCTGCTTCAGACACTAGGATAAGCGACGCCACGAACTGAATACAAACAATGCTACTGTCCCTTCCAGTCCTATCTAATGTTTCTTCCTTCAATCGTTGGATAGTGCCAAACAAAACAGCGTTGCACTTTTGCAATGCTCGCGTGCTTGTGGAGCTACTCTTTTTGTTCTTTTCTTTTTTTTTGCAGGAACATTGTTTATATGGTGTAAGAAGGTTCGGGTGCACTAACGCCGTCTCTGGAGCCGTCAAACTTTAATTTCTGTTTCTCATGCGCACCATCAGATGGCGCCATGGTCGTCGAGGCCTAAGAGGGGCGTCTGCTACGCGGAGAGTGAACCGTTAAGCGCCTGTAGCGGAGCTTTGCACGGGCTAAACTGAGCGTAACAGTTAGAACATTAAACTTTGCAGATGCATTTCACATTTTCGAAGTTATGTAAGACTATTAACCGTTACAAAGAAGGGCTTCTGGCCGGTGTCAGTTTCGGCGTTTTTTGCGTATGGCACTTTCTTTTTTTATTTCTTTGTAAAGCGAGAAACGCGTACGTGCTGGGCTGTTGAGATCGAGCCCTGGGTTGTGGTATGGGTTGTGGTATGGTAAATGTTGGAGCGTGTAGACAGCAGGCCCCCGGTTTCAATAGCACTATCGGCATGCGAAGTGCCCAGAATCGATGGCGAGGGATGTGGGACACTGAAGTCCTGCTAAGGCGACGGTATTCTCTTTAGTTATTAAGCTATTACTGCGATTCCATAGCAGGCAAACACTTCCCTCGCTTGCACAAACAAGTCTACTTTACCAAAAGAAAGATTAAAACGACGCGCGTTATTCGCATCGTTTTTTTGTGATATAGTAGTGTATACCAGGCACGTAGCCAGGATTTTGTTTAGAAATGCTGTATGAGGGGGAGGGGGAAAGGAGGTCCCATCAAAATGGGAGATTTCGGGGGGGGGGGGGAGGGGCGGGCCCCATGGGCCCGGCTACGTGCCTGGTGTATGCTCAGTAGACCGCGCTTACGCACTAACGTATAAAAATTGTGGTTTTATGGCATGCTCCCTTTTTTCTATCGCCTAATTAAGCCCAAATGTCTACTAATATTTTAGAATTATGTTTGGTAGCTGACAGGACTCATTCAGGTGCACATACGCCATGAGGCAAAGAGAAGGCATATATATATATATATATATATATATATATATATATATATATATATATATATATATATATATATATATGCTTCGAGATATAAATTTTGATTACTAAACAGAGAACTAATGTGTTTACATAATTCCTCAAGTAAAGAACTTTCATTTTAGGGACGAACATCATTTGACGAACAAAACGTAAAGGTGCACTGCTCTTGCACTTCCAGGTAAAGTAAAACCTAATGTATTAAAAATACTTCCGTTCGCTGGAAGAAAACCCTGACGTTCCGAGGGACATTTTTCCCTCGTTTTTAGTTAGGTAGCTGGAGTAGCCCGGAAACTTTGTTGGCACCGCATCTTTCGCTGGAGTAGCTATCCTTGGGTCACTTACGAGGTAGTGGCCCTCGTAGAAGGCTTTCCATGATTTGCTCAAAACCCTTACTCAAAATGTCTCTTATAGACAAAGTCTGCCGGCTACAGAGGTCGATCTTGCGCGGGATCGAGTCACACCATACCCTTAGCCGGTCCTCTTGTTCGGGAGTAGTTAAAAAGCGACAGCTTCTCTGTTCACGTTTTGTGTCCCTCTTGGCACCGAGGCACAAAGGCACCTGCCCATTGCCGGCAACTTCCGGAAGCCGAAACTGGCCGGAAACAAAGCGATAATCGCTTGAAAACTGCGCGGCGGCAGCGTTGAAGCCCGGCGCAGCACGCTACCGCCTGCTACAACTCACGGAAAGAGGGCCTCGTCTTTGCCCGAAGGAGAGAAAATCGCGTGCCGTTCTTCGCCATGGCGGCACTTCGGCAAAGAGCGCCGTGTTACGATAACCCGAGGTATTTCTATCACCGTGGTTTATTCTGCGTTTTACTTTAAGACCGACTGCATCTTACACTACAACCCAATGGAAGCACTTAAGTGGCTCCAAAAGTGCAAGTCACGGCGATCGTTCTCTTCGCGAGATCGCCATTTCCGGCTATACCAATCACACGAAGATAGACACGTAGGGTCGCTGGCGAATTTGACGAACGAAATCAAAGCTACCTTTGCAAGAGAAAACCACATTTTATATTCTACGCTACCGTAGTTAAGACAAACCGCGTTATTTTTTTTCATTTTTATAGTTAGATTTCTGGGGTTTTAGTCGCGGAAATAAAAAATGAAAGCCGTTTACAACTCCCTGTAACGCCGAATTAGAGCGCAGCTCTTGAGGAGGAGGAGGGAAGGGTACTGGGGGGGGTCACGTGACCGCGGGATGGGGGGGGGGGGGTCACGTGACCTAGGGGATCATGTGACCTGGGGGGTCACGTGACCTCGGGGGTCACGTGACGTTGACGTCATCAGTGACGTCACTGATGACGTCATCGGCATCCGCATCGTCATCGTGATCATCACTGATGACGTCATCGTCACGTGACCCCCCAGGTCACGTGACCCCCCCCCCCCCCGAGGTCCTCCCGAAGGAACCCGAGGTCGTCCCGAAGGAACCCGAGGTCCTCCCGAAGAAACCCGAGGTCCTTCGGGGGGACCTCGGGTTCCTTCGGGAAATTTTACCCATAATGCACCGCGCGGTTACGCCGACGGCGACACCGACGGCGACGCCGACGGCGACGCCGCTCAAGATCAAACTGAAAGAACGACGCCCGTTTTTGTTTCCTTACTGCGGAAAAAAATTTTGATATGTACAGTAATATTTAAACAAGCCTAATTTATCCTGAAACTAACGAATAAAGTAACTTTAAAAAAAAACCTTAATAACCGTGTAGTTTTTTTTTATAAAAACGAACGAAGAAAGTGTTTTAACTTCGAGGGAAGAACTCTGTGAAGCGTGGTTTATTCTTTGCTTCCAAAAATACCAGTAAAAACGTAGACACGCTCGCGGCTGCTGTTATACTGATAGCAGCCGTGCTATAGATAGAAAAGAGTGACAATAAGGTTAACAGACACACGGCACTCGACTTGGACACAATGACACAACAATCCTCCCCCTCTACAAAGTTCGTGGTGTCTACGGCTTGTAGCGCTCCGGAGGTCGCCTTGGTCGTGTGTTGCGCCGAGGCAGGAGTGGAGAAGCCGGTGGAGCTTCTGGTCTGGAGACCCCATTGTCCGATGGTGGGGCACTGGGACCAACAGTCAGAGTACTAGGGAGGCTGGAGTCTGGGTCAGATGGCCGTGGTGTCGCGGCTCCGTTCCCTGCTTGTGCCAGGTCATGATCGTCCGGTGATTCATTGTCAGTTGTAGCCGTGTCGGTATCGATGCCCGAAAACGTCTCCAGTCGGTTAGGTGTCCCCAGATCAGCTTGACATGATCTCGGCCGCAGGTTCTCAGCATGAATTTACCGCTTTTCCTCCCCGACACAAACCAGATAAGTAGCTGGACTCAGGCGCGTGCTTACTGTGCCAGTCAGCCATTTGGTATAGCCGGCCCGTAGGCCCTTTACCATAACTTGGTCACCTTCAGAGAACTCCCACCAGGCCCCTCGGTGCTGGTTCGCAGACTCTTTGGTTCGCTCGAGTTTCTTTTAGAGCGCAGCTCTTAGGGGCCCGTTTCCGGCTTGAGCGGCGTCGCCGTCGCCGTAACCGCGCGGTTCATTATGAAAAATGTCCCATAATGCACCGCGCGAGCCCCCCCCCCCGGGGTCACGTGACCTGGGGGCAGGTCACGTGACGCCCCCCCCCCCCCCGAGGTCACGTGACCCCGGGAGGGCTCGCGCGGTGCATTATGGGAAATGTCCCATAATGCACCACGCGAGCCCCCACCCGGAGTCACGTGACCTCGGGGAGGGGGGGGGGGTCAGGTGCCCCCCCCCCCCGATGACGTCATCATCACTGATGACGTCACAGGCATCCGCATAGTCATCGTCACTGATGACGTCATCAGTGACGTCACTGATGACGTCACCGGCATCCGCATCATCATCATGACGTCATCGGCATCGTCACGTGAGGTCACGTGACCCCCGGCGTCACGTGACACCCCAAGGTCACGTGACCCCCCCCCCAAGGTCACGTGACACCCCCCAGTACCCTTCCCTCCTCAACAGCTGCGCTCTAATTCGGTGTTACAGGGAGTTGTAAACGGCTTTCACTTTTTTTTTCACTTGTTTTTCGATGTCGCGTTGCAGAAGACTCAGTCTTGTTCTGGGCCGTCATGACAGGAACAGCTGGGCAGGAGTTTCATCAGTTGTCCCGGTGGCGGTGTTCCTGCAACTTAACAGGAATTGGTATATGCGATGCTGCAGCGACTTCGCATGGCCACTTCTCTGCTTGTCCATCACTTGCTTGAACAAAGACTTTTTTACGGTTTGTACACAGCGTTCCGCGCTTTCATTGGAGGCAAAATGGTAGGGCGGAGACTTGCTGTGCAGGATACTCAAAAACAGTTCAAACTCTGTTGATGTGAATTGGGGTCCGTTATCGGTCACTACCGCTTCCTATAGCCCGTATGCCGCAAACAAGCTGCGCAGTTTTTCGACTGTCTTCTCGCTACTCGTGCTGTTAATCACAAACACTGCGACCCATTTAGAATGGGCGTCCAGAAGCACAGGACACCATTGATGATCGCGATACACATAGTCTAGATGCACTCTTTCCCATCTACGCGTAGGCCAACCCCACGACAAGAAGGGTACCTTAGGCGGAGTATTTTGTGACAGCTGACACGTGGCACACTCTTTCACTGTTTGGTCTACATCTCCCGTTACACGAGGCCACCAGACGTGACCCCTGGACAACATTTTTATTCGCGTCATCCCCGGATGACGTTCGTGCAACATTGTCAACACTTTACCTCTCAGTGAAAATGGAACGACTACGCGATTGCCCCAACTCACGCGCTCTTAATCAACTGACAGTTCGTTGCGTCTAACAAAATAAGGCGCTAGCAGATCCTCAGTAACATTCCGAAGGCCAGCCGTTTTGTGTGTAGTACAGCACTTTTCACAACAACTGCTCCCTTCGCGTTTCCCGTCTTATTTCTCTTGCCGATAGCGGAGCTTCGTCCAGCGCCAAAAAAAAAAAAAACTGCAACGCAATCTGCCTCCTCATCTTTATTTGGCAGCGGCAGCCGTGAAAGCGCGTAGGCATTTCCAATATCACTGTATTTGCGATACACCCAAACATAGTCATAAGCGGCAAACAATAAAGCCCAGCGCTGCACGCGTGCTGCTGACATTGCAGGAATCGGCTTACCATGGCACAGAATTCCCACCAGTGGTTGATGGTCAAAGTAGATGCAAAATGTTCGGCCAAAAAGTAATTTCTGAAATTTCTTCAAGCCATAAACCACTGCAAGCGCCTCCTTTACAAGGTGCGCGTAGCCTTGTTCCGCCTTGCTAAGCGTCCTAGACGCAAAAGCGATGGGCCTCTCCTCAGTACCCCCTTTAGGAAAGAGTATCGCGCCTACGCCGTATGCCGATGCGTCACATACCAGACCGAGGTCCTTTTCGGGATCATAGTAAGTAAACACTCGTTCGCGCGTCAGCCACAGTTTTGTTTCCTGGAACACTTTTTCCTTCACTCCGGTCCAATCCCACCTGGTGCTTTCACTTAGTAGCTGGTGAAGTGGCTTCAGCTCTGCTGACATGTTCGGAAGAAATTTCCCGTAGAAATTCAGCAACCCTAGGTATGCTCTCAGCTGTTTGTTCTGAGGGTTTGGCGCCTTCTTCATTGCGCGTAGGTTTTCCTCGGAAGGCCGAATTTCTTGCTTACCAATTACGAGACCCAAGTAAGCTACCGATGTCTCAAGAGACTTGCATTTGTCTTTGTTTTTATTTGATACCGCGCTCCTCGAACCATGTCAGCACGCTTTCCACTTTCCGATAACATTCTACAGACGTTTCTCCGGCTATCAACACATCGTCAAGGTAGCACGACACTCTCTCAAGACCCTTCAATGTCTCGTCCATTACAGCCTGAAAAAAAAAGAAAAAAAAACGATGCACTCGTGATTCCATATGGGAGGCGTGTATACTTAAATCCATATGCGTGCTTACAGTTACCAGTGACTGAGAATCCGGGTGCAGTTTCAGCTGCTGGTACGCCGCAGAAAGATCATCAAGTACCGTGAAATATTTGCAACCGTGTAACATCGCAAATACGTCTTCCATTACCGGCAAGGAATAGTGGTCTGTTCTGAGGTTCGGGTTCAGCGTTACCTTATAGTCCCCGCATAATCTTACTTTGTTATTCGGTTTAGGAACGACGACCAACGGAGTTGCCCACTCACTCTGCTGAACAGGAACAAGGAATTCCGGTTTTTACGAGCGAGTGCAACTCTTGCTCTACTGATTCTCTTAAAGCGAATGGCATAGTTCTAGGTTTACAGAAAACTGGGGTTGTGTCGTCCTTCAACACTAATTTAACTTTACTGCCCGTGATTAATCCCCGCGCGGGCTCAAACACTTCCGAGAATCGTTCAATCAGCGGTGCCACTTTGTCTAGGCTAACACTATACACTGTCATCCAGTCTAGCCTTAACGCGTCTAGCCAATCGCGGCCCATTAACAAGGTGTCACATTTCTGCGGCGTTCGCACCACTACAAGCGACAACACCATGGTCTGGCCATTGTGCTCCACAAGTACAATCAACTTGCCCAATACCTCCAACGGCACGCCCCCATAAGTTTTCAACTTTAGCGACAGTTTGCGAGAGACAATCCCGGCCAGTACTGCTTATACAACTGTTCAGGCACAATGGAAACCGACGCTCCGTATCCACCTGCACCTTCACCCTTCTGCCCGCCACACAAACTTCAGTAGTGTAATCCCCTTTGCTAGCATTGCAAGAGTCAATGTTGTACAGCCAAACGTTGTACTCACCACTACCGTCGTCCACAGCTTGCGCCAAACGGGACGTTGCTTTGCAGACACTTGCCAGGTGTCCCAGTCGTCTACCAACTCGGCACTTGTACTTCCGGAACGGGAAACTTGACTCGGCATGGGGTGCTCCGCAGCGGAAGACAGCATGACGCCTCGAACGTCCTCCGTGGTGACTGCCGTCGTCGCCTTCCTGGTAGCCGCTCCGACGTTCCTGTCTCGGACGAGACGTTGGACGGCGTTCACCTCCATTTGTTCCGAGGGGCTGCTGGCTGAAATTTCTTGGTTTCTGCTATTGTGAGTTCAATGCTTCTGGCAATGTCGCACGACGCCGAGAAAGTTAAAGGTTTCCTTTTTTTAGAAGCTCTGCTTGGGCTGTCTGGTCCTTGAGTCTCGCGACAAAACGGTCCCGGAATGCTTCATCCAGGAACTGCCCAAAATCGCAGGTGACCGCGAGCCTTTTTAACTCCACCGTAAATGTCGCCACCGTTTCCTTCTCAAGCTGGGCCCTCTGGTTGAATCTGAATCGCTCGGTGATCACCATCGGCTTCGGAGCGTAAGGCTCCCTCAGGACCATGACCAGATGCGCATAGTCCTTCTGTTCTGGCTTCACTGGGGTTAACAGCGTCTTCAACGTGCGGTATGCTTGCTTCCCGATGGCCGTTACTGAAGACCGAGACCTTCAAACCGTCGCTCACCTTCGTTGCTCGAAAATAGTGCTCCAGCCGCTCGACGTACGACTCGAAGTCTTCGTTTCTATCCTCGATGAACTGCTAAAACCGGCCGCCGCACGAAGCCATATCGTGGTCCTCCGTCAAGGCGCTTCCGTTGTTGTTGATTGGCAGTGCTTGCTTCGGTCTTCCCAGCCATCCCATCTTCGTCGCCACTGTTTTAACTTCGAGGGAAGAACTCGGTGGAGCGTGGTTTATTCTTTTCTTCCAAGAGTACAAGTCAAAACGTAGACACGCTCACGGCTGCTCTTATACTGATAGCAGCCGCGCTATAGATAGGAAAGAGTGACGATAAGGTTTACAGACACACGGCACTCGACTCGGACACAATGACACAACAGAAAGTCTAACGAATGCTGTCCGAGCACGCAAATGCGACTTCGCTTCGAGACTTGTTGGAACGTGGCACCCTCAGTCTACCCTACATGGGTTTCATATTCTAATGCTCTCCACGCTTCTGTGTGCAAACGGGGCCGCAGGTGCGCAGGATGTGACGAAAACAAAAGCGAACAGAACTAACCTAATAGCCTGTATTCTAATTAACTCTGAGTTCACAGTGGAAGAAGCATGTGATTGCTTGCGAAAGCTTACCTGAATTTCTGAGAGCAGCTTTGCAGCTAGGTGATCGCCGAGGTTCTCATTCTAAATTAACTTGCCCTGATTGCGGGAATAATTTGAAACCGGGACATTCCTCGTTTGTTTCAAACAATCGATATTGTTATTTTATTTTATTTGCTTAGTGCCGGTAGAGATGAGCACTTAAAACAAGAGGATTGAACACACACATGCACAACTATTTGTGAACGTGCTTTTTTATGATCTTTGTAATTTATTCTCATTCAACCAAGACATAAAATGCAATGGTTTATTTTACACTCTCGCTAATTCCCGGCTTTATATAACATTGAATATTTATACAAGCATTTTTTGAAGCAGTCGATCATTAATTTCTATGAGTGCAGTGATATTAAACGTCCTCCTATATTAATGCTGTTTAGGATAAATAACTTTGAATTGATATATTAGAAGTGACACTATACATACTAAACACAATTTAACAATTTGCTTCTCATTGCTTGCGCTCCTTGACGCTTAAAGTATTGAATTAAAAATTAAAATAACCCTCAAATTTATTTTTTTTGTAAATTGGAGACTAGATATTTAGGTAGTGATGGCGTACTAATTTAAGTAATAAACAATTACTCTTGTTATGCGCAACACCATATATATATATTTATATATATATATATAAATTTGACACATCAAGATCTGGCTACGTTGTGTTTTGCGAGTGAAACAATTTGCAACATGATGTACAGTGCGCACATTCCTATATTATTTTTTCTCTAAAATGTCTACAATTTAGAATAACGTATCATCACTTAACTTGTAGAATAAAACTAATTCCGCCATTTAGGCGTTCACAGCTAAGTTCAAAGGACCCTGAAAGCTCTGAAGAGAAGCATGCTGTATGGCTTTTTACCATGTCCAATAGAATACATCGCATCAAGTCCTCATAATGTGTGTTCTCTTGGCGGTATGACTGGTGTGAGTTTAGCGTGGGTGTATTATGGTGGCCTTATCGTAGCTATTTAGATTTCGTCCAATGCCAAACAGAAGTTTTTACCGGTGCACACCACCGCCGACGATTACTTCATCTTTAAAACTATCTGACTATCTGTGCAGATATTGGGTGGGAATTGATGCTTAAATTTCTTATATATTCTTAGCTTAGTATTCAGAACTATATTAGAGTGCTACCGATTTCTCCACTTCTGGTATTTCTTTACATTACCCGACTTAGTCGATATACTTAAATGTATTGTGGAAGACAATAGCTTCAGATGTAACCTGATTCTAAAGCGGTAGCTTATATAGCCATCCAACCCTAGGAGCCGCGCCGTTCGTCATGGTCGGTCAGTCCGTAACAACTAAATACATAAAATAATACAAATAAAAAAAAGAAAGGACGTCCACAGAAAACCACATTCTCTCAGTTAACAATGACAAATGTTGTTTTTCTGGCACAAAAAAAACAACAACTGGAGCTTCAACCAGGATCTAGATAAAAATGGAGGAATGCAGAAAGGAAGAGGTATATTTGGGAGGGCAGGTAAGGACTGAGCCATCGTTACCGTGACTGTCCATATTTCATGTGTTTTTTTCTAGTTCTGGCTTGATAAATTCAATTTTATGTCTATGCAGGCCATATATTTTTTTTCTTTGTTGGCTTTTTCCATGGTTCTAAAACAAATGATCATGAAAAAAAAAAACGCCAACCGGTGCCAGGGATACAACCCCGGTCACCGGTGTGAAAGTCGTATGCGCTGTTGACTGAGCTACGGCCCCAGCACGCAGGAATAGGAGGAGAAAAAACAGGTTGTGTAAGAAAGCGCGCAGAGCGGAGATGGGTGAAACGGACAAGAAAGAAAGCAGCACAAAAACGCATTAGAACAAGCACTACGAAGGGCAGGAAAGCGCGATTCGCCTCTCTTGGTAACCCAGAAAGTTCAGCGTAAACGTTTTTGATCCGGGTGGTTCTCAAGGAAAGCGCGTGCAGCATTACGAATAGACAATGGTGTGACGTAGTTTATTTCCATACAAAACCCTGCCTTAGGTAGAACCTGAGCTAAGTGCACGCACCACCCACCCCGGGCACTGAAAAACGAAGGGTCATCCTGCCCCAGGCGCCACCCGAAATAAGAGTGCCACCCACCCTATATAGCTACCGCTTTTGACGCGTTTGGCAGAATGACCAAACATGCTCCCATTTCTTGGTAACACTCCTTGTTATTTATAATTTCAGGGCTGGAATGTCCCGAAATCATCGTTGCGCGTGACGTTTGTAGCACAACGCTTTGGTTTCTTCCTTCATTAATCATTCATGATGCATATATTACGATAATAATATGTAATAATCTTTATTTTTGTTGTGTCCACAAACAGCACATAGCCTAAATAATGGTACACAGTTCGTCATTGGAAATTAAACGCAGACAGCCACATAGATTCAACATTATAAACAAATGATTGACTCCAGTGTACGTCGAAAAGTTGTCACGTCACTAAAAATGTCTATAGCAGATTGGTCAAGCCTGTTAAATTCCAGCTGCATTCTTGTTAAGGGAGACGTATCATATAAAGTCCGGGGGTAGAACGGGCTCTGAAACCGACTTGACCGCAAGGGAACATGAAAACAAACAGTACTTAACAAAAGCGATGAATCAACACTTCCGTTCACAACCTTATGGAAAAACATAAAATCATGTAAACGCCTTCTGTCGAGCAAGGTGCGCAACCCTAGTTTCTTAAGTAGTTCATTATAGTTGTAGTAACACTTGCGCCCAAAATGCCTATCATAGATTATGCCTATGAAGCGTCTTTGAACACGCTCAATAGAGCATGATGCAGTGTGGTTGATACAATTCCAAACAATTGAAGCAAACTCCAGCTTTGTACGCACTAAGCAGCAAAACAAACGCACGAGACAATCAGGAGAAGAAAATTTCCTCGTAAAACGAAATATCACCCCAAGATTCCTAAGAGAGGCATTACATATAGCTGAAACATGATTATTAAAATTTAAAGATGAATCAACAAAAATTCCAAGATCACGAATGACGGACACTCGGGAGATGACACTGCTGTCTAGTGTGTAAGGGAACACAAGTAACTGACGCTTTCTAGACAGTGACATTATTTTTGTCTTTTGCTCATTAAGCAAAAGATGGTTCATAGAACACCACCTTGAAATTGCCAACGCGTCATCCTGGAGAAGTTTGCACTCCGAGTACGAACGAACACAGCAAAAAAGTTTGATGTCGTCGGCAAATAGTAATACTTCAGAGTTTTTCACGCTATGAGAGATGTCGTTCACAAAAATCAAGAATAAAAGTGGACCAAGATTGCTTCCTTGGGGCACTCCGGAAGGCGACAAAAATTTATCAGACATGAGCCCTGACACACGATGATAATGATGATAATATTGATGATAATATTGACTCTCAATTTAGGTCAAAATACGTTAATAGGTGCGATTCAGTCGGTGAAGTTTACTGTATTCTACGTTTTGTATGTTTTGCAAATATATACAACTGATTTTAACCTTGAGAGCTCTACTGGTATAACAGCAGCGCTACAGAGCCGGGAATCGTGTTAATGGACATGAAGTAGCCAGATTGTTCGAATGTCCCAGCTGTTTAGAGGTGTCCAATAAAATCTACCGAATATTCGGAATGCGATAGTGTGCCGCAACTGTCAAGGATGTAAAGATCAGTATGTGGCTTTAATCTGAAACAAAAACAAAAAAACTTTAAAAACCTGTGATGCTACGGTGGTCAATGTAGGTATAGAACACAATGTGAGCTAAATAATGGTGCAGCCCCGTGCAGCACACAATACAAAATGTACAAATTAGCCCACTTTTGACAACTCTACGGACCTAACTTGGGCCTAAAAAACGTTATTCTACAAGGCGTTAATTACTTTTGCTTTTTTCTGGTTCCCCATATAAATGTCGAAGTGCCATATATGGGTCCGGAGATTCCACATGTCAACCAAACAACCCACAGTGAAGCCCGATTCCGGCACTCGTTTGACAGATTAGCTCCAAAGTCGTCACCACAGTTTCAGACATACCTTCAAGGAAGCGAGTTGTACTCACATCAAGCTAGCTGTACAAGCAGGCTCACAATATCTGATGCAGTAGAAGCAAAAGGGTACGAACAACAAAGGGAAAATCGCAAATGGAATGCCGAAAGCCCCGATAAAGCTTTCGAACTCCCCTATTTCAATCAGATTGTCAACAATTTTTTCATTCTCGAAACTTGCGTATTTGAAATAGTCCTTGTTTTTAAATCGTACACAAAACAACATACATCAGCAACAATAGTCAGAGCCATGTGGCGGGAGATGGCAGAGATGACTAAGGGCGGAGCTTAACTATTGTAGTTACTAGAGCGGGCGGTCCACGTAAGCGGCACGCGCTGCCGGAAGCAGAGAAAAGAAAGGAAGCCGAAAGAGGAAAACTATCACAGCAGCCAATGGCAGGGTCGGGTTTATCTTGACGCGTTTTTTTGTCCCGTGCTGGGCCACCATTTTGCACAAAAAACTCTGTCTTCGATACTTCTATAAACCTTAGGTATTTATTTTGAAAGCATGAAATGTTTTAATGAAATACCCTAATCCCAAAGTTTTGTCCATCCGTCGGTCTGTCCGTGCATTTATCGTTAAAGTTAAGACATTGACGTCACATAGTCTAAGCACAAATTCAGTTAACCCGCTATAGTCGAAAAGGAAATTTATGTCACGTGACCTATACAATAATTATTAAAGTTTCTCCGCTGAATATAGTGAGGAAATTTATATTATGTGTTCTTTGCTGTCCGAAACGACTGTTCAATCTCTTCTAAACAAATTTAATTGTTTGCTCTATAAATACTGTATTGTATGCATTCTAGGACTTTTGACATAAAGATAACTTCAAATTATAGTTTCACCGAGGTTTAAGGGAGTGGAGACAGCACATAAATTATTACGCGACCCGGTTGCGTGTCGTGACGAACCGCTGTGCCACGGCATGACAGCCACCTTTACTAAAATAATGAAGTTCTTCCCACCCGTTTAGTGTGCCCATGCGGCCACCAGCATCAATTTCAGAATTTTATTTCAAATTACATTCTTAATGGTATATTTTGCCTCAACTATATGGGTTAGCTGGTATATTAGTCTTATATTAGGCAAGAATGCTGAAAAATTAAGTAAATCGGTGACTTCTTTCATGACTGAAGTGCAAACTTGGATCATTTAGCTCGGATTGCACATTATTATAATATATTATAAGTTTCAAGACTTAAAAGCTTCTAAAAATATACTACTTCGCTTTCTTTACGTTGTTTTGGTATTAGGACGTTTGTCTAAGAGTCACACATTTAAAAACAATTGTAGAGTCCATCCCCTTCACGTAAAGATGGAGGACCAGCGAAGCTGTTATCTTTACGACAACTTTACGACAACATTACAACAACTATACGACATCTATACGATTTACATATGATTGCAATGAAGACACGTACATGACTTCGTTGTTTAATTGTCTTTTTCGAGGCACACCTCGAGGACAGTTTTTTGCGATTGAGCCCAAGTCTCTTTATCAGCATCGCGGAAGCAAAAGAAAAGACGGTTAGATTGACGCGCTCTGCCCTCAGCCTCGTCACAGCGCACTCTTAGCTGAGATAAGTCGGTGACCGTAGATGATAACAAGGAATCAGGACCTCAGCATATAGTAATGCCAAGGATGGCTGACTCACGCGGGTTGCCCGCTCTTTTTATTTATACGTACCACGACCAATCGGAAAAAAGGAGCGCCGTTTAAACGGGAGTTTTTTTTTTAACATCCATGGACGCATTTTCCCCTAGATCCTAGCACATAACAACTTCTCTCTAAAAGTATTCATCTCAGAAACTTTCTGCTGATAATGAACTCTAAGTATCAACAGAGGTACCTCTCCAAACGTTTTTAGAGTTTAATGTACTATAAGGCACCTTACGCAACGCTTAACTTTTTTTCTGTTTAATAAAAAAGATGAGCGCTTAATAATTTCTTGCACATCAGCTAACATACAAATAAGTTTATATTGATGCAGGAGATATCCGGCACATGCGGAAGTACGAGGTTTTATACAATAGGAAATCAACCCAACGAAGTCCACCCCCCCCCCCCCCCCCCCACCTACACACACACCCCCCAAGGAAGGGACTCTGGGCATTTTTGCATCCTGTCAAACCGAACAGAAAGCCAACTTCATGCGCCGCAGGGCACTAACATGATTAACTCGGGGCCTTATTTCCTTCCCCGGAAAGACGTTTTGTGCTATCCTAGTTATTATTTTTTGTTTTCCTGAATGCCAACGAGGCCACTGCCAACACGTGGAGAGGAACAGACAGGTGTAATAGAAAACTGGGTTTATTATTTAGGAAGACTTGTAATAACATACATTGGTACAAAACTCGGAAAACTTGGGTGCGAGCCGGATGCCCATCCGACCGCCTCGATGGTCTCGGTAAAACACAATATGGTGCATACTCAAAAAGGGTGATGTCCATCACACTAATGCTGACGCTAACACAGGCATGTAGAAAGGGCAGAGATAAAACCAGAAATACCTAAACGTGAAGCTATGCGCAGATAGTCATAAATTATCATGAACGTGCACATTACAAAATCAAATTAAATTGAAGTTTGAGAGTCCAGGTATCTAACTTATATTCTGCATTTTATAGCCCTCTCCTGTGATCAACTGAACTGACATATATACACCAGAAATACTAAATTAAAGTGAGGTGAGCACTAAGGTCGCCAAGTGCAAGAGGTGCTTAGCTATAATATATATTTACCTGACGTAGTAATTGCATACGCTTTTTTTGATAAACATTTGTTGCAACAGGAATAGATTCAACACGGCTTCACAACTACTCGAACTTCGGTGCACAAAACACATATAAACATACAATACGCGATGTCAAAGACACTGAAAATCATCCGCGAAGGCAATTTTGGTATTCCTTTCAGACAATTTTAAGTCCTCTAGTCTGGTTTCTGTACTCCCCCAAAGGATATGACCCATCACAATTTGTTGCTGCGTTAATTCCTTCGAAAGAAAGGAGCGAGACCGAGAGCGGCTACTCCAAATGAAATGGTGACGGATGACAAACGACTACGCTTGGTTTCTTGGCACAGGACATCGGGCAATAAAATACACGAGCAACAGGCCAAGTTGAAAAAAAAAGCAGAGAAACGCTCACGACCAGCCTTTTGTGACAGTTTAATGAGATAATTAGGATGATTTATTTTTATAAATATATCAACCTTCTCATTTGTTTTCTCTTTGTCACAAATATACCCAGACTATTTTTGAAAGGAAAGCATATTGTACATACAAACTACCAAAACTGTAGTATAGCTGAGGTAGAAACTGAACACTCAGCGCGTTTCACAGCAACATATGAGAAAGCAGCGAATCAGGTATATATTTTTATATATTAAAAAAACATATATTATTGTCTGGGCACAAAACAATCAACTATCATTAAGCAAACCGGGAGTTTAGATTATAACAGTCAGCCAAGTATGTTTGAGTAAAACAACCATAATATAAGAAAGCAAAATATCTACTTATTTGGACTCTTAAGTATAGAAGGCACGTCCAAGCACCGATACGGTTTATTAAGGTTTGGAAGGTTGTTTATGGCCGGAAACTAACTGTAGCATACACTTGAAAATGTATATACCCAATTGTTTTAGGGCACATAATAAAAAAGATTTCCGTTTTATCTGAGACCCACCTATCAGACATCAGTACGTTATTTACATACAAATACATTGTACAAGTTCGTTGGTGACCACGTTCCGCAATTACCGCATTCAAAAATAGCGCTGCATGGTCGCCGATAAGTACGTCATTGTAACAGGATAAAAACTGTTTCTTGTCTCGCGTCAAGTTGTTTCCAAGCATTAGGCGATTGCAGAAGCGACATACTTTATATCAGGCGCGTAAATAAAAAAATAAAATTAGTCCAAAACATGACCGCCTTTTTAATGCTGTTAAAACATTTTGGGACTGTACACGTCTACCTGTAAAAAAAAGCTGTGCAAAATAATTAAATTGAATATCAATCTACAGCTATCTGATTAATGTGGGAGGAGCTGGATTAACCAAAATGTATGAATCTAATTAAACTTTAGCAATGCAAACATGCTTACTCCATTCGCGCGCTTCAGCAAACGCTAGGCAAGCTGCGTGCGACAAGAGTCGATTTCACTAAAGGCGCGTAGGACGTAGTGCTAAGATCTAACATAAACATTCTTAGAAGGCAGAATGACGGTGGTATATTGCTGGGTGTGTGGCCAAGTAATCTACGCTGTTTATGATGCGTTGTGTTTTAGTTGAAATTTTTTGACATTTTATGCATAAAAGCAGCTGTAGTGCGCTTTCTCGGATTAGTGTAACGCCAGTGCTAGATCCAGCTGTCTCACCGACACAAGTGTGCCCCCTTATACCTTTAGTTTAATTTTTATTGCTGCCCCGTCACCTGTCATTCCTCAACTCTAACAGCTAAATTGTCACGCATGATAGGAGGCTCTTGCAGATCTGGTCGGGAGGGCCGAACGACCCATAACTAATGCTAAATCTCAAATTCAAAGACAACAAGTTTGCATATACTTTCAGAGATGCAGCAATTTTGAAAACAAAAAATCTCGAAATGGAGAATTTAGATGCATTAATGGTCAACCATATCTTTAACAAATACCATACACAGCACATTGTACGACTGTGAAAGCTCACAAATAACAAACACGACGAAGATGTAGTCGAGACAAGTGCTGAACTTGAACTGATCGTTTAATAAAAGAGATAGGAAAGACGGGAAAGAAAAGCTCAAAATGCGTCATTAAAACTTGAGTTTGTTTACATGAAAATTATGTAGCCTTTTCGAAGCGCGTGTTTACATGGTAGTAATGTGAATGGTTAGTTTTATAATTTTTTTTATTAAATAATCAGTTCAAGTTCAGCGCTTTCCCGTTTACACCTTCCTCTTTTTCATTATTTGTGCGCTGTTTTCAATTGTATCGTGAACCAACTCGCCTGCGTTGCCACTTTAATTTAAAAAAACAAGAAAAAAACATAGTATTTTACAAAGACACAATGGCTCTAGATTTACAGAAATACGAATATTTATGCGTTTAATAAGAATTCTTTTTTGTTCTTATTCGGAAAACTTGTGAAATCACATTTTTACCATCACTACTTTGTTTTTGGTATTATTTAGTTTTTTTGTCATCATATATATATATATATATATATATATATATATATATATATATATATATATATATATATATATATAATTTTCTTTTTATTTCGTATATTTTGAAGTCCTTAAAGGGATGCTGAACCGAAATCTGGATTCCACAAAGCACGGCGGCAAAAGCGTGAAACGGGACGCTACAAACATCAGAACATCACTCATATATCGAACGGATGACCTATGTTACCGAAAAGGAGGCGCATTTGAGAGAAATGTTCACGTCTTGTTTCTCTGAGAAGAGTCGAGAAGGAGAGGGAACGGCCTCGCGTCTTCTCCGCCTCGCCGCCTTGAGGGGGCGAAACGAAGAGAGGAGGAAACGAGATATCTTGACGTTACGCGCCTCGTCGGCCTCGTTCAATCTCGAATTTTTTTTTTTTGCGAAATTACGTCCGTCGGTTCGAGATATCGCCTTACGTATAGTGTTGTAGGGATTGTAGCGTCCCACGTACAACTTTTGCATTGTTTTCTGAAATCCAAATTTCGGTTCACCATCCCATTAAGAGTCCATGTAGGTGGACATTAAACGTAAAATATCCGCAGAGGCCTTGCCGGGCGAAATTTCTAAATGCTATGACAAGCTACCTGTATGACATACCGGCCTGCAGGTACAACTCACATATACTATTCCAGAAAACAAAAATTCCTAGGACGCGTGAGAGGCGACCGAAGTGCATCGCTGTGATATCGTTTGGTGGCTCGCCCGGTTTCGAGACCACATAAAAAAGATGCGCGTCCTACTGTGCTTCTCGGGCATCTGTGTTTTCCAGTTATTTTGCGACGCCGTGTTTTCCCCAGAATCTAGACCGAGGGTCCGCTTCCCCGAACGCTGTGACCCTAGCCGTGATGAGCGTCTGCTTTGGATTATCGCGACTGGAGATTGGACTTGCGGCTTTCTGGCGCATTCGCCGAGCGGGCGCACCCGGTTTTACAAGGTGCGCCCGCTCTTAGGGAAATTAAAATGGCCATCAAAGTTTGGTTTTTCGAGGTATTGTGCTGCAAAGTAATAGAGAGGTGCAGGCAGGTGGTAGAGGTTTAAAGTAAAAAAATCATAAGATAACCTTTGCCCTTCCAAAAGAAAAAAATACAAACCTTTTCTGGGCAATCTACGCCTCTACTTCACAGACGATATACGCGTAGTGAGAAGCGCTGCCGACAGATGGCGTACACGGTGACTAGAGAGCGCTAGCCGATTCGTGTTCTTTTGCGAGATCGTCTTCTATCTTCACCCGAATAGGCCGGCACCCCCTCGACGCAGCGCATGCCATCTGTCGCCAGCACTTCTCACTAGGCGTGGATCGTCTGTGGAGTGGCAACTTAAGATTGCCCAGAGCAAGTTTCTTTCTGTTTGATTTTTCTTTTGAACGAGATAAGTTACTTTTTTATGTTCTTTAGTGTCAACGTCCACGACATGCTTGTATTTCTGTAGTAAATCACAACGCGATACGTTGATAAACCGATTTTTGCGAGCCATTTGAATTTCCTTATAAGCGTAAGTTCATTGGCTTTTACATATTGAACTTCAACATTTCTTTTACTTATTTTTTCTGCTTTCTGTAGATGTCACAATCTTTTCTATCAGTTTAAAAACTAAGAGATCGCAAATTTTGTAAATGCAATATCTCTCTCAAAAAACGATCTTCTCAAGGTGGCGGTTGGTAAAAACCCACAGCCCGTTTTGCGAAGGTGGGTGCGGGTTGGTCTGCTCACCAATAAAGGAGCGAGAAAAAAAACAAGGGCTAGCCATTTATTCGTCCTAAACAAATAACGAAGCCAGTCAACGTAAAAAATGAAGCACAAGGCACTGGTAATAGTCGTTGAAATTTCTGTCAGCAGCAATCACCTGCTGTAGTCGTTGATTTCTGATGTCTCATTTACAACGCGAAAAAGTCATGAAACTTTTCCAGAGAATAATCTTAGTTCGTTCTAAAACCAAGCGCGCCTGCTCAACGATATGTGGCGCAAAGCAGCAAGTGATATCTACGGTCGCGATAATCCGTAGCAGAAGCTCATCGCGGCGGCCGCCGAAGCAGACCCTCGCGCCGGATCCTGGAGAAAATACGGCGCCACATAACTAAAGAAAGAAAAAGTGCACATTCATGAGAAGCACAGCATGACGCGCAAGCACTAATGTGGTCTAAGAACCATGCGAGCCACCAACAGATAGCGAACCGATGACTTCGGTCGCCGCTCGCGCATCAGGCGATATTTGCCGGCGATTGCACGTTGCTGTAACCCACCACACTCTTAGAAAAAGGGGTTAGTATAGTCCTCCCTAAAGGGAGGAACGCTCTTTGCACATATGTTCCTTCAGAAAGGGAGAAATTTTCGTCCCTAAAACAGGGGAGCAAAAGTTCCTCCGTCGCCTGCATCTCATTATAGCGGCCACGAATCGAGCAAATCGAGCTCAATAAGTCTTAACGAGAACACTAAGTCTATAGTACGGAGCGAGAGGAGTAGCAAATAAAAACGTAACACGAGCTTTCCGCGAGCTGTATTTATTTCCGAAGCCGGCTTCAACGTCGACGACATATCAACCTCCATTGTTTAAAGAACCTACACGGATTTATTTATTTTTATTTATTACTTGTACCCTCATGGCCTTTGGCATTCAAGAGGGGAGTGGTTACAAAAATAAATGATTATGAAGTAAAAGAAAGCAGTTACTAGAAGTACAAAAAATGGCGTCTATTTATACAATACTGGCTAACGCGTTCTTGAACCGTTGGAGGTCTTCGATTGAAGCTGTTGGTTCGGGAAGGCGATTCCACTCTTCTGATGTGCGCGGGAGAAATGACTGAAAAAAGCATTAGTCCTGCACGATGGGACACCGATCGTATGGACGTGATCTAATCGAGATGAGACGTATTGGGGAGGTAAAATAAGTTCGGCGCGAATATGGGGGTGATAAAACAACTTGTGAAAAAGGCAAAGACGAAAGTTGTTACGACGATATGACAAAGACGGTATGTCGAGGCTGGATTTCATTGTGGTTATGCTCGCAGTTCTTTTATAGTTGGACAAAATAAAGCGAACAGAGTTATTCTGGAGCATTTCGAGTGAGTTAATTAGATTTTCATAACAAGGATTTCAGACTGAAACTGCATATTAGAGATTTAGACGAATTAATATTCTCCCATGTCCACATCGACATTGTTGGTCCCCTACCTCCATCACATTGATTTGTATATATTCTAACCTGTATAGACCGATTCACCCGTTGGCCTGAGGCAACGCCTTTAACAGACATAACTGCGGAATCAGTTGCTTCGGCTTTCGTAACATCGTGGGTGTCGCGTTTCGGTGTGCCAGACACTGTAACAACCGACAGAGGCCGTCAATTTGAGTCCCAACTGTTTGCTGAACTTCTACGCCTCTTCGGAGTATCCCGAATTCGCACGACCGCGTATCATCCCGCTGCCAACGGAATGGTCGAAAGATTTCATCGACAGCTGAAGACATCACTCAAAGCGCGGATTAAATCAGACAACTGGTTTGAGGCACTGCCTCTTGTTATGCTTGGCCTTCGCACGGTCTACAAAGCTGACCTTACGGGAACACCCGCTGAATTCACTTACGGCACGACACTCCGCCTCCCCGGTGAGTTTTTTCACAACACTATAACCGATGCCGTTCTCGACGCACGAAATTACGTTGTCCGACTCAAACAAACCATGAGGGAGTTAGCTCCGCCACCGACCCGACCCGACTTCCACCTAACGACAATATTTTTGTCAGTTCTGATTTGACGAAGTGCACACACGTATTCGTTCGACGTGACGCAGTACGAAAACCCTTGGACGCACCGTATGATGGCCCGTACCCCGTCCTTCGACGTTACCCCAAGACCTTCCAAGTCGACTTTGGTGCAAGAAAAGATTTCGTATCCATTAACCGACTCAAGCCCGCACATACTGCGCAACTCAACAGCTCCTCAACAAGACACCTCAAGTCTGTACTTCCGATTCGCAGTCCACATAAGTGCAAGACATCCACTTCACGTCATGTGCGCTTCAAAAACCATGCCTTCGACATCTAGGAGGGGGCGTATTGTAGGAACATCGGACACCGAGAAAGAAGAAGCAGAAGCTTGACGAGACACGGCTCGTGAAGAGCCTCTTCGATCGATTCACCGTGGACCCTCGGTAGCCTTTGGTAGATGTATATATGTAAATAAAATGAGGGGTAAAGGCTTACCCCTAACTTTGTAATGTAAGAGTTTTAGAGATGAGGGAACGTTTGCAAAATTACGTTGAAGATATCCCAACATAGGGTTAACGTTATTAATTATATATATAATAGGAACTGTCCAAGTGAGATTTGATGTGATATGAATACCAAGATATTTATTACTAGTCACAGCGTCTAGGGGCGAGTTATGAAGATGGTAAACAGGTAGATTATGTAGTTTTCTGGACACGCGCAAACTTTTACATTTGTTAATGTTCAATTCCACGCACCACGTTTTGCACCAAACATAAATAGCGTTAAAGGGGTACTCCGGCGATTTCTTCATGGTCTCCGATTTTTTTTTAAATTGTGCTAAGCTCGCCAAAAAACATCGTTGAAATAGAATCCCGAATATTAGGTAAATATATTTTTTTCGCGAAGTCATCGAATTTACAGTTTTGGTCTTCACCGTGTTTTTCAAACTGAAAGTCTCTACTGGCAACAACGAAAAAGTGACGTCAGTGGAAGGCATGGGTTCAGTCTTTGGGCTGTAGAATTTGTTCCCAACTGATTGCAGGCAGTTTCATGGTGTCAAATGAATGCTTTGGAAGCTCGCTCCAGTACCCGCGCTCCAGCACAGAACAAATGATTGGCATATTCTATTCTTTACACTGCTTGCTCGACTGGCAAGCCTGCCCGCCACTGACGTCACGGCACTGAAAAGTGCGGGAAGATTTAAATGTTGTTTTTTGCATCATTTTCATTTGCCGATTTCACAATAACTATTATGAATTTTGCGATACTAAATAGCATACAGGAAAGGGTAAAGGCCGGGGAGTCAGAAAATATGGTTAGTTGAGGTAGGTCAAAAAATCGCCGGAGTACCCCTTTAAGATCAGACTGGAGCGTGTTAATGTTATTTTCACAAGTTATTTCCCTAAATACAACATAGTCATCGGCAAACAAATTAATAAGGGAAGAGACACAAGAGGGTAGATTATTAATGTATAATGTAATCGGTCTCTAAGTTTATCCTCGAATTGTTTTGTGTGTCTTTTTTTTTTCTTATTGAGAAAAGCTTCACAACGCCGATATGGGAAAGAGAGCCACGCTTGGTGCTTTTGTTGGTTCTTTGTCTTACACGCCCAATGTCTTCCCTTTCATACTGTTTTGAAAAAAAATTCGGAATACACGTTTGATTGTGTGAGGGGGTCCCACAGGGGGCGGTTACAAATTCCGACGGCAGCTGACAAACAAACATTAATCATAATGTAACACTTTAGACTGTGGTGCGACAAAATAAAGTAACGTTCAGATTGAATGAAAAGACAACAGTATGAGAACGATTTTGTGACGTTTTTCTATTGTTGCCTTTTCCTACGACTTGAACGTTTCTTAATTTTACCGCACCACAGTGTCAGATGTTACATTAGAATTACTTCTCCGGAGCTTGCCCGCACACTTAGTCTTTTTTTTGTTAGGCTCTTCGCAATATTACTTACACCTGTAAGTTTTGTCTTAGTAGTCTAATGACGATCTGCAAGTAATATTCTCTTTTTGTTGAGTGATCATGCGCTCTGTGTAAAAGTAAAGAAAAACGATGTAATGGAATCCCTGTAGTCATGCCAAGGTTGTGGCATCATTTTTTTTCCTTCTCAATAACAGGCTGCATTAAAAAATATATATATAGTATTTAGGTGTTTCACAACCCAGCGGTGACGTTTTAGTATGCACAAGGAAAGGCAAACTTGGGTGGCGGGCATCACTTGTTTTAAATTACAATTTGTATTTTTGCATCAATCTTAATTTTCTCACACCTTTAATTTGTGCCTGGCATTCCATCATCAGTCGAACATTTGTGAGATGAAACAGCTCTTGAACGCAAGTTCATTCTTCTCGTAAAAGTAAATTTTAACTTGATACGCACTATCCAACAGAACCGGCCTTTTTAGTTGTTAGACAAATAAACACATTAAGGCGTAACTCTTAAATATTAGGGCATTCAGCACTTCTTATTACAAGTAGTATCACAACAAAGGCTATAATTGAGCTTGATTGCTTTCTTAAAACGCATATCTACATCGACAACGTCGTGACGACTGAAAGCTACGCGCTAGGCTGCTAGAACTTTGTTGAATTATTCTTATTTGATGTTCCTTGTTTTTGTTATGCGACTAAATAACGCCAAAAGCACTAACGAACTGCTTAGATTGGCAAACTCCCTAGGAGCGATCGGAACAACTCAGAGAGTTAGTTACCTGTTAAAGTGCGCGCCTCTCGCAAAATGACTTTGTAGCGTCTCGGGTCGTTCTAGACTTGACTCGGAAGTTAAAATGGTCTGGAACGGTTGGTGAGAACACTAACATTTTTTTTCACCACACAAGAGAAAGAAAGAAATCTACCCGCATCCCTCTCGCTGCCACGCCCTCAACGATGCACCCCTCTGCACCCAAAGCGTCTAACTCACCACGGACAGCTCTACTTGAGCACGTCCACGCGGACAACTCAATTCGTGCAACCCAACGTGGCCACACTACGCAACTCACCGCGTGCCACTCAACCAATCAAACAAATCATCGCGTGCAACCCAACGCGGAAACACCACGCAACTCGCCGCGTGCCACTCAACCAGCAAATCACCGTGTGCAACCCAACGCAACACAATGCGTGCAACCCAACGCGGCAATACCACGCAACTCACCGCGTGCCACTCTCTGCACTCAGCTCACCGCAGACACCCCAACACGAGTACGTCCCCGCCGCCTTCTCATCGAAAGTTCAATCACCTGCAGGCCTCACCGCCGGCCACCCACCGCCAAGTCCCACCGCCTGCTGCTCTACGCGAGTACCACGCGGCCGACTCAATGCGGGGCCTCGGCACGGGCACGCTACTGCAAGCGACTCTCTGCGGCCCTTCTGACGCTCCTGGCTCATACGGAAAAATCACGCGCGTCCGACAGAGACTCCAACACGTGATGCACGGGCTACGCCCTCAAGTTTCCACGACGGCCCACACAAGGTTCTGTAGCACCGACCGACGCCACTCACCGTCGGCGCTCACGGAAAGAACTAAGTGATCGCCGCCTATCATCGAAATCTTTATCTTCCGCATCAACTCTTCTCGTCGTCCACCCCAAACCATCATCTCCCGAACGCCCAGCAAGCGGAGATCCAGACACGCTCCGGCCGCCACGTGCCACAGCGTCTGGGCATCGCATCTCCTCCTACACCTGCTACTACGAGCCTCACTTGCGTACCCGCGGCAAGACGAAAGCCTAGACTCGGATAACGGAAATCTGCAAACGTTCGCCTACTCTCTGGGGAGGGTGTACTGTGGTCACGTACGCACGCACCGACCCAGCGGCTCCCGAGAGAACGTTTCTCCGCTCGTTCGAGCAGCCCCGGAGAGCGTCAGATTACCTTACCCGGCTCAAGTGCTGCGTCGTCGACGGATGTTGCCGCACGCTTACATAAGTCCGCGCAACATCCATTGCACCACATTAGATAACATCTTGGCAATCACACCATAGCACTGCCAATACTGCTGTCTCATCCGGCTGACGTATTGCCTCGCGATTGCACCAGTTCACGCCATCGCGAGGTAACCCTCAGCACGAGGGTTTAAAAAGGAGTCGGGACGGAGACGAGACGGAGTGAGCGGCGACACGACATGGGACCTGAGACGCTACAATTTCATTTACCCCAAGCTAGCACAGTTGGCCCAGTTGCGTGCTGCTGTCGACGTCAGTACCCTGCGCGTGCATTTGACGGCGGCAGGCCTAAACCTAAATCGTTCTTCTAACTCGAGGTGTCGCCAGCTCTAGAGGATGAAGGGCGTACTTGTCGATAGCAGGTCGCTCATTCGCTTCACGATGCTTTCTTCCCAGATTTTTACAAGTTTGTTGACATGGAAGCAAAGGCTTAGAACTAGAGGCCAGGGTTGAATATTAAAGTGTTTATTTTCTTATTTTCCTTTAGAAGTCTCTAGTTTTCTTAAAATATGGCATATTTCTTATTTGATGTTGTGAATCACCCTATTCATGCAGGCAGTTCATTCAACATGCTTTTGTTTTCTATATTTTACGTTTTTCATTTGCCGTCTATCAGAAATAAGTGATTCACGTTTCGGGGACTTGCATAAAAAGGTTAGCAAGTTATTTCATTTTTTTTTGCCTTTATGAATACAATTAGGTTTTCTGTGTACTTGCTTAGATTCTGAGTAATTTATTGCGTTATATTTATGCTAAAGTTTAAAACGTTCATTGTTATTAAGTTTTTATACCATTCTTGTGATCGACATATTTTTTTTTTTGTATTCGCAACAAGATTTGTTTTTATAAAATGCCTGGTGATAAACAGATCGAATTACGCAAACTCTGAAAATGCTCGGTGACTAAAGTTTGTGCAAATTTCAGCACGGCGATAAACTCGACAGCCTTAAATTCTTTGTAGTCTTTACCGCCAGTCTAATGAACGCTGCCGCCTACCGTCTTTAATAAAGCGGCATTAGAAAACGAAGTTTATTCCAAGAGAACTCAGAAAACTTGAATCTTAAAAGACAGCAACAGGAGTCACAAATATAAGCATTTAAACTGTCCACCAAAAAACTTTCGTTCTTTTATTTCGCAAAATGCATTGCATAGCTTCGCATAATTCTGCATTAGAATGCTCAGCGATACCACTTCACGTACAGTTGCTAAAGTACGGCAGTACCGGTCAAAGAAATACATAATGTAAGTAATCCTACAAGGTTTCCATTGTGCCGTGGGAAAAGACCTTAAGACAACCGAACGCAAGCAAACGACAGAGACGATTTTGAAACCCTTGCCTGTCATTCGGTAGTTGTAAGTTCATAGTTTTTATTTTCTGAAACATAGTCTTGCTGTGACTCCCTTCAGTTTCGTATGAATTAGGGTTTCTATCAAAGTTGGTGGTAACGTGTTGCAAGTAATGACGTTACCTTTAACACCTTACATTTTTCGGCAATGTAGTTACTTACTCGTTACATTTAAAACAGCAATGAGTAACGGACTTCCGTCACTTAATCTTCAAGTATTGTTTAACATAGTTACGTTACTTGTTTCATCTTCTTTCGGCAAAACCGAAACTATCGGCTGGAGGGATGGTAACACTCATAATCAGCCGTACGACTGCGACGTGACGTAAGAAGTGTCCTGCGGTTCGCATAGTTTTGTCTTCTTACAGTTAAGCAATCTCCCCCTTTTCACTAGTTCATATCAACTCCGTACAAAAGAAAAATGATTTCTTTCAGCATCACGCACACGGTATTCAACAAGACGTTCAGTCACATATTAACTTTGATATTAAATGGTTTATTCAGAAAGGACGTTGGGTCGATGCAATGACACCGGCAGAGGTACGAGGATTTTTGTAGGTATTGTTTTAAGTCTATACTTAGGCGGAAAACAATATTGGTCATAAATAGTTATCTTGTGCTGCATATATATTGCTCGATATTGTTTTGATATGGCTTTAAATCGCTTGATATTTTATATTGTATTTTTGTTGTCAAGTAAAAGCGACGTAATAATGTTTTGTCTTTCTATTTTTTAGTAATTGTTGCGTGTTTTTGGAATTGTCTGCCTGTGCCACCGTCACCTAGTGAATCAGCTTATCGTCCTTGCCTTGTTTCAAATGAAATAGAAATGTTATTATATTAATATTGTCATCATCATCATCAACCTCGTCGACGTCGTCGTCGTCGTCATTATTATTATTATTATTATTATTATTATTATTATTATTATTATTATTATTATTGAATAACGATTGTGGTTCACTTTAAGATTGATTTCGGAGAGCACAGACATTGTTTGGTCTGTGCTTGTGCTACTGCTTCGTATATTATTCGCTGTGAGTGCCTCTCAAACTTGTTTTTACATTACTGCAATTTCTTTTCATTGCACACAAGACCTAGAAATTGCATTTTGCTATCATTCTGCTCAGTGTATGTCGTGTATGGTTATATTCAGTTACTGTATAGTGCATTGCTCTTCTTTATTTGTGTGTTTATGCATTCATTTCCGTCCAGTGTGCCAGTGCCAAGACCGCAAGTTTGTTCCTGGACACTATAACACACATTGATTGATTGATTGATTGATTGATTGATTGATTGATTGAATAATTAATTGATTGGTTGATTGATTGATTGATTGATTGATTGATTGATTGATTGATTGATTGATTGATTGATTGATTGATTGATTGATTGATTGATTGATTATTACCTAAACAATTGGGGCCCCACCAAAGATCATGACAACGACTGTATGTTTGCGTTGATCGGGTCCCTCAGTCTGCTTCACATGAGCGAGACCGCGACGTCAGCACAAGTTCGAACGCAAGCCACCAGTCGAACGCTCCTTAGAAAATCGCGTCTGCTCGTGTGAAGTTGTTAACTTCTTGCCTGACTCCACTTGTCTTACGCGACAACTCGAAGTAGCGATAGTTGCTTCGATATTCACCAGTATCGTACTAGAGAGAGCAAGTTAGTAAATAGGCCAAAAAGACATCAGCAGCAATATATATTAACATATTTTCATTCCCTGTGGATTTATAAATTTTAGTATGCCTAGATAACTTGACGGTCAGTCAATATATCAACGCTTAGTGCTTACTCAGCGTTCAGTGGATAGGTATACGTCGAAAACAAAACGGTGTCACAAATAACTCACTTCTGCATTAAACCCCTACTGCACAATTAGTTGGCCAAATTAAATACTCCTAATAACCTTTACGATTATCCAAGGCTCCAGCTGCTCATAAGCACCGATAATACATAAATAAATGTTTAGTGAGTGGATACTCATTTTTGTATGTGGACAGGAGAAGGAGGAAGAAGAAAAGCACTGATCACAGACCCATACCATTTTGAAGCAGATCAAGGCATGCTCACCAGAGAACACCACCAGTCCGGTGGTTGAACGCTCCGCCCATCTACACTAATAGACTTCCCGCATCTCATGTAAGCATTTGTCAATACTGCAGATAAAATGCAAAGTATAAGCAGACGTACTGTCGTACAAATAAGAAAATAAATAAATGTTAATCTAAGCAGGCTTTTGACAGTTTAAGAAAATATAAAATGCCTTGAATTTATAGCCATTGATCTCTTTGATTCCCTTGTCAGTAGCGCTTCCACGCCTCATATCATGGTTGTTAAAAAAGAGAGGTGGCCTTTTCCATTCAGGCCCAAGGTTGCTTGTTTTTTTGTATTTGTTTTTTTAGAAATACAAAATGAAATAAAAAAAATCTTTGGGCGATTATTTATTTGTCCTTTGAGACCACTTATAAAGAAGACGATCGCAGCATTTCATAAACCTGCCGTCGTTTGGTATCCACGTGACTGACGAATTGCAAGACATAAAATGTGCAACGTCAATAGTTTTATTCTTTTTTTTTTGCGAAATTTCGGCAGTTTGGTATTGATGTGGAATTTCACCATGACCGAATGTAGCAGTTTTTCTTCAAGTGGGCCATTCCATTCGAATGTGAAATAAACGAAGCGCTGCCGTTGGAACGCAAAGTAAATATGGTACGACGGATGCTGCATGGCTTTATATTATTTGAAGGTAGAGCATTAACCTAATATTGGCTAAGCAACATTATAACAAAATACGTCAGCTATTAAACTTCAGAACACTTCACAAATACGGTTCCCTGATTTGGCACTCACACATTTAACGTACCATAAACGTTTATAGCCGCAAGTGGAGCGCAGAATCTTCCACGGGAGCTGATATAATGAAAACGTGCGCATGAGTGAACAGAAATACCCACCGTTGATTCAGCAATGTTTTTTTTTTTTCTTCTCCTCTGCGATGTTCAGAGCCTTACGGCATGATTGTGTGATTACTGATTTCCGAATCAGGGTAGCGCAAAAAGAGCCAGTGTATAGCACTTGAAAGTTATTTGTGAAAAAAAGACACTGCAGTTGAGGACACCGAGATTATTAGTATCTTAAATATTTCAGATATTACGCAAGAGTTTCCAGAGGCTTAAAAGTCCCAAGCTTTTTAACAAATAAAACATACGTACTGCCGGCCCCCAGATGGCCAGTAAAAATTAATCCCATGCGAAAATGCCATAAACCACGTGGCATCAATACAATCCTGCTCAGAAGTTGCATCCACTCAGAGCGTTGGGCGTCTAGGAACCACGTGCTTTGTTGCTATGTTTGCTTTTGTAAAACATATATCCCTGATAGGGGACGTTGGTTTGAAGCATGCAGATGGTGGGAGAGTTACAACGTTAAAATTATCACATTTCACTGGTTATAATAATCTCTCGTAGTCCCATCCGTGAAAAGGCAATTTATTTTCCGCTGATCGCAAGAATATAATTTAACGGAACCTTGACGTAGAAACACTAGGGCCTCACCACCAAACTAATTTTAAAAATTACATATTTAAAAACAAGTATTATTGAGTTTTAGAATAGGGGGCTCCAACGCGTTGGGTTTCCCAAACAGCTTGGGGCGTGAAAGACATCGTCTGCGCACTGCGATCCTACAATTTGCATGAATACACCAAATTATTTGGGCCCCCTATTGTAAAACTCTCTATTTACAGCAGAATGTCTTATAGCGTGAGCAAAGAAAGCCAAAGTGTTTTATTCGAACTAAAATTTGACAAGAAAGCGGCTCCACTGTTTCATTAGGAATGAGTGGGCACGTGTGAGTTGTTCTGAACGGGTACCGGTCTCAGAATACTCCTATAGCTTCAAGTTTAAAGCGACAGTATATATCACGGGTGACGGCGTCACTTCTTTACCCAACTTGAAAACCTGCGGCAGCGGTTTGTTTACCGAGATGTCGTTTGTCATGCATATCCCTCTACGACCGCAAGCGACTTGCGCAAAAATCTCTCGCCCGCTTCAAAAGGCGATAGAGCAAGCACTCGGGGAGGGTGTGCTCGAAAAATGTAATTCACTTGACTGGTTTCCAATGCAGGACAATAAGTTTTGCGTGACTTATTCAAGAAATAAATTCGCCAAAACAAGCCCAAAGCGTGCTCCTCCCGACATCGTTTCAAAAATTTCGGATGTTCACAAAACTCGTAAACAAAAAGACTTCTAGAAACGGCGATTAGATTTTCGAGAGCTTCGGCAAAGACACGAAGGGGAGTGCCCCCGCACCTAAAACCGCTTATTGCACACTGGGGACCATTCCGCACGTTCCTAATATTTTTTTGCGTTTCTATTTTTTTATTATGTTTGGCCTTACTAGGCGCATATTACGTTTAAGGGAACTGTTCCACACATGGAACTGTGCCTTTCATTTAAGGTACGTGTCAAAATTTTTAAGCTACCTTACGTTTATTTTTTATTCATTTTCATTTTAGTGTGTTCAGTACGCCTTTTAAGCTCGCAGTGAAACGGAGTACACACTACATAAGGTGGATATCTGGACTTCTGTGGAAGGTTACGCCGGAAGCGCCGCTCCAATTATAGATGTGCAAAATTATAATCTGATATGCTGGTATCTTTTTCTTTAAATTTTTGTATCGAGATTTTGTCAACATTCTTTTATACTTGGGAGAGATTTAGTTTGTCAGATCAAGTAGGTTATACTCAAACTCTTTTATATTGTAATTTTATTCGTAATAACTAACGGCAATTACAGATAACGGCCCTTTTGCGTGTCTTTGTTCCTTCATTTTTCCAGGGGAGGAAACGGGGGGGGGGGGGGGTTCAGTACATGTGGTAGGGACTGTGGGGCCTATTTTTGCTGGCTGTAACCAAGGAGTAATTTGACCTTGTTTAGTTATGGGATGTCACCAAGATCCAAGAAGACACTAATGGCATAAATCATGCGCACACGCGCTCCTAATGAGGTAATGAGAAATGCACTATTGCTGCATCATCTTTAAATCAGTAAATACATAAACAACATGCTAAGTAAAAGACTAAGTTAGCTATAGTTCGTTTATTATTAAAAGTTATTGGGTATTCAACAACACAATATCGTAAATTTAAAAGCAATTTATCAAGGGAGTATAAGAGTCAAAACTTACCATAACTAGAAGTACGTGATAACTTTGGAGCTCCAATATCACAGTTCTAGGTATAAGATTTTATTTGATATATAAGTTTTTTTTTATAATAGTGTCGATAGTCACCGATAACGATTTGCACGCATTTTGCTTGCACAATATGAAAGAGTAGAAAACGATGAACGGTCTTACGGTAAACTCGGTAATTATTTATATTTCTACGGTGACGACAAATGCTTTAAATTATGGTCAATAGTAAAAATGACAATGCTAAAAACACGTAAAACAAAACATTGTTCAGGCAAGTTTGGAAGTCGCGATCATTTCAATATATTTCACCTTCTTCGTGCTTCTATTTTTTCCTGCTGGGTTGTGAAATTCGTTTTGAGCATGCGCTGTTGATTTATTCTCCGGCAAATAAGACGACGCGAAGGTTCCTGCCGCCCACTTGCTCGGCATCTCTTTGCCTCGGCAAAAGGCCATGCAAAGGCCTATGGTTCAAAAGAAACACAAGAATTTAGCCCCAATTGAAAGATTTTTTAGAGAACTTGGCTTTTTTTTTCATTAAGAAACTAAATAAAAACGCAATCTGCATGAAAATTCAGCCAAAATACGCGCTTAAAAAAAGCTTTTCAAGACAAGAAGAGAGTAAGCAGATTGTTTTAATATTTAGTTTTGTTTTCTTTGTTTTTATACAATTTACGTTCTTGGAGTTTGGCGATGGCGCGCGTAAAGGGGGTTCTTTAAATGTTGGTTGAAAAAAATGGCTATTAACTGCCCGCCAAAGACTTCCTTGTTTACCGGTCTAAAATAATTTGAAGGAATTTGAGATATTCGAAAATAAGTTCGGCCGAAGCGTCGACTGGAAGGAGAATGAAAAAAAAAAAAAAACACTTAGAAAGATAAGTACACCAACAAATCTTAGTCCTGAGAGAAACGTTCTAGAAATTGACTATAGAGAATGGGGCTCTAGGGACAATTGTGAAATTATGGCATGTGTTTACATTTAAAGGTTATGCGCCCAGGAGTACATCCATGAGCGCCTGCATTTCTGTTTCTAGCGTAGAATCATTTCTCTGAAATAATATTTAGCAAAAACACAACAAGGAGCGCATGAATGAAATTTGTTTAGCTCAATAGATAAGAACCACTAAGTACTTTGTTTTATTGGAGGTCGCCACCAAAGCTACCAATATTATCGCAGTTGAAGGTTTAGCTTCACTTTATTTGATGAAGGTTGAATCCCACAATTTATTTTTACTGAAGTGTAGCGTTAATGATTGTCCTTGGTGGCATCGATCTTTAGAGACTAATTGGTGAAGTTTTTATGGGCTAGACAATTCGATTCATATTACATTTCTTTTCAAAAGGCCCCCGTGAACAAATAGGCATGCGGGCCACTATATTTTTCTACAAGTCTTGAAAGTTATGCATTTTGACAAAGTAAAGCGGGCTGAAAGAAGGCTAATCCAACACGTCCGAGACGTCAGTAAAATTAAAAAAAAATATATATATAGTAAAGTTAAAATAAAAGCAGTAGAGCCATTATTTTTCCTCGTCGCTCGTTTTCTTCACTGCCGTTGCCATTGATGAAACAAAAATTAGAAACAAACGCGTCTGCACTTACTTTGCTTAGGTAAATAGTGTTGTATCGTTTATATTATCGAACCTTGTCCTGTTTGTGCAAGGACATCTGACCCAGACAAGCCTCCCATTGGTGGCTTTATTGTCCATAAGTTGTCCACAAATTTGTCGATGAAATGAAGTACAGTCCAGTACAATGTTACTCTATATTCGACAAAATTGCACAAACAGTCCCACTAAATGAATTTGAATGAAGTGACCATTATCATACACGCTCTGTTACTTTTCAGCTCGATATGAGGTTATTGAACAGCAATAGGTTGTAAGTTTTATAGCTTTATTCTAGATTACTATAGCATATTTCGCCCCATTTTAAAACGTAACTCACGCTACTGGCCATCCCAGACAATCCAGCTGCTGTCACAATATCGGTGGGACTACACACCTCACCCGTCGCCGCGCCCCTCCCAGCGGTCACGTAACACTGACACGACACACGAATGGCTTTTAGCTATTATCGAAGCGTCCCCTGCGATTCATCCTAAGGTGACACGGAGTACAGCTCTTTCACATAAACAGCGTTATATAGTCATTGAAAACGTAGGAAGCGCATTTCGAGGCTTAGTCCTAAGCACTTCATTATCCCTCCGCAGTCAATGAGACTGAGCCATTAGCCGATAAAGACTTCCAGCCGCCAATCACGAGGCAAGAAGCGTGAACATAATAAGCTGCTCCCTCGCGTTTCTTAATCTATAAAAGAATATAGTTGCACTCCACGTGCAATAATCGTTTGCAACCTACTTGAAATCTGGGGGAGGGGGGTAACTTTAAAATATTAAAAACAAAAAACAAAACACTAGTGTGTAATAGCGTTATTTGTTTAGGCGGAGGGGGCGCAGGTTTCACACCAGGAGTGGTTCGCAGTAACCCGACCGGCAATCCAGTGAGGTTACCGCCTCATCCACCCCCCACGTTGAAGTCGGCCCGGGGGTCATAATAAATCCATGCCGAACTTCTGCTTCAAAGCGGTCGCACTGCGGAAGCCACTAATGTGTAAAAGGAGCGAGTGGACAGACTCAGCTGCCTCTAGCGCGCAAGTTAGTTTATGCGGCGTCACGGCACCATGGTCTTGCGATGCGTCACTCAAGTGAGTTGCATTAAGCCAACACCACCTTGACAAAAGGCCTCCCCACCGTCATCACAGTCAGATCGATCATGGCCGGAGATTGGGCACGAGTGCTGTGTCAGTGTTCGGCCGGGGCTCGTGTCCAATCAGCGCGTCGAAAGTCGGGCTCTGGCCCAGTAGCCGAGTTAGCGCGATCCGACTCTGATGACATTTCATGAAGAGAGAGGGGGCCATGTGGACGTTTTCATTATTCTAGGTGGGGCTAATTTAGCCCGTCGGCCGTTTTTAACGTGAAACCTTCTTTGGCTATGCGGAGAGGAAGTCGTCTGTTTCTTGCACAGCAGTTGCTGTGACGTCAGATCGACTTCGAGCTCTGATCGGCTTTGAATGAAAGGACAGTGGGTAGGTGGCAATGCTAGATGCCTTGTGCTCTACCCACTATTTTTTTCCATTAGCCAATACGAGCTCCGCTTTCTGACATCATAGCAACCTCTGTGCAAGATGCAGACGAACTTGCGCTCCGCATAGGTGTTCAGAGTTTCGTGAAGCCCGGATAAAAGCGTGGCCGTGTGGCTTGATACTGAATGGTTGATGATTGGGAGTGGAGGAGTGAGGTGCTCGATGCTGATTGTTTAACGGGGAGGTCATGCGACTAGGGGTGGAATGACCAGGAGGGATTGTCGAGGAGGCGAGTTGGGAGTGGAGGGGTGGGTTAGATGGTTGTGGAAGATTACCGGGTTTATCATATCACGTACAACTAAATACTAGAGCCTTTCCGCGATCTGTCAAGCTGGAGCGCGACCTCCAGCAAAACAGAGCTCTGCCGCATCCGCCATTGCTGCTGCGACACCGCCAGGCCCCAGGGTCTCGGTCGATGAAAGAATAACACTTCAATGACGTCATCAGGAGAAAGTGGAGGAACCACTTTTCGGGATGCAGTAAACACACTACTCGGCGATGCGTTCCAGGCACAATGGTAGAGCATTTTTCGTGCAAATAGCGCGACATCCTCGTTTGCGTTATTTTCGGCAAATCAAGTCACAGACCCGCGGATAAATGCAACTCGTAATCAGGTAAAAATCAAATAGCCCGAATTAGACAAGGACAAGACAGTAGAGAGGAGTCAGGACAAGCGATTATCTTGGCCACCGTCTTGTCCTTGTCGCATTTGGGAAACCTGGGAAATTAATTGGCCGCTTCGCCAGGATGGCGGGTTTGCTTTATAAATTGACTTCGACAGCTTTTAGTTGCTCCACGGGCAGTCCATTTTAGAAGACTACCATTTTTTAGACCCGGCGCTTTTGCATTTACATTCTGCATAATTGATGGGCTTTAGAGGAGAAAAAATGAGATCTCTATACACGTGCTGTCGTCTGTCGCCGTTAGAGGCAATTTAGATTTGCAGGAGCGTTATAATGCTGAAACGTCTCTGCACAAACAAAAAAAGAGCGGTCTCTAGCGTGATGATCTACCTAACTTGGGAGGACGATTCTTTTTTTTTGTATTCTTGTGCAACAAACATAAGAAAAATAAATATGCGTAAGTAAACATTTTCGAAACATTTCATCGAGGCACAGCTATAAACTATTTTTGTTTTTTTTTGTTTTTTTTGCAGAAGAAACTTCGAGACGAATAAATATAAATTTAGTAGAACATAAAATAAAGCAAGATCAAGCATTTTAAGAATCAAGCGCATTACGTTTCGACGCCACATTTTAATTACAAACATTGATCTGTATTTTCGCGTACCCTAATATTTATTTTTGAGGCCTAATGACACATCTTGATAATGAGCCTGTCAATTGTATGCGTCCTAGACTGAAAGGACATCGGACATGTACTAAATTTAGTGAAGCGTGACGAAATAATAATTTGTTAATTCGAAGGGGGTATACACTTACAGGTATTTTATTCATATAAGCCACTTTGTGTCGGCATATAAATAGAGGAAAAGAGCAAATCTCAATTTCTAACAAGTTTATTTGAGCTCCTTAAGTTTTTATTTCACTTGTCCCATTTCAAAGGCTCGCTCCCATTTGCGTTGGCGAAAACACGCTGACTTGAAGTTAGTGCAGCATAATGCGCCCATTGTTCACACCTTTGCCTCTTCTGTATAGAAACTACCAGAAAGCAGGTGCGAAATCAAACGAGGAAAGAAGAAGCCAAGCGAATGAGCTGAGACAAGCGCTGGAAAATATATCCCACGAGAAAATGCATTTGGTACGTCTAATATTATTGCCTGATTTGTCGCTCCTTTAATTAGTGTTTCCATATATAAATTAAGCAACATGGGCGAGCAAAATATGGCACCACAGCTGTTCCCATGTCCATACACCTTCATTCCTTGCTAAATGTTTTCACCCGTTTGCTGCAAACACAAGCGCTCACTTACGTATACAGGCACCTACATAGATGGCAAATGTCTTTGAAGGTCAACAAGTGCATGTTAAATGTTAACAAGTGCATGTTGAATGTTAACAAGTGCAGATTGAATGTTACTAAGCGCTTCTTTATTCTGCTCATAAGTACATTGGGACTTAATGACATTGCCTTTCAGACTGCAATCCATTCTAAATACCCAGGTGTGCATCTAACCCCTACCCTATCCTGGAATGTTCATATATTTAATACAAGTTTCTTACTGAATCAAGCACAACATTACTGAATCAATCACAAAATTACTGAATCAATCACAAAATCACAAAATCAATCACAAAATCGTCAAAATTTTAAATATGTACCTTCTCCGGCAAAACGACTTTTTTAGGTCACTTTTCTTCGTCCTATAGTATTATAAGCTTCATCTATAGTGCACCCTCATCAATATGGCCTAACTAATTCAATCGAAGCGAATCAAAATCGTGCAGCTCGCTTTATTCTGTTCGACTACTCCCGTGTTTTAAGTGTTTCTGCAATGAAATTACAACTAACCATTCCCGATCTTGCCTCGCATGGTAAAAGATTCCGGCTTTGCCTTTTTAAAATAATTTTATTATTGTGCATTTTTAAAATAATCCCTCCTTATCCCTCCTAGATTTATTTCAGCGATACTCGACCAATCATGCAAGATTTCCCGGCCCAAAACCACCTAGACCGCATTCCAACGTTATATCCTTCCCGCTATCATTGTGGACTGGAATGGCCTTTCCGATAACATCGTCACCATTACCAATCGCACCAAGTTTCTCCTCGGGTTAATCAACCACTGCCCTCTGTAATGCCCCTCGGTACCTTAAGGGTATTTCGAAATAAATAAACAAATAAATAAATAACAGCGAACTCAGTAAATACATTAGTACAAACAAACAGATGTACAAACAAAACCACGGTAGCACTTAACCTGAGGTGATTTTCTTGACTGAACAGAACGTTCGGGGAAAGTGTGGGATCGTTAGGCAGCCTTAACTTCGCGAAACGTTAACTATTCTCTTAAGCCCACCCCTCCCCCCATACCTTCTGCCCGCGCGCAACTTTCATACACCCACAAATAAAAAAAATAAACAAACAACCCGGAGACAGTGTAATTAGCGAGGTTGTTAGATGAGCCATGAGCCGCCGGCCGGGGATCTTAGAGAGCAGAGACGAATATGGGGAGCGCTCCTATAAACTAAGGAAAATATAAAAAAAAAATTAAAACCTCAATTTTCCAGGTTTTTATAATTAATTTTTTTAGGATTAGTACATTGGATCAAATTGCGCCTGCGGACAGTCTATTACCCTGAGAAAACTAGGAAATGCGGCCTTAGGAATAAAAGTTACAATAGGAAACCAAAAAAAAAAAAAACGCAAAAATTAGACGAAGGACGAGTGACAGGAATGTACTGCGCTTGTCGTGTAACTTCCTTACACTCGTCCTTCGTCAAATTTTCGCGTTTTTTTTTTCTTGTTGTAATGCATGACCAACTCGCCCAAGTTACCACTATTTTACGGCAGGCAAACGTTAGCCGGCTTCAAGGGGAATTCAAGAAACAAAGATTATTTCGAAGAAATAACGCATCTATTTTGAAATTATAAATTATGTGCGCGCCCTTTCGATAGAAAAAAACTAAAGGTTCCGAAAAATGGCGCCGTCGCTTTAACTCCTCCGTACGACTTGGATAAAATCTGTTCACATGATCGGCTTTCCTTTCTTTTGATTTATACGATAACTCAAAATAAAGCAATAAATGCGAATTTGATTTTGTCTTGCCTGAATGAAGCGCCGATCACACTCTTGCGACCGAGAGAGATCAGACCGGTTTTTAAGCCTTTTGCGACTTCTTAGGACCGGATGCGCTGCAGCGGAGCTGATTCTAAGAGATCGCAAGAGGCTTAAAAAAAAAACAATCTGGTCTCTCTCGGTCTTACTCGGTCACAAGAGTGTGAACGGGCCATTACACCGATTTCGGTTAAACCGGTTAAAAAGTATTGGAAGCTTATATAATTGTGAACCAATAATCTGTCAGCTTCCCATTAAGTGAGAGCAGCTAAGTTCGCAGGTGTCTTTTGCGGTGCCAGGAACGTGTCTCCGACTGGCGTGTTCAGTGTCCTATTCCGTTCATGTTTCGAGAGTGGTCCCAAACAGGCAATAGATGACACACACAAAAAAAGCCAGAGTGTTATGTTGTCGAATGTCGTGCATCCTGGTGGCTTTTCCGGAGAAGTTCCGGCAGAAAGCATGAGCAAACGCGAGTGTCGTTGTCGTCACGGCGTCACAACTCATGGCTGCCGAAGCTTCCGTGGGCTGTTGATTCTGGAGAGCGAGCTGCAGCAGAACAGGCGTCTGTCACATGCACCACCGGTGCTGGGACACCGCCAGGATCGTGACCGGCGACAGCGTGACATTTCTATGATGTCATGAGGCAGGAAATCGAAGGACCACTTTTTTCCACGTGGTATGTACACCAGTCGGGGACGCGTTTCAGGCACAATAGCGTGCTCATCTATTATTAGAGACCACGGAGACTCAGTAACAGTGTGGCCGGTTTTCCGCACACTTCCACGTTATAATTTATTGTATCGCAACAACGCTGCTCCGTTGGGCTCTCGGAGTTCAAGTGAATAGCGGTAGAGTCTTCCTAGCACTATACATATTTCACAATGAATAGCGGAATGGCGACATAGAGTTGAGTTAAGTGCTCTATTAACAGTACTTTCTGCAAAAATACTGCAGTTTTGTATATTACATATTGATCTCGTAATAGCAACAGTAGCGTCCTTAAATTATAAAACAGTAAGCAAGTTCTTCAGTGGATAAATTGACGTTATCTTTGTTTGTGTATATAAAAGTAAGTATTGTTTTCGTGAACAGGGAAAACACTACTTCTATTTAGGCTATGCGGCAACTCTTTCTCAGATATTAATTCACAACAAATCTATAAAAAAATCTTTTTTAGATTATCATTACATATATTGTATTACTTTTATGTCTACACGATAGCAATTATTAAAAAGTTTCCCACAATCGCGACCATCGTGGCGACTGTTTATGAGCATTATTAACGTTCTTTCTTTGAAAATAGATTTTAATAAAGCGCAGGATTTAATTTAAAATGATTTTGCCCTATCTCTTTGGGACGAGCATTTAAATATTATCATCAATCATAAAACTGGGTCATGTTGCTAGAATGCGCTGGAAGAAAACACACGGATACCTCCAGTTTAATTCTTCACTTAGGCTTTGTTGGCCGCGGAATTATACATCACCTTTATCGATTCAATCAAGCAGTGCTTGACTGAATGGTCGACGAAAGACTCTGTATAACGTCCGAAACAAACTTGCGCTCAAAAGGCCTCATGAATTCGATGGCACCACGTGCTGGCAGAATGCCTCTCATACATTAAAGAGGCTATCGCTCTCGACTCTCCAACTCTAATTAAATATCGGAAGTTGAAGTTCGGAATTAATGGCTTTCCTTGCCCACAGGATCTACCATCATTCTTTCAAAAGAGGGGTTCCGTAATCGAGAGGCTCAAAGTTGCTACGTTTTCTCGTAAGAAACTGCACCTTTAGATTGGTCGCCAAACTAAATTAATGTTATTTATCATCTTTACATATTCGTTTAAACAGCGACTTCATTGCATTCAACACCATTTCATTTGCATATCAGAGCTCTTTGAAGTCAGGTGGAGTGATACTCAGTGTAGTGTGTTAACGGCTTTGAAATATAATATTAATAATTATGCTCATTACACCCCTCTTTCGGAATCGATGATTAACTCGAAAAAAAAAAAAACACGCGTAACGGAGCGTCTGGTATGAATAATGAGCAGGAACTCCCAGATGCAACAATAATCTTCAGACGTAGGGTTATCGTATATTCCTACAAACTACGAAGGTCAAAAGTGTGTGTGTGTGAGTGCGTGTGTGTGTGTGGGGGGGGGTCTAAAAATTATATATGTGGGTGACCTCATGTCTAGAGAAATATTTTATTATCGGTTTATTAAAGGGAAACTCAAGCGATTTGGGATTTGATTAGAACCGCTTTATTCCCTTTCCTCCGTCTTCAAGCATCACGAAGATCACAAAAATTGGGCTATTTTATGCCCGTATTACCTAAAAAGTCGTTTTTGAAGTTCCCTTGAAACGACGTCCCTCGGCGGCAGCGGGACAGGGGTGCCAAAAAAAAAAAAAAGGTAATATCTTGACGTAACAAAAGAACCCTCGCGCATTCTTCTCGGCTAGCAGAGCCAGCGTCGTTGTGCTTCATCAATAATTACAGCGACCGCTTGTACCTGAGGTAGTTGGTGATTCAGGCTTGTGAAAGATGCCAGTTCAACGAAGGAAGATACACCGAGAGAGAGAGAGAGAGAGAGAGAAAAGGGACAAACACACTCCTGGACTAGCAACCATTTACAGAAGATAAACATTTACTTCGTCCACACTCGTTAACTTTCTATCCTGAAAATAATTGGTGCGGAAGAAAAAGGTTTATCTTCAGTAAACGGTTGCAAGTCGCGCAGTATGTTTGTTTCGAGCATTTGTTTACAGAAGAGACAGGCACCTCAGCGTATTTGAGGGGCTAACGCGAAGCGGACACGGAACAAGGCAAGGATTTTCAGTTGATTGTTGTGAAAAACAAGCACCATTTATGACGTCACGGCTCGACCAAATAATAACGTTCGGCGGCGGCAAGCGGCTGCATATTTCTTTTACACGTTTAGTGTCGTAATGAAGAAAATGATGCTGATATTTTTAGATACCCAAGAAAAACATCTACGCCGGAAGAAAGCATTAACTTATTTTTTAAGCATTTTCAGCTTTTTCATTTTCAGCATTTTTTATCATGTATTTTAATATTTCGTATGAAATTGACTACCCAAAACCAGGATTGCAGTTCTACTGCAGAGCAATTAGCATCGTTCCTTAGTCCTCGCATTTGATCTCAAGGCGAGAAATACTTTTCATGCATATTGTCTAGCCAGCGAAGTCATCTTCAAAAAATGCTCCAGTCTTTGTCCTTTTTGTTGTTGTTGTTTTGTCAGCCAGTGGTCAATAATGCAAAGAATCAACGATTGTGCCTTCCGTGACTACTTACATTGCTTGGCAACATGTCTTCGAAGTCGGTAACAACTTGTATGTCAGACTTTGCACGTGCAAACAGTGTCCCACTGAAGGAAGCCAGCTACCTCAGGGAAGTACCGGGGGTTATGTGCGGCAAAACTTTAGTTTATTTTAAATATATTATGCGAATGTGTCTCTCGCGTGTTATTAGTTTCAGTTCAGGACAATTCAATGTAGTCAGCACTCGCATACATTACTCTTGTAGGCTTGACATCGTGCATTCTGGATGAGTAATCCTTCAGTCGATCGTGGGTCATTTTTTGAGTGACAAATGGTTCCAGCTGCAGCCGTTTTTTAATCGTGCTGTTTGCTTAATTAGCGCATGGCTGCGAATGCCACTCGTTGTGGAAATCGTTCTTGAACTGTGGGACCAGGCCCTACGCAAAACCTTGGTAATCCCCCATTGTTGCCGTCGCCATTCTTCTGGCTTCTAGTCGGCTAAATCCGATTTTGTTGGTGCTTTTTTTATTTAGTTTATTTTAAAATATGAACAATTTGGGATTTTTTAGCTTGGGGCGCACTGTCAATGTTTAGTATTAACTAAATTAGGTCGATGCTGTGAACCCTATATGAATTAAAAATTAAAAACGGGGGTCTAGTCTGTATGCTGTAGTTTTACTGAAGCTTGGTACCATCGTGGAAATGATGGCACCAAGTCTAAGCGTGTCTAACTGCCTTGGGGGGGGGGGGGGGGGTGGAGGCGAAGGCAGAGGAACATACCTTGTTTGTAGGGTTCAATAAAATTTTGAGCAGCTGCGGCTATAAATAATTTCTTAATCTATCAAAATAAAAAAAAATTAAAGCCGTTTACAACTCCCTGTAACGCCGAATTAGAGCGCAGCTCTTGAGGAGTGGGAGGGAAGGGTAGTGAGGGGGGGGTCATGTGACCTCGGGGGGGGGGGGGTCACGTGACCTCAGGGTGTCACGTGACCTAGGGGGGTCACGTGACCTCGGGCGGGTCGCGTAACCTCGGGGGCGTCGGCGGGTTGCATGAAAACCGGCGACTCCGGTGGGTTCCATGCACGCGGGTTGATGCAACTTGGTCTGAATGCAGCCTGGGTTGCATGCAACGCGCGGTTGCGCCGACGCGGACGGGATGCATGCAACTCAGGCTGCATGCAACCTGAGTTGCATGCAATGCGCGGTTACGCCGACGGCGACGGCGACAGCGACGCCGCAAAAGCCGGAAACGGGCGCCTAAGAGCTGCGCTCTAAAACAATCACGCAGCCACCAGGAAAGAAAAGACCCGATCGGGCGAGCTACGAACTTTCAACGTGGCAAAGCATTCTTAAATACTTCATAAATAAATCCGAAGCCCAGTTTTAATGAGTAGTATAACAGGGGGTAAAGCAAAAACAAAATTTGTAATTAATTATTATTTAAGAAGCTTTTAGTAAATTTGTTTTTATGGAACCCGAGTCCCCATTTCTTTCACTCCAGTCGAACGTGCTGTTGTGTATCTTAAAGCTAATAAAATGAACACTACATCTTTTTAATTCTATTCAGGATTCTCAAAGAAAATTATTCGAGACACAAAAAGAAAGTAGCGAACCCGGAAATAATATGATTTTAAAAGGAGCTTTGACGGCAAGTTTTAATTACGTCCTTTTTAAGAATAGTTGATGGGGTTAGCGAATAGACTGCTTAGCATGACACTTTTGCACGTGCATGGATTTTAGTTTGTGTAGCAGCCAGAAATAAATATGAGTTAATTGAAGATACAATGATAACTTAAAAGTAAGAATGAAATACAAATTTCTCTTGTTACAAAATGTAAAGATATTGGTTGTGTTCAAAGAAGAAAACACTCACGTTGGCAGCTTTTAGATTTCTGAAACCTGAATTTCCTTAACCGGTGCCCGGTAGGCAGTTTCCATCACCACAATGATTTCCTTAACGAACCATTGCGGAATAATACATATATCGATACCTCTACAAGGCGTGTTTACATTAGTAGCGCATGAGTTTAAAATTACATTTATATGACATTGAAAAGCCTATAGCTGTTAGCATATCTAAATAATTGTAACAATATAAGAAACATGTATTTTTTAATCCGGCATTTATTTTACACAAATACTTTAGAGTTCCAGTAAAACTAAATTGGGACTGTTAAATATTTTCATGACGTTGCTGAAATATAAAAACATTGCTCCACTGCAATAATGCAATGTGGTTTAAAATACACGACATGCAACTCCCATGATATTAAAACTAAGCATTTCGCATAAAAGACCTGCACACACGTATATACATACATATACCGTATATCGGTGATAGATCCCTGCGCGCTGACAACGCCTTAGACATGCTTCTAAAACGTCTTTGATGCCATGAAAAACGATGTCGATGCTCGCATGTTTATATAGCATCGCCAGAGGAAGACACATAAGTCATACCTAACGAAAAAACAACCGCACAAAAACTAGAGCTACGTCCTTTTATTAGAACTCAAGACTGAGCTAGTGTAGCGCTACCACACCCATTTCAGCTCTACAATTCCCCCAGAAAACTATTGTCTTCTTTTTTTTCTTTTCTTCTGCTCTTGCTTTACGTACAAGCAAGGTCACTGAACAGATAAGCAGGTCTAACTAGCCTCAAATGGTTACAAGCTATGAAAAGAGAGAAGCGCGGTACTCGTAAAACTAAAACTGTGGGCCGTTAAGATAATCAAGCTATAGTGGGGTAATACTAATGAACAGTAGGTAAGGGCGCAAGTGAGCTGGAGTATATCAAACATTTTTCTGAAAAACCCGAGACTGAGGTATTGACAAACGGCGTCAAGGAAGAGGAGAACGTCTCAAACACAGCTAAACCTTTATTGAGGACCGAACCCTATATTGAGGGTTCTGTCCTCAATAAAGGTTTAGCTGTGTTTAAGACTCTCTCCTTCTCTTCCTTGTCGTCGTCTGTCAATACCTTAGTCTCGGGTTTTTCACAAAAGCTGTTGTGTAATACTATCAGCCGAAACCTACTGCTGGCGTCAGGTCTTTTTAGAGCACAGCTCCCAGGCGTCTGTTTCTTCATTTCGCGGCCTCGCCGTCGGCTGCGGCGTCGCGTCACCGTCGGCGTAACCGCCCCACTAAATTTAGCGGGAAATTGAATTCGTGTTGATGTCACGTGACGTCAATATTCCCGCTGCAATTTAGCGGCTATACTGAATTTGTTTATTGCTGACGTGACAGGAAGTCATGTGACGTCTATTCCCCGCTAAATTTAGAGGGAAAACTGAATTGTTGTCGAGGTCACGTGACGTAGATTTCGCGGCTAAATTTAGCGGGTTACGTTTTCCGCTAAATTTAGCGGGAAAATTAACGTCACGTGTCCTCAATAACAATTCAGTTTCCCCGCTAAATTTATCGGGGAAAATGACGTCACATGACTTCATGTAACGTTACCCATGAACAAGTCAGCGGGAGGAGGAGAGAAGGAGGAAAGGAGGAGGAGGGAAGAAGGATGAGGAAAAGAGGAGGAGTAGGAGCGGGAGTGGAGGAGGAGGGGAGGAGAAAAATAGGGGAGGAGGAGGAGGTGAGGAGAGTACGGATGAGGAGGAGGGGTGTACCCTCCCCTCCGTACACTCCCCTTCTCTTCCTCAAGAGCTGCGCTGTACTTTCGCATTACAGAATTTGTAAACGTCTTTCTTTCTTTTTTT